>JARACZ010000005.1:16545000-17185000 GCA_029255805.1 Keiferia lycopersicella
TTTCTAGTCATTCAGTTGCCTTATTTTGGCAGATAACGCGTTTTTGCCATCAAATTCTAATTATTTTGAGTGCGATTATTTTCTATCTCTTTTACAAATCTTTGACGGAAAGTGACACATAACATAACATTTGCTTATTTTAGTCAAGTGACAGGTGACAACCGGTGTAAAAAATATTGATGTCATACCTATTCAAATAATCCAATTTGTTTTCCGTTATAGACTGAATCATTGATAAAATATTAAACTATTGTCCAAAAATGCTGCAGACTTCATTCATATTTTTTTCAAAATATTCAAAGTTTGAATGAATAAACAGAAAAATTACATAAAAGTAAGTGTTCTAACGCCATCCAAAATTTCAAAGTATGACATACAGGGTGTAAAAAAGCTTTAGCTTAGCTTTATACTAGGTATGTAGTGAAAAGGTGCCGTGTGATGCCGGCTTAGAATAGCATCACCCCAAATCCTTCCCGCGGGTGTCGTAAGAGGCGACTAAGGGACTCGAGGGTATTGATGTATTACAATTTTTAGGCGATAGGCTGACAACTTGTCACTATGTTTTCTGAAACAACCTTGGAAAACAATCCTCGAAAATGTCAGACGTGGCGATAGCGACCATATTCTTACGGCCGTTAACGCTCTGCCTACCCCGCAAGGGATAAAGGCGTAATATGTGTATGTGTATGTATGTATGTAGTGAAAAGCGAATTCAAAGATGGCCGTGCATTAGGTGCCACGCCAAGAAATCTTCACTTAACCTTATTGAAAGCAAAACTCCTTATCAACATAATCTGCCTATATTAGTCGATAGATCGATTATCTAAATTAACCACTATTGTACTCAGAATAGTTCACACGGAGAAACTGTTCAGAATATAATACTATTGTTTTGTTTAAATTGGTGGTTCGCTCACTTGACGTGCGTTGATGCGCATTTTTAGCGCATGCGTCTGTCATATGGTTAGAGATTTCGAATTCTTCATACCAAAAACCGACGTTTACGCCGGAACAGCAGCAAAAACTTGCGTTGGCATCTGCCTCTTTTACGCATATTTTCAAACACACACATAAATCACGTCTATTTCCCGCTGGGGTAGGCAGAGACTATTTTCCTGTTTGCATCCACTTGGTACGATCCTGGCATATATTTTTTATTTATTTTATTTAACTGAGTATTTATTGTACCTACACTAGAAAATATCTGCTATATTTTAGAAGTTGTCAAAATCATGTTAATGACATACCTAAGGGCTAGCTTTCTTTGTTAAGATGTCTTCTAGTATGAGTTTGATAGCTGTCAAAATTAGCTTATTCGAGTGGCGATACTATACCTACGGGGGGTCGTTCGCCGCTATTTCATCATGGCGGTTGGGTATTGGTTATAATTTAATATTTCTTGTTTATTTGAGTGTTTGGTGCATAATTCTGATAGTGTTTTAAGCAATAAACTATTCTAAATGTAATCAGTAAATAGTAAATTGTAATTAATGCATATATTCCACATTGTGTAATAGTGACGAGCGGCCACCACGTGGTGCAGAAAATTAAACTATCAAGTTTCTGTTACTACACATTTTTGCGCATCACAGCCCCTAGTCGTAAGACTAGGCTCTCCTGTGTTGCGGACTCTCCCTCGGCGTAATGCCACATTTTCATTACTTCACTTCGAGACTGGCGAAATCATAATGAAAACGCCATAACCAAGAAATAGAATAGAATTACTATACCTACCTAGCTATCTCTTTTGCACCAACGCAACCAATGCAACGGACGTGAGGTGTGAGATTCGGCTAACACTATTGTTATGTTAAAATAGCTGGAAAGATTTTGAGATTTAATTTGTGTTTCTAAGTTAGTAGGCAGTCCTAGTTTAATGTGATGGATGGTGAATATTATCTGAATTAGATTTTTTATACATGGCGTGAGGAAAAGTACTAACTTCCTATCAAGGGATAAACCAGCCTATTAAGCTGAACAACTTTTCCCCAAAGAGCATCTCTAGGTTAATATGAAAAAAAAAATACTTCTGTACTGAGTCAGTTTGTATGTGAGGTCCCACATTTCTTTTCATGTTTCGACTTATGTTCCTTGGGGAAAGTTGTTCACTTTCATGGGCTGGTTCATTCCTGGGAAGAAAGTTAGTACTTTTCCTAACATCCTGTATAAACGCTCACATCGTTTCTTTGCTGCATCAAGACTCCTGTGATGATTAGCCGTGTGATGCCGGCTTAGAATAGCATCACCCCACATCCTTCCCACGGGTGTCGTAAGAGGCGACTAAGGGACTCGAGAGAATTGATGTATTACAATTTTTAGGCGACATGCTGACAACCTGTCACTATAGTAATACACATGTTTTCTGAAACAGCCTTGGAAAACAATTCTCAAAAATGTCAGACGTGGCGATAGTGGCTGTATTCTTACGGCCACTATCGCTCTGCCTACCCCGCAAGGGATAAAGGCGTGATATATGTATGTATGTATGTATCAAAACTCCTCTAGGTATAATAATTTAAGTGTGTTGTAAATAACCGCAAAAAAAACCAGATATTTCTGTTTTTTTTTTAAACCTAGGGATTTCAAAGATAGATAAATCTTTTTTTGATCTGACATAAAAATTATGAGTAATGTACCTATCCTGTATTCTTAAGGCTTAAGTAGTAATGAAAGAGGGCTGAAAAATGACACAGAATACTCTGTGAAAAATAAAGCCAGCGTTCCCACGGGAAAATTGCAGAAATCTACCAGTTTACCGCAGAATCCCACAGTAGAGGAAAGCTTATGGCTGTCCCTCAATCTTCTACTTGATTCAATCATCAGTTATATTGCACTGTTTATCTGTAATGCCACTGTGGCATAGTAGGTAGGTAAAAGAATTAAAGGAAATACACTTACACATATACAAATCACGCCTATGTCCCTAGCGGGGTAGGCAGAGCGTTACGTAAAATTATGGTCGTTATCGCCACGCCTGACAAATGTTTAAGGGTCGTTTCAAATAAGTCGTATATCACTATAGTTACAGGTTGTCAGCCTATCGCGTAAAATTGCAATACACATTAAACCCTCGAGTCCCTTAGGCTGATCGCACACTTGACGCACGACGGAGCGCTAAAACATCGCAGCTGTCTTGATCCATACTAGAAATGTCAATTCCCATATTAAAACGGCATTCGACGAACAACCCTGCGTTAGCGCTCCGTCGACAGCGGTTAAGCGGTTTTAATATGGGGATTGATATTTCTATTATGGATCTGACAGACCGTTGCGATATTTAAGCGCTCCGTCGTGCGTTAAGTGTGCGATCCGCCTTAATATCAAAGCAAATCGGTGTCGTTGTATCGCTTACAAACCTGCCTATTTGTCTACGATACGACTTGAATTCAAATGTCGTACTTAGCAAGAAATGTGCTATAAGGATCGTATAAACGGTGTAGAGTATCAGTTTACTAAAGCAAGAGTGGCTTAAAAGCGTTATTATTGTCACCTGGTGGCTTATCGTTGCTCCTGCATTTTATTGCTTCTGTTTTTGTTTGGGAAATAGAATAAGATTTTAAGTTAAAAGATGTTTAATTTACGTAGAAGAATATTAAGGAGACCACCTTGTGTATGTATGTGATCTTTACAACTAGGTACTCAACGGATTATGATGCAGGTTTTTTTAATAGATAGAGTGATTCAAGAGGAAGGTTTTTATAATACTTGCCGGGAAAACATCTTATTTCCACGGAAAGCGAGTTGCAGCTAGCGCAGCCGCTGGGCGGGCCGCTAGTATAATATATTGTTCGGTATAATTAGGTACGATTTTTTTTATCAAACTATTTATGCCAAACTGATATAGTAAACTATTCAAACTGATATAGTAAAAAATATAATAAACATTTTCTTATAAAATATTCCTAGCACGAGAGAAAAATACATAAATCGAACCCAGCTTCTGAATACGCCCTAAGTCCATCAAATCAAATTTTACAAACTCTACATCTCAGTCAAAATGTATGGTTTGGCTGTTTCGTTAGATACTTAACTACTTATATTACCTAATACATTACCCTAACAACTAGATATTGATTTTAGACAAAATACATTCATTTAGCTTTATTTCCAATTTAAATTGATCGATTCACTCAAGTAGAAATACTTCTACAAATTTCTTACTACAAATTTCTGTTTTCAACAACCTTACAAGGCAAGACACTATTACACCAATTTAACGTCGGTACTAGACGATTTCTCACACTCAGGCGGCGTCCACATCTAACGCACCGCGCTAAAATCCTACATATTGACTCAGGGACAGATTCAGATTCAGAATACCTAATTTATTTCTCGAAATAAAAATTTTATAATTATAAAATATGTCACAAAAATAAAAGTGTGTATTGAGATGGTCAATATAGGTTTTCTACACTTCTTGCGTTGTTTAACAGATCGTGCCTCGACGTCGGTATTTAGTATAGGGAATAAAAAAATCCTTGTAGGTATCTGACAGACACATACATATGCAATAAGGATGCGCTAAAAATTCGCAGTGGTTTACGTTATAGATGTCAGAACCGCATTATAGCAGTCGCTTGCTGTAGCTATTATAAAGCCTTAAAAGGGTGATTTGAGATGGACGCCTAACAAATAAGGGAAATACGAAGATAGCTCTACGTTAATATGGAGTGTGAGTAAATTCATTCAGGGAATACGCAGCTGCGTTCCCTGTAAATGCATAATCTTGTACTGCGCTCGCCAATCCGCGTGCTAAGTATGGTGAGGTTGGTAATAATGATGTGGTAGGTAACATGTTGGGTCTAGACTGGACTTTATTGGCTGTTAATGTTTTATTATATACTAGCGGCCCGCCCAGCGGCTGCGCCGGCTGCAACTCGTTTTCCCGTGGAAATAAGATGTTTTCCCGGCAAGTGTTAAGCATAAAACCTTCCTCTTGAATCACTCTATTAAAACAACGTGCATCAAAATCCTTTGAGTTGTTGCAAAGATTTTAGCAAACATACATACAGACAGACACGAAAAGCGGCTTTGCTTTATACTATGTAGTGAAGTATGTACTATGATGGGAAAAATATCCTAGACTAGGTGCCCACCCAGCGACTGCACTCTCTGCTGACCTTTGCCTTTTGAATAATACTTTTTCCATGGTAAAAAGTAGCCTATCTCTACTAAATGATGTTGTAGGTTCACAACGGTAAAAAATATAATAAAAATCGGTCCAGTCATTTCAAGGTTTATATATAACAAGCAAATTAACAAATCTTACATGGAAACATACAGAGATATGACACCTTTACCCCCTGCGGGGTGGACAGTAAACAGATCTTCTATCTTTATAATAAAACTTTAAGCATGAAAACATACTCCTATAAGCGGTTTTAGTGAAACTATCAGCTTAAATACGATCTTATGAGACTTAATGTTATTAAATTATGTCCTTCTTGGTCTATGGTAATGGTAATACTAGGTTTTAGACCAGTTTTATACTTAAACCAATTTATTTTTAATGCCTGGCTAGCAGTAGTAATGATACTAAAATAGATAGCATCATAAGAATTCATATAAAATTGGAAAGCAGTAATTCGTATGTACAATCAAGTTAACTGAAGTACTTAATGGTATCGTTAGATTAAACGTATTAAAGTTTGTATTTTAAATGATATTATTTTTATTAATATAAATGAGAGTAGGTGGCATAGATTTTTACATGTTTTGATTAATAATTGACAGTAAAATTATACAAAACCATTGTTGATTTTTCATTACCTTTCCTTTCGGAATACCGGTGTCTTTTTGCAGATATTTACTTAACTCATTCTTTATCGTACGTAAGTTACAGTAATATTAATACAATACAGACAGGGTGTACGCGAAAGTCCTCCGAATATTAAAACGGTGCCTTCGGATCTGAAATTGAACAGCTTTCCCCAAGAAAAGTATTTCAGCAAACGATTTTTTTGGACTTCGCATGTCACTTAAAGGCAATCAGCTGATCTTGAGTTTGTGTAGATCTTATTTGTCGATCCCTGACATAATGTTTTTAAGGGAAAGTTGTTCAGTATCGTGGTCTGCATACAGTCAGCATGTCAATCTAGATTCCATAACCAATCTTTTCACACTCTTAGTTATAGATAGTCTAGAAACTTGTAAGTGCCGTTAGGTACAAATTGCAATTACCGCGTTGACAGACGGTGACAAGACGACTACGTACGACCAGTAGCATCTTACCCTACATATTTAAGAGAGCTTCTTTCAATGGTTATCCTTAAAAACTGTATGAACTACCAGAAAATGTTGGTCTCTTATGCTGTTGATCTCAATCAAAGCGTAAGTAGCTAAAAAACAGTAAGGTAAGGTTATGAAAAAACGTACTAAGGGATTAGGTACGTAGAGATTGTCACGTGAGAAACCATAGTAGTATAATCTGTAGTCATCAGGTATTGTTTGTTATGGAGACGAATGTAAGTTACTTCTCCCTCTCTCTGCGTGTGAGACACTGTCGTTCAACGATCCAATGATTACTGAGACGGTGGTCGCTACACAACCATGTCAGAAGCCTGCCACACGTAGAAGGCGGTTGAAAAATTATGACACTAGGGTTCATCGGGTTCATAGGTTTCATTTCACGGCTGGGTGTCTCATGATGATGATATCTCCGACCGATTTCGGCCATGGCGACCACTTTGACTCCTAATCAGATCGGCGCTGATGCGCCCGGAGATGGCTATTGTAGCCAACTTTGGCAGTAAACTCCCGTGCACAGAGTGGACACGTGAGTTTGCCATTTACATAATTATAGTTAATGGCGACGGATGGACGGGCCTTCAGCTCATCGCGCTTAGCGTCGAGGTCTGCTTTACGCTGTTTCTCAAACTCGCGGACTTGCCTCTTAACCATCCCGCGCCATTCGGGACGCTGTGCTGCCAGACCCTCCCATTGAGTGGGCTCAATGTTGCATCTTTTCATGTGTCGTTTCTGAACATCTTTATATCTGAGGAGTTGTCCGCCATGCTTTCGCTTGCCCTCCTCTAGCTCAGAATAAAAGATGCGCTTCGCCACTCTCTCCTCCGACATCCGGGATACATGACCGCACCACCGTAGCTGGCGACGCATTAGATAGGCCTCAATGCCACCAACATTGGCTCGTCTCAGAACTTCGGTATTGCGCACTCGGTCGGACCATCTGATCTTCATGATGGTGCGAAGGCATTTTAGGTGAAAGCGATCCAGAGTGCGTATGTGGTGACGATACACACACCAAGTCTCGGAGGAGTATAGAAGGTTTGGCAGCACAATCGCCATATATACAGAGATTTTTGTGGCTAGCTTTAGGTCGTGCGAGCAGAAAACCTTGGAACACAACTTCCCAAAAGCTGCAGCTGCAGCACTGATTCTGCTGTTGATCTCAGCATCAAGGTTACACTTAGATGTTATAGTGTTCCCCAGATAACGAAACTTATCAACCTGTTTCAGCATATCCTCACCAAGCATAATCGCCAGTGTCTCGCGACCATGCGAGTCTAAGGACATCACTTCCGTCTTTTTGACACTGATCTTCAGGCCGAATTTACAGCATGCTTGGTGAAAAACGGACATTAGCTGTTGCAGGCCGTCTGGGGATTCTGCAAGAAAGCACAAGTCATCAGCATACATGATCTCAGTAATCAATGCATACGAGACTTTAGTGCGCGCCTTAAGTCTAGCCAGGTTAAAAAGACTGCCATCTGTGCGGAAACGGAGGCGGACTCCTTGGGAAACAGTATTTAGGACTTCTTTGACTACAACTGCAAAGTACAAGGCGAACAGTGTGGGCGCTAGAACACACCCTTGTTTCACCCCACAGGTGACGGGGAAGAAATCAGACTGTTCACCGTCTACAGAGACGCAGCACTGCATGTCGTCATGCAGGAGTCTTAGGAGTCGCACATACTTTTCTGTGCACCCTAACTTTCCTAGCACCATCCAGAGAGCTTCGCGAGGCACACTGTCGAATGCTTTCTCTAAATCAACAAAGCAGAGGTACAACTGGCGACCTTGTTCTCTACTTTTTTCTTGTAGTTGACGCACCGAGAAAATAGCTTCACATGTACCTCGGTCAGGTCGGAAGCCGAACTGGGTTTCGGGCAGAATTTTTTCCGACAAATCTTTGAGGCGGTTCAGTAAAACTCTGGCAAAGACTTTTCCAGGGACTGACAGCAATGAAATACCGCGATAAGAGTTACAGTCAGAACGGTCACCCTTGTTCTTGTAGAGGGCACAAATGCGAGACACTTTGAAGTCCTCAGGGACCCTCTCCTCCTCCCACATTCGAACGAAAAGTTTCCATACCGACGTGTGCAACTCCGTACCACCATATTTAAGTAGTTCACCCGGTATAAGGTCAATGCCAACCGCCCGGTTATTATGCTGCTGTCTGATGGCAGTAACAACCTCGTCGCATGACAGGGGCTCGTCCAGCTCCGTGGCTAACGGGAGTTGAGGCATTAAACTGATACGATGCAGATCAGCTGATCGATCTACGTTGAGCAAGTTGTGAAAATGCTCAGCCCAACGTTTAAGTACATCCTCCTTGCTGGTCAGGAGGTGCATACCGTCTAAAGACCTTAAAGGTACTTTTGCACGGTAGGAAGCACCAATCAGCTTACGCACTTCACAGTAAAACTCACCAAGCTGGTTTGTATCGGCGAGCCACTGCATTTGACAAGCCTTGTCCTGCCACCACTTGTCTTTTATTTGTCGAGACAGCCTGCGTAATTCTTGGTCACTTTCTTTGACCACCGCAACACTTCCACCTCTTCGATTATGCTGTCGCAGGAGCTGTCGATGTTTGTCGAATGCTGCTTTAAGAGCCTCGCTATTGTCATCGAACCAGTCTTCACTACGTCGGTCTTTCGTACCCAAAGTAGCAGAAGCGGCTTCTATGAGATGACATGACAAAGCTCCCCAAGCAGCACTGACATCACCGGTCTCAGTTATTGGCGACGGCTTTTCAGATAAGGCTTCAGCATATTTCACCCTAACCTCGCGATCTTTCAGCCTATCCACGTTTAAAAACGCAGGCTTCTTCACTGTGGATCTGCGAGGTTGACGGAGGCGGAGTCGTAGCTTAGTGACAATAAGTCGATGGTCAGTCCAACAGTGAGCACCACGCATGACGCGGGTGACTTGAACTTGACCGATGTCTCGTTGCCGAATAATAGCAAAGTCGATCAAATGCCAGTGTTTGGAACGCGGGTGCATCCACGTTGTCTTGTGCTTAGCGGCAAGTCTGAACATTGTGTTCGATATCGCTAGATCGTATTGAGCACAAAGACCGAGCAGCAACAGACCATTGCTGTTCATGTTGCCAACTCCATGTCGTCCCAGAACTCCAGGCCAAGCCTCGTAGTCCCGTCCAACCCTGGCATTGAAATCGCCTAGCAATAAGATCTGCTCTCTGGCGTTTATGCTATCAAGGCATTGAGTTAGCTCCTCGTAAAATTTGTCCTTAATGTCATCAGACTTGTCTAACGTTGGAGCATAGACACTGATGACATTAAGGTAATTGTCTGTATCCAGGTGAAGGCGCAGTGTGGTAACGCGGTCCGAGATGTGAACAGGACACTCTTGAAGTCGCTTTACTAGGTGATTTTTGATGGCAAATCCTACCCCTGAACGTCGAGGCTCGGATGCAGAGGTACCCTTCCAGAAGAAAGTGTAACCACCTCCATCTTCCACCAGTTCTCCTTCATCAGCAAGGTGTGTTTCGCTGAGCGCAGCCACATCCACGTTATAGCGATGAAGTTCTCGAGCTACGATGGCGGTTTTGCGTTCAGGACATGAGTTGCCATCTCGATCAATTAGAGTTCTCACGTTCCACGCGCCAAATGTCATGATAGATGGTTTCATGCTGTTTTTATTTTTTCTGTTTCGTCGACCACGAGTTAAGTGATGCGGTGGCAGCCGTGGTTACTACCACCTTCCGGGTAGGGACGAGCACTTTTTTAGGGCACATTTTCTAGCCCCCTCCTCGGCTGGGCGAGGAAAGCAGTGCCTCCCTTAAAAGGGCTGCTTTGTCATCCCAGGTGCTGCCGAATTCGCATTGTCGTCCCGATTTGCAATGCAAAAGCGACCACGGCATGTACTCACGCCCCTAGAACCGCCTATGTGCAGGAATCAGACAAAGCCCAGCTTGCACCACGCCAGACCTCTCTACCTCAACCCTTCGCCACAGGACTTTGCGTCATCGGAGTCCATTATTCGGAAGCGGTCAGTTGCGCAGGATATATTTCGGTGCGCAAACGTTCGCGCAAACGCAGGCGCACGCACTTAGTCCTCACCCTCCTTGATTCAGTGGAACGGAAAACCGCTACGACTGAAGGAGAGGTCAGACGCAGTGTCTGGCCGACAGTAACTACCCGCGCCCTCTACCGTCGCCCTAGGCCATCCACATTGCCTTGCTGAGTCGCCGAGTCCGCCAAGCCCTTGTGCATATCTGCATTGGGTTGCCATTCTCGATGTCTCATACGAAACGAAGAAAGATACAAATACTAAGAAGAACTATTATAACTTGATCTCTTAAATTGGTAGGTGGAAATTATTGGAAATGCTGGCGATTTTAAATCGATTTGTAGCTCACAAGACCGGAGGTCTGATCAGGTCCAAGCTTCACATGATACCATGAGATGGATGATATATCTCTGTCAATTATGCTAGCCTAGTAGACGAAGTGGTTTAATACCTAGCTGACTCTGTTCATTGGGTCGTTGGACGACTGAGTATCCTACACGAAAAGAAAGAAGTAAGAAAAATACAAATAAGAAGAGAAGTTGATCCCTTAAATGGGTAGGTGAAAATTATTGGAAATGCTGGCGATTTTAAATCAATTTGTAGCCGACAAGATAGGAGGTCTGATCTGGTCCAAGCTTCACATGATACCACTAGATGGATGATATCTCTCTGTCAATTATGCTACCCTGGTAGTGGACACGGCTGACTCTAATAAGACTAGTTCTGAAGTCCAGTTTCATTCATGTCACCGCCATCATGGCTTAGAATTTCTAAAAACTAGGGTAGTATCTATTAAAGTATGGCCGTTAGAATAGGTCATATTAAACAGGTGCCAAAATCAAGCTACTGCCATGCCATGACAAAAGGTCTACATTTCTATAATGAAATGTCCTTTAGTATGGGTTTGACAGCTGTCAAATATGTCCTATTCGAGCGGTAATTTAGCAAGATTATCTACCCGAAGAATTTTGATACCAAAGTGCAACTAAGCTAAGTAAAGACGAGAATAAACAACACTGCGCTCATGCGTTGTTCATGCGTCATCATCCGTATTTTCCCGTGCGTCTTGACAAACGCAAGCGTTACGGATGCACCGATAATGCGCAGCAACGGACGTTGAGTGTGATTCCCGCTATAGAGGCAGAATGCTTTCTCTGGTAGTTGTTCCAATATGACTGCACATAAACTTTACAGGCACACCACATCAAGTTACCATATTAAGAGACCATATTATACTAGTTTTACATACAAATACTTAGTAAAACCACTATAAGTTGATCTCTTGAATGGGTAAGTTGATGTGTTTATAACCATTGATTGCATTCAGTCAGTTTGAAATATGGTTCTAGTAAAAGTGTTCTATGGAGTCTACAGGAAATGTTAATTTCGAATTACAATGGTTTATTCTTCCGGTCGCTTTGAAAACTCATTACAGAAGTAATTATCTTTTACGAGTATTAAGAAGGAGAGCGATAGTTAAACTGAAAGACTGATTGAAGATAGCTGTGACGAATCCCACACTTGACGTCCGTTGGTGTAAAAGAAGGTATATTGCATCTGACATAATAAATGTCTGTCAAACAGCTCAGCTCTTGCGTCGGTTTTTAGTTGTATGGGACTTTCGTAATTTCTTCATATACACACTTGACCTCCGTTGATGCGCGTTTTTAGCGCATCTATAAGTATAGCATATTGTGCGTCTGTCAGATGCAAAGAATGAATTCCTCTCACAAAAAAACACAGACAAATAGATGCCATTAACAAGTGGCGCAAATATCATTTTTACCAACGCAAATGTCAAACCAACTTTAAAGCAGGAGCAAAGCAAGAACTTGTATTGGCATGTCTCTATACACTTATCTATAACGGGCGTAAAGTGTGGGATCCGCCATGTAATTCAACACTCGCATTCCTCGCCATTCAGTGACTGAACAACTGAACCACTTGATTTACTGTTCCCCATCATAATTTACTTCGAATTACTGACAATCTGTCACAAAGACAGCTAACGGTGTACCGGTAGTGTGTCTTTGATTGAATAGCTCACCTTTTGAACTAAAGCGGTTCTGACAGAAATTATACTTCTACACCACATGCGTTAATGCGCGCGCCTATGCAAGTTATATAATTTTTGCTTTGTGGTCTACACCAATTCAGTCGGTTTATAGTTGATAAAATTAAGCTTGATACCTGTGACCGCATCAAAATCGGTTCATCCAAAGGCGAGATAATCGCGGACAAATATACATACATACATACATGCAGGTAAACTCTGAGCACCTCCTTTTTTTTGAAGTCTGTTAAAAATGGTTTCGTTTCCCTTCGTCCATTTAGATCCATTAGATGGCTCCATTGGTTTGGTGTCAAAGGTGACAACTTGCATACTAAAAGTTTGATGCTACATTATTAATCTGAAACACTACGACATATCTTTGACAATGTATCTTTCTACATCCGAATTGAAATGACAAAACATTAAATTGAAGGCAAGGATCCAAACCGCGTTTAGTATGTGTATCCAGAGCATCCAAATGAGTCTTGCCTGAGGCCAGCTGTCATTAGACCGACTACCTGAGAGTCTACCAGGTTAAATTGACCCCTTTGGTGCACCAGCACAGACATTACATGATTAGT
The DNA here is from genome assembly GCA_029255805.1 of Keiferia lycopersicella. Classification (NCBI taxonomy): domain Eukaryota; kingdom Metazoa; phylum Arthropoda; class Insecta; order Lepidoptera; family Gelechiidae; genus Keiferia; species Keiferia lycopersicella. The sequence goes on from JARACZ010000005.1 coordinate 16,557,907, forward strand.
AAAAGAAAACATACTAGATGAATGTTTTATATAACTTTTGCCTTTTGTTTGAGAAACTTGGCAACAAGTTTTTATGCTTTCTTTAGCCTATGTCCGTTCTCGGTATCTTACTAATCTATGTTTGAAATATCATGATGATCGGTTCAGTGGTTTGGCCGTGAAAGCGTAGCAGACAGACAGACAGAGTTACTTTTGAATTTATAATATTAGTATGGATTTAAGTACTCAAGAAATGTTACAAGAGAAAACATAAATAAAATGCTCACAACAGGCACTGCCTACTTTCTATTATTTCACCCACTTCCAAGTAAGTTTTGGCTTAATAGGCAGCTTATAGTCATTTACACTTGTCGTAAAAGACAAGTAACTATCCCGGTCCGGGTTGCTGTCTATGACTACTGAGACGGCGCAGTTGTTACACGACCATGTCAGAAGCCTATTATAGAAGGCGATTGAAAAATCTGCCAGTAGAATTTCGGCCGTTGGACGACTTGGTGGCCCCATACGAAAAGAGACCAGTATCTATGTATTTACCACTACATATATACACTAAAAACTCTATAATATCTTACCCACGCCATTCTGATACCCAGGTACCCATTTCTTGCCAACATAGCCTCAGGGCTTTAAAACCTGCTACTCATTCACCATAAGACTTTTTTTGATAATTGATATTTAATGGTTTGTGTGGAGCCACTCTTCTGGCTACAGCCAAATTAGACTTTGTTTTTTTTAGGAGAATTTTGGATAAAATCATATTTTTTCGACAAACCTAGAGAGCCGTTTAGCGGTTTTCCCATGGTAACAAAGTGATAAGGTAGTAACTTGTAAACACTTGTGTGGAGCCACTCTTCTGGCTACAGCCAAATTAGACTTTGGTTTTTTTTGGAGAATTTTGGATAAAATCATATTTTTTGGACAAACCTAGAGAGCCGTTTAGCGGTTTTCCCATGGTAACAAAGTGATAAGGTAGTAACTTGTAAACATACATACATACATACACAAATCATGCTTTATCCCTGGCAGGGTAGGCAGACCGTTAATGAATATAAAAATACGGTCGCTATCGCCACGTCTGACAAATATTGAGGACCGTTTCAGATTATACGAGTATAGTGACAGGTTGCCAGCCTGTCGCCTAAAATTTGTGATACACCTTAGTCGCCTCTTATGACACCATTATTGGCAAAGAATTGGCAAAATAAATAGGATGATTTTATTCTTTGCCGGCATCTCTTGGCATGAAAACAAAAAAATCAGGAATCATGATCGGTATTGTACGAGTATGTCAGAGTTTTATGAATCCCCTGGTTTCGTAAAACTCTGACATATTGGCGATAGTCATGTAAAATCTCGTGTGTAATTTTGTTAACGACTTTACATGTCGTTTAAAAAAACGTGCAACCTCAAAATTGTGACTAAAAAATTAAGGCCATTACAGTATGCCCTTCGGTAGCCAGACATGAAAAAATTCGACTTTGCCTTAATCACATACTGACCAGTATAATAGATCTGTCCATCTCTTTCACTCTTGCGTAATTTATGTAAGAGAGAGTGAGAAACGTAATGGTCGTTTCGCTTTCGTATTTGCATGCGTCGCGGCGCGCGCGCATAAAGAGTCCTAAGGTTGCTTTAAAGCGTTTTTTAGATTTATATTTTAACGGACTGTGAAAGAAATCGAATCTTACTTAGACGGTTTTCCCTTAACTTAACGCACTACGTAGCGCATCCGTAACGCATGTGTCTGTCGGATGCAAGGAAATTTCAAATTCCCTATACTAAAAACTGTCGTTGACGCAGCACTAACGAAAGAACTTACACGGTTTGACAGACGTATCCGTTGACGCAGGCCATGCGTTGTACATTTCGTGCTTTAGATGTGGGATTTGCCTTAGACATCACCATAATATCATTTTTCACTTTTGGTGAGACCAGAAATTTTAGAACATGATCCCAAGTTCCAAGGTTAAAAAGGTTCCAGGCAGTTGAAAAACTGACACCAAGGTTCATCGGGTCGTTGGACAATAGGTGTTCCACACGAAAGAAGAAGACTAACTGTAAGACCCTGTATATCCCCGTGCGTGTGAGCATGCATTGCCTATAATAAGGTGTTCCGACGTAACGGGAGCCGGTGTTGCCATTTCAGCATAAACACACATTGTATTGCCACCGGTAAAAATAAAAATAGATGAAATGTGGTAGAGTGCACCTGCGGGAAGGCAGTTTATGTCTATTACTATAATTGTGATAGGAAATGATGGTCAACAGTCTTTAGCTTGTGTTTTCTGTATTATGTGAATGGGAATTTTTGTAGCTCATTTTCAGGGGTACATAGATGGTGCTCAACTAAACTAAAAAAGGTTCCTTTCAAGGAAGTGTATTTTGACTAGTTCAGTATCAATATAACTCATACTTATGACAAATTTTCAACTTAACGCAACGCTATTTGCCATGACATCAGAAAGTAGCTCGAGATTTGCCAAATACAGACAGTAGAAAAGTTACCATTTGTTTTAAATATTTTGTATAGGCTTCCAAAAGCTTGAAATACAAATGTTACGCGTAGAGATATGACAGCAAAAATTTTTATTAAACTTAGCCTCTAACCAAAACGCAAATCTTGAAAAATATAAGGTAGGATGGCCAACACAAAGAGCACAACATTTCGTCACCCAGATGATTCATTGTTTCGATAATTCTTTTACCGAGTTTAACTTTTGCTAGGAATAAGTACTGTGGCACTACTAGCGTGCCACCACACCACAAATAAATCAAAGACGATCTTGATGATGAGATATTTTAATAGGGGAAAAGAAACCCTAAAACAATATTATTACATGATTAGGGAATGGTAGATGAACTATGGAAACATAACAAGGAAAATATAGACTTATGGGTACCTTATGGGTTGTTTCTAACTTCTGTAAATCCGTTGTAATTTCACCTGTGCACTTTGTTACATATGGAGCACTAATCACACGCAGATAATCAATATCAGAGCAATAACTAATCACATTCAGATATAATAATAATACCTTTGTTTTGGTCTTCGTTGTTTGCTGATTTTATCGCGACTAGGTCAAAAAGTCAGAGAAATGTGTGACGACATTCCAATTTCCAATTTGAAAAGGACAGGTGGTTTATGAAGGATGTGGACGCAGAGGTTCTACTCTGCTACAGTACCTATAGACAAGAAATGGGCACCTTGAAAAAACCGATTTTCTCGAAAATGATTGCTTAACTCTACCATTTTCTCCAAAACACAGGTCAAAATTAAAAAGAGACAAAATATTCTAAGGACCGCATTTAAAAAAAAATTGTTGACTTGTTGGAGAAAGCTGTTCATTTCAGCGGCCTCATGAAGTTGTTCATTCGGAACCACACTGTATATCACTGTATATCTTGATGTATTGAAGTCCACACACACTACCAGGAAGACTGAACAAAGGCCTATAATACCTATTCATTGTTCTTTAGCAGTTCTCTATTAGCTTCCTACTAGCTAGCTTTTGTACAGGCACAGATAATATAATACTACTAAACTACGTAGTGCAGGCGATGATTAGAACCGGCCAGATTCGTTCCAGCCATTCCCTTGATGCTAGATAAAAGATGTCCAGGGATCAGAGCAAAGAATATAACGAAAGGAATCCTGAAATCATAGTGAAGTTGCGGAGACTCGTCTTAAGGAATAAGTGGGAATCGAAATCACGAAATGATAAAATGATAATGATAAATGATAAAAATATTTATTTTCTCCCAATCATTAATAAAATTAATATACACATTTCGTATAGTACATTTTCAGAAAATTTATGATTATTTCATTTAAAGGGAGATAGGAGTCCAAACTAGGTGTCCCTGTGCTATGGATCTCCTAGCTCCACCATTTTGACATCAGCAGGCAATTATTAAAATGTCTAGTATAAATATTTCAGTACCGAAATGAAAATTACCTTACAACTAACTAACAACAATTTGTTTAGGAAAAAATCAATACAAAATAAAATAAAAGTGGGCAGTTATAATAAAAATTGAGTTAGTAAATAAACTTAAAATATTAAAATATAGTTAAGTACATAATAGAAAACTAAGTATTAAACACAATTTGTTGCATATCATTCCTAAGTAATCACCTCGAGCAAACTTTCGATATTCACATAATTAATTTTCATCAGCCACTCAGTGACCAATTGCTTACATTCAAATTTAACTTTACTGTAAATATCTAGTTCTTTATTTGCAACATTGTAAAGTTTACTACTTAGAAAGATATAGAAATGTTGTGCAAACGAGGTATTTACAGGAGGGACTCTGCATACCTGGTGAAAACGTCTTTTACTCGAGTTAGCGTGATTTGACTGAAAAATATCACTGTGCTTTTGTAAAATAGTAGCTAGTATAAAAAGCTGTCTGGCAGTTAGAACTTCAGTTTCTTTATAAAATTGACTTGTGGGATATAGACGAGGTTTAAAATGAGCTATTTTAAGAATCAAACGCTGTGCCCTTTCGATTTCTAAAAAGTTTGTCTTTGGTGTACCTCCCCAAACAGTGATACAGTACGCAATCACAGACTGACAAAGTGCAATGTACACCGATCTCATGAGTTTCGCATCCGCTACGTGTCTAAGCGATTTGAACACGTAACACAGTTTTCTAATTTTGTTAGATGTATTATGAATGTGTTCTGTAAAAGAGAGCCGACTGTCGATACAAACACCTAGATATCTGATCGAGTTTGTTTTTTCAATGTGAGGACATTTACATTGATTTCTGTTTGTAGGAGCACAGGAATGTGCTATAATTGTGTTACCATCAGTAAATGATGCTTTATTATGGCGTATACTATAAGTAATATATTTCGTTTTACTGGCATTCAAAGTTAATGAGTTTTCTGCTAGCCATTCACACACTACATCGAATCCCTGTTGAGCATTTTTAAAACAAGACGTCCATGTATCCCCGTAAAAAGTTAGTGCCGTATCGTCGGCATATGAATTAATGAGACAGTTTTGTAATTTTAAATTGCACAAATCGTTAATATAACAAAGAAATAGAGTCGGGCCAAGAATACTACCCTGTGGAACTCCATACGTTATTGGATGACTGGAGCTAGTGATGTCACCAATCTTCACACATTGAGACCTGTCCGAGATGTAGTTCTTGAGGAGAAGAAGTTGCTGTCCCCTAATACCTAGTTTATCTAATTTATTCAAAAGAATGGCAAAAGATACAGTGTCAAACGCTTTTGCTAAATCTAGAAATATTGTCAGGCACTTAGACCTATTATCTAGTTTCTTTACCACAAAATCGACTAAGTTATGAACAGCATTACTGGTCGATTTACCTTTCCTAAAGCCAAATTGAGATGGAGAGAGTTTATTTTTACTTTCAAGGTAATTCGTTAGCCTGGCATTGATTATTTTCTCAAATATTTTAGCCATGTTTGGTAGAATAGATATGGGACGATAGTTATTGATCAAGTCTCTTTTTCCACTCTTATAGACAGGGGTGACAATGGATTTTTTAAATGCCTTTGGAAAAATTCCCATTTCAATACATCGGTTGAAAATGTGCGCAAGGGGAGTTTTTATGAATTCATTTATCGTTTTTAACACTTTAGTGGGAATCCGATCCCATCCAATGCTAGTGTTATTCTTCAGATGTTTAATTATGTTAGCTATCTCATCTTCATCTGTATTTAGTAAAACAAGTGACTCAGGGGACGATGGCGAGTCTCGATTTAAATTTAAAGAAAGCGTGTAAAATTTAGTGATTTGACCAGCTAACTCAGCGCCTATATTAGATAAAAAACGGTTAGCTTTATCAACAGATTCCTCAGGAGTGTTGTCAATAGTAAGCAAATCAAAAGGAGGTGATTTGGAAGGATTCAAGTTTGTAATTTCTTTTATATTCGACCAGAGCATTTTGTTATTATTTTTAGAATCAAAGAGCTGCTGTTTCTCATATTGTCTTTTGACTTTTTTTAGTATATTATTACAGAAGTTTCTGTAGCGTTTATATGTTATTAGCAGGATACCGTTGTTCTTTTGTGTTTTTAATTTAGCATGCATTTTATCTCTATTTCTTATACATCTCAATAACCCTGGTGTAATCCGTGGTTTTTTAGTTACTTTACTTCTGGGTGTTTTATTTACAATCGAATTATTTTGCATCAGCAACTGTATTGTTTGAATAAGGCTGTCCGTAGCCTCATTAACATCATCCATCGTAAATAAGTACTGAAAATTAATTTGTGAGCAATTCTCGTATAGCTTAGTGTAGTCTATCTTACATGTGGAATAATATTTCATGTATTTAGTATTTAGTTCACTTTTCTTTTGTGTAGGTAGATACAGCCGAGAGAACTCCATCCCGCACCCTTGGAGTAGAAAAGGTGACGAAAACGTTCCTCGGTCGCGTGTTGTTTTTATCCATCCTGGCTACACGGCGGCAAGATTGCACGTCCGCATCTTTCAGGGGAAAGTTAACTTTCGAGCAAACTGATGAAATCACGTTGACTAAATTCTCTTCTTTCGTCTCCGGGAGAGCTTGCAGTTCAAGGTTACGGTCGCGAGAAAGTTTGTCCATTGTTGCCATACGCTTACTCATCAGAAACAGATCTTTCTTCATCATTTCTTGATCATTTACCAAGTTCTTTATCAGATCATCTTTTTCTTGTATTATTTTCTGTAGGTCTTTTACTTCATTCATGATAAAATCTGTTGTCTTCGTGAAATCTTGTTTTAGTTCCTGGATCTTCGAGTCAATATGCTGGATGAGGCTGTTTCTGATCTCAGCAGAATAATTCGCCAATTTCGTGTCCAAGATGCTCTCATCAAAGGTCAACTCTCTCGTAGAATTCAATGGAAGATTTAAATTCGGCCCTTGCTTCGCGGAGGTAGGAGTGTCCTCATTTCGGCCCGATCGACGTCCACTGTTCACATTAATACAATGCGGGCATGCTAGTTTCTGAAGTAGTTCCTTGGCAATTTCGTGCTTTTTCTTGTAGCAGGTAGGGACGTTTAAACAGGGAAAACAAAATCGGAACTTACAGTTTTCACATGCGATGCTCGATTCGTCCTTGATTCCTGACGCACATCCACCACACTTCATTTTTATTAAATTTTAAATTCTTTTTCTTCGTTAATATTATGTACTATGTAAGCACGATAAGAAGTGTGTCACACAAGCTACGTAATGTAAGTGTTAGTAGGTAATTATTCACACACGTGTGTGCTGCTGAGTGTCTAAATGGTGAGTGAATCTAAATCGCCGCACCATGTTTGGCGCGCGCTCAGAGATATCTTTTATGCACAGATTTTAACAGATTTAAAAAGCACTTTCAGGTTCCTACTTGTGCCAAGTAAATAGGCCTATGTTAACGCGTTTTTTTAATTATGGTTTAGTTACCTATCACTTGCACTGGAGACTGGCATGGGAAAATTAACATCATGTTAGAACAGTTGACACGAAAAAGAAGTAACCTTATTAATATAGCACCTTTGTTACGCACTTATTTCCAAATTTTTAATCCAGTAAGTTGATGCCAGCCACTTGAGAGCGCGCTAAATCTAGTATTTTATAACTTTGTATCCGCGATCGTACAGTTCCCTCTACAAAAATTAGTTTCTCTAAGGCCTAGGTCCAAGGGCATCTATTACAAGAATGGTACGAAAGTATAGATGCCTCGACAGACCAATTACTTTGAGCAATGAGTTTATGGTCCGCTGAAGATTACTGAACGGTCTATTGTATCGATTTATATAAATCAACCAGGCCTTTGATGTATGTGGTGTTCTTAAATTGAATAGTTGTGAGGGGTTATGCGAAGTCTCTCTGGAAAAGTGCCGCCCTCTGCGCCAATTTTTCTTACCGAATACAGGGATTTTTTTACTTGTCTAACAGCACTAATTGTTTTTTACTTGTCTAAAGGCAAACGAGCTAAGTTTGAAACAGAACCATATTTCTTATACTAGACATGTAATGGACAATAATATCGTGTAGTAATTTAGATGCAAATATTTTTAACGAGTGAATCAGCCCATGAAACTGAACAACTTTCCCCAAGAAACATATGACAATTTTTTTGGACCTCCCAACCAAATTAATTTGGTCGGTCGGTAATTTTGTATGGGAGGTCTACATTTATTTTTTCATATTTCGAACATCCTAAAAAAATTGCTGCAATAATTTTAAGGGGTGAACCAGCCCATGAAACTGACAACTTTCCCCAAGAAACATAGGACGAAATATGAAAATACCAATAACCTCCCATACCAAATTACCGACCCACCAAGTCAATTTGTATAGGAAGACCAAAAATTTTTTCATATTTCGACCTATGCTCCTTGGCGAAAGTTGTTCAGTTTCATGGAGTGATTCACCACTTAAAACATTTGCAGCTAATACCTAAAGACATCATCATTTAGGTAAACAACCTTTATCTGAATAAAATACGTTCTACAGCAATCTGCCGATCGCGGCAGTCTCTCGATAGTTCGATATTTGAACAGCACTAATTACACAGGCTGCGCTCGGCCGGCTGCGCAAGCGCAATTATCGATGTTATCGATGTCGATGCGCGCAGCACTATTGTATCGACCATCGGCAGATGATTTGTGGACCATTTGTAGGAAGTTGTTAGGGGCGGGGAGCGTAACTGTGTTTTGAAAGTATTTTTAGATGTAAAGACTACTTTTGTATTTGAATGGGAATTTTTCTAGCCAATTTTCAAGTGTACATAGAAGGCGCTCAGCGATACTGAAAAAGTCTCTTTCTAAGAAAATATATTTTGTTTAATTGAGTATCGATATCACTCATTATGTCAAAATTTCAATCTAACGCAAAGCCATCTGCTATGACATCATAAACTAGCTCGAGATCTGTCAGATACACACAGAAAAGTTCACATTCCAATTCTAGTTGCATTATTTTGTGATTTCTTTTTATACTTAGTAGGTAAACTCTAAAAAATACTAAGAGATCTCATATCTTGATTCACAATATTCACATGCCTATTTGGAATGCCTTTGAACATCTGAATTTAGAACTCAAAATAGAACTTAAAATTATTGACTTTGTGTATGGTACATTTTAGAGTACACCCACAAGTAACACAACGGAAACTTCACTATGTTCTTTTTCAAAAGACCCATCGTTGAAATATGGCGTCCACATCTACATCTAGAGACGTATTTTGCCAATTACTGATTGCATATTTCCACGAAGAACTTTTCCCAAGTGGCGGACCACTTGGTCGAGGGAGAGTTCACCACAAAGGAGACCCTAGCTAGTCTGACGGCTAAGGGGTGTGATGAGCAAAAATTTGATAGTCATATTTTTTGCACCACGTGGTGACCGCTCGTCACTATTACACATTGTCGAATATATGCATTAATTACAAAATCCTTTTAATGTTGAGTTTAAAAATATTTTGTTGCTTAAAACACTATCAGAATTATGCACTAAACACTCAAATGAACAAAACACGTCCGCCATCATGGAATAGCAACGAACGACCTCCATCGTTTAATCAAGAAACTTATAACGTTCTTGCATTTAATAAACAAAGGTGTTTATGTCATTCCGATGACTTCATTGCACAAGTTTAATTACATTTCTTTACCTGACTGCTTTAGAAGGGTTATGTTTATCAAGAGTATGTATGTATGTATGTGCCTGTTGTTTTTAATCTGTTGTGTCTTCATATTTTTTGTACTGTAATTTTTTTTGCTTTCACAATAAATGTTTATATAAATTGGTTTATTAAAATTAATTTAAATAATTATTTTTATTATATTGCTTTTGTATACTTATAAAATTTTCTTGTATAAAAATATATGTAAATATATAAATTTATTACTGGCAGTAATTAAAAGCGAAAAGGACAAAACAATAAAAAAGTAACGATGCATTTTTCCATAATTTGCATTGCAATTGCATAATTTTATTATGATTGTATTCGTAACGTCTTCTTTTAAAAGGGTTTTGACCTCAAGATAAAAAATAAATTTATTTAATCCATAATGCTTTATTGACCTATAGGTATATATTATACAAGTAACTCCTTATAATTCAGAATCTACATATTTAATAAACTGAAACATTCAGCAACTAATTTCTTTGGGTTTGAAATTGCTTGAAATTTTATTAGTGAAATAAAAACGTGAAAATAGTATGAACATCTAAAATTTTTAGAAATTACATATATGAAGTCGAAATACTGTTTTCTCATCTAATAATTTCAGCCAAAACCTACATATTTACAGCTATGAAGATTTCGGCCTACATCTCTGTAAAGTAAGAAACCGAGAAAAATCAACACTAACTTATAGGTATTATAGCCAGAAAATTAGAAGCCTCTATAGACTCACCACAAAACTAAGGCTTACTGTAGTAATAGCTAGGTAGGCTGATGGAAGGAAGATTGGATAGGCAGGAGCAATCTCGGTGATTGGAGGCACAAAAGTATAGTGGTTTTTCATATTGCAAAATGGAAATGATAGAATGGTTGTTTGCTAAGGAATTTCTTGTGGTTAGATTTCATTTGGATTTGAATTCTAAAGGAATAGGGAATATTCGAAGCATTGATGATGGAACTACAGAAAAATATTTATACAGGGTGTAAGGGACAGCAGCGCTCTGAATAGGCACTGATAGGGTGCATGCAGGCCATGAAACTGAACAACTTGTCATAGAAACATATGTCAGGAAACAGCAAAACATTTAGATCTATAGATACAAAATCACGATCAACTGACTGCATTTACTATGGGAAACCAAAAGTTTTTTGACGTTTCCTCAATTTTTTTTAAATAGTTGTTCAGTTTCATGGGCATGGGAAATGCACCCCATCAGTATTTGGAAGGCTGTATATTCTAGTCAAATAGACTACGTTGATTTGTTATCGTCGAAAAACACATGCGCATTGTGTTTTAATTAAGTACCTAATTTTGGATAATTAGAACATGACATCAATGATTTTCTGCAAAAGTTGTCGATCTGTGAATGAACCTTACCCAAAAGACGGCGGTTGGATTTCGATTACCCTTCATATTCCATAAACGATAAACAAAATAATTTATGCCCAATTAGTTCTTAAACCAGTTGGTCGCGATATCATAATGACCAAGTTAATTTTATAGAACAGGATTCTCTGCATTCTCATCCAGTGTCAACCAATTTGTGTCTCGCATCGACACACAATGATCACAACGCACACAAAAAGTTTACTCGCACCTAAATTTGTCCTTCGCTGACACGAACCGTTCTTAATACCATTCCAAATGTAACCATCACGACTACGACAGGTTTTACAGAGGTAACAAAAAAAATAACAACAATGTCGGCAACGGCAACACGACACGTGAAATCATCCAACTCAGCGAACATTCTGATGTGCAAACAGTGGTGGAAAGTGTGTTGGATGTATGGTGATCAAGAAAAGTACTACAGACAACTTTACGGACGACGAAAAGGTGCCCATATGAACAGCACCTTCATAAACTTCGATCTAACTGACAAACCAAGACCTGGCGCTCAAATCACAGAACTCACCGATGATTTTTTCGAAAACAATGAAATCGAACCAGCCCCAGACGAAAAAGTCCTCCAAGAAAACAAAAAGGAATATTTCGGAGCTGAGTCTGAACCCATTTACGGTTTTGACTCAACATGGCAAAAAGACCAAAGACGACAGCCGATCAATTACGAGGACTACATGAGCGCAACAGAACTAGACCAAATTTTAGGTACAAGTATAAACGCTGATAGTTTAAGAAGTATGCTCGAAAACGGTCTACCTCAAAGCAATCAACTTATAGATGCTAAAGAGGAAATACGTAGAGACGGTGACTTAGTAGGCAAAAGTTCTAAAACAGTGTGCAGAACAAAGAGAGGGGCGTTAGTAACAGAAGAGACAGAGATATCCACGGATGGAAAGACGACTGCTAATATGAAATTCCAAAGATCAACGGTGAAGACGGGTCCAAACAGAGTGAAGGAGATTTTGCAGCCTGTGAAGGAGGATAAAGTGGTGGAACAGTACTCGAGGAAGAAATGTATAGGAGACAAGTTGACGACCAAAACGACGACAACGGTGACGGTGATGCAAACGACGGTCACCTGCTGCAATGAGTGAGTATTTAGATTATTTTTTTATACAGAAATTATAAAAAAGATTGCTGTTTAGGTCGCGGAGATTTGAGTGTTCCACGCAAATTGTAATGCATCACAATTCGCTTCTGAAATTCTGGCACTAAATAAAATGCAGGTGTATTTAGTAACAACGTGGCGATAACGACCATAATTTCTCATGTGTACGTATTGATTTCGTCCCCCTGATTAAAATTATTTGAATTTTTGTTAATTACACTAATAACCTATTTCCAATTCCAACTGTCCAACTCAAGCGGGGTTAGACAGGCTTAGGACTTGGTGATCTGAATGTCTAACCGAACGTGACTGTACGTAACGTTGTTTCTCTTGAAACAGACTGTCGTTTCGTAAATAGTTTATTTATGGGACTCTACCATTCAAATGCTTTCAACTATACTGGATGTTCCTAAAAAAATTCTTCAACACACAGCTCCGAAGAAATTCTTTAAAACGATTTTACTCAGAATGAAATAATTCAATAGACAACACAATTCTAAATGCCCGTACAGTTTCTGCACTCGCGTCGGTTAGCGCAAACAGACGTACACAAAGTCCATACTTGACTTGATGGATGGACCTATGGACCTCTCGAATGTGGTTCCCTCACTTGGCGTACGTTGCCGCTCATTCTTAGCGCACCCGTAAAGCATGCGTCTGTCAGTTACAAGGAAATTTCTAACACCCCATACAAAAACAGACGTAGACATCTGTCTCTCTGGCGGCGGTCGTTACACAATCATGTCAGAAGCCTGCTATTTGTAGAAGGCGGTTAAAAAATTCTGACAATAGTGATAATTGGGTCGTTGGATGACTCGATGTCCCACACGAAAAGAAAATGGTAGATGCAACAATCTTTTGCACCAACGGGCGCCAAGTGTGGGGTTCGCTATGATGGGATAGACTCTCGAATGAGTAGGTACGGTCACTGAGCGACAGTAGCTCAAATAATGCGAATGAATTATTGCAAAATAAACACCGGGTTTTGCTGCAAATTACACACATAGCTTGCGAAGAGCATTGGTAGTTTCAATGTCCATTATTGTCCGTACTCTCGGCAACTAAAGCACTTTTTAAAGCATGAGTTCTAAAAACTCAAATAGTGCTGTCACTACCTATCCATCAAATAGGTTTGCAGTTCTAAGAAATTAAATAGTTTAGTCGCTATTCATCAAATAGGTTTTGAAAAGGAAAAGTGATAGAAAAGTAAGTTATAATGTGTCTTCTATTTTTGAACAAAATATGCGTTATCTGTCATAATAAGACGACACATAAAACAATGGTGACCTTGCTTTGGTGACTAATTTGTCTAGAAACGGCTTAGAACTCATTGACGTTTTTTAAAAATGACATGAGTAGATAATTATTTCTTTTCATTCTCCTTGCCTTATCCCGTTCTCTGTCGGGGTTGGCTACCTAACCTAGGGAATTTGACGTGAAACCAGGTTTTTACACATAGTGACTGCTATATGACTTATGTGGGTTTCGTTACGATGTTTTTCCTTAACGTACGAGCAGTCGGTAAATGTACGTGAGTAAATCACATTGGTACATGACGGGGATCGAACTCGGGTCTCACGATTGTAAGACCGGTGGCCTAGCCACTTGGCCAACGACGCTAGAGTTCGATATCTCTATCCTTTTCTAAATCTATTTGTCGGAAAATCACAGTGCTGTGCTAGGTTTGTTTTCCCGAAACGTAGCCAAATAATACTCATAACACTAAAACTTCTCGTAAAAGGTAAACAATTATAGAAAACTTGCAAAATTCTCCACCGCACGAACAACAAAAGTGTCATTATGGATCATTACGGAGACCGTGAGCAATAACTGGCGAGTTGCTTGGCGGGAGACCGCTCAGAACAGTTGGTGCTCACCGTAGCCGCCATTGTCGAACCACACGTCTGCCGCTGGTCGTAATCGCGGTACGGGGAACAGTTTGCGGTTACAACTCGGGTTGTTTGTTGCAAGGGGTTAGCTGAAAGCGATTACAGGTGGAAAGATTACGCCATCTTGAATTCTTGACATTTTATAGCCAGCGTTTGAGCCAGTGTGACTTGCTATGATTAATCTCCTTCAGGACACCTCACGTCGTCAACAACAACGTTTGGGTCGTGAAAAAGATTGTCCACATTATCTACTCTTGAAAAACATAACCCTCCTTCTGGTGCAGTCTGGTTTGAAGTGTCATTATGGATCATTACGGAGACCGTGAGCTATAACTGGCGAGTTGTTTGGCAGGAGACCGCTCAGAACAGTTGGTGTTCACCGTAGCCGCCATTGTCGAACCACACGTCTGCCGCAGGTCGTAATCGCGGTGCGGGGAACAGTTTGCGGATAAAACTCGGGTTGTTTGTCGCAAGGGGTTAGCTGAAGGCGATTACGGGTGGAAAGGCTCCGCCATTTTGTATTTATGACATTTTATTGCCAGCGTTTGAGCCAGTGTCACTTTGAGATGGCTCTAAAGATGAATCCTGGGACACCTCACGTCATTTGGTTCATGAAAAAGAATGTCCACATTACCTTGAAAACATAACCGTCCTTTGGAGATAGTCTGATAAAAGTGTCATTACTGGCGAGTTGTATGGCGGGAGACCGCTCAGAACAGTTGGTGTTCATCGTGGCAGCCATTGTCGAACCACACGTCTGCCGCTGGTCGTAATCGCGGTACGGAGAACAGTTTGCGGTTAAAACTCGGGTTCTTTGTTGCAAGGGGTAAGCTGAAAGCGATTACGGGTGGAAAGATTCCGCCATTTTAAAATTCTTGACATTTTATAGCCAATATCACTTGCTGAGATTACTCCAAAGATGAATCTTAGGACACCTCACGTCTTTTGGGCCGATTAGATTGCGAGTGGGAAGATTCTGCCATTTTGAATTCATGACATTTTATAGCCAGTGTCACTTGCGCTACTAAGATGAATCCAAAGATGAATCTTAACCTCATGTAAGTGTTATTTGACGGGAGAGAGCCTGGGTTGTTTGTCGCAAGGGGTGAGGTGAAAGAGATTATGAGTGAAATAGTTTCTACTGCCTAGAAATATAGACGACGAGTCGAGGAGAGATAGGAGAACTAAGAGTTAGAAGAGTAAAAACCAAGAAATAGGTAGAAGAGTACTCGTTTAAGAGAGGTACCCGTTTTTTGCTATACTTGTATGGCTTGTGGTGCAAGTCCCTCACGAAAAGATGTAAGAAGGATGAGGATCGCTATTGGTTTGTTACTTGGACAGGTAAAACGTGGATCAAACTCACCAAAAGTGGTAACGTCGGTTTTAAGCTATCATTTTATGCAATTTATTTCAATTCTATATTCCATACTTAATATTTATATCTTTAAATCTACGGTACGCAACGGGTTCTGATGCGATTTTTTTACGGATAATGCAAGAGGAAATTTTGTGTTTCTAATACATGTCAAGAAATACATATATTACGTCTTTATCCCTTGCGGGGTAGGCAGAGCGTTAACGGCTGTAAAAATACGGTCGCTATCGCCCCGTCTGACATTTTTGAGGATTGTTTTCCAAGGTTGTTTTAGAAAACATGTGTATCACTATAGTAACAAGTTGTCAGCCTATCGCCTAAAAATTGCAATACACCAATACTCTGAAGTCCTTACGTCGCCTCCTACGACATCCGCAGGAAGGATGTGGGGTGATGCTATTCTAAGCCGGCATCACACGGCACGTCAAGAAAAGGTTTTATATTTATATCCCACGGGAAAACTGTTACCCGACCGCTAAAAACAAAATGTTCAATTCATAGTGCGATCCTCGGTACTTACTAAAGTATTTCTTTATGGCGGTTCCCACACTTGACGTCCGTTGCTGTGCATTTTTAGTACATCCGTAACACAGATACGTAACACATGCGTCTGTCGGATGCTAGGAAATTTCGAATTCCTGATACTAAAAATGAACGCTGAATCAAGTGGAACGCATAGGTGCTTGCTTTTGTTTGACATACGCATAGCACAACGCAAGCTCATTTATCGTTCATGCGTCGACGTCCTGGTGCTGTATGGCGAACTCGAAAGTTCCATGCATCTGACAGACGAAAGCTTACGGATACGCTCAAAATTCGGAGCAACGGACGCCAAGCGTGATAACCGGCTCACAGTGCAAAAACAGCCCGTTTTACGAACCATGACGACCACGTCCAAGATGGTGACTTGTAGACCACCAACAGTGTCACCTGGGTAGCAACAATAGGTACATACATACATACAAAACACATATATACATACCAATATAAAAAAAAACTAGGTAGGTACCTACTTACCAGCTTGTGATGGAAATAACTGCAAATAAAGTTTTCTATGTGGGCTTACCACAAAGATAAGGTATATAAATCCCACTCTAATTATTTTTGATAGAAAGGCAAATAATAATTGAGACCGATCTCGTTTCGAATTTTCATGATTACAATTTTCGATATGTAAATAAAATGTTTTTTTATGGTGTTACATCTCTTGAGTCGACACGTATTTTGCCAATGTCAGAGTGACGGACGTTCCCTTATTATGAAGAGGTGTTCTGAAAATATTTGGACTTATCTCATGTTCCTTTCAAACTAGACACAATTTTTTATAATGTCACACTGAGACTGCAGAAAAAGTAACAATAATCAAAAAGGGTAAGTCTCTCTTTTCGTGTGGAACACCGGGTCATACAACGACTCAATGTACCTTAGTCATCATGTCGTATGGCATCTCTCTGCGCAGGATCCTATATGTCAATTTTTAGGTTTTTGAGCCAGTCTTCGGCCGCTGGTGTTAGACGGTGCAGCTCGGTCATGCCGCCAGGTAGGCGATACAGTGGGCAATCATTCACAATGTGGGCTAGGGTTTGGTCAGGCTCTCCGCACTCGCAGGATGGCGACTCCCTGAGTCCCCATTTGTGGAGGTGGTGGTTTGATCGCCCGTGTCCGGTTCTAAACCTATTCAGCCTCACCCATATTGAGCGCGGGGCATCGAATCCAGGGGGCCTTTTGTTTGGGTCTGAGATCAAATCCTTTTGTGGATGGGCATAAAGTTCCCATGATGACCGCTATTCCGTTTTAACATCATACTTGGTCTCCAGACGTTTGTCTGTCCAAATCGGGTGTCGTGATGGTAATCGGTGAGACGGTGTACGGTTGAATGTACCTTAGTGTCTGAATTTTTCAACCGCCTTTTACAAGTAGCAGGCTTCTGACATGGTTATGTAAGTAAAGGGTAGGTAAGTACTAATGAGATGCCAAACAATAATCCGTCAGGCATAGTTTTGTCCGTCAGGCGTAATTTTGTCTAATCTAAACGTAAAGAAAAAAAAAAGAAAAATAATGTCGGCATTTCGGGATCCTTGCTTTTTAGAATCGACTTAAACCTACTTGTAGATAATTTAAATTCAATCTTAATATAATACATACTTTTACGGTGGGTCTCTTTTTATGAAACTAAACAAATTTTCCTCAATGAAGATTAGAACAAAATACAGAATACGGAACCCTAAAAGAGAGATATAAAAAATGCAAAGGTCTAAAAAGGTCTTAATCTCAAAAAACTATTATCCATTAATCGAAACGAATAAATAAAAACAAGTAATGTATAAACTTGTACAAATTTAAACACGTGTAAACCCAGGGTGAACTTGAAGCTTACAAGCATAATTATTAAAAAAGAAAAACCGACTACGGTAATTTCAAAGTACTTAATAGTTTGCGTTTAAAAGCCGCCAAATATTTTGTCAGACGTGGCGATAACGACTGTATTTTTACGTGTTAACGCTCTGCCTGCCCATCGATCAAGGCGTGATAATGTATTCATGTGTATGTAATATCCGCGAACGACTTGGTATCCCACACGAAAAGAAGAAGAATCCGCCATTTAAAATTTATGAAATTTAATTATAGCTTATGTCACTTGCGCTGCTGAGACAAATCTAACGATACCTCTTAATATGTCCACATTCGCTCAGAAGTTTGGGTTATATTATAACCCTCAAAAGAGAATTCACTTGTCCACGTTGAAGTGCTATGTACTAACGCACGTAGTAGTACATCGTAATGGTGCACATACATACATAATATACCTACGAGTATACCTAAATAACTACATACATACTCTCGAAGAACATAATCTTTCTTCTGTGTCAGTCGGGTAATGAAACATAGCCAAGAATCCACCTGGTTTAAATCATGTGCAAGGTGTATACCCCCCGTTGTGAACACGGAGAAAGTGGAATTGGTTTATTCGTTAGAAAATATTGCTTCGCTTTTCATTTTTAAATTGGGTATTTCTCGATAAGAGGCATGTTTCAATCTTTGAACAGTATGATACCATATTTTAGGTACTTGACAGAGTATTAATAAAATAGGAGAGCCATGTTGTTAAAAAAATTGACAAAAACTGCTACTTACCATTTCAAAAAATGTTACAACCATTTATGCCGTGTGATGCCGGTTTAGAATAGCATCACCCCACATCCTTCCCGTGGGTGTCGTAAGAGGCGACTAAGAGACTCGAGAGTATTCGTGTATTACAATTTTTAGGCGACAGGCTGACAACCTGTCACTATAGTGATACACATGTTTTCCGAAACAACCTTAGAAAACAATACTCAAAAATGTCAGACGTGGCGATAGCGACCGTATTCTTACGGCTGTTAACGCTCTGCCTACCCCGCAAGGGATAAAGGCGTGATATATGTATGTATGTATGTATGTACAACCATTCATTGTATTCGAAGTATTAAAAATAAGAATAATTTTAATGTTAAACAGAAAACTGATAACAAAAGTTTATGTTTTGACTTTATAACAATATTTTCATGCAAAATGTACCTGGGTCATTTTAATTGTACGAAATAGCCAATTCGTATAAAATAAGTAACTAATATTACATAATTTTTGTAAGATACAAACTAAGACATAAAGAAACAGACACTTTTTCCAATGTATTAAAAATTTGAATCCAAAATCAAGTTGAAAGAACGGAAGGATGTTGGGAAGCCTACAAAATTTGCAAAACCTACAACAGCTTTTTACCAACCGCTAAAACTGATACAACAAAAAATAGAACGAGTAAAACGTTGCAAAGAGGTAGTACAGCACACAAAAAAGCTTCTTTCATTCAAACAGAAATCAAACGCAAACATTGTAACTAGAGATAAAATCGATAAATAAATCCAAAGAGATGTCGACAAAATCAGGAAGGGTCCATCCATCTATCAATCGGACACACATCGACATCGATGGGTACAAACAGTAGCGTTGTCGATAGTACGATACCATCGCTTGCGACTCTTGTGAGCCTCGTCCGCCCGCCATCGCGGCCATCTTGTTTTTAGGGTTCCGTGCCTAAAGGGAAAAACGGAAAAAAATGCTAAAAATTATGGCAAACACTTTTTTTCGTGATCACGAGCACTGTGGAGTTCGAAGCTTTAGAAACTTTGTAATATCCAATAATAAACACAATCCAAGTTCGCTAAAATAGTTTTAGATGAATAATAGTTATGCAAGTTAAAGAAAACATTAGGTACTTATAGGTGGGATAATTGTATACGCGATAGCTAGATAGTTGAAATCTTCACAATATAACATACAAATCGTGCAAATCATGCAATGCTATGACTTTTAGTCTGAAATCCATATACTGAAGAGATATAATGGGATGGAATATTTTTAATTTGTTCTTTTAGTTCCTAGTAGGAGGCGCGGGATGAAAAAAAGGCTTTTCTTTTAAAAGGTCAGGAACGTTATGTCTAGTTAAGGAACGATTTCGTATACTTAACTAGACATAATCTTCAATCTGCAAAAATTACAACGGCGTCACCTAGTTCAGAGTTCAGACTAGTGTTACTTCTATAGATATAACGGTACGAAAATGTACGAAACACTTGAACCGTGAGTCCAACTCGTACTTGGCTCACTTCTCTTTGGCTGATTTTATTTACTTTTTATTTTATTTTCGAAGTGCAAAAGGCGTGCTGCCGGCCAGTGTCGTTAAATTGCGTGGAATAAATTGTGGATTACAGATCTCGTGAGAATAAGATATTAATCTGGTGGACGAAAGTCTTACATTGTGCATCGGATGTGGTAATTTGTAGTAAATATCGAAAAGCCGTGCGATGCCGGCTTGGTATAGCATCATCCCATTTCTACACGAAGGTGTCGTAAAAGGTGCCTAAGGTGTGAATCCAGGGAATCTCTCTCAGTTTTCGTGTTGGACACTGAGTCGTTCAGCGACCCAATGAAGCCTAAAAATCCAGATCCAATGAATCCAGAACGGGCAGCAGCGTTTCCTGTGAATACAAGACCTTGCACTGCGATCGCCAATCCGCTTGCCAGAATCGCCCACCAATTAGGGGAGGCCAATGTCCAGCTGTAGTTGTAGTAGTAGATGCAGAATAATCACACTTTCCATTTACAAATTAATTCCAACCTACCAATCGCTGCATTTTCCATCGAATTTCTATCATAAATTACCGGAGAAAACTAGTTCATTCTAGATCCAACCAGATAACGCGATAATTAATCCAGATTAGTTTGAGCGATGAGGTCTAGACGAGCTAGTGCTTGTGTATGACCTGGATTTAGACCTAGAACTAGCATAGTTACACCGTTAGCATATCCTGTCAACGATAAAATGATCGAGACTAAGTATGATTGATTTATTAGGGCCGATACACATCTGACGCCGTTTTACGCGGCCCTTATTCAGTGACAAATTGAAAACGCATGGTAAAATGATGGACATAGGTCTACGTCCAGCAGTGGACTGCTATAGGCTGATGTGACGTGTGGTGTCAAAAATGATAAAAACCATAGCAAAGCAAACTGTCTCATCAAACACATATACCACGCCTGTTAATTGGATTTCTTCAAAGCCTTTCATACCCTTCAACACGAAAAACTCCCTCTTTAACTAACTTTCCCCTTACACCGACACGGTAGACTCTCGGCTGAACATCCACCCAAGAATCCATGTACTCATTCTCATGCATGCCTGACATACCACCCGTATAATTGGTCCCTTGTAAATGGTGTCCTACAAGGGACACCATTGGGCCCGCTCTTTCTCATTATAGACGTTAATGAGCCAAGTACATTGCGAGTTTAAACAATACTTGTAAATGGTTGTAGGATTTTGAACACACATGGTTGATGGTACTGTATGGCACAAAATAGACTACAGAATAGAATTTATTTAAAAAAATATAAGTAGGTAGCATTGAATCACAGTCATTAAGGAATTAGAATAAAAAATATTGAAATTCTAAAATCAATAGTTACAGCATTGGAAAACGGCACGTCGTGGGTTTGATTCCCGTTAGTGCAATTTATTAGGCTACTGGATAGTTTATTGTGTATGATAACTCAAAACAAGAAACGCCAAAAATAACAAATTTATTTTAGAAAGTAAGAACACCGGCGTCGTTTTGAGGAAATACAACGACACAGATCTAGAAGATTTCAGGAAATTGATTATAAATGAGACAACAAATATATCTAAGGTTAAATAAACTTGAAACACCTACTTCTACCAGGAAGGAAGACTTTCTAATTTGAAGATCTGGGATTAGGCGAAACGTCCATTGGTGCAAAAGAGAAAGGTATATCTATCTGTCAAAATAAGTGTGACATAGACAGATGCCAACGCATGTTTTTAAGGGGGTCCTGCATCAACGCAAGGCTTCTTGTAATGGGAATCCGAACTTTCCTTGCATCTGACAGATCCATGCTTTACGGATGCGTTAAAATCCACAGCAACGGACGTAAAGTGAGGGCACCGCCGTAGGAAGGAAACTAGAATTCCAAAAGCTTAGGTTAGCAGGTCATCCCGAGGAAGATATAATTGGTTCTGCCCATAACTTAAAACTGGTCCAAGCATGTTCTAAGCAGTCTAAGGCTCCCGTCACACCACCAGTTAAGGTGCAACCGCAGCGAAACTTGCGACACTGTAAAAATATATTATTAGGACATTATTATTATCATTACTACTGAATGTAGGTACTCGGAAAAACATTTTATAAAATCGTAATATATGGCAAAGATATAAAAAAATATTGTAAAATTTTAAATGTGTGGACATTTTTAGCTGGACAACTGCATTGACAACTTACCTATTGATGAGATTATCAATCAATAAGTAACTTTTTATCAAATTAACTATTTCAACGTACATACCTAATTGAAACGTTATTAAATTATATATTATACAACTATTCCACATGCCTACTAGCAGTAAGCAGTAACATAGACGTCTGCGTTCACCGCCTCGTTAATGCTCTAGAGAAAAAAGCACATAAAATCTTAAATATTTTTTTTCTACTTGAAAGCGCCACTGGTCTCAGGTTTCATCTGCAGCCGCACGAGGTCCGTCTAAGGCCGGGAACGAGCTGATAATTAGTCGAAAGCGGCGCTATCTAGCTGACTCTGATTTATGGCACCTGTTAGGATAAAAAAAGGTAAGATAGCCGAAGCGTGCTCACTAAGATACGGTAGGTATTCGTGAACCAAGAAAATATATACCTACATACTACTACCACACACGCACGCATGCACGCCCGCACGCACGCACGCACACACACACACACACACACACACACACACACACACATACATACACACACACACACACACACACCGAGACACACATAAACACACAGACACACACCCACGCACACACACACACACACACACACATACACACACAAATCACGCCTATATCCCTGACGGGGTGAGCAGAGCGTTAATGCAAAATTACGGTCGCTATCGCCACATCTGTCAAATGTTTGAGGATCGTTTCAGATAAGCCGTGTATTACTACAGTGACAGCTTGTCAGCCTGTCGCCTGTAATTCTTATGCTCGTAAAAGTTAACCGATGGGTAGATAACATTGCATGTACAAAATACTATTAAATTCAACGACACTTTAAAGTAGCAGAGAAATCAATAAATTTATAATTAATCGATAGAAGTTGTTACTTTTATTATGTAGTAACACTTCACAAAAACACGTTTTTATGCCCGCATTTCTTACTAATAGATTAGACCGTAAACCTATAGATTAATAACCTCGAGCCATAAAACTGAACAACTTTTTCTATGGGAGCTATGTTGGGAAACGAAAATTTTTTTCGTGTTCCCATAGAAAGTCACTCAGCGGATCGGGAATTTTGTATGGAAGGTCAATTTTTTTTTATGATTACCAACATAGCCCCCTAAGAAAAAGTTGTTCAGTTTCATGGTCTGATCACGCTTGCAAAGTTTTCGTTACACCGTCTCTTACACGCTGTAAAGCATTCAACCTTTATACTTAGATGGCAAAACTAGACTTACTTACCCTTCTACCAGAATTCACTGCCCATTTGACCAGCACGTTATATGAAACTGACAGTGGCCATTTCGTATGTAGTTGTCAAGTTGTTGTAAAAATATTGTTGTGTGTGATGTACGTCTTTACCCGCAAAAAGTGGCAGAAAAAATTGTTTAGTAATTGATTCTTAACCACCTCCATAGATTGTATGCTCTAAGACCGGTTCCCTCACTTGACCAAACTTGACGTCCGTTAGTTACACATGCATCTGTTACGCATGCGTCTGTAAGATGCAAGAAAATTTCGAATTCTCCATATGAAAAACTGACATTGATGCAACATCACCGGATGAACTTGCGTTGTTCGACAGGTGCGACCGTTGCAGATGCGCTAAAAATGCGCAGGTTTGTGGGTTATCTGATGTAGAAAACCAACTAAAAAGACGACATTATACAACTATATAGACGACATTGTCCATAAACTACCAGCTACTTAAAACCAGTGAATTGTTAAAGCCAACTTTGTCGAGAGCTTGTCAAACAAATCGCGGGCTACCGAGAAATTTGACATCTCCTGTCCCTGTCTTGTGTGAAGGGATACACTAGGGAGAGAAAGGGATAGGGTTATTTGCTGAGAAAGTGTGAATAAACATTCGTGAGCTTCTGATTTTTGAGAATTGGTGTACAGTCGATACCACTGGTGTATAATGTAACATTGTTGTGAATAATTATATTGTAAATTTAAGGGTTTGTGTGTGTCTCTATGTTTGTTACGTGTTTACGCTTACGGCTTGACGGATTCGTATGAAATTTAGTAGGTACACGAATGGAGTGTAAAAAAATCTGGGTTTGGGTGAAAATATCCCTTTATCTTAATAAGAGGGTTACTCTTATTCTTTATTTCCTATGGAACACCGAGTCGACCAAAGATCCGATGAATCCTAGTGCGTGATTTGGCTGGTTGTTTGAACTACCATTTAATTATTTCTGGGTGAACCCTTGCTCCCCACCGAGCGGTCAGGCGTAGTTTTGATGGCCCCGGGGCCAAATAGAGCGACCACACAAAAAAAATCTAAGCAAATGAAGTATAAATTTCACAACAGCGTACATTATAACATAGGTATAGTTGTGTATAGGACCATTGAGAAAGCCTTAGGTGAAAGTAACTAATTACTTAGATAGCGGTGAATAGGGCCCTAAATCAAGCTCAGAGTTATCGCAGCCAGAAGCTTTATAATTGACAAGTTCTATATAATAGGCCTATTCAAAATGGCGGAAGTGGTCTTACATTGGTTGGAGTAATTTGTATTGTATTTGTTGGGCTGTTTGTTGATTGGCTGGAAAGGTTATTCGACGAAAGTAGTTTAGCCGGTTCCCACACTTGCCGTCCGTTGTCGTGCATTTTTAGCGCATCTGTAACACATGCGTCAGATGCAAGGTTTAGGTTTCGCTAGTGGACTGCGTCATAAATAAAATATAAAAATTGTGCGCTTAAAATTATTGTCCAAAAATACTATGATCTTCATTCATTATTTTTCAAAATATTCAAACTTTGAATTAATAAACAGAAAGTTATATAAAAGTAAGTGTTCTGTCTGACGCCACCCAAACTAGCAACGTATGACGTCATACAATGAACCACCTGTAACTATTAAGTTACTTATGTTGTATTGCTTCATGTACTTTGAAATAAAGATTTCTATTCTGTTCTATACATTCCTTATTTTCATACAAAATACCGTTTTAGATCGTTTTAAAAAATATCGTAGCGTATTTATCGTAACAGTTCACATCGCTATTCACTATTCTTCTGCGTCAACGTCGGTTATTAGTATGGGGAATTTTTATTTTCTTGCATCAATATAATGCGCTAAAAATGCGCTGCGTCGTGCGCATGTGGGAACCGCTTATAGACCACTAGCATTTGTTTTATTTGATTACCTACTTATTTTAATATCAGAAGCCGTTTGTAACTGACCTTTTTGGTGTTAATGTCTCATTGTCTAATTATAATTAGGTTCAGTCTGGTTTGAGTAAATTTTATTACTGCAAAAACGGTGAAAATTGGTTTTACTGCTATATTGTCGACGGCCGATGGCATATGCCGCGGGAGCTACTGGTTTGTATGGACTTATAGACGACTGCATATGCGGTCGGCCGCCGCGGCATATGCAGCTCGCTGATGGATAGAGTCCGTAATGAGACTGTCCGCAAAAAGACCAAAGTAACACACGTAGTACAAAAGTGTAGCAAACTGAAGTGACAGTGGGCTGGTGACATCTGTCTAGGAACCGATGGCTGGTGGAGTAAATGTGTTCTCGAGTGGAGACCACGCCTCGGCAAGCGTACTGACCGATGACTTAAAGGGAGCTGCTGGTAGCGCTGCATGGCGAAAGCGGGAGATCATTGTGGCGTACCCTGGGGGAGGCTTATGTCCAGCAGTGGACTGCTATAGGCTGATGTGACGTAATGATGTCGAACGCTCAGTTCGGAATCAGCTCTTTTATATTTATAATTCAAGTAATAAATTCTTTTTTTTTCTGGGACAATGAACCCTAGTGTCAGTTTTTCAGCCAACTACTGCTGAAAAAAATGCCGGCGAGCACTGGCCGTTAAAAAGTTAAACCAACTCTCAATTCAAGCTTTACCAAAATCAAAACGTATGGTCACCGTGGCGGAACCGCAGCGGCACCGTGACGGTTCCGCTGCGTCGTTCCGGCGACACAGCGCAAGGTCGCGTTTACGTGAGCGGGCGGAGGAAGTTAACTAAGAAGAAATTGTTGTGGTTAATCACTCCCTGTCGAAAAGAGGGCGACGAAAGTAAAGAGTATAGTTTTTTTAAATATTCTATGGTGCCTTGTGGAGCCAGCTTAGTGTCACTCTATTTCTACCCGAGGGTATCGTAAAGGGCCACAAAGTGATAGGTCCAGGGAATGGGCAGCAGCGTTCCCTTCTTCTTTTCGTGTGGGATACCAAGTCGTTCAACGACCCGATGAACCCTAGTGTCAGAATTTTTCAACCGCCTTCTACAAGTAGCAGGTTTCTGACATAGTTGTGTAACGACCGCCGTCTAAGTGATCATAGACAGCAACCGGGACCTACGGCTTAACGTGCTATCCCAAACACGGAACCATCTTACTTACGGACAATCGGGTGGTTCAGCCCGCAGTGTCCTAACCAGACTGGGAACAAATTCACAAAGTGATAAATATCAACTTTGTGAGTGACCCACCGAGAATCGAACCCGGGACCGTCTGCGTCAAAGGCAGTCGCACTACCACTGCGCCACATCGGTCGTAGCGTTCCCTGTCAGTTAATAATTCACAACCACAACAAGGACAACGGCCTCCCTTTGTTGAGAAGTGTGTGCCATACTCACCACGCTTGGCAGGATTGGCGAGCGTAGGGAACGCCAGTGCCCATTCCCAGGATTCATCCCAATATCACCTTTAACGACACCCATACAAAGAAATAGGGTAATATTATTTCATGCCAGCACCACTCGGCCACTGCTAAAAAGCTACTGTCTTAAAATACCTACTTATGCAAAAGATTCGACCTCGCTCATTAAATGATACGATCTGGTTCAAAAGTAACGGTTTTAAAATTGTCTTTCCATAAATTCCTTTTCTCTCCATAAAAATTATAGCTTTATTAAGATGTTTATTTTGTTATGACTCAATTTCGAGCCAAGTTTACGCCTTGATTTTGGACTTGGCTGTTCTTTTTGGGGACAATAGTAACAGCTTTGAGAAAGTTGTTTGTCTTATCAAGCGACTATTTCATTTCACTTCATCATTATTCTCCTTGCCTTATCCCGTTCTCTGTCAGGGTCGGCTAACTAACCAAGGGGATTTGACGTGGAACCTAGTTTTTACACAGAGCGACTGCCATCTGACCTCTGCAACCCGAAGGTTAACCTGGCCCAAATCTTAGGTTAAGTCACATTCAAACATCACCTGCATTCAAAATTTAAATGTTAGTTTCATCACAATGTTTTTCTTTCACCGTAAGAACAGTCGGTAAATGTATGTGAGTAAAAACACAGTCATACATGGCGGGGATCGAATTTGGGGTTTCACGATTGTGAGACCGGTGTCCTTACTGTCTTACCACTTGGCCATCGACGCTCCGAATATTTCACTTAACATTTAAATGAAATGCCCATTTTCATTTAACATTAAAATGGTTGAATTTCTAATTGTCAACGAGAAACTACATTTGGATGATCCCTTAAGTAATACATTTAAAAATTGAAACAAACCGTGTTCCGTATCATTGAAGGCATAACCAGACCATGAACCAAAAATATTTTGTGGACGAAATATGTAGTAACCACAACAGTTTTAATTTGTATGCAAATTATAAAATTTCGTACGCGTTTCCCGTAGAATATGCTAATTTGTCAATTAGGTGATAGCATCAATATACATTCTATATAGGTACGCTAATTAAAGAAAAAATCATAGTTAATAATAAGAAGTATATTCTTTGTGCACAGATAGATTGTCAAATTGGGCATTATCAAAACTAACCAGCTCAGTATGAAAAAGCCGGAAATAATCCAACTGTCTGAAATATGTATGTAATAACTTTATTGTACCATAAAAATATATTATATATATATATATATGTTTTATGTATATTTATAATATGTATTTATCCTATGTGCCATGATTCCATGAGCGTTTTTGATTCATTTCCAATATAGTGTATATGAGCACTTCTCTTAAACTAGTTGAATCAAAGAGCTTTTTCGTTATATTTTTTGTTAAATAATTTGTTTTCTTGTTACAGGTGAGTATCCAAGGCCTTCACAGAGTTTTTAATTAAGACAAAAGGTTAAAAGTACTCAATACGAGGTAGGCTCTAATATAAAATCTTGCTTTTTATGATCTTTAAGTTTATGTTTTGTTCGCTGTGAATATATAAGGTCTTATTTTATTAAGAACAAATATTTTAAGGGTAAGTTCAGAAATATAGTTAAAGATGTTTTATGTAAAAAACAAAAAAATGTACCTATACGCTAGTTTTTTTTTTCATTTTTCAAACCAATTAAATCAAATTGATAAGTAGCATCCTGTGTATGTCCCACTGACATATGTATGACATGTGATGTCAAATATATGACAGTCAAATCGTAGTAAAATAGTCCACGTGGACTACGCAAGCTGTCAGGTCGTTCACTTATTTTTTTTTTTGGTGAACACTTTTTTGGCGTTTATTTTGTAAACTCTAGCGTGTATTTTCTTTTTTTTTTTTACATAAAACATCTTTAATAATATTTCTGAACATGCTTTCAAAATATTTGTACTTCATAAAATGGGACCTTATATAATTAATCCATATATTACATAGGGGTTGTGTGGAACATACGAAAGAAAATCACGAAAAATAAACTATATTAAATAAACGTAATATATTAATAGGCATAGTTTCTAATTTGTATATAATTAAACGTATGTGTATAACTATAGTACGTAAACTACAAAAAATACGTAGCAAGATGAAACGACATTTGAAATGAAGATGAATTTGATTGATGATACTTTTGAGGACTGTTTCCATTGCCATACGAAACGAAGTTCGAAAGATAAGATATCCGAGCCGGTTTAGACTAAAAAATGTCGAGCATAAATGTTATTTTTTAAATCACACTTTAGGACGTCCTCACCTTGTATAAAAAACATCTAACTGATTTAAGCGTCTCACAAGTATTATGTTAAAACTTTTCTAAGGTTCTGTAGTTAAGTATCAAGCAGTGGAAACGAAGCCCAAATCTCATCAACAAATACTGTTCTAAAAAATTAATATGTAATTTCTTTTTCATAACAAAATTCAATTATAAATCAATTTATTTAGTAATTACCGGACACCATCAAACCTAATTTACCATTGATGTTGCCGTAAAACTACAATTATTGGTAATTTGAGAAGAAACTAGCGGTGCTTTTTAGATGATACTATTCAGTCAATCTATTTTCATATTCAATTGAATAATAAGTAATGATCCGATCAGAAAATCAATTATCTGTTTCGCGAAGAACGTAAAAAGTAATTGATTTATTCAATGAAATGTTCGATCAGTTTCTGTAATGGCGTTTGCTTGCTCATGTAATGATGGCGATTAACTAATCTGATTTTGCATTTTTATCACTCTCCTTTAGTGCTCTTATACTGTTAAATTGCGGTATAAGAGCCAATGAAATGATAAATTGGGCCTGTTCTGCTCATGTAGAGTGACTTAATGAATTCATGAACATGTTTTAAGTTAGACAATCATTAAAATAAACCTAACTTATCTACTTAGTATAATTAGAAAATACACTATCTGCTAAAGCTGATCAAAGAAGGTATATGTTACCGATATTATTCAAATAATTCTGATTGTCGACATGTTATGCACTATAGCCCAAATAATTATACACTATAACGAGTATAATAAAAGCATTGAGTTTATAAGAAAATTTTCGACTAAATAAATGAGCAAATGAAGCAAAGAAGATATCTCCAGTGCGAAAGGTTCTAAGCCCTAGTTCACACACACTACAAATTCTGATCCTCGTTTATAGTAATAAGTTAATAACTCCATGTGAACTCCATCCGCTAACTTAACTATATAACTACCCTTCTAAGTAAACAGTTACCGACATTTCTAGCAAGCTTTAACACTTATCTACTATTTTAACGGGGAAAAGATCTAGAACATGGAAAATTAGTCGTGTCAACTGTGTGAAAGGCTTTGGCTTGTATGATCTGGGATTTATCCCAGTAGATGAAACTTGAACTAGTTTTGAGTTGAGATATAAAGGCAACCGAAGACCCAATACGGCCAAGGAACTTTTGATAGCAAGCATAAGACGTAATGAGTCCAGACTTAGGTGGCAGTCGTTACACCACCAAGTAAGTAGTAGGCGGTTGAAAAACTCTGACATCGGTGTTCATATTTGATCGTTCATTACATAGATCTCCTACACCATAGAAGAAGTCGCAAGGGACTCGCAGTGTGGTTCTAAATAAAGTAAAATTACTATTACTTATCAGTGTGGTAAATGTAATATTAGCAGCACCCAGCAAAAGATCAGTTTATAATGGTTACGCTTAACCAATGTAGGAAATAACCAGCATTGGTTGCTCCCTTTAATAATGATACAACGATCCTTAGTATGTTATGCCATTCCTTACCTACACCTACTAATTATAAACATTATTTAGACCAGTAGCTACACGCAAGGTATTTTCCCAGGCCCAAGGGGTAATACAAGTTCATGAGGTTCCTATTGACATAGCGTGACGACTAACATCCGCTTTTGAATTGGCATAATCATGATTTACATTACGATTATCTCATCGACTGTCAAATACAATGATGTTGATGACTATTTGTTAATTGCTTTGGCAGAGTATTTTGTTAGATGTCGAATTTGACAGCGTTTTCCGGTGTACTCTAGGTAAGTACAGTTTACCTTGTAAGACGGTAACACAGGTTAACTTATTGATGGAAAGTATTTTTTTTTATGTTATGTTTTACGTCTTTGGAATTTACTTAAGTTTTTTTCAACATTACAGTTCGTTTCTTCGCTTCGGTGTTAAAAAAAACTTACTTAAAAATTTGACTCTTATAAATGATCACACGTTTTATAATTCTTGTAAACCGACACAGCTATTCAAGTTAAATTTAATATATGAGCTGGGAGTCGAACAGAACACCCGACACTCAGCGTTGCAGTTGACTGGAGTATGTCGCTTTCGGCGCGTAGCGTGCCGCACGCAACCGTGTAGGTTAGGTCTCAATCGACATTGAGGAATAGGGTTGTGACCATCTTGAACCCTTACTGAGGGCCAGACCTGAAAAGTATGCTCTGACCGAGCGCCTTACAAAAAAAAAACTTTGGAGATAATTTTAATTAAGCCTTCAACGCCTTCCTTTTTTGTGGTAAGACCGATTTTTTGGTGCATATAACTTCTTTCACTGCGGCTTACTAACATGCCTGTCCAGTGCGGTTAGCATGACAGTTTATTCTTGATGCCTGTATTTTGTAGCGAACTCTAATTTTATAGCACTCGATTACAATTTTTATGAAATCTGTTTCATACTGGTTTGGTAGCGACGAAAATTAAGGAAAATGTACCAACATCTAGCATAAATTCAAAGATTTTAATTAAGAAATATTTTATGTCGTTATAAAAACATGAAGATCACGAATTACCCAATACCTTTTATAAATTAACTGAAACTATGATATCACAGGCACTGAAAAAACAACGACGCACATTCAGTTAAACGGCATTTCAATAGGATCATTTTAATATTAGATAAACATAAAACCTGTAAAATATATGAATGAATAGCCAGCCCTGCCATCTCACGGGTGCACTGGCCACGACATCCGAGCATTACACATTTTTTCTCATTCTTTTTTCAAAACCGTTCTGTTTCGCCCGCCGCTTATCGTCGCTACAGATTATGCTTGCCTTTCTAGATACCCAGTACTTTATTTTACTTTTTAATATTTTAATGGCGATCTGATACTGGCCAGTCGTTAATGGTTGCTACGCGTTGGCTAATAAAATCGTATGTTTGTTTGTTTTTTTTTTTGCGGCAAGCTTCAATGTAGTAAAGGAATGAAATGAGGTTTTATGTCGGATAATAGATGTAACTTTATGTGTAGGTTGTTGTAAACTACTATGTTGAAGGTTTTGAGTCGATATAAAACTTGATACCTACCTCATGCTGCGCTTATAGTTAAAGAAAGTAATTTAAATTACTCATTCTGTATTAGACATACCTTTAAGAGTTAGTTAAAATTTACACCTTTGGAATTGTTGTTTGTGGGTAGTTGAGTATTTACGAACTATTGGTTACTGACAGAATTTGTTTATTATTATTAAAATATAACAATTCAAAGCCTAACTCTTTTAAAAAAACAAGAAAATAATTAATTAATTTGACTCTAAGATTTTAGGTTAACAAAAAGAATAACAAAAAAACAAATCTCCTAATGGTCTGATTGTAATTATAGATACGGGGGTTTCGGGAAATGACTGACTACGGTAATTCACTGTGACATTCGGATACAACTTATCAAGATGTCAAATTGGATGTGAAATTAATGGTGTTTTATGTTTCTTGTGCATGTAAAATGCAGTATTATGATGTTATAATGATTAATTAATGAATATGCTTAAAAAACTAAGAAATTGCGCACATGATAAAAACTAATTACAATTACCTACGCATATTTTATTACACTCGTATTTGTCAATTCATTAATAATGTAATTTTCTTATACCAGCAGCATCGCAATGATAGAATTAGCCATTTATGGAAAAGCCATATTCCATGTTTGACTACAACATAATTTTATTTTTAGCGCAGCGTAGCAATATAAAAAAAAAACATGACATCCCAATAGGTAGGTAAAGATCTTAATAAAATTATAAATTACAATATTTATTAATAATTCAATATGAGTGCACAATGATTATTATGAATTGAATAATCATGAACGTCCAAACAAATTTCAAATTCTAAAACGCCAAAGAAAAAAATCTACGCTTGATTGCGTTGACAGAAAAATAAACGAATATTTCAAAAAAAGAACCGCACTTGATGACAACTTCAAGCCGATTATCAGTGCGAAGTTGTTGAAGTTAAGGATTGTGGACAATCTGACATCTGTCGCGGGCTTGGCACGCGGGTCGTGATAAATAAAGTAAATTTAAAACCATATTATACTGTGATAAATAAAATAAAATATCGTTCGTGATAAGAAGAATTTGAATTGGCTATTTAAGAATGAAACTATGTCGTATTTTAGTCGCAATCGCAACCTTTAAAATCCGTCATAATTCGCTAGATGACTGGGTCATTATTAAAATATAAGTTAGTCGCTTTCAACTATTGTCCAAAAATAATACGTACTCCATTTATAGTTTTCGACATATTCAAAGTTTGAATTAATAAACAAAAAAAATATATAAAAGTAAGTGTTTTGACACCGGCCGAACTAGAGAGACATGATGTCATATCTTCGTATTTCATGCAAAATATCGTCATCATCATGCCCATTTCAGCCCACCCGACTGCGTTGGTTTAAAGGTTTACGTACATACATATATCACGCCTTTATCCCTTGCGGGGTAGGCAGAGCGTTAACGGCCGTAAGAATACGGTCGCTATCGCCACGTCTGACATTTTTGCGATTTGATTTCCAAGGTTTTCCTTTCCCTTCTTTTCTCCATCCTCTTCAATCCTAAATCTCCTCCCTACCTTAAATAGCGCTTCATCTTTCATTCCACGACCTTGCCTCGAAATTTACGCTCTAGTGAAAGTATGAGACTCAACCTTCCCCCGCACAGGACCGACTTCTACGCAGACTCTTTCACAGTGCGAGCGATCAAGCTGTGGAATTGTTTGCCTGAGGAGGTTCGTCGGGCCCCGTCCCTTGAAGCTTTCAAGATAAGAGTTAAAAATCATTATTTATCTGAAATTGTATAATTTTCTCTTATTTGTTATTTTTTTCTCTATATTGTATTATCTATAATATCTGTTTCTTTCTTCGTATTGCATATTATCCTATCATCCATAGCTTAGATATGTATTAGTTTATTTTAATGTATTTATTAGTATATTAAGTTTTTTAAGTATTGCTATGTAAAATTGTTTATGTATTATATTGTTATTTATTTAGTATCTACTATTAGGTAATATTTGCACTATCCCGCTTCCATAATCGCACTCTCTCTTTTACCCTAAGGTTGCCTGGTAGAGAATGCTACCTAGCATTAAGGCCGCCTTATTGTACTGTTTCTTTTGTGTTTTCTACATGTTGTTACTTTTTTGTGCAATAAAGAATTTTGTTATGTTATGTTATGTTATGTTGTTTCATAAAACATGTGTATTACTATAGTGACAGGTTGTCAGCCTGTCGCCTAAAAATTGTAATACACCAAAACTCTCGAGTCCCTTAGTCGCTTCTTACGACACCCACGGGAAGGATGTGGGGTGATGCTATTCTAAGCCGGCATCACACGGCATAAGCTCGGCATTTAAAGGTTTAGTTTTCAAATAATTTACATACCTACGTATATACTAGTAGTATGCGGTTGAAAATCTCTGACACCTAAGGTTCATTGAGTTTTTGAACAGCTCGGTGTCCCACAAAAAGAAGAAGAATAATTTATACTTCTTTTTTACCAGTTCTACTTTGTAACCTGTGCAAAAAATATTCCTGTATAATATGGACTTTTGCCTTTAGATGGCATAACAATACATGCAGGTGTCTTAATTGGAGTAAATTCTTGCTCGCACTGTTCAAGCAATTTCCAACATTCTAGTGAAGTGGCTATTTTACTACTTCACTATCCATGGGGGTTACCTTTTGCATACATTGCTGGGTGCGAAGTCTGCTAATTAAAAAACGTTTCAGTTGAGAGTCGATAGCATGTCAATTGGATGGTTTTGGTAGTTGCGTATTCTGCTAACAGTTTTAAGTACGGAAAATTAAATAGAATGACAGTTGAGTGTCGCTGGTATTATAATGGTGCAATATGTTTTAATTACAATAAACTCAAAATAACACACTCACATCACGCCTTTATCCCTTACCGGGTAGCGTTAACGGCCGCAAAAATACGGTTGCTATCGCCATGTCTGACAAATATCGAGGGTTACAAACATACATACCTTTATCACGCCTTTATCCCTTGCGGAGTACCTAGGCAGAGCGTTAACGGCCGCAAGAATACGGTCGCTATCGCCACGTCTGACATTTTTAGGATTATTTTTCCAAGGTTGTTTCAGAAAACATGTGTATCAACTATAGTGACAGGTTGTCGGCCTATCGCTTAAAAATTGTAATACAACAATACTCTCGAGTCCCTTAGTCGCCTCTTACGACACCCGCGGGATGGATGCGGGGTGATGCTATTCTAAGCCGACATCACACGGCAATATCGAGGGTTGTTTCAGATAATTCCTGTATCTCCATGACCCAGACCCAGCAG
The DNA here is from genome assembly GCA_029255805.1 of Keiferia lycopersicella. NCBI lineage: Eukaryota > Metazoa > Arthropoda > Insecta > Lepidoptera > Gelechiidae > Keiferia > Keiferia lycopersicella. The sequence goes on from JARACZ010000005.1 coordinate 16,593,370, forward strand.
TGTATGCTAAATCGGGTGTCCAGTTAAGTAACAAGCCAGAATAACAACTTAGGCCTAGCCTGCTCATTCTTGTCCACATTTTAGTAACAATGAGGGTTAATAGTATAGTAAACCAGTTTTGGACGTCTCCTTTTTTATGGGTGAAATAGATATGATTAAAATATAACGAACGATAATGCGAATTGTATAGGGCCTTCCCTTAGGTATAAAAAAAGTTATTTTTCCGTGAGGAAAGCTGACTTTTCCTCACTGACGTTATGCGGCAAATCTATTTTTACAAGTCGGGCAAACTGTTAGCAGAATACGAAGCGAAAAAAACCATCTAACCGAGACGCTATCGAGATGCAACTAAAACGACTTTCATTAAGCAGACTATTCAGTTTCCGAAGAGGTGAAAGTATTATTTTCAAATCTTAATTCGCCCTAAAACCATAGTTTCCTACGGTCTATACTTTTCTTATTTTTCTCCCAATCAAAATACCTTTTTCATTTTCAATAGACCTACATCTTGATAACATAAAAATAAAATCAAAAGCCCAATCTCCTTTAATCTGTTCGCCGCCAAAGTAGCTACCGATCGAGATAAGAATCGATTCAGCCGATATCGATATTGTGGGTATAACTACGTAGGTATAACTCGATTACTCGCTCTCGTTCGTAGCTAATCGATTACGTCATTTCTATCCGGGAGTTCGATTGTACAAATTAGGTAGCAAACCTATATCTTACCCGCGGGTGTCTTAAGAGGTGACTAAAGGATTTGAGACTTTATTTGTATTGCAATTTTAAGCGACAGGCTGACCACCTGTCACTGTCGTACACAGTGGCCAGAAAATGTGAAAAAATGGGGTGATGCTTTTCTGTACCAGTATCACACTAAATAACTTCTATCTATTGCAATATTCAAACAATTTATCCACTTAAATAGTATTACCACAAATATTATTGGAAACTAAAGCTACTCCCACACCAGCGTAGGCGGCCGCACGACAACCGCGCGACAATCGCAGCGATCTGTCACCGACTTTAGTGGATTTACTGCTTGCGATAATGTGTTTATTCTGTGTTGTGATTTAAAAGTGAAGGCCGTGAAATGTGTAGACAAATTGTTTTGATTAAAATACACAAACCAGTCTACGAAACGTGTGGGTGATGGCTTGACGCGTTTTTAATACGCACATGAATCTGCTGGCAGATCGGATTATGAGTCGTGCGGTGTGGTGTGGCTTAGAATTTAGTCACCCTATTTCTGATCATGGGTGTAGTAAAGCTTTTTTCACACTTAACGCTCAACGCAGCGTATCCGTAACGCAGCGGTCTGTCAGATCCATACTAAAATCTTCAATCCCATACTAAAACAGCTCAACAAAGAAAGAAAAATCAATCCCGGATGGGGATTGACATTTCTAGTATGGATTTGAAAGACCGCTGCGTTATTTTAGTGCTGCGTTGTGCGTTGAGTGTGAAAAAGGCCTAAAAACCGATTTAGGAATCCAGGGAATTGGCAGTAGTGTTTCCTTTAAATACAACACCTTGCACTGCGTTCGCCAGTCCGCTTGCCAAGCGTGGTGAGTATAGTAATAGCCTCCATTTAATAAAGGCCAATGTCCAGCAGTGGACTGTTGTAACAGGTAGTCTGTATTACAAGTCTGTGCATCATTTCAAGAGTATACTTAGTACATTACTGAACCACTCTTTAACCAGCTAAATAGCGCCAAAATGCTCAAAATAATCGAGCTTTAATCGTATTTAAAACACTTAATACACTTAATATACAATAATACACTCTACATTATATTATTACCTACGAATTTTGTGGACTGTAAAACTAACTTAAAGAAGTTCTATTTAAAAACTTAAATAATGTAGCGAGGTCGAACAGATTCACTTCTCGCATAAACCTATTTAGGTTTTAGATAAGTGTCTTACTGCTAAAAATTGGTTTTCTTCTTTGTATTGAACAATAAAGTAAAAAAAAAAATAATTTAAGCTGCTAAAAGCAATAACATTTTACTGAACATAGCGTTCTACAAGCTTTTACACAGCTTTTAATCAGCTACAACCTTTGCCCCGAGGCCACAGGAGACAATAATGTTAGTTTAGTCCCGATATCGGAAGTGTATCGATAGAATTTAAGGCTTAGTGCTAACCCTGGGGCGGCTTAAAGACCCTGTGCACTGTACGTCAAACATACTGTCGCGTATCGCAGCGCCGCCGTCGCGTCGATGGCTCTTAAACTTTAAAATCTACAATTATTAGCGGACGTTGTATGGCGGTAGCGGCTTCATCGAGTATTTTTAAACTGCCACCCCGTGTCCTTTTTGGGTGTTTTGTCCAATACGTCTCAGAATTCTAAGTGACCATAATGGTTAGGCGTGGGCTAGCAGTAAATCAAGCTATGCTAACATTTCCTGAAAATTTTGAGTATTAATTTTTTAGTCCACCTGAGCCACGTTTATACTAGGTTCATAAAATTGTTACTGATTTTGATGTATAGGTACAAAAACATAAATGTAAAATTTACTACTTTGAAATAAATAAATAAATTAGCGCTTAGTCAACGCACAGGCTTTGAGAGTATCAGCATTACCAGGATTAAAAAAATATTTTGTGATGAAATTGGGTAAAAAAGCATCTCATAATATTATCTAAATCACTTTCTCTTGTAAACAGAAATCAGTATCTATCTAATCTTCACTAGAACTTAGGATGCAAACTTTGAGAACCGCTGAAACACGAGACGATGGGCAGATAGGAGCCTGAACAAAACACCAACGCGACACTGCCGGCTAATGTATTGGCCCCTTTAGATGTACCGATACCGGCTCTTGTAATTACCTACACGGCCAGTGTGTGATAGCCTTTACGTCTAGGGTTTATCATCAGTTTAAAATCTTGGTAAAATATTAAAAATATATTGTCCTAATTTTATTTAAAGTATTTTTTTTAAAAAAAAGATCTTAATGCTTAGATGCAAACAAAAACAAACAGTTACCTACCTAGTTAGGTATTTAATAAATAATATTTGATTGGTGTTGGTGGTAATGAATGACCAAGTTACATGCCGCAAGGTTAACCTGACTGTGCTTTTACTTTTTATTTTTTTTTAGCTATCTAGCATGTTTTGCAAAAACGACTGAGAACTTTCCGTATATAATTTCGGTCCATTCAGCCAGTGTCAACGACAAAAAGGAGAAATAAAATCCTCATTATCATATACCCACTATAATTTTGCACTCTTCCAATCCTTACATGCATTGTAATAATGACCATAATCCAATGATATAGCTGATAATTATTGTCGTTTTACATGCAAGCGGTAGCCGAAAAGATGCACGCGAAGATACAGCCATTTTTATTTTTCTTTATTGAAATAATGTTCAGATTAAAGAGCTTGTAGTCCAAGGCTTTTATGTTTGTAAATAAAAAGTTGGTAAAAAGTTGAAGTCATCCATGGAGATTTCCTTCTTTTTGGAAAACAGTTATTTGACATAGATTTCCCACTCGATAAACTTATAAAAGCGTAGAGCAGATCTGAGCAAAGCATTTGAGTACTACAACCATTTGCATAACAAGATAAAACGATTAATGTTTATTACTTTGCATTATTGGCTCTCATAACACTACCTCAGGTATTATTAAAATATACTACCACTCAAATATTAATTGTTCCCAGCCTGGTATGAGCGGATATCGGCAGGCGTACCTCAGGGCTATCAGTGGGACCCGTATTTTATTAGTTTTACATGAGTCGATTTGAAGCTTGTTTTTCTTGTTTGAAACATTATGTAGCTGTAATTATTACAACTAACGAATTCCATGGAAAATTATTTCTTTTTCTACATCTTTTATGGGTCAAATGTGAAAAGAAACTGATAGCAAAAATCCGAATGAATGAGATTTTCTTTTCGTTGTGATTATAAAAAAATACTAGAATAGTTAACAGTTACCTCCAAAAATTTGAAACAGGCACCAGTTTATGAGTACACTAAGAAAATGTACTACAATAATCAAGTGCATTATGGGCCAATGCTTCTGCATACAAAATAGTAAACGTGCATTGAAATTCATTGGATTTCTCTCTGGATTTCTGCGACAATTTGTTGAAACCGGATTGTGAGTAATGCAGTTTCGATCAGTTTAGTACACCTACTCAATGTACTTATGTATATGTTATGGTTAAATTGTACAACCTTCATTTGCTTGATTGAGTTTCGTTTTTTTCCCATCTGAATTGTAAGACGGCTTGTTTTGATGCTTGTTTTTTTAGAGCACTACTCTTGCTAAGTCATTTTTGTAGAAAAACTTTGGCATCAGGGTTGACATGAAAGACTCGGTATACCACACGAAAAGAAGAAGGTAAATGTAAAATCATGTAAATAGGTACTTCTGGGAATTTAAATAAAGTCGAAGTTTTCTTAAATTAAATATAAAATAAACATTAGCATCAAATTATTGGTTTTTTCTGCAACAAGCTTTTGTTATTACGACATGATCGGTTCAAACATTGCAAAACTATTTGGAATCATGGGCTTAAAAACTAATTAAAACTAAATTACGTTTATAAGTTTTACTATTTTGTATCAATTTTGCTTTTATGGTAGATACAAGCGTCTGACACGTTTAATTAAACTACTTACAACTTGATACCTTTCGTAATGAAGTGTAATTATACTTATTTCCATTCCTGTATACCTGACAACTAGATCGAACTTCATTTTGCTGTTTGCTATAAATTTAGTTTTTGCATCGAACCATATTTCATTAAAAAAGTAGTTTAGTTTTATGCTATGTACGGCTTGCAGGGGACAGCCTACGAAGATATGGCTCATTCTGACCATGAAACTGAACAACATTTTCTTAGGAAGTTAGGAAGCAAGACTGATGATAAACAGAACGAGCAGTCAAGCATCCAAACAAAAGTTGACATGACCCTTTAATTAATTTTAAACGCAAAATGCTTTGAAATGACCGCAATTGGACTTTTGATTTTTTATTAATTAAAAAAAAATTATTATGATTCTTTTGTCCAGTTTATACTAAGCTTTACAATAGAAGAACTTAAAATCATCTGAAACATCCCCCAATATTTGCCAGACGTGGCGATAGCGACCGTATTTTTACGGCTGTAAACGATCTGCATACCCCAAGAGGGAAAAGACTTGATATGTGTATGTATGTATATTTACTAAGCTTTGCAGATAAATTTTATAAATTTAAGTTGCTTTCATGGTTTGCTAGTCTATATTTTATTGCCCTAGATTGTAATTTGTAGGACTGGACAATTAGTATACGCTTCAGGCCAAAAGCTATTGAGATCGTCGCATAACTCATTAGAGACCAGTTTCGATCCAGATAACTTCTGTATTTAGATTTCATAAACGTCGCAATAACTATTCTATTTTGCTAAGAATATTTTATATACAAAACTAGCGGCCCGCTCATTCAACTCATTTTCCTGTGGGAATAAGATGATTTCCCGGCAAGTAATATAAGTTATCTATTAAAAAAAACCTGTATCAAAATCTGTGTGTGGTTTTATAGGTTAAAGCAAACGTACATACAGCAGACAGACGCGAAAAGCGACTTTGCTTTATACTATGTATGTGTGTAGCGTAACTCTGTCTGTGGCAATTTCAAAGCTATATTTTACTCTTAAACTCCACCATTTTGAATTTGGGCCGTAGGATCGATTGCTGACGAATTGTGTGACAAGTTTCACGAATTATCTGAAACGGCATAAAACATTTGTCAGATACAATAGCGACCGTATTTTTTCGGCTACTTAACGCTCTGCCAACCCCGCAAGGGATAAAGCATAATATGTTTGTGTAAAGTTTAAGCAGATATTGACTTACGCTAGATTAATTTACACGATTTCGAACAAGCCGATTGAAATGTGTGTCGTGCGACCGCCGGCCACCTGACACCCTCAGAGCAACGGGTTATTGGGAGAGAATATTTCGAAGCGGAATGAAGCCACGAAAATCTCGTGGCAAGCAGATCTGGGCTAAAAAAACTAAATTCGTGAAAAACACTTTATGCTGTATACAGGGTGTAACGGAAAGGGGGTATCAAGCCGAAGTGAAAATAAACTATACCTTTCGTAGATCAGTTATGCAAAATTTCAATCCAATATACCCAACTTTGTAACACAGTGAAAAAAAAATCCAGCATACGATTTTAAAGTATTTGCATGTAAACAAATGTGGCACAACACTATTGAGGTCACTGATCTTTATTTCATTCCCATAACACTATCACTAGCACCGCCCATTACACTTTCTACGCGTCCTGGGCGCCTGGTACCTGACGCGGCGCTCGCACTTTATTTGCATTATAGCTATCGTAAACTTAGTTAAATTTCGGAACTCACATGCTTATGTAGAGATGAGATCCATAACTAACAGTGGACCGTCATTTCGTCAATGATAATGAAGTTGTAGCACGAATAGCGTCAGATTTTTGCAGATTTTTTTAAACTGTAATCTGAGGACTTATTTTTTGACTGACGTAATCTTTCTTTGGTGGTTTAATTTCAACCGTTAGGACACGTTGTTCACAGTTAATGCGCAATATTAAAGGATTTCTTCAAACAAAACCGATCGGCTTTTGTCTTTTGTATCGGCATGAAGCCAATGACGACACCGTGGAAACTTAGACAATCAGCCCGCGCGTTATTCTAAATTCCCTATGAAAATTTCGTTACCTGAGATGGTTATAGAAGCGTAAACCGTGAAAGCGATAAGATAGGATTACTCGCTAGGGCTTACGAACTTGTGGGCAATTGGTGATAGATAATTAAGATTATGGCAGTTCTTTTGCTGAAAGATAATGCATGGCCAGTTATCACTACATAGTATAAAGCAAAGCCGCTTTTCGCGTCTGCCTGTATGCATGTTTGCTTAAATCTTTAAAACTAAACAACGGATTTTGATGCAGGTTTTTTTAATAGATAGAGTGACTTAAAAGGAAGGTTTTTTTATCTATAATACTTGCCGGGAAAAATCCATATCCCACGGGAAAATGAGTTGCAGCGGGCGCAGCCGCTGGGGCAGGCCGCTAGTAGAAAATAATCTTAAAAATTTTTTTTTTGCGGTCGTTAAAGCTCTGCTTACTCTGGAATATATAAAAGCTTGATATTTGTATGTAGTTACGTAGATAGTTATGTTGGTTAGGTAGTAGGGACAACTCGCAACTCGAGATGTAATGCTGACGTGAACTAAGAAAGCGCATAAGATACAATTACAACCGGAGACTAGAAACTTGAACACTTCTGGAGTTTAGCACCTTTGACAGAGTTCAACACCTCTGACCGCAGTGTGGTAAGCGAAATGGAGTGGAGAAATTGACTCAAATAGCATTTTTTTAGAACTGGAGGCCTACTCAGCGGCTCTCTCTCTCTCTCTCTTCGTGTGGGACACTAAAGGCCCGTATTAATAAGATCTTAAGAGCGGTTTATTAATACGGGCCTAAGTCATCCAACGACCCAATGAACCCTAGTGTCAGACTTTATCAACCGCCTCTACAAGTAGCAGACTTCTCTAGATGGACTTAAAGTGCCATCCAAAACACGAACGATCTGCATCCAGCGACTGCATCCGATTCTAATCGTTTTCCCGTGGGAGTAATACGTTTCCCAGCGTGTTCATTTTATGATGGTCTCGTTTTTGGCCCCGGGGCCATTCAAATCTACGCCGAACGGCTTGATGGGGAGCAAGGGCTCAACCGGATTCCCGGCATGTATTATCATTATCACTACATAGTATAAAGCATAATCGCTTCCCGCGTCTGTCCCGTCTGTAAGTATGCTTATATATATTCAAAATGTGTCATCATTCTCCTTGCCTATCCCGTTCTCTGTCGGAGTCAACTACCTAACCTAGGGGATTTGACCAAGTTTTTACCCAGAGCGACTGTCATCTGACCTCTGCAACCCGAAGCTAACCTGGCCCGAATCTTAGATCAAGTCACATTCAAATATCATCTGAATTCTTATATGAATATGGGTTTCATCACGATGTTTTTCCTTTCCCGTAAGAGCAGTCAGTAAATGGATCACTATGTGTATAAAATATAGAATTTTGCAAACTAGTAGAATGGAAAAAGTCGTATGCGACAACGAAATGATGATGACTTTTTTCTAGCAACACTTAGGTGCATTTTCTCAGGCAATTAAGCTACATAAGGCATGGTAAGTGAAACCTCATAAGATCTCTTAAAAGGAGGTAATTACGGAGATAAACATCTAGTTTGCATCGTGATAAAGTATACTAGGCAGATTTATTATTAGATACTGTTGAATTGAAGCTTCTTTTGTTAATCATTATTTTTCGGTTAAATAATAACTTTAGGTACAAGGACTTTCAATTTCAGCAATGCAACTGCCTTTAGCACAAATATGTCTGTTTTTCAAATAAGTAACCTTTTTTTATTATATCAATTTATTATTCACAAACTGTGAATGCTAAGAATTTTTGATTAGTTTCGAAGAAACATGGAAAAATGAGTCTACTGTCCAAATTTCAGTGTCCAAAAAGTGCCGTGTGATGCCGGCTTAGAATAGCATCACCCCATATCCTTCCCGCGGGTGTCGTAAGAGGCGACTTAGGGACTCGAGAGTATTAGTGTATTACAAATTTAGGCGACAGGCTGACAACCTGTCACTATAGTGATACACATGTTTTCGGAAACAACCTTGGAAAACAATCCTCAAAAATGTCAGTCGTGGCGATAGCGACCGTATTCTTGCGGCCGTTGGCGCTCTGCCTACCCCGCAAGGGATAAAGGCGTGATATATGTATGTATGTATGTATGTCCAAATTTCATGTTTCTAGCTATAGAGTTTAAGCTCTGCGTTGATGAATCAGTCAGTTAGACATGGATTGAGGATGATTTGTGTTTACAACATTTTTACTGCGACCAGATACTACGGTACGGTAGTAGTTACTATTATTTATTCTGTGCCAATACATTAAAAAATCCTCCACAATGTATTCATATTTATCCACAGTATCAAAGCAACTAGCCATACATCATCCAGTTTTCCCTTTCACATTGGAAAGTGTGAACGGATAGAGTCGTTCACAGTAGACCCACTGCCAATCAGACCCGGTGGGTCAGATTGGTGCTACAACTTATAAAAGTCCACTGCTGGACATGGGCCTGTCCCATATTGTGGGTATTTGCCAAAGGCGGATCGCTCACTTGACGCACGACGGAATGTTAAAATATCGCAGCTGTCTGTGAGATCCATATTAGAAACGTCACTCCCCATAAAAGTGCACTCAATGGACAACAGTGTGAAAGCGCTGCGTCGACACAGCGGTTGAGTGGTTTTAGTATGGGGATTGACGTTTCTAGTATGGATCTGACAGACCGCTGCGAAATTTTTGCGCTCTGTCGTGCCTCAAGTGTGCGATCATCTATCTTTTTATAAAGAACTGCATCAAGATCTGTTGTGTAGTTTTGAAGCAGTAAGCATACATAAATACAGTCATAGGGACAGACGCGGGAAGCGACTTCTATTGTAGTGATATGCGTTTAACGCATGTCCAACTTTTTTTGCAGTAATACTCACAAGGTTTTATCAGCAGTGGGTCCAGTCCAATTCAACGGAAACGATCGGCTATCAACTCTGCAACTTCTTGGACTATGTATGTTAACGAGCGTATGCTAATCAGGAGGAAATATGAGTACAGTACCCGGCAAACTTCTTGAACGGTGGTGGGGGCAAGTGCCGTCACGCTCCGCACTAGCTAAGTTTGGTCGGCAAAAGCGGGACGGCATTTGCCCCACCACCTCACACGATAGCCAAAAAGTTTGCCAGATACTTACTGGTGTTTCAACTAGAACAGTATTCTGCTGGACATGAGCCTTCCCCTACGGAGGATATTGCTATACTCACCGCGCTTGGCAGGCGGATCGGCAAGCGCGGAGCAAAGTTTTGTTGTTAATCACAGGGAACGCTCCTGCTCATTTCCTGGATTCATTCCGTAGACACCTATTATAAAACCTACAAGTTGAAATGGGGTGATGCTATTCTGAGCCGGTATCACACGGTAATTTGGTTCCTTTGGTAGATACCTACCTACGCATTAAAAAAAATATATTGGTCTATATAGGGTGTAAAAAAAATTGTTGCAAATATTTAAAGGGGTGAACCACCCCATGAAACTGAACAACTTTTTACACAAAAAATACAAAATTACCATCCGATCAAGTCATTTTCTACGGCAGGTCCAATTTTTGTTCATATTTCGACCTATATTTCTTGGGGAAATTTGTACAATTTCATTGGCTGATTCACCCCTTAAAATATGTATTTGCAGTTAATATTTTTACATCTTATAGGTACACATACTCTCTAGACATCAATGTAAGGCCTGTCGGAATAGCAAATTCTTTCGCACGTTTATTTCCATGACAAGTATTCCTTACTTAGTATTTTTTCTTTCTGCTGTGTGATCATCTCTAATTATCGTGCTCCTGCTCTTTGTCCAGTCCCGTGATCAGTAATAAAGCGGGTATCTGGGGACACGGCAGTGCCCCCGCCAAGACCAGCGAAGCGCGAGGGCACTACCTGCTTTTTCTCTCCACTAACTCATTATCATTACCAATTGGATATTCTGACAGTAGGGTTCATCGGGTCGTTGTTGGACAACTAGGTGTCTCACACCAAAAGGAAGATTACCAATTGTAGTAATTGTCGTACTGATCAGTATGACCACTGCAATGGGTAATGGGTATAGTGGGAGCGACCCCAACTGACACCTGTAGGCCCAAAACAAGACAGGATGCAAAGAGAAGAGGGAGGCCTATGCTTAGCAGTGGGATAATACGGGGTGTAAGGGACAGCGTCCCGAATACTGATAGGGTGTAAGCAGACCATGAAACTGAACAACTTTCCCATAGAAACATATGTCTGGCAACGACAAAAATTTTTTGGTTTCCCTTAGTAAATGCAGTCAGATGAGCGCGATTTTGTATGGGAGGTCGAATTATTTTTGTCGTGTTTCATGTGTATCAGTGTTCGGGCCGCTGTCCCTAACACCCTGTATGCTAATTTAGAAAAGAAGACCATATTTTTTTTTACTGAATTCATGTTGGTGTAGTAGTCTTGAACTTTGGTGGTAAAACGCATCTTCGCGTCAAACCCACACAAGTTTCGCGCCTGTCCCGCTCGCGGCGCACGCGCAGACCGCCGCCATCTTGACTAATGGCGTCGCATTTATTTACGTTCCGTTTTATCAAATTCTGCAGTTACTCTTGCGGTTACACTCCGCTGCGAGGCGCTTGTGGACGGGTTTAAATTAATTTCGTTTGTAGGCTGATATGGAATACTTTGGCATGAGTATTTCCATGAATAAGTGCGAAGGTTGCGCTAGCTTATTATGATTAACAACTTTCTGAGGAACATAAAGAGAGTTTGAAAAACTTGATGATGAAGAAACTAAATCTAAGGTGGTTCTAAACCATCTAACACAACGAAGAAGCGCTATTTTAGCGTATCTGTAACGCATGCGCCTATCAGATGCAGGGAATATTCAAACTCATACTAAAAACCGACGTTGATGCAGGTCCAATAAATGAACATGCGTCAACGGATGCGTCTGTCAAACCACGTAAGTGCCGCGTCAACGTCTGGAATTTAAAATTTCCTTACATTTGACAGACGCGTGCGTTACGGATACGCTATATGACGGATGTGGGATTCGGCTTAAGAAATAATCATCTAAGGACAAATTATTAGATAAGTCACAACAAAAGTCACATACATCCAACACTAATTGAAATAAAATAATAACTTAGCTAGTTACAATGTTTCTCTTAAAAAGGAAGTAAGATGGTAGAGAAAAATAAAAATAATGCCTGTTTTTAAAGCAATGTTATAGCAATTAAGCTGTTAAATTCAAATTTTTGTCAATATAACTGCTGTAAAAGGTGGTATAATAAAAAGTGGTACTATTTAAGTGGCGGCCTCCTCCCACACTCACTTTACATGATGAATATGATACTCTTCCACGACCAAGTATAATTTGTAATTAACTAGCTTCCGTCAGGTTAAAAAGAAATATATTATATCTACATTTTGGTAGTTTGATATTCGTTTATGATGACGACCGATGTGGCGCAGTGGTAGTGCGACTGCCTTTGACGCAAACGGTTCCGGGTTCGATTCTCGGTGGGTCACTCACAAAGTTGATATTTATCACTTTGTGAATTTGTTCCCAGTCTGGTTAGGACATTGCAGGCTGAACCACCCGATTGTCCGTAAGTTAGTTGGTTCCGTGTTTCGGATGGCACGTTAAGCGGTAGGTCCCGGTTGCTGTCTATGATCACTTAGACGGCAGTCGTTACACAACCATGTCAGAAGCCTACTACCTGTAGAAGGCGGTTGAAAAATTCTGACACTAGGGTTCATCGAGTCGTTGGACGACTTGGTGTCCCACACGAAAAAGCAAGCAAAAGCAATTCGTTTATGATAATACTAGCGGCTCCGCCCGCTGCAACTCATTTTCCCGTGGGAATAAGGATTTTTCCCGGCAAGTATTATACATAAAAACCTTCCTCTTGAATCACTATATATGTATTTAAAAAACCTGCATCAAAATCAGTTGTGTAGTTTTAAAGATTTAAGCAAACATACATACAGACAGACATGTAAAGCTTTTTACTATGTAGTGATAGTGATACTTGTTTCGCTATTGTACTAAAGTGTAAATGGTTTCTGCCTCATATCAAAAAAGATGAAAAATTATTATTCATATCATTTAAAAATAAGTCAATAGATTTAGAAACAATGTGATAAATATATGTATGAAAAGCAGACGTATCTGTTGAAGAAAATGAAAGTAGGTAGGTAAGTATATTTAAGTAGAATCCTAGCTACGTAATAAAAAATTACCAAGCGGGACTAGAAAGTTAACCTATCAAGTGTGCAATAAACAGCAGATCTTATACTCGTTTACGTAAGGGCTACTTGAAGGTTTATGAACGAGACCTCATGCCGCGCAAGTCAAGTGGCTATTACACTACTCTGACGACAGGGTTTTGACTTACATTGCTGGTTAGTGGGGGTCTGCCCAAACTATGGGACATTTACTATCCTGTCCTAACTGCCCAGAGTCATACACGCTTTAAAGCCTGCAGAAAGCAAACCCTAGAGGAATTTCCTTGGCCAAGCGCTGGTCAAAGATTTTTTAACTTGTTACCGTCTACTTGATGAAAAAGAATGTTATCATATGGCTGTCTATGTGTGATTGTAGGCGGTTTTATGGCTTGAGAGAGGTGTTTAGAAAGAGTAGTAAGAAAATCTTCTTTATCTGGACAAAATAATACATAGTTATTTTATTACAAAAGTATCTAGGTACAAATAACGAAATGAAGGTAGTTTAAAACCTACTGCAGGTCTACAAATACTTTAAGAGTGTCTATGAAACAGAACAAGAAAAGGCGTGACATATGTATGTATGAAACAGAACAACAAACTTTCCCTAAGGAACATAGGTCGGTCTTTTTATCTCACGAGCGCAGGTTAGTCTTACTTGTGTGTGTTATCTCCCTCTCTTTTCGTTGGACAACTCGTGTCTACCAGCCAGCCGAGTCAATTCATCGAAGATGTAATTTTTTTACCATATTTCGATCTATATTCCAGTGTTCCATTGGATAGTTTTTACATTTAATACCAAGCTCTTATTTCTTACTTTTTCTTTTCGCAAAATAACAAAAGTAACAGCATTTATTATCTTAATTTAAAGAATGTCAGCGAAAGTTCAAAACTATCTTAATTGGACATAAAAACTGTCAGATTACATCTTATATCTGTTTCTGTCTTTTAACCGTCCATTAACGAGTTATAAAACGAACTTTTTATGTTGTTTGAGTAACCTATGGCAGCAGTAGAGGCTGTATTAAATTTGAATAATTTCACAGATACCTACTTAATGCTAGAAAAACATAACTCACTTTGACACTAGCATATCTTCATTGGACACGTTGATAAGAAGAAATATGTGTAACTTTATTAGTTAGGAATAGTTTTCTTTTTGTAATTGTTTCATTAAACTTATAGGTGAAAGTTTTACAAAGATTGTGAAGAGTGCTCACGCTAATCACTATAAAGATTATAATCAAGATTTATCTACTATTCCGTTGACTTCTTCTTTTTCTGTTATATTATATGGTACATCAATTCGAGAAACGGCTTCAAGATAAGTAATAAATTATTATCGAGAAAAGGTTTACATAATTTTTGCTGAATTGTTATCTTTCTACGATTATTTACGTCAAAAACTAAGTTTTCCACTATTCCGTTGACTTCTTCTTTTTCTGTTATATTATATGGTACATCAATTCGAGAAAAGGCTTCAAGATAAGTAATAAATTATTATCGAGAAAAGGTTTACATAATTTTTGCTGAATTGTTATCTTTCTACGATTATTTACGTCAAAAACTAGGTATTTCTTCGGTTGCCAAGCGTAGTAAGTATTTGGCGAGAAGGGTGCTTGTCGTTGGAGATTGAAGTGAAACTGCATGCAATTACTATGTGCAGCTTTTATTAAGGTTATGCACAGGATATTTACAGTTAACAATATTAATGCATAACACGAAAGTGATATTAGATCTATCTCCAGTCCTGTCTAGCTAGCGAGAGAGCGATAGTCATTTTTTTGCCACCTGACATAAGTCTTGCAGTGACAGATTGCTTACTCAATAATACTTATACATAAAAAAGGTTAGCGCCTAAGAAGGTCGCTACAAGTATGGTCAAAGACTACTAACTTATCATGATTCTTTTTGCCTTTACCCTTTCTCTGTCCAATACTAATTATAGAAAGTATATCAGACACCACCAAAAAGGAAGACCCATCGTCCAGCAGTGGACTGTTATCGCTATTCATATTAGTAACGATAATAATAGGCGTTCATGCAAATGTTTCGTCACTGTCACTACCAATAGCGTTGTTTATTACAGATTCATAGTTTTTCCCATATTCTTTGACGTCCCCACCATCAATAACACTTTCAATCTCCCTTCAAATAATTACAAGTTTCTCGAGGCCATAACAATTCTCAAAGGCCATTTTTCATTACATTTCTTACATAAACAATTTACGATATGACAGCTTTCGAACGAAAAGTGGTCCGTGCGACTGGTTAATATTAAAATATTCAAATTCTTCGTTTAAATAACATTAGCTGGGTGAGGAATTTACATAGCCGTATGTTAGGATCGAGTGGATCGAACGCCTTAGTTTAATACGGCAAATTATTAGAGAATTTCTGTGCGTACCGCAAGGCGCCATGTTAGGTCCTTTATTAATCCTATTATACACAATGCTTGTTGAGGCTTTGATAAAGCTAACAGTGCACTGCTGTTTAAATATAGTCATCCATGATTATAATTTCTTTTACATACATACACAAATCACGCTTATATCCCAGGCGGGGTAGGCAGAGGGTTAAAGACCCTAAAATTACGGTCGTTATCCCCACGTCTGAAAATTTTTGAGCGCCAAAAATTTCAGAAGTCGTGTATTACTAGAGTGACAGAAAATTGTTATACACATGAAACCCTCGAGTACCTTACTACGACACCCACGCCACGAGAAAGAAATGGGGTGTTCGTATTCTAAGCCGGCGTCACACGGCAATCTTCTATCAACTGATAAATTACTTAAATAAAAGGATATTTAAGAAAAGGCACTATCATGGCTGGTGCAATCTGAAATAAGAACGAAATAAGACCCATGCCTTTGACAAAATTACCTTGTTCAGATGATTTTAGCTATAAAATGAAAATGCCTGGATCTGTATTTAATGTTTTATGTGGGTGCAGTAAAACTGCGCATTGGACGGCTGTAAACATACTCTTTTAGTGCAGCTATTTGCATTATAAAGGCAAATCCCACATCTGACGTCCGTTGGTGCAAAAGAGACAGATAGATAAACTCTTTATTGCTTACAATCACAATATTAAAAAAATAAAGCGTCATAAAAAAGTATAACTAAAAGTAAGCAAAGGCGGCCTTATCGCTTGTAGCGATCTCTTCCAGGCAACCTCTATCTTTACAGAGACAGTTCAACAATCAAAGAGATATGTATATTGCATGTGCCATAATAAGTTTAACAGACAAAGGTGCCAAGTGTTTGTGTTGCTCCTGCGTCAGCGTTAATTTTAGTATGGAGATATCGAAATTTCTGACAGACGCATGCGTCACAGATGCGCTAGAAATGCGCATCAACGAACGTCATGTGTGGGAACCGCGAACCAGCAAAGGTTTTAAGATGCACTGCACGATTCAGCGGTATTGTCCTGATTTATAAACAAAATTAGTTTTACAACATACTCTGTTTTCGCGTGGGACACCAAGTCGTCCAACGACCTGATGAACCCTAGTGTCTGAATTTTTCAACCGCCTTCTGCAAGTAGCAGGCTTCTGACATGGTTGTGGACCTGCGACACCTTACATTTTACTGCTATAGTTGCTTTGTGACTATTTTCTTTATAACAATTTCTAAGTTAGTCACATTCCGTTGACATAGAAAAAGTTGTCCAATCAATAATCTTTGAAATTAAAATATACGTCGATGACATTCCACAGACAATTTAATTTTAAAAACCAGTTTAATCTATCATATTTTCCATTATATTACCATAGTCTCGATTCTATGTAATCTACTAAAATTGCTATCTAACGCTTTTTTGTAAAAGGATACTTAGTAGATAATCTGACGACCGATGTGGCGCAGTGGTAGTGCGACTGCCTTTGATGCAGAAGGTTCCGGGTTCGATTCCCGGTGGGTCACTCACAAAGTTGATATTTATCACTTTGCGAATTTGTTCCCAGTCTGGTTAACCGAATTTCGGACTGAACCACCCGATTGTCTGTGAGTAAGATGGTTCCGTGTTTTGGATGGCACGTTAAGCCGTAGGTCCCGGTTGCTGTCTATGATCACTTAGACGGCGGTCGTTAAATAACCATGTCAGAAGCCTACTACTTGTAGAAGGCGGTTGAAAAATTCTGACACTAGGGTTCATCGGGTTGTTGAACGACTTGGTGTCCCTTACGAAAAGAGAGAAGTAGATAATGTCATAGAACATTTTAGTTATGTTATATTTAATGAGGCTATGGTGTCTTTGCAACTTTGCTTAAATAAATTCTTCTACAATGACAGGGCTATTTTAAGGTAGCAATTTTAGACGATTACACAGAATCGGGACTAATATAAATGCAGGTACTTAGTATAATATAGTTTTATAACGGTAATACGTCCAACAAAATTGTTTTTAATTTGTCAATCTCCAATTGCGTTTAATTTGTGTGTATCACGCAACTAGCATACACCACATCTCATGTGATGCTGGCATCATAAACACAGCGTAGATGTAGTGGTACAAGTTATAAACTCATTGGGATATTCGTTGACTACATCACCCAATGGAGAATCGAGTGGCATGTACGTTGTACTGACTAGTTTTCATGACATCAAACATTTTCCAGCCAGTTATCCACCAGAATTATATGACATATCTTGGCTATACGTATACCCGATAATATACATTAACCATTGACACCTTGTTCAAGCTTAATTCTGATAGGAACCTCTCAGTTTTAGGCTTCCAGTCACTTTGTATGCATACATACATACATATATCACGCCTTTATCCCTTGCGGGGTAGGCAGAGCGTTAACGGCCGTAAAAATAAGGCCACTATCGCCACGTCTGACATTTTTAAGGATTGTTTTCCGAGGTTGTTTCAGAAAACATGTGCCTGTCGTCTAAAAAATGTAATACACCAATACCCTCGAGTCCCTTAGTCGCCTCTTACGACACCCGCGGGAAGGATATGGGGTGATGCTATTCTAAGCCGGCATCACACGGCATACTTTGTATGGGAAGTCCTATTTTTAAAAACCATATTTCGAAAAAAGTATCAGTGGAGTAGAACACAAAAACACTTGTACTTTATTAATTGTAATCTTATCTGTCTATCCCCAATAGAGGTGCGTGGTGACACCAAGGTTAATCGGGACAATCAGATTTACGCTGTAGTCCCGTACTTCGCACCAGCACCGGCGCAAGCGCAGGAAATAGCAGGCTTAATGACGGGCAATGATTGGTTAATAACAGTTCGCTTCCGCAACTTAACTCTCCCACATGGTAGGATTTTACCTGGGATTTGTGTTAGATTCTCGTACGTATTTTTCACACTGTTCCCCATACTCAAACGACGCAGCCGCGTTAACCGCGGTAGACCGGTGCGTTATTTTAGCGCTGTGTTGTGAAAAAGGCCAAACGGCAAGCAAATATTAGGCCCTGTTTATTTTATTATTACAGGGGCCGACTTTCAGTATGTCAGTTGGATTGTTTTGATAATCGTTTTGATCATAATTTTGATATTTAAAGTTTAGTAGTCTGACTGTATTCAATACAATTAATATTTTAAGGTATGGTTTCTGTCTACAAGGACAATTCTGCCAGTGTCAAGGTGGGTAAGGGATCCTAAAAATAGCCAGTTCCTGTCAAAGAAAACCATAATAGCAATGGGATGACAGTTGAGTTTCGATGGCGATACAATGCAAAAAAATAGCAGACTTGGGGTTCAAGTAGGTAGAAACACCCTTGGTTTGGGACTCCATCCTAAACCATGGCTCATTTACTGGCTTACCCTCTGTCACCGGTCACTTGTAGTAAAAAAGAGCTGAACTTGGCATCTAATAATGCCATTGCCGTCGCCAAGTACTGGCAGGAAAAGATATAGTTCGGCCATTGACACGAAGAAGAATGGCGGTTGAAAAATTCTGACACTAGGGTTCATACATACATACATACATATATCACGCCTTTATCCCTTGCGGGGTAGGCAGAGCGTTAACAGCCATAAGAATATGGTCGCTATCGCCACGTCTGACATTTTTGAGTATTGTTTTCATAGGGTGTTTCAGAAAACATGTGTATCACTATAGTGACAGGTTGTCAGCCTGTCGCCTAAAAATTGTAATACACCAATACTCTCGAGTCCCTTAGTCGCCTCTTACGACACCCACGGGAAGGACGTAGGGTGATGCTATTCTAAGCCGGCATCACACGGCATCTAGGGTTCATCGGGTCGTTAAAAGAGAGTGACGACGAAGGAGAAGGTAGAAACACCCTGTAAATAATATTTACTGACTAAAAAATACCCCTGTATTTAATTTACTATCGTGTAGCAGTGTAATAACAGTGTAATAGGGCCCGCATATTCTAGATGAAAGTTGTAACCTGTAACTGGTTCTCTCTAGCAAATTGCTTAAAGATTGTTGCTTGCTAGTTTTATTGGACATGGGTTTTAGTTTTAATTAATGTAACCAGCTTTTTATGAGGGCCACACATGTTAAGATGCTTGAAAACAAGTAGGAAGTACTTACTTAAGTTCTCAGGTAAGATGCCAGCGCTAATAATAGCACCACCCCATTTTTTTCATCTAATAATAACATCACCCCATCTTTTTAGTATGGGTGAATTTTTCTTGCATCTGACGGACGTTTGCACACCGCACACTTGACGCACGACGGAGCACTAAAATATCGCAGCAGTCTGTCAGATCCATACCTACTAGAAATGTCAATCCTCAAACTAAAATCGCTCAACCGCTGTCGACGCAGCTCCATCGCAGCGTAGTGTCTTCCGTCGAATGCGGATTTTGTATGGGAAGTGACGTTTTTAGTATGGATCTAACAGACCGCTGCGACATTTTAGCGGTCCGTCGTATGTCAAGTGTGTGGAGTGTAAAACTAAAAGTGCGTCAAGTGTGTGACCCGCCTAAGTGTGAAACTTAAACCACCTAAGCGTTGTCAGACCTGTCAAATTCGTGTAAGGAGTCGTTGTATGGAGGTTGTATGACAGGCGATTCCTTATCTCAACATCAGTGTTACACAGACACGGCTACTGGTTCAATCATTGAATTATGTATGAGCTGTAAGTAGGTACTTTCGTGGGATAGTTTTTGGTTTAGTACAAAATGGTTAATTGTCTTTACTACGCCGCTTTAGTTTTTTTTAATTCAAAGATAGTAGATAAGATATTGCTACCTATAGGATATTGCTGGTTACATGGAAGATATTTATATTTATTTATATGTAGAGGCCGCCAATTGTGAAATTTTTGTCCTTTTATTATTTTATGTAATAATATGTTGTTCTTTTGTGTAGCCAACCCCGACAGAGAACGGGATAAAGCAAGGAGAATGATAAAGTATATATTTACATATCTCATGCTCTGAAAGTAGGTCATTACTGACAAAAAACACGACCTGTAAGTTCAACTTACAGGCGAGGTTTTAAAACTAAGCCTGTAAGTAATTTTAAATATGGAACTAGAAAAAGAACCAATAGAATCGCGGCAATTAAAAAGTTAAAATCAATTTCTTCTTATTTTTAATAGGAGTTGCATCCAATTAGTTCTATACGATTTTAAATTTCGAACTGGGCGCTACGAATTGTGTTGCTTGAACGCAGGAATTATTATTTTTAATCTGTATTTTTATAACCTCAATAAATGAGTTTGTCGAATTATTACTCAATATTACAATGACAAAAGTAAATTACTAATATCCCTACGATCATAAAAATTTCTACTTTATGTTAGGATACTTTTCTTTCATATTAATTCAGTATTTTTCAATCATAGAAAAAAAAGTTTAGTAGTGCAATTTGAATAGCAGACGATACAATCATCATTTATGGATCGTTTTCTTGTATTTATCGCTTTATTTTACTCTTTTCTCATTCGATATGTAAAGCAGTATACGTACCACGGATGTAACATCAATAACAACCTCGGAAAGGTACCGCCCTCGCTCCGCTCGGGCGTTAAAAAACCTCGGTTGTTATTGATAGCTTACATACCTCAGTACGTAATCTACTATTGTGTTGTATTGTATTGTATAAGTAAGTAGAAGAAGTACAAGAAGTTTCTTCGAGAACCTCATATTAAAGTATAATAAGTTGGCCCTCCTAATAGACAAACTGATCAATTTTTAAGGAAGGTAGATTAATTATATTTTGTTCTATGGGAAAAGTTGTTTAGTTTGACGTAAAGAGCTTAGCATTTTCAGGTAAATAAAGGTTGTCCGGTAGACATAGCTTCCTAGCTATAATACCGCCTATGTTGCACTCCTTGTTTTTCTTTCTGTAATGTCAATTTATTGTTTTATGTACAATAATATTTATGTTACGTTATGTTAAATCCGTCATTCTGTAACACACTGTATAAATTGGTCGTATGCTAGAATTCTATAAACTATAAAAGCTACACAAAAGTGCTATAAAACTCCTATACTCAGCCATAAGTTACGAACACGACAAGAATGCGTAATTTTTCAACATTCGTTTGCGGACCTTCCCACAGGCAACGTGACATGACTTCAAGTCTCAAAGAAGTGACTTAAACTACTTCTATATTACTTTAAATATGAACATTATACATACATACATACATACTATATCACGCCGTTATCCCTTGCGGGGTAGGCAGAGCGTTAACGGCCGTAAGAACACGGTCGCTATCGCCACATCTGACATTTTTGAGGATAGTTTTCCAAGGTTGTTTCAGAAAACATGTGTATCACTATAGTGACAGGTTGTCAGCCTGTCGCCTAAAATTGTAATACACCAATAACCTCGAATCCCTTAGTCGCCTCTTACGACACCCGCGGGAAGGATGTGGGGTGATGCTATTCTAAGCCGGCATCACACGGCAACATATGAACATTATATAGGATGTAAAATAGTAAGTGTATACAGGGTGTTAGGCGACAGGCTGACAACTTGTCACTATAAAGATAAACGACTAATCTGAAACGACGACATTTTACTGTCGTTTCGTTTCGTAACCACCGTAATTTTACTGTCGTTAACGCTCTGCCTACCCCGCCAGGGATATAAGCGTGATTTGTATATGTATGTACAGGGTGTAAAAATATTAGCTGCAAATATTTTAAGGGGTGAACCAGCCCCTGAAACTGAACGACTTTCCCTAAGAAACATAGTCAAATTATGAAAAAAATTCGGACCTCCCACACAAAATTACTAACCGACTAAGTCAGAAAACTATTTATTTTGTATTCTTTTTACCCGAATGTGAAATGGCTGATTTTATATGCAAAATTATATAACTTTGGAATGATCTTTATCGAGTTTTTGTTTTTTAATAATTAATTAATTATGAGTGTGTGATGTCGGCTAAGACTGCCGTGTGATGTCGGCTTAGAATAGCATCACCCCACATCCTTCCCACGGATGTCGTAAGAGGCGACTAAGGGACTCGAGAGTATTGGTGTATTACAATTTTAAGGCGACAGGCTGAAAACCTTTCACTATAGTGATACACATGTTTTCTGATACAACCTTGGAAAACAATCCTCAAAAATGTCAGACGTGGCGATAGCGACCGTATTCTTACGGCCGCTAACGCACTGCCTACCCCGCAAGGGATAAAGGCGTGATATATGTATGTATGTATGTATTCATAGTTTTTTAGGTACTTGTACGTAATTATCTATTACTACAGCAGTGTAATAAGGCACATACAGATAATTGGTAACTCTCTGTACCATACAATTAATTACTATGGTTTATGAACACTAGTTATTATTAATAATGGGTGA
Organism: Keiferia lycopersicella; assembly: GCA_029255805.1. Classification (NCBI taxonomy): domain Eukaryota; kingdom Metazoa; phylum Arthropoda; class Insecta; order Lepidoptera; family Gelechiidae; genus Keiferia; species Keiferia lycopersicella. Next base: position 16,616,025 of record JARACZ010000005.1, read on the forward strand.
ATGTTGCGTTTTCTCTCTCCGACAAAGGCGAATCCCACATCTAACGCATGACGCTGCGCATTTTTAGGGCATAACCACCATAACTGAGGGTGACAAACACACAACTAACAGATGAACTTGCGCTGTTTGACAAACGCATGCGCTGACGCAGGTTCATGCGTTGAAACTGCATTTATGTCGGTTTGTAGTCTTTTAGTATGGGAAATTTGAAATTTCTTGGATGCGTTACGGACGTTCGTGCGTTAAGTGAAGTGTGAGAACCACCAAAGGAAATCTGTAGTTGCTGAGTAAAAAGTCTGTTATAAATATCTCACAAGCTGTGATTTTGTTCTCATCATTATGTCACTTTCATTATTTAACAGTTTAGCTGCCATTGTTTTTAATTCTGGTTATTTTATTTATTTTTATTATTTATTTAGAAATTTATTTAATTGTTTCTTTTACACAGTAAAAGACCAAGGAGATAGTATACAAAACAATCAGGTCAACTTATTTCTTATAAAGAAAGTTAGATCTTAGTTCATAGCAACATAGCTTTGAAACATAGAAAGAAAGAAAGAAAGAAAGAAAATACGTTTATTCTTACTCACTGTGTAAAGAAAAAAATACAAATCTCATTCTCGTTTACCTAAAAATACGGTCACACACATATCAGCCTATAGCAGTCCACTGCTGGACATAGTCCTTCCAGAGTACGCCACAATGAAAGATCTCCCGCTTTCGCCATCCAGTCGCTACCAGCCGCTCTCTTTAAGTCATCGGTCCATCTGGCCGGAGGGCGTCCAACGGTACGCTTGCGGAGCCGTGGTCGCGGTATAGATGTGCTGTTCCCGGGAACGTACCTAGCAGTTGGGAATATACCCGGGAACGGCACATCATAGATCGGGGTCATAAAAATACGGTCAATGGTGTTTTTATTCGAGGAGCTGCATCTGCCCATTCATCATACACCATCATCATCATGATAGCCAAAACAACCGTACTTTTTTCACAGTAGTTGATGCTCTGCCTACCCCGTAAGAAACGAGTGGAGGCGTAATGTGTGTACCTAAGTATGTATGGCAAGTACTCGGAGACTATAGGATTATTTCATACATACATATATCACGCCTTTATCCCTTACGGGGTAGGCAGAGCGTTAACAGCCGTAAATACGTATATACGGTCGCTGTCGCCACAACTGAGAAATGTAGAGGGCCGTTTTAAGATAATTTGTGTATCACTATAGTGACAGGTTGTCTGCCTGTCGCCTAAAAGTTGTAATACACCTGAAACCCTCAAGTCCCTTAGTCGCCTCTTAGGACACCCACGGGTAGAAAGTGGGGTGATGCTATTCTAAGCCGGCACGGGATTATTTCACTATAAGGCAGTGGAAGAGTTAACCATAGATAATAAAGTATGCGTTGCCAACGTAACGTTAATTATCGCAATAACGGTGATTTGGGCCGGTAACGTTGTAACCGTTATTAATAGCGAAAGTTTTGTTAACTTATGACGCCCATTGTTTTGTTTAAGTGTGTTTTTAATTACCTTCTAATGTAAGAGTTAGTTAAAAATATTCGTTATTGTAAAAGAAGAATGTTGAATGAAGAGCGTCAGTGGCCAAGTGGTTAGGACACCGGTCTTACAATAGTGAAACCCGACTTCGATACCCGCCATGTACTAATGTGTTTTACTCACGTATATTTACCGACTGCTCTAACGGTGAAGGAAAAACATCGTGATTCGTGATGATTACACATTGAAATAAAATTTTAATTCAAATGATAGGATTCGGTCCAGGTTAGCCGTCGAGTGGCAGAGATCAGATGGCAGTCGCTCTGTGTAAAAACTTGGTTCTTCGTCAAATCCTATCCTAGGTCAGATAGCCACGATAGAGAACGGGATAATGCGAGGAGAATGATGATTATGAAGTTAGTTATAAAGTTTATGTCTCTTTTTCTTTTCGAGTGGGACACTGAGTCGCCCAACGACCCAATAGACTGGGTCAGAAATTTCTCTATATACTATCTATATAGTACCTACCGATATAGTTCAAATTAATTTTTATAATCTAAAAACTCATAAAACACTGCTGTTTTATTCATTATTACGATATTTATGGGAGTAGTAAAATGGATCGCATCATCGGCATGTTTTTGAGGTTTTATGGTGTCCATAAGTACCCAATTATATAATTTAATCTTTATCGTTTACACAGAAATTTAAGTTAAAGTGTTAAAAACACTGCTGTGTGATGCCGGCTTAGAATAGTATCACCCCATTTTCTACCCGTGGGTGTCGTAAAAGATGACCGAGGGACTTGAGGGTTTCAGGTGTATTGCAACTTTTAGACGACAGGCTGACAACCTGTCACTATAGTGATACACAAAACTATCTCAAACGGCCTTCTAAGATATTTGTCAGACGTGGCGACATCGACCGTATTTTTGCGGCCGTTAGCGCTCTACCTACCCCGTAAGGGATAAAGCGTGATATATGTATGTATATATGTTAAAAACAGGATTTACCCGCCATACAACTTTATTACACTTTCTAAGTCAATCATTTTCGTTAGAACATAAAACTACTTTTAAAACAGTAGTTTTCCAGCCTGTTATGAAAAAAAATTCAGTACGATGTCCTACACAACTTGTCCAATTGAATACATACACACACATACATACACATATCACTCCTTTATCCCTTGCGGGGTAGGCAGAGCGTTAACGGCCGTAAGAATACTGTCGCTATGGCCACATCTGACATTTTTGAGGATTGTGTTCCAAGGTTGTTCCGAAAACATGTGTATCACTATAGTGACAGGTTGTCAGCCTGTCGCCTAAAAATTTTAATACACAAATACTCTCGAGTTCCTTAGTCGCCTCTTACGACACCCGCGGGAAGGATGTGGGGTGATGCTATTCTAAGCCGGCATCACACGGCATAAAAAAAACATGGTATCCTCCAAAACACGGTGTATTATTGCAAATAAACAGCATGACGAAAAAAAATATTCAAATATTTGCAACGCTCAGTTAAAGCCCTCATTCTCTTCTCAGAATTCCTTTTAAACTATGTTAACCCCTTAACTCCGAGAATTGCTAGCGTACTTGCCTCGGCCGAGGAACTATTTTCGAATCAGTAGCAGTAGTAACCGTAGAAATGTGTAAAATACGGGTGTACTTAGTAGTAGGTACAAAAGTGTGTGTGCTAAATCTTACTTCGGAGATTATGAGCCGTACCATAAAAAAGGTATAAGTCATAAAACCCTCGACTCGAGGGTTTTATGACTTATACTTAGGGCTTGTACACAAAAACGTCGCACTCGTCGCACGACGAATTGACTCGCATCGCACATTTCTGCGGTGTTACAACACACTAGTTGACGCCATTTTAGCTCGCTCCAGAAACGTTGACAAAGGAAAGGTAGGTCACTCGGAGGACGATGCCTTGCCGCACTTGCACGATGCTTGCATCACAACTGCGTTCTACGTTGCAAATTAGCTTCGCGTCGCATCGCAGTTTTGTGTATAAGCCCTTACTCGTTTTTTACGAGAAGCTATATAAATGCGAATGTAATAGTATTATTACCTATAACGTTAGTTACGAGTAGTGATTAAACCAACGAAACCCACTTTCTAATGATACAATAATACGCCCCCAGTGTGGTATGCCTGACAATACGGTCGACAGGCGCCAGTCGATGTGTCGTTAGATAACATCGATAAATGATCGATAATAAAACCTTTCTCGATTCAGACTTAGGGCCAACTTACCACAGTCCCGGTTCGTCATTATACGGGTGGTATGGTTCAAAGTATGGCCGTTCAAATAGGCCATATTTAGCAGCTGTCAAAATCATGTTTTCTTTTTAAGTTGTGGCGTCACTTGTCATGGGTTGAGACGTATTTTGCCAATGTCAAAGTAGTCAAGTCATCGGTAAGGTTGGTCAAAGTAATGTAAAGTTTGTGGCATTACGCCGAGGGAGAGTCCTAAACACAGTGATCTTAGTCTGACGACTAGGGGCTGTGTTGCGCAAAATTATGTAGTACAAAAAACTCGATAGCAAAATTTTCTGCAGCACGTGATGGCCGCTCGTCACTATTACACAATGCCGGATATATTTATTAATTACAATTTTCTATTTAATGTTCACTTTAAGAATCGTTTGCTGCTTAAAACACTATCAGAATTATGAACCAAACACTCAAATAAACAAGAAAAATTTAATTTATAACAAATACACAACCGCCATGTTGAAATAGCGGGGAACGATCCCACTATACAGGTTGCTATGGTTCAAAGTATGGCCGTTGGTAGTATGCCGTTCGTAGAGGCCATATTTGACAGCTTTAGATTTAGTATGGCAATACTGTGTACCCATTCACCACTCTCTCTTCTCATCAAAAGCTCTGTACAACACCGTGTAACTTATTTTACTTCGTGAAACAATAAATGTGTGCTAAACTGCTAATCCATACCCAAAGTGGTCGCTATTTCAAGACTTCTGGTCGCCATTCCAAAAACCTATACGAAGATCCACTACGCACAATAGCGTACAGGGACTCCGTGGCTAAATGGATCTGAGTCTCAATTTCGGTGGGAAATATTACTCAAGATTTGATGGCTGTTTTATTGTTTCTCTCCGAGATGTTATTAAGAAGTCATTGGGTATGGGAAAGGTATGCATTTGGCTACAGGTTGTAAAGTTACGTTACGTGGCAAACTTCATACACGATGGTAGTGTTCTTCTTCTTTTCATGTGGTACACCTAGTCGCCCAACGTCCCGATGAAATCAGAGTCAGAGTTTTTAACTAACTAGCAGCAGGCCTATGACAAGGTTGTGTAACGACTGCCATCTAAATTTTCATAGGCAGCAACCGGGAGCGACAGCTCAACGTGCCTTCCAAAGCACGGAACCATCCTTCCTACGGACAATCAGGCGATTCAGCCAGCAATATGCTAACCAGACTGGCGAAGGCTAATTTGGCGCAGTTGTAGAGTGATTGCCTGCGACGTAAAAGTTTCGGGGTCGATTCTCGGTGGGGCACTAATAAAGTCGATATTTATGACTTTGTGAATTTGTTCCTTGGACGAAATAACCACCGTCCAAGATTTGTTCCCAGTCTCGTTATGACATTGCAGGCTGAACCACCCGATTGTCCGTAAGACAGATGGTTCCGTGCTAACTTTTTATGTTCACCTCAGCGCCATCTTTTGAAGATTGACTTGAAACCCCATTCGTTTTTGCCCGGCATACCTCGACTTTAGAAGAGGGGTCTTCTACATTTTAATGAGATTTCTATCACTTCTTTTAAAAAAAACAGCTGTCTATAAAAAACTTTTAGTTTAGTTTTACGTTAAAACGGCGTGTAATTAACCGGCCACTGGTATCGAATCTTACCCGTTAATTACAGCAGATGCGCAAGCGCAAAGTGCATAACTTCAGTTGGATCATAATTTTTGAAAACTTGCTAAATTTTCTACCGAAGGCAAAATTTGATCCTGAGCCTATCAACATTGGTATTAATTAAGCAATGCTTAGATAATGTGATAACGCCTGTTTCACGAAGGGTGTACTTAGCACAATGGCTACGTTTTAATATCTCATAGGATAAGCTAAAACTTAGGATCGCTAATTACACGTGCTAGCCCGTATGTATCTCAGAACCATATCTAGGGCCACTTTTAGCAGCAGTTTTATACAAAGTGAAATAACATTCATTTCAAAACATTAGCAGCTGTCGAAGGGATGATAATGGACTTACTATAGCAACACTAGTCCAAAATAGGTAGCTCTGTTCAGTGAACAGTGTTCACGCTTTTTGAGATTAAAAGGGTCTTAAGAAACTATATGCCCTATCCTATGGGCAACCGCTTCTGAGCTTTTCTATCACTCGTTCAAGCGCCACTTACTAGGAACTCAACTAGCAGATTAAAAATACATCTTTGGCTTGAGATCGATTTGTGGTATGGCTGTAGTGATGCAGGTGCCTACGCGCAGTTGTCCATAGGAGGCAATGCCCTTACAGCCACCAGACCGGAGAATGTTGTTAATAGTTTCGATTAAGCTCATATTTAACTAGAAATCGAGCTAATGCGTTTTTTTGTGTATTGGACTCTACCGTTTTCGACCCCGGGGCCATCAAAACTACGCCTGTCGGCTTGGTGGGGAGCAAGGGCTTACCCGGAAATAATTGAATGGTTGTTCAAACAACTAGCTCAATCAAGCCCTTGAATTGTGATGACAGTGTTGTTTTTTTTATTGTACACTAAACTTGACAGATTATCCCTCAATCTGACAAAACGTGAACAGCGCTCCTAGTTTGAACTAGAGCTGCTGTCAGTCCCAAAAATCTTCCTTATTTTAGAATAACTATTCCTCTTACGAGCTTGTGACATGCTCGCATCACAAAGAAACCTAAAACATCATCAAGGTATACCGACATGATCGATACACTTATTTAACCATACTAACAGAGATATATGGCATCTTGTTGCGTCGTGAGATTAATTGCTTAATTCTGCTATGATCTATGATAGCTTATTTCTATTGTCAGCCCGATCGTAAATTACCGGTTCTAAAGGTAGTTTACACACATACCATAAAAAATTGCGGTATTTTACCGCGCGGGTGTAACTGGTGAAACGCGGCGTGATCAGAAATACACGCCGCCTTGCCGCTGTCATTTGCCAAGATATTATCATCTTATTTATAACTTTATCCCCATTCATATGGGTTAGCGCAAGATGTTTAAGTAACCTCATAAACATTTTATTTGTAAAACACTTTTTTTTTAGTTCCACTATGTATATTTGTTTAATAATGATAATTAAACTACTTAGTGGAACTAGTGAAATTTGATTTACTAATAAATTAACATGGAGCTCCATCAAGAAATAACAACACAAAGTGTAAATTACCATAAACATTTTAAAAGAAATTAACTGGCCGCCGGCCGTGATCAAAATTCCTTTGTTATATGAATTCAAATTGAATATCGCAAAATCGTGCGGCACGTCTGAAGACATCCATATTTAAACCGGTATACCTACGAACAGTGGTGTACTGTTAACTAGATTATAAGCTGCAGTAAAATATTGACAGGCTGGTCTATTTTCGTGGTTCATTCTATAAACTATGTTGCTCTACTTATTTAATGATTTTTAAAAGGCAACTCCCAGTGATCTTGCGACGAAACATAAATAATATATATTCGGAAATGGCGGAGCACACTGCCTGCGTATGAATTCCCACACGATTAGACCTTTTGCACACTGAACGCACAACGCAGCGCTAAAATAACGTAGCGGTCTGTCAGATCCAAAAAATGACAATCTTCAAACTAAAACCGTTTATCCGCAGCGTTGTCGTCGCAGCTGCGGTAGCGTCAAAATAACGCAACTGCGTTGACAGCGGTTGAGTGGTTTCGGTATTGAATTTTCTCGTATGGATCTGACTGTTTCATTCTTTGACAATTTCAACATACTAATGCCTAATTTCTCTTCTTTCCAGACCGGTCTGCCGAAACTGCGTGGTATCACCAACGAGCTCATCACCACCGCCACTCCACGAGCAGCAAGTCTCCCCCCCACCGCCTGCCCCCTCATCTCCATCCCCCCATTTACCTTCCCCTCATTTACCCTCGCTCCCGAGTCCTCAGCCCTCCCACTCCGGGTCTTCAGTTCCAAGCCAATCGAATTCCCCTCATCCATATTCGTATCCGAACTTCAGACGAGGACAGTTTCCGGAGTACTCCCACAGCCATTCTCACAGCATCCCGCAACTTCCAGGTAAGTTAAAGACCAAATTCAATTTGTTATGTAGAAGTTTGAGAGATGGACAGACAATCTGGTCAAGTCTACGAGGAAAAACTGGATAGAAGCCACTTTCGATCGGAAAATGTGAATTTTTTTTAAGGAAGCCTATGTTCAGCTGTGGACGTCTTATGACTGATATGATGAAAATAATGATGACTAGTATTTACAAAGTAACCATTCATTTTCATCATCGGCCATTTTTTTTTAAAACTACACAGGTACCGAAACAAAAATTATAACACACGAAACCTATTTTTAAAGGGCTATTGAATCGAACTTGGAAGATTAGTTGTTGAGTTGATACTCCATGCACTTTCTTCGTCCAACATTTGTAAATTTTGGGGTTGTTTCTTCTTATACCTTTTGTGCAGTCAGGCTTGGCCTATGGAAAAGTTTTCTACTTAATTCTTACGATTATCCCTTTTAATAGTAAATTTTTTCCATTTGACTTTTTCCCTTCCAGGCTCCTACAACTCTCCACAAAGCCCTCAATCGGCCATGTCGCTGTCTCCTCACCCTGTGCCTCAAGGGAAGTTCCGAGGTCTGCTGGAGCATGCTGAGAGGCTGATGAAGCCTGGTGACCCTCACCGGCACTCGCAGAGCGACGATGACTCAGGATGTGCTCTGGAGGAGTACACTTGGGTACCACCCGGACTAAGACCTGAACAGGTGAGATTCTTCTCTTTTCTAAAGACTGTAAAAGGTGAGAACCAGCATAGAAATGTCATTCTATGGAGTCGGCAGGTTCTGAAATGGAAACCTTACCGCAAAAAGAGCTAAGGAATGTTCCATTTTAGTTGAACCAGTTACATTGTTAGGGTTATGAGTAGCTGTTGTATACAGTCAACCCAATATCACAGTCTATTGACCCGCCTGGGGCTACCTAGAGCCTCAAAGGAAGTCCAGAGTTCTTTTGGAGCGCGCTAAGCGTCTGTTGAAGTCTGAAGACACTCACGATGATGACTCAGGGTCTGCACTGTAGGAGTACACTCGGGTGGCGCCTGGCTAACGACCTGAACAGGTGACTCTTTCTGAGTAGGCGATTCACACACTTAACGCACGACGGACCGCTAAAATATTGAAGCGGTCAGCCAGATCCATACCAGGAACGTCACGCCCCATACTAAAACTACACTCGACGGACGACGCTGCGATAGCGCTGCGTCGACAGCGGTTGAGCGGTTTTAATATGGGGATTGACATTTCTAGTATGGAGCTGACAGACCGCTGCTAAGTTTTAGCGCCTCGTCGTAGGTTAAGTGTGCGATCCGCCTTTGAAAAGGTGGTTCTTTACGTTTGCACATTGGTCCGAACCAGTGTCGGAAGGTTGAAATTGATAATAGAGTATTTTCTCCTAAACTCCGTCTTGCGTGCCGCCTGGTTACAATAAAATCTTTACTATGTTGCTAGTAGGATCAGATCTTAGGCGGATCGCACACTTGACGCACGACGGGCCGCTAAAATATTGCAGCGGTCTGTCAGATCCATACTAGAAACGTCACTCCCCATACTAAAACCGCATTCGACGGACGACTGGGGATTACGACGTATGGGGATTGACATTTCTATTATAGATCTGACAGACCGCTGCGATGTCTTAGCGCTCCGTCGTGCGTCAAGTGTGTTCTTCGCCTTAATGGGCAGACCTACTACATTAAAGAGCATACTCAACCACTTCAGTTAGCGCCTGTACCCGTTCCACCTAACCACAATCATAGTCTTTTAATTGATGTTAAACGAACCATGTAATGTGCTTCCTAGCGGACATCGATCATTAGGAGATTACCCCTGGTATCTATCCAGATCAAAATTACAAGAGGTGAACCTTTGGACTAGTGGCGCCTTGTTATAGAAAAAAAATAACAAACGAACGGAAACATTGAACCGAAAATAGCGGTAACGAATCGGTGACACTTTGAAAACTTAATAAATAACTGACCTAAATCAATATTATTGTGTTATGGCCTTTTAATTGATGTTAAACGAACCATGTAATGCGCTTCCTAGTGGACATCGATCATTAGGAGATTACGCCTTGTATCTATCCAGATCAAAATTATAAGAGGTGAAACCTTTGGAGTAGTGGCGCCTTGTTATAGAAAAAAAAAACAAAGTATCTATCCAAAACATAAAAATCAACCAACAGCCTTATTATAAAAAAAAAACAACCAACATTCTCCTTGCCTCATCCCGTTGTCTGTGGGGGTCGGCTAATGGGGTGATTTGACGTAGAACCAAGTTTTTAAACAGAAGCTTTTCTTTATTGTAGTTAGAATAAATATGTAAGTATGTTAACATCCGAATTATATATTTGAATGTGGGTTTCACCAACAGTCGGTAACTGTACGTGAGTAAAAACACATTGGTATATGGCGGGGATCGAACTCGGGTCTCACGATTGTAAGACCGGTGTCCACTTGGCCACCGACGTATTCTAAAAAACCGATGTATAATCTAAGTCCCAGACAGACAGTACGTAGATAGGTATAGCTTCTCACAAAACAAGCTATTTACAACAGGCTAGACGTTCGGCCTTTTTCACACTCAACGTCCAACGCGGCGCATTTTTGTCGTCCGTCAAACGGACGTTAAACGCTGAACCAACGCAATGCACGACAGCGCACGACGCACGCCGAAAATGTCAGCCAAAATGACGTCGCTTGGCACGACGCAGCGCTAACGGATGCGTCCTCAAGCAACGCAGCGGTTGAGCGTTAGGACATCCGTCGAGAGCGGTTTTTGTATCTGCAGTGACGTTTCTAGTATGGATTTGACAGGCGGATCCGTTAGCACAGCGTTATCTTTGCGCTGCGTTGGACATTGAGTGTGAAAGGGGCCTTCGGTATCGCAAAAACCCGTCTCATTTGGAAAAGTGACCACTTCTGGGGACAATACGACCCCTTTGGTTCCATTGTCTGGGAGGTTTTTGATACTTTTTGGACGCTAATGTAGCCAAGGCTTGGTAGACTAGCTCTTAAAGATATTGAAAAGGAAATGGATGAATTCGGTTGCAGACTGTACCTTTAATGAAATATAAAAGTTGTACGCTTAAATCTATTGTCCAAAAATACTACAAACATCATTCGTAATTTTTCAAAATATTCAAAGTTTGAAATATTAAACAGAAGAATTACGTAAAAGTTTGACGACCGATGTGGCGCAATGGTAGTGCGACTGCCTTTGACGCAGATGGTTCCGGGTTCGATTCTCGGTGGGTCACTCACAAAGTAGATATTTATCACTTTGTGAATTTGTTCCCAGTCTGGTTAGGACATTGCGGGCTGAACCACCCGATTGTCCGTAAGTAAGATGGTTCCGTGTTTCGGATGGCACGTTAAGCCGTAGGTCTCGGTTGCTGTCTATGATCACTTAGACGGCAGTCGTTACACAACCATGTCAGAAGCCTGCTACTTGTAGAAGGCGGTTGAAAAATTCTGACACTAGGGTTCATCGGGTCGTTGGACGACTCGGTGTCCCACACGAAAAAAAAAAACCTAAAGTAATTGTTTTGACGCCATTCAAAATACGTCATAGATACGTCACATTGTTATTTTCATACAAAATACCGTTTTAAATCGTTTTAAAAAATAGCTGATTTGACCTGCTAGTCCACAACCCTTTATCACTACTTGATAGGTTTATTTTTTAATAAATATTAATGGTAACGATATTTTTAAATCCACACAAATAAAATAGATAGGTCTTCTTCTTCTTTTCGTGAGGGACACCGAGTCCTCCAACGACCTGATGAAATAGATAGGTAATACTGAGATTTTGATATTGACTTGACTTCCGCTTTTGATGGGCACGTAAAAAGTTTATTAGACCTTACTCCGCTCCGAGTTTCGATTTGACATAACATTACATCATACATTCATACATTGACAGCCACAAGTCCACTACTGGACACGGGCCTTGGGGGAAACAGTGCAAGATGTAATTTAAAATACATTTTTAAAATACCTACTGTTCCAATACGGGGTGTAAGGGACAGCGTCCCGAATACTTATAGGGTGCAAGCAGACCATAAAACTGAACAACTTTTCCCTAGGAACATATGTCAGGAAACGTCAAAAAAATTTGGTTTTCCATAGTAAATGGAGTTGATCGCAATTTTGTATGGGAGGACGAACAATTTTTGTTTTTTCCTAACATATGTTCCTGGGGGAAAGTTGTTCAGTGTCATGGTCTGCTTGCACCCTATCAGTATTCGGCACGCTGTCTCTAACACCCTGTAATTTTTTTACAAACAGACTAATTGTTTTTTAACAAACCGCAAAAACAAACGCTTGTTATTCGTTTTCCGAGCATTTCTCATTGCACCGTAAAATGCTAAGACACCGCGGGGACCGTAGACATTTCAATTTTTTGCTCCACTGCCCCTTAACTACTCTGGCACAGTAGAAAAATAGAACAGCAGGTCTTCAGGTAACTAGAAATTCAATGCAATTACTTTAAGGCGAGTTCTGCTCGTGAAACTAAACAATTTCATGTAGGAACATAATATGTCATATTATGTAAAAAAACGACTTTCCATAAGTGACACATTTTTTGGAAATTTTGTATGGTAGTTCCTTTTTTTATATTTCTTCTTATGTACTTTGGGGGAAAATAGTCAGTTACGTGAGAAGAAATTTGTCAAATACAGCGATTAAAGTAAGTACAAAGAAAAAAAATATTACACTCATTATTTCTTAACCTTTGTGCTGCTGAGTACCTAAGTTTCACCCAGGTGCATCGAGTCGGTCGTTGATTGGGTGTCCCACACAGTGAGTGAAAGAACAAGTGAGTTTAATAGACAACAGTACTGTTACGTTACCAAGAAAGAAAGAGAAAGAAAATATAATAGACAACGACTACTGTTTCTATTCCTCTACTGTGTCTTTCCCGAACCTTATTTTTACTGCAATTATAAATACTCTCAATTTGAATTTAAAGTGTTAAAATTCAGGGGAAGAATCTTCTTAATTTTCGGGGAGATTTTAATTATTGAGTTTAATTAAAGTTAAAAATTCAAAGTATGGTTCAACGAAATCAACTTTCAAATAGAATGGAGATTATTTTATTTAAGAAAAAAATGAAATTTACGTCAGTTTTAAGACGGTCACTACTCTAGGTCTGCTGGGAGAGATTTCTTTTTAGAAATAAGCTGACCTGTTGTGTATTGTACCTTTTTAATGTTATGTATTTTGTGTTCTAAACAGTTAAAATATGCTCTTCCAACCTGATTCAAACTAATTTTCTTTTAGTTTGGAGACTTGTGGTATTCGACTTTTTCTTGCGTCTGACGGATGCGTAAGGCACATCGCACACTTAACGCACGACGGACCGCTAAAATAACGCACCGGTCTGTCATATCCATACTAGAAACGTCGCTCCCCTTACTGCGGCTGAGCGGTTTTAGTATGGGGATTGACATTTCTAGTATGGATCGGACAGAACGATGCGATATTTTAGCGGTCCGTCGTGCGTTTAGTGTGCGATCCACCTTACGGATAAATTTACTAAACGGACGCCAAGTGTGGGAACCGTGCATATCAAAGGCTGATTTGGACATCATCATTATTGTATGATAGGCTTATTATAAGTTAACCACGTAATAATCCTCCTAAAGGAAATATTAAAACGGTACTATAAAATTGTAACTCAGCACGCAAACCTAACATACTGACTACTTTTTTTAACGTGTATTTTGTTTACGACATAATTCAGGCAATAATGACATTAAACTCTTTACAAAGTACTTTTTTTTTTAACTTAGAACATTCAACTTATGGAGATGGCAAAGCTAAGCTTACCCCTTTGCTAGAATTCACTGCCCATTATATGCACGTTATATGAAACTGACACTTGCCATTTTGTGTGTGGTTGTCAAGCTGTTGTAAAATTATCGTTGTGTGCTGTGCGTGTTTACCTCCCCTGTCGCAAAAAGTGGCAGAAAAATTGTTCGATAATTGATTTTTTACCACCTCCATAGGTAGTAAGTATGTCCTAAAAGTCTGGGGAGGCCTCTAAAACTCTAAAAGTATTATTTCAAATTTTCCATCTATCCTACTTATATTTTAAAATATGCTTCTTTATTTGTTACTTCTTCACACTAAAACTAAAGAATCGATTTTCATGAAATTTGGCAGACAGATACAGATAGAAGGTATCTTGGACCAACACATAGGACAGTTGTCATCCTGAAAAAATGTTCCTATAGGATGCTACGAGATTAAAACTTATTTTTACGCGGTCGGATACGCGGGCGCCCACTAGTTTTGAATACAAATCATAGGTGTAGTGTAGTTTTCTCAAATAAATAAAACTAATATTCCTTTACATATCTCATGCTCTGAAAGTAGGTCATTACTGACAAAAAACACGACCTGTAAGTTCAACTTACAGGCGAGGTTTTAAAACTAAGCCTGTAAGTAATTTTAAATATGGAACAAGAAAAAGAACCAATAGAATCGCGGCAATTAAAAAGTTAAAATCAATTTCTTCTTCTTTTTAATAGGAGTTGCATCCAATTGGTTGTAAACGATTTTAAATTTCGAACTGGCCGCTACGAATTGTGTTGCTTGAACGCAGGAATTATATTTTTAATCTGTATTTTTATAACCTCAATAAATGATTTTGTCGAATTATTACTCAATATTACAATGACAAAAGTAAAAATGACTAATATCCCTACGATCAGAAAAATGTCTACTTTATGTTAGGATACTTTTCTTTCATATTAATTCAATATTTTTCAATCATAGAAAAAAAAGTTTAGTGGTGCAATTTGAATAGCAGACGATACAATCATCATTTATGGATCGTTTTCTTGTATTTATCGCTTTATTTTACTCTTTTTTCATTCGATATGTAAAGCAGTATACGTACCACGGATGTAACATCAATAACAACCTCGGAAAGGTACCGCCCTCGCTCCGCTCGGGCGTTAAAAAACCTCGGTTGTTATTGATAGCTTACATACCTCAGTACGTAATCTACTATTACCTTATCAGTATGTGCTGTACGCGTATAATATAATGAAATGAATATAAATAGAGGCTTGGTAATAAGGCCGAGACGTGCTCTGCAAAATGATGACGTCACGTTTTGCGCTGGTAATATTTGGGACACCCTGTTTGTGTTATTTCGAATGAGGTGAAAACGGATGCCGTGTGATGCCGGCTTAGAATAGCATCACCCCAATTAGGACATTGCGGGCTGTACCACCCGATTGTGCGTTAGTAAGATGCTTCCGTGTTTCGGATGGCACGTTAAGCCGTAGGTCCCGGTTGCTGTCTATAATCACTAGACGGTGGTCGTTACACAACCATGTCAGAAGCCTGCTACTTGTAGACGGCGGTTGAACAATTCTGACACTAGGGTTTATCGGGCCGTTGGACGACTCGGTGTCCCACACGAAAAGAAAAGAGACTACCAATTTTCTCTCCTAGTTCCAAAACCTGAGCAAATTCCTCGTGATCCCACTATCACACATGTCCAGCTAATGGGTACTGTCTCATAAAGACTTAATAAACCAGATTACTATGAGAAATATTGCTTGGGGAGGCGAAAATGTTATTAGTTTCGAGGAAAATCTTTTAGCACAAGAAAAATCAATTAATTTAGTATCATAGCCTCATAGATGCACCAGTATACTACTTCCACAGCCACAACAGCCCACTGCTGGACATTGGGGTATGGCCATACCCATAACGCCTGGCGCAGATGGATTGGCGAGCTCAGTGACGGATATTGATATTTATTTACAGGGGACGCTGCTGCCTGTTCCAATACTTCCAAAGATTCATACCTTAGTCACCTTTTACGATAACCACGGTAGATATGGATGGGGTGATGCTATTCTAAACCGGCACCACTCGGCTAGTATACATACGTATGAAAATAATGTCATTAATATGTACCTATCGCCTCTCGAATCGCTCAATTTCTAGCAGTAGATTTTTTGCAGCCACACAAAGATGACCCTTGAATAACCATTAATGAATCAACTAAATCTTTCTTTCTGCTAACTTCCAGGTCCACCTGTACTTCTCAGCGCTTCCAGAAGACAAGGTTCCCTACGTGAACAGCGTCGGCGAGAGGTACCGACTCAAGCAGCTGTTACAGCAGCTTCCTCCGCAGGACAATGAGGTGAATACTTTCGTTCTTTGCTGGTCGATTCCAGGTGTCTTATCGACGCTTCCAGAAGATTCTAGAGAAGAAAATTTCATACTATGATCAGCTAAAGAAGCGAAGTTTCAACTGCAAAGCTTTAAGGTCCCTAAATGGCCAATTCTAGGTGTAAATGTTGATAGTAGGAGTTCAGAAGCCAAGATTCTGCTGTCAATGGAGACTTGAAGAGGTATCAACTAAAAGTCTACAGCAGCTAAAATTACTTACCTTTACATCTGAGGTTCCTTGATGGGCAAATCCAAGTTATCCTCATCATCATGGCATTCGCTGTGTCGAATCAAATTCAAAGTTTTGGCCGCTGGGACAGTGCAGCAGTAGGCATTTTCTTCATGACCATATAGTGGAAGGGTAGATGTAAGTGAAAACTTTGTAAACACGATCTAATCATGAAATCAAACCAGTCCAAAAGACAATAAATGCAAAGTTTAACTGTGAAACCTCGACGAGTGGGATACCCAGGTTGAAAACTGTGTTTTCCATCTGAACTATGATCTTGTTTTCACCAGTTCTGACCCATCACTTCGAACGTTTCCAGGTCCGCTACTGCCACGCGTTATCAGACGAAGAACGAAAAGAACTTCGACTCTTCAGCGCGCAGAGGAAACGGGAGGCGCTAGGCAGAGGGCAAGCGAGACAGCTTCATGCGCCAGCGCCGTGTGAGCGGGTAAGTAGATCGCGTGTTCACAGGTGGGAAAGAGACCAAGGGAGTTTAAAGACTACAACGCGTACAGGAAACGAAAAGGCAAACGATACAGCTGCATGCAGCAGCGCCGTGCGAGCGGGAAAGTAGTAAGTGTGTTCACAGGTGGGAAAGAGAACGAGGGAGTTTGGATGCTTCAGCGCACAGAGGAATTGAAACCTTGAGGCAGAAGGCGAAGGAACGGCAAAAGTTAAGTGAAATAACCGTGAGCCCAGCGCCATGCGAGCGGGAAAGGAGATCGTATTTTCATAGGTGGGAAAAAGAACGAAGGAGTTTAGATTTCTACAGAATAGATAAAGATGGAGTGTCCTTAGAAATTTAAAAAAGAAAAAAAAGTAAATTAATAGAGGGACTACGATTTAGAAAACTTAGTAGAATTTTTTGCATACAATGTTCTCAGCTTGAGGTAAACAACATATTGTATAATATACTGATTTATATGAAGTTCGGCAGTGAAACCACAAATCTTGGACGAATCTATTTTTCATGAAAGGAAAATTCATAGCCACTGCTCTATAATAAAAAAAAGTTTCCGTAATTAGTATTCCTTCTGCATCCTTCCCGAAATGTATTTTTGTTCAATATAACGCTGGCTTGCCACAACGGGTCGGTAAGCGCTTGCCCCACTTGACGTCCGTTGAGGCGCATTTTAGCGCATCCGTTACCCATTCGTCTATCAGAAGCAGCCTTGAGAGAAATTTCGAAATCCCCATAAATAAAAACCTAGACGTTGACTCAGGAACAACGCAAAAACTTGCATTAACAGCTGTCTCTGTCTGTTATAATGTACATACAATTTACTTACCTCTTTTAAACTAAGATGTGTGATGCTGGCTTAGAATAGCATCACCCCACGTCCTTCCCGCGGGTGTCGTAAGAGGCGACTAAGGGACTCGAGAGTATTGGTGTATCACAATTTTTAGGCGACAGACCGACAACCTGTCACTATAGTGATACACATGTTTTCTGAAACAACCTTGGAAAACAATCCTCAAAAATGTCAGAAGTGGCAATAGCGACCGTATGTATGCTTACGGCCGTTAACGCTCTGCCTACCCCGCAAGGGATAGGGGCGTGATATATGTATGTATTTTAAACTAACGGACGTCAGGTATGGGATTCGCCGTAGTGGGGAGATGATACAAATGTATGAGACGTGGTCAGAATAGGGGTGCTGATGGAAATGTCAAACTGAGGAAATTGATTCGGTTAATTAAGGGGGGGAAAGGCTCAGGAGATTCCTTCACTAAGACCAGACATTATTTTTAATGGAAGACGTGGAGGTTTGGAGTAGAAAAAGGTTTGGAAAACTTTGGAATACTGTACAACTTAGGATCATGTGGACGAAAATGATTAGTTAAATGTTTTTACATACATACATACATATATCACGCCCTTATCCCTTGCGGGGTAGGCAGAGCGATAGTGGCCGTAAGAATACAGCCACTATCGCCACGTCTGACATTTTTGAGGATTGTTTTCCAAGGTTGTTTCAGAAAACATGTGTATTACTATAGTGACAGGTTGTCAGCCCGTCGCCCAAAAATTGTAATACACCAATACTCTCGAGTCCCTTAGTCGTCTCTTACGACACCCTCGGGAAGGATGTGGGGTGATGCCATTCTAAGCCGGCATCACACGGCAAATAAAATACTTTTAAATACCTATAAAATGTGATTCCTAATCTCCGTAAAAGGGACTACTATGTATGAAGATAGATAGACAGATAGATAAACTGTTTATTGCTTACAGCAATGGCAATATTAACAAAACGGCACAAAAAACTACAAAGCTGAAGCTTCATACATTTTCTTGAAAAGTTGTAAAGTGTTTCTTGTTTGTTTTATTCTTACGGTCGTTAACGCTCTGCCTACCCCGCAAGGGATAAAGGCGTGATATATGTATGTATGCATGTATGTTTTTTGTCCCAGCTATTCAAATACTTATTTAAGTCATTAAAGGGGAGTGCACAAAGTACTTTAATATAGGGGAGTGTTTTTTAAAACAATATATCCAATGTCCGGCAAAGCAAAGACAAACAAATGAGTTTTGCTAATGAAAACAGTTCAAACGACTGCTTACTCATTTAGCCAGGACACGAATGAGATATTTGTAACACCCTGTATACTCGACACCTCACTTTTTTAGACAATCCTGTATTGTAAGGGTGAGAGTATAATAAATACTACATGAAATCCAAAGGGTGCTGTGTAAAGATGGCTTAGAATAGCATCACCCCATTCTTCCCGCGGAAGGGACAGTAGAACTAGTCTTCTATTTATTTAACCATATAGTAGGTAGGTATTAAAATTTTAAACTACAGGCAATTCATCACCTTATTATTCTCATAAATAGAGCCTCGACCAGCGTAACTTGACCCACTGCTCTATACGCGCACGTACGGGGACGTACTGACAGTTTTGCTGGTCGTAACACTATGTAAGCGAATAAAGTAAGTATAGGTACACGATTTTTCTGAAGCGGCCTTCAAATAACGGCAATAGCGATGGGACAAAAGCGTGGTATATATATTACGCACGTAGCATAAATAATTATGTTTGTTTAGTACAAAACGGTCCCATCAAATTTCAAAAGTTCAAATTTCAATCATTTATTTCCAAGTAGATTCACAACGAATGCTTTTAGAAGGTCAGGAATTTACAATACAATACTTTCACTAAATAAATGAATTAGCCATTGTAAAAAAGAGAGAATTGTCAGACACAATTTTCTCTATAACAATTTTATGTTCCTAGTAGAAACGCGGTACAAGTGGGATAAAAAATAAAAAAATAAAGGCACTGCCTCGGGGCTGGCCAGGCTGCAACGCTTAGCTATTGCACCTATAAAACCGCTCCCACTACCCGCTCCGCTTATCGCTCCGCTCCATCCACCGTGTCCTCACCCTCTCCCCCGAGGGGTAACATTTTAATCCGTCGCTCCATAAATCAAACGCAGGCCTTCGCCCCCTGTCCTTTGCAATTGATACTCGCTATTTTTTGCGTATGTTCTACCTACAACCCTAAAATTGTGGATAAAGTAGCGTAATGACGAAAGAAACTTCTAGTTCATAGTTAATTCCGCCATTTTAATATAAATTGAAAAATAAAATTATACATATGTAGCCAGTCTCACTCGCGCAGCCGAGACTCCACAGACCAGAGATATCATAGCAAAACAAATGTCATTTTTGATCTGTGGATACCTCATAAAGTATACCATATTATATACGTTTTATATCTTTTTTTGCAACAGACAGTCATATAAATATCTATTACATACAATAGAACATGTTTAAGTATGGACCTTGAGTGCCTGTACACTATTTATATTATATTTAGTATTAAACATATCGGAACTCTGAGAAAAAATTAATATTTACCCTGACGTATGAGGCTCAAACGTCAGGGTAAATATTAATTTTGAGCTATAGCCTGTAAAAAAATATTTACTTGTCCAGTGTTGTCCACATAGTCCACCCACATACATACTCTCGAAAAACCTATAACATAGTCAGTCCAATTTAAACTATTTCGTCTGAAACACGGTGTAATAGTTTTTTAGTCACTGACTTTTGAGTTGACATCAAAGACATATTAGGGGGCTTTATAAGACCACAAATCACTAGATATTTTGTTCTGAAGTATACGTCGAGGGCTGTGGTCGAGGGTCACGTTATTTTAAAAAAATATATATAGTGCGCAATATCTTTTTCATCGGAGCGTCAATAGCACTAAAAAGCTAGCTCATGAACCGCGCCATCTATTATTCTCTTTCATACTACTCCTACATAGAAAGTGCCATATTCCACCACTACTGTAGCGACCACAACCAACTATGGCAGGGTGAGTGTGAGTACCGACCCTTAAATCCGTAAAACGTTTGTCATACTTAATTATTTTTGTAAAACTTTTCCAATTTCAGAAATTAGTCTCGGCGGTAAGTTCAATTAACTTTAATTTGATCTGCAAACGTCTACCCCTAATTAACAGACGACTATTATGATTCCAACCCCTCCTACACTCAAAAGTCCCGGCTTCGAATCCCGGTAATCACTTTAAGTTTTAATTTTTATAACTTTGGATGACGCTGCTGAGTTTTTACGCTAATTGTTGAAGAGAAATATTTTTTTAAAGTAGGTACTTTGCCCTGCAGTGGGACATGTCTGGCTCAAAATAATAATAATAATAGGTACTACAAGTATTTGAATTGAAAAAAAAAATTAGTCAGCATTTAGACTTGAGAAAATTATAACCGAAAAAGTCAAACAAGTGAGATATTTTCAGACCTAGAGTAATTTTGAATTTGAGGTCTATTTAGTTCTTCGATTTAGATACTCCAAATCTTTTTTCGTATTTCGACCTTATTCTTTGGGAATAAGTACTTCCCTTACTGACCTTTATAGACAGACAGACAGACAGAAACACTTTATTGACACTCTATGATTCATATTATACCTAGATTTCCCTTCTAAAAATTTCAAAATTGAATGTCGACAAACTACATTTTCACGGCGACTTTTTTAATCGCACCACGTTGTATAAAAAGCAGTGCTTTTAGTTTCCAAGTTTATTAGATTTATTTGAACTCCTCGAGGACTGACAGGAGCGAGGCAATCTGAAGACGCTCGGAGCAACGACGAGACTGAGGCAAGTTATTTAAACTACTGTCCTTTGGGAGGTAGAGAATAGAGGTGTTCTTCTCGATAGAAATAAAATAACCATAATTAATTTTGACATTTCAACGTCTTATAATTAACCTAAGGCTTTACCATGAGGCGTCCCATTTAAGGCTTGTCGTGCAAGCGAGAGCGCAGAACGAGCAATAAAGAGGAACAATCGGTCTCCCCGTTCGGCAGCGCATATCTATCAAACAAATAAAATTATGTAACCATTCCAATAATATTTCCTTATGACGTTGTCACCAAGTTATCAGATTCAATTATCCTCAGTAAACCGACTTGACAGTCATCCTACAGACGACCGATTTTTATGAAGTTTTTATGCATTTTCTAAAAATAATGGAAACTTTTCTATATGTCTAAGTCTGAAAGATCTCGAGCTAGTTTATGATGTCACACCAGATGGCGTTGCCTTAGGCTTATCACAATTATAAGTTATATCGATACTTTACCTATTCTTCGGTAAACCTTTTCCAGTTTGGCTGAGCGCCATCTATGTTCGCTTGAAGACAGCTTAGAAAATTTCCTATTAAAAATAATAGCTCATTCCTTTTAATGCAAATAAGTAAGTAATTGAAAAATCGAAAGAAATGAAAATGATTGAATGAAAGATCGTCGCTTCGAGACGAGCATCAAGAGATTAAGAAATTAACGAAGATCGACCGTTGCGTTGATAGCTCAGTGGCAAAGCAGTGGGACTGTACCTCATGTACCCGGGTTCGATTCCCGATCGACGCAAGTCAATTTTTCATTTTCTTATTTTCATTTATGAGAATAATATGTGAGTGCATTAAAAATACTAATAAACAGCTCGTTCCCCTCACTAGTACTTTGCATAACTAGCAGACGGTGTCTGACTTCCGACTTCCAAATCAAATAAAAAAACACCTTCCTTTGAGTTTCACTGCACTACCGCTGCCGGCATTTCTCTACAAGTTCACACAAATTGCAGGCTGATTTATTTACTTTAGTTTGTACATGAAATGAAAAGAAAATTCTAGGTTTCAGGGACGATAGTCCCGTGCTTTGGAGAGCACGTTAGGCCGCCGATTCCGGTCATTGTCTACTTATATGATAATGATTACTTAGTAGATTAACCGGGGGTGAGGAGAGGATGGGAAAAACTCGTGATACCAGGGTTTGTTAGATCGTTCGACGAATAGATGTTCTACTCGACAGAAGAAGAAGAATCTTGAAACCAAACAATTTTCCTGGAGGAATTTCGAACAAGATATAAAAAGAAAAAAAGTTAAGTAAAACTCGTGTTTACCATAACTTCGATTGATTCCTCACTTTTCATTGAAAGATCGTTTAAATATTTTCAAAACGATCTTCAGGGTTTTATTTGGTCGTTGGACGACTCGGTGTCCCACACGTAAAGAAAACCATCTTCAAAAGTTTTCAGTTTCCAATTTCACCACTCATAGCTTTGCCACCTCTCATCAAAACTTCAACCAGTTTCAACCGCTTAATACCAGTAATAACCAGTTATTATTTTAATAACAAAGACGCAGCCACCCGCGAATTGTATGAGGGTTGCCAGACTTTCAGATAAAATTTGAAATAATCTCTATAATAGAGTAAAAAAATATATATCTCTAATGATTACTAGCCGGTACAAAGATTTTGATTTTATTTAGATTTAAAATTAACTGAACAAGTGTTATTTTTAAGATGATATGAATATAATTAGGAACATATTAATTTATCGCGGATTCAAAGTCACTGCGAACAGAACATCTTAACTGTCATATCAAAATCACCAAGCTGCAGCATAGCTAGAGTCGAGAAAATGACACTATTCATAGTAATAGAAAATTGTCTCTTACAATTTTCTCTTTTTTACAATGACTAATCCATCTATCTGACATTATGTAGTTGACATTCTAAAGGGCATATTCTTGTGGATCTACTTGGAAATACAACTTTTGAGATCTTGGTAACAACGTGGCAACCCCGCGACTGGCAATCAACCCCGCTTCCATCTTGAATCTACCCTCAAAATGGCAATTAGCGATTAATGTAGTGGAAATACTTGCGCTCTTCTGACTGTGGCTTCTAGACACTCTTTGCTTTTGTTGGGAGAGTGCGCGTGCCCATTTCTACTTTCTAACACTTAGGTCTGTATTTGTAAATCGTACTCAATACTGAGATCGATCTCAAGAGCGATTTTGACAAATGTCAGTCAATACTAACAACATCTTAAAGTCGCACTCAAGATCGATATCAAACTTAAGTGCGGTTTATAAAATGTGGGCTCTAATAACTGATAAGATTACTCATAGTCGTAACTTATGACTGTTGCCACAATAGATCTGCAAAGGTCGCAGTGGCTGTTGGTCCTCTCAGGTCCAACCCCTGTTCTATCAAATAACTTATGACTGCCTCAGAAGGAGAGTTATGTTGTTCGAGAGTATGTATGTAGGTTTGGGAACAAGTAAATTATTTCTCACAGGCTACAGTACAGCCCAAACAACTAACATAATGAGGTGGGTATCGTTAGATTTGTCTCAGCTGTGCGAATGACACTTGCTATAATTATTAAAACTTCACAAATTCATAATGGCGGATATTTAAAGAAAATTATGATCTAGAATTTACTGGGTTTTGTTATAAGCATATCACCATAAAGCCATGCAACTTTGCTTGTTTTTTGTTTTTAGGATAATCAGGTAACTAAATAAACCTTTACGAAAACATTAGGATTTTTTTAACTGATAGCAACACTATATCCAAAATCTTAACTAGGTGGCACTATTAGCGCTTTTTAGATTGAGGGATCATCTGTTAAGTTCAGTGCATACTAAAAAAAAATATTACCACTATCTAGGTATGGGATATAGTCTGTGCGAAAAGAGAGCCGGCGTGGAATTTGGGGGCGCTTTTGTGCCTTATTACGAGCTTGACATTTATCGATCGTGGGTTTCTATATAAGAATGAATAGTTCACTTTTTGCCTGCGACGGTTCTCTTTCCACACAGACTTTATCACTGCCGAGGTTTTACATCATTCGCACGAATATCACCTTTTAGGAACCAAAAGAAACAGATGAATCCCTCTCTAATTATTTTATTTGACAATGGAAACGCTCACCCCTCAATACTCTTTACTTTAAGCGTCTTTTAGTTCGTTCAGTGCCGGTGAGTGGTTTTAACGACGGCCGACGGCATCTGACGGTATCTGACGGTATCTGACGGTATCTGACGTCTTACAGCGACGGCAAATCACGATCGCAGTAGCCGTCAAAATGAATTCCTTTTATATGCCTTTTAAGCTTAACGAGGGGTGACCACCTTTTCAGGGGTTTTGGAGATAATTATCGATTTTTATCAATCACAATCAATGCATTTGTCGTTTTAATGTTCTACTCATACATTTCGTATAAAAGACCGAGCATAACTTTATTTTTTAAAGAAAGGAACCCGAATTGGCATTATTAATTGTTTGTCTCTATCAAAATATATGTGTAAGATGTCAACAATAATGTTACCCATTCGGGATACTTTCTTTAAAAAATCAAGTTATAAACAAATGCACGATTAGACAACTAAGCACTTTGGGTATTACATAGAAATTCATTCAACCTTCTTTATCCTTAAAAGATAAACTTAATGAACATAAAACAATCCCATTCTCCATACACACCGCATTATAAATCTCGGCGAAAACCCTATGATACAACACAGTACGCCACGTGTGGTAAGTACAGCCACCGACTAAGGAAGGGTGATATATGTACAATGCTACAGCTTATAAAATAGGGGAGAATGGATCTTAATTGGCTGAAAGGATTAGATCGAGATATGTGTAAGTGGTATATAAATTACTGCGCAACGAACTGAAAGGTCGACTAAGTTAAGACACACACTACGTAAGAAAATCTTAAGATGTTAATATTTTTGGTCTTTTCGTAACACAACTCTACGTCGTAGCATATGCCGACTAAGTTAAGACACACACACTCTCTCACACACACAAACACACACACACACACACACACACACACACACACACACACTCTCTCTCTCTCTCTCTCTCTCTCTCACACACACACACACGCACACAGACATACAAACACAACGTAAGAAATTCTTATTTTAAGATGACAATATTTTCGGTCTTTTCGTAGCACAAAGCTACGCCGTAGCGTATGCCTACGTGACACAGCTTTTGTGAGATTTCACCCATGTAACTAGCACAAAAAATTACATCCCTTGGTGGCGTCTTACGACAACTGCGGGTAGGACTAGGTTATCACCTATCGGTGGATGCTGTTCTAAGCCGGCATCACACTTCATTGCTTAACGATCTTAAGAAATATACTAAACATAAAAATTAATGAAATGAAATCTTATTATAAATAACGGGATACAGGCACTATCAGTCGTATAGCGACTGCCTGCCTGATTTAATGATAATAATAATAATAATAAAAAACAATGCTACTAAACATAAAAATAATAACTTTAGTTACTACTGCGAGCATACAAGAAAAAACAGCAATCATTTTCCGACAATTTCCATTTACATCCCTTCACAAGCACACCTGTTCTCAAGAACACTCATAAACACAATCTTTTGCCGTGTTCCCGCCATTCCAGAACTTTCCAGAAACATTTCCCAACTCGCAGCGCCCTCTGTTATGACAGGTGTGATTTATCTCCGCAAGTAATGAGCTCCGTCGCCGACAGATGGCGTGAGTTGTTTATTGCGTTTTGGAAGTTATTTATTAGCTAGGGGAGGACACAGTAAACCGTTTATTGAATGTATTATTGTTTTCTCTTAAGTGGTTATATGTGTTGACAAGGGTTGAACGAGTAATTATAGGGTTAATGGGGTGTAAATCAATATTGACATTAATCATATTATTATGTATTGCTATTATTATAATCGTTTATTATTATTTTTATGGGACTCAAATAATAGGTTAACTATTTAGGTAATAGTGTACCTACCAACTCTACCTAAACATAAGCACAACAAAAAATTTTCCACGCCTCTATTCAAAAAGATTGCTTTAGGCGCACATAAGTGCGAATTTTTTCCCTAGGGGCAAAAAGTGATTTGAATTCTTCGCGTTAATTAAATATATTACTTTATTCCCTTATCATAAAAACTACTATTTGTCCAATTTTTTATCCTTTTTACACTCTTATGTAAACATCCTTTTGTAAACATTTCTTCCATCAAAAAAATTTAGTATTTGAGGTGGTTATAAACAAGTCGGCTAACTCGTATTTCAAATAAAGTAACGAATAGGTTAAATTATTTCCACATCCACGCCGAAACACCTTTTCATCCCCCTCTATGAGAAAAACAATCTTGCTGCTGTCCTTTACTCATAGTTACTTCACAGTTTATCCAAGAAATAAAAAAAAGCACCTTCAACAAATTGGAACTAAACCCCGTCGTTCGAATTGGCCATATTTGACAGCTGTCAAACCCATACAGAAGGGCATGTCAACAAAGAAAAATAGACCTTAAGTCGTATCATTAACATGATTTGACAGCTGTCAAATATGGCCTATTCTAACGACGAGGGTTTAATTAGATCAATTTATTGGCATTTTGTTAACTTTAACTTTTAACCGTCGGTTAAACAAGCATTTAAGATACATGAAGTACCTACATACTTAAATACATATATCACGCCTTTATCCCCTGCGGGGACGAGCGTTAACGGCCGTTAAAATACGGTCGTTATTGCCAGGTCTGTCAAATATTGAGGGCCGTTTGAGAAAATGTGTGTATCACTATAGTGACAGGTTGTCAGCCTGTCACCTAAAAATGGTAATACACCTGATACCCTCAAGTCCCTCAGTCGCCTCTTACGATACGACACCCACGGGAAAGAAATGAGGTGATGCTATTCTAAGCCAGCATCACACGGCATACATGAAGTACTATTACTATAATATTATAGTAGCAGATGAACAGTACATCTGCAACTCAACACTTCTCTACATTATTTTCATAGTAGTATATTCCTCAACCGTGCCGCCATCTACCCAAGATGACAGTACTATTTCCCATCATGTTGAGATAGTTCCATACGTAACTTCTAGATGGTATTGTACAAAGTTTTCGCTGAGAACCTTTAAGGAGCGTTTGAGCCAAGTAGTGAGCTACGTCGTTCCTACCCCTCGATCAAAGATGGCGCTGTTTCAACTATAGTTCAAATAGTTTTACCTAGAGGTCGCTACGATGCGCTTCTAAAAAACTTACAAAGAAAGTTTATAACTTTATACATCCATTATTACTTTACATTCGTGTAATAAACTCCTAAAACCTTTCTGCGAAGGTGTGAAAATGATTTTTATTCTTGGCTACGGCTTTTTTATTCCCTTGTCTGAGCGTGGGAACGGACAGGTAGCTGGTAGATTATGGATGTTGTATGGATGCAACTATAGATGCAGCTAGGTAGGTACCTATGTTGTGTTGCATCATAGTTGAGGTAGTTTTGGGTCGTGTAGTTCTTTACGGTATTTGGCGATTAGATAGCGATTACGGTAACACGTCTTTATGAAGTTTTAGTGTATTTTTCTATAGCTATAACATGGATATAACTATTATCTTTCTGGGTGTTCTGGAATAATTTTTTCGTTTTTCTACGGTCAATATTAGGATCCATGTCTTATTGGAATTGTCTATATATGTTTTGTTTACAAATAATAATATTTAATAACGTTTAGGTATCTACGGATTAAAATAATAGGATAATCAGGGTAAATAGGGTAATAGGGTAGGGTGGGGTAGGGTAGGGTAGGGTAAATAGAGTAAGTATATTTCTTATTGTTATTATAATTATATATAGAGTTATTATAATTCTCTCTCTCTATACGTTGTCCCTTTGAAAAAGTTTTTGCTTACTACCAGCCCGTCGTGAGACCAATAAAATTCCACCTAATAAGTAAATAAAGTTTATTTCAAAGTACATAATACAATGTCATATAAAATAGTCACAATAATAAAAATAAAAATAAAAATCAAATTAGTCAAAAATACCGCCCCGGCTCACACCAGCCGCAAAGGTGCCCATGACACTCGCCGCGTTGCCGCGTTGAATGGCGATGGACAATCTTTGCATCAGGTAGGATCCGGAGCGGGCGTCAAATCCTCGCTCTCGAATAATAAGTAAAAGTATTCAAAAAAGACCAAATACAGTTTTCTGAGTTGGACTTAAGCGCGAAGTACTAGACTTCTGCAAGTCGTGTTTCATCCCAAAATGACAGATTTAATAGTTTAGTATATGCGCTAGCGCAGAAATGGCTGCTGCAGACAGAAATATTATGGCGCCTGAGTTTAAATTTAGACTTTTATCATCATTAGCGGACACAATAGTGTACAGATAGAGAAAGGACACTTCTTTTTTTAACTTATTCAAAGGAATTATTTATTTTCACTTTGACTAACTTAGGACCTTACCGACGATTTGACTACTTAGACATCTCGACCCATGAGATGTGATGTGACGCCAAAACTTAAAAAATAAACTAAGTACGTAGTTACCCGAGGTCGTATTATAAGTCTATGCCCGAGGTAGTTACGTAATATTTTAGATCCTGTCAAAAAAATCTAAATAATTCATAAATAGTAGTTCACAATTTAGTCATAGATACAATTTTCTCTTTTCTATAACAATTTTATGCGAAGGCATAAAGTGTAGGTATGTATGTATGTAGGCAAGTAGGCATGTGACCAGGAATTCCCTTGCTAGGTACTCTGTGCCGCCCTAAGTACTTGGCCTCTGCTCTGAATACCACCGTTGGACAGCAGGTGTGGTCTGGGTCTGGGAGGGTAAAAAAGCACCAACCCTCCCAATTTAAATAAGATTTTTTTATCGCTGAGGACACAACACGAGTCGGTTTTTTGGACAATGCCATCGGTTGTTTTATTATGCGTTTATTGTGAGAGTCATCGTTTTTTTTTTTGCTTTTTTTTGTGCAGCGGCTGTGCTCTGGCGTTTTTGACTGATGTATGTGAGTTGAGCTTTATTTAACGCTGCAATAGGCAAATTTTGTCACCTGGATGTTTTTTACGTGTTTGATAAAATAAAGGTTCGTTAATTTATGTATTTTGAAATACGAATAAATGTGTGTGATAAGGGCTTATACTAGCATCACCCCATTTCTTTCACGTGAGTGTCGTAAGAGGTGACGAAAGGACTTGAGGGTTCATGTGTATTATAATTTTGGGTAACAACCTGTCCCTATAGTGGTTAACCCTGAAATGTTTGTCGGATATGGCTATTTTGACCGTTTTTTTTAAGTTGTTGTTGTTGGCGCTCTGCCTACCCCTGAAGAAATAAAGGTGTGATATGTGTATGTATGAAATAAGAAAAAATCACACAGCGGCTTATAAACTTTAGTTAGACATTCAAAAACAATTTCAAGTACTTTTTATCAATAACAAACCGCCGGTTAATGAACAAAAAATAACCATCGCAATTTTTTGAATCAGCTAAAAATCAAAGCGTAAAAAACCGCTTTCAACATTCAAAACCAAACTTTTATACTCGGACATAAAGACGTAATGTGTGGCTAAACTGAAGTACTTATGGGATAGTGTTGCGATAGAGGATTATCGATTGTCTATCGACTGTTCACGCTATCGTTCAACAATCAGCTGTATCGATATAGTTTAAAATGTCGCAAACCTATATCGATCTCTCTATCACTCTTTTCGTATAGAACACTGAGTTGTCCAACCTATATCGATAGTAGGTATTGTTAGATTGCTACATTTGCTACTCACGATTTAAAAACTGAAGTAAATTAAATGTTATCATAATCATGAGTCAATCGGTAGTAATGCACTTATAGCGATGCCATAGCTGCATTCTTAACTACCGATCCGTTCGGACTGTATAGGGTTTTTCTAAAGAAAGCTATTGATAATTAGTAGTTACAGTCTCCGCGCCACTTATGAGTAATCCAAAAAAATATTTCTAAAATATTTCCAATATTTTGAATCCAATAGTTTTGGAGGCTATTGCGCTTTTCAGCAATAATTAATACTTTTCTAGGTGCAGCTAACATTTATTGAACGTGCATCATCTTTATTATCCGGCTTGTTAGTAACGCTCACAAGAAAATCGAAACCTTAAAAACCGAATTTGTCATAAGTTACGACCGACTGTACTATCGATAGTGTTGTTAAACTATCGATAGTAGCAACACTATTATGAGCTCTTATAAGGCTAAAAAGTTGTATAAAACCAAGCTGCTCTACTTACATAAATGGGCCTTAATTTAAGGGCCCGCGTTTGAGGCCGGCGGCTTTCTTTTGTAGTTGGGAAAAAAGGGAACGTCAAGGGAATTTGCCCACAAGGGAGGTAAAGGAGGGCTCCCGAAATGTGGCATACATAAATTGTTGATATTGGCCACTGGATGCTGCATCAGCTAATATAATTTCATCAATATCAATACACTAACGAGTGCCTGCGGCTCCTCCCGCGTGGAAGTCTGGTTCAACCTCTATGCGTGTGCCAAATTTCATGAAAATCGGTTCAACAGTTTTTGCGTGAAAAAGTAACAAACAAACATACAACCTTTCGCATTTATTATAATCAATCAATCCTAGTGATGGTATCAGAACATACGTACTTACGTACATAGAATATCGCGCCTTTAGCCCTTTCGGGATAGGCAGAGCTCCTACAGCCGTAAAAATACGGTTTATAACAAATACCCTTTCAAATGATTTGTGTATCACCATGGTAAAATGTTGTGTGCTTAATTGCCTAAAAATTGAAATACTTGGAAACCCTTGTGCCTCCTAGTCACTTCTTACGACACCCACGGGAAAGAAGTAAGTTGATGCCTATTCTAAACATCTCACGGCACTACCGAAAATATTTCAAGGTAGGGAAGTACATAGTATAAAGCTAAGTCACTTTTTGCGTCTGTCTGTATGTATGTTTGCTTATATCTTTTTTCAATAGATAGAGTGATTAAAGAGGAAGGTTTTTATGTATAATACTTGCCGGGATAAATCCTTATTCCTACGGGAAAATGAGTTGCAGCGGGCGCAGCCGCTGGGGCAGGCCGCTAGTTAAATATAAAAGATAGATTAAAATTCCATCGTCTCTAGGATTTTTAGATAATATACTGTTGTATTGTATCGCAATCTGCGTAGTATTTTGACGAACAAATTTCCTAACGACAGATGTCCTCTGCGCCGCTTAGCTAGGGTTGCTACCAGCTAGACAGTATATTTTTTTTTTTTTAATTACTTTACTTCACTGTGAGTTTTTTTAATTAAGATTGTTCTTATAGTAGGTAAAATTTTAACATGAACATCTACTAAAAGAGTGCACTGCCAAACATGGGCTTAATTTGGCTGAAAATTCTGTGTGAAAAAGGCCTAATTGTTCTTTCTGTAATATTTCTACAATAAGTAGTAATAGGACATTTTCGTTTCTATAATTTCACATCAAATGGCGCTGTGTTAAGTTGAAATTTTGAAAATTGATTTAATACTCAACTAGATCCTTGTAAAGATTTTTTCCAGTTTAGCTCAGTCAGGGCCACCTATGTAGGTACACTAGAACATTGGCTAGAAAATTTCCCTGTAAGTAGCCACCCCTACCGCCCTGCGAAAGCGCCCCGCCACCGTCCTCTATTTAACCTCAAAATGAGCGCGACTTTTTGCCCAACTTTTTATTTAACTTACCGTCTACTAATATTATGCTTATGTTTCCATTTTTTTTCTTCACTTATCTGTGAGAGAAAAAACTTTTTTTTCTCTGCCTTAAGGTAGAACATATGGTGGGGCGCGTGCTAGGGCCACATTGCGTTGGTTTTTTTTGCATCCGATTCGAAATTTAAATATGGCGCATGTGCCCAGGCGCAGATATAGCGGTGTGTGTGTTTTTTTTCTTTATTCATTGTTGATAACAGCCGGTGGAAAGTTTTGTTCGAATTTCATGCTCCTTAGCCCTGTTAGCATGTTTACGCTTACGGTTTATATTTAATTTTACCAAATTTTATTCTAGTAACATAAATTTCATATTTATTTCGTTTGAGGGCGATTTTGTACTTGTCATTCTGAAAGTATTCATTGTGGATACTTGGATATGATTGAAATCTTGGTCGAGTTAATTAGTAAGTCGGAACATGGACGATAAGTTTATACATTTTGTGATTGCAACTTTAAAAGAATTCAACCTGATGATACGAAAATAAAATTTTTACACAAAAATTTTGGGGTCAAAAACGCAAAAAAGGTTGTCTACACTATTCATACCTAGTTATAATAAGACGCTTGCAACAATGTCGAAATATCGGAAACTCAATAAAGTCTATGAAAATTATACCTATAATTTAGGTGCTAATTTAGTTTCCACCTCGTAATTCTTCAGAAACACCCTGTATAGATAGACATATTGTTTGGCTATTCTGTCTTCTCATAATGACTTCAAAAACATCAAACTACGGTAAACGCAGTATGGCACGACTTTTTGTCGCCATTTTTTGCTTCATCTCATCAGTCTACCTTTACTTGGGGTGAATTTAACTAGATTTGAGGTGAGCTGACGGTGGCATTGCAATGAGTGGAAGATTCAGGGGAAGGTCTTTTCCCAGCAGTGAGATCATCATCATCATCAAACTTAAGACCATGCTTTTGTCGCTGGGGCAACTTCCATTCTTGTCTGTTTCCTGCCAATGTTTTGACCTCTTGGTACGACACGAGCCTTTTTCTTTTATTTGAGTGATGAATGGACGTCTTGGTCTTCCTCTTCTCTTATCGACTTTTCCCTCAATAATGTTCTTAATAATTTCGTCGTGTCGTAACAAGTGGCCAACCATCTTTCCTCTTCGGTTTTCGATTATATTGAGTAGACAACGATCTTCCGCAACCAAGGCTAGTACTTCCTCATTTGCTCCCCTTTTCGTCCAACTGACCCTCTCAATCCTCCTCCAGCACCACATTTCAAAAGCTTGCAGCAGTAGATAAAGAAGGCTTAAAAATTATAATAAAAATTTATAATATTTAAAAATCTCACTGACACTAGTAAAAGCATTTTCGTAATAAAGAATAGACAATATTAAATTGACACTATTTTTTTGTTTCGCAAATAAAAAGTGTCTTCATCATAACACCCTATATTCCTGAGCATCAATATAAGGGTGACTATTCTTGATACTTTTTTTTAGCTTTCTTGAGGGTAGTAATTAATGACGCTGCGGGATTAGCACTTTCTAATGTTTTTTCTTTAAATATTAATGTGTTTAAGGTTTAAACCCGTTAAAGTGTTGATTTTACGACCTCCTGTCACTTTTGGAATAATTTGTATGTGTTTTTTTTATTAATTTAAAGGGGTTGTAAATCGTACTGATATTATAAATGTGAAAATTTGTAGGCTTTTTTCTTTGTTATACTTCTTCACGCTAAAACTACTAAACCGATTTTCATGAAATTTGGTACACAGGTAGAGAGTAACTTAGATGCATATAAAACAAAATGTTCCTGTGTCCGGGCGGACCAGCGGGCGCCCACTAGTGTTACATTACTGCTAGTTTTATATTGTGATACTTGTAGGTATAAACGGACCACTAATATTTTGACGAATAAAAAGTCTTCCCTGCTTCGTAACGCACGTTCACCCTGATTGATGACAGAAATAATCTCTAGAATAGTACTTAAAACCTTTGAACGTTACCTCGGGAATGCTCCCAGTTGACATCCATTTTTAACCGACTTCAAAAAAAAAGTAGTTTCTCAGTTTGACCTGTATGAATGTATGTATGTAAGTTTTTCCGCGATAATCTCGCGTTTCGATGAATCGATTTTGATTCGGTTTTCAGAAAAGTATTTATCAGATTTAGGAAAATAATGGTTTAAGGCATATTAAATGTCAAAAAATGAAGCTTCGCACTTTTATACGTCCGTTGAATTCGATTCTCTTTTTAATCAACTTTTTAAAAAGAGAACCATCAGCCAAACGCGAGATAATCACGGAAAAACATAGACACATACACACATGCAGTTCAAACTGAGAACCTCCTCTTTTTTCGAGGTAAAACGTAACGTTTCTTTTGGTTAAAAAGTTTTATCTTTGTAAGTATGTAAGTACTTATTATACTGGTGAAATTTTATATTTTTTGGCAAATACCCTCTTAAATAATTATAGGCTTCAGTACATTGCATGGACAATACATTCTGAGTTAGTCGCCGCCGTCGAGACGTCTAGGAAAGAGGTTCTCAAACTTTTGTTAATACCTAAACAGAACGATTACGAATACCTTGAACAGAATTTCAAAAATCTTGTCAACTCTTTATGCCTAAAGAACAAAGATCAAAACAAAATAATAAATAAATAAATATCCTGGACAATTCACACACAGCGCCATCTAGCCCCAAACTAAGCAAAGCTTGTACTATGGGAACTAGATAGCTGATACTAATACATATATACTTTTTTTTTTAAATAAATACATATTATACATAGAAAACACCCAGACTCAACACAAATATTTGAAAATTGACTTAACAAATATTTGTGTCCGGTGGGGATCGAACCCACGACCCTCGGCGTAGAAGGCAGGCATACTATCCGCTACGCCATCGGGACAGTCGAATAACCTCCCACACGAAAAATCCGCTGACCTACCTACACAGGGTTATTTTTTAGACAGTACAAAAACTTTGTAGACTGTTTCTACTCATGATTCTGAACAACTTTTATTATGGGACCACCTGCGAAATCGCAAAAAAAAAAAATTTGGAAGTTCCATACATTTTTGCCGAGTATGTATGAACTTTTCAATGAGACATCCAAAAATTTTTTTGCGATTTTGCAGGTGGCCCCATAATAAAAGTGGCACAGAATCATGAGCAGAAACACCCTACAAAGTTTGTTTACTAATTAAAAAATAACCCTGTTTATTGACTTTTCGGGGTTACGCTCGGGAAAGTCGGTCGACAGGTACCACCTAGAATGATATCTACATACATAAATCACGCCTTTAATCAATGTGGGGTAGGCAGAGCGTTGACGATCGTAAACTTACGGCCGTTATCGCCACATCTGACAAGTATTGAGGGCCCTTACAGATAATTCGTGTATCACTATAGTGACAGGTTGTCAGCCTGTCGCCTAAAATTGCAATACACATGAAACCCTCAAGTCCCTTAGTTGCCTTTTACAACACCCGCGGGAGGAAATGGGGTGATGCTATTCTAAGCCGCCATCACACGGCAAATGAGATCTCTTGAAGACAGTTTAGGAACCACTGTTTTGGGGTTCAGTAGGCAAAATGAGGGTTCACAGTCACATGAAGCGGTCCTTGACATTGCCTTGGACCCGCTCCAAGGACGCTGCAGACGTTTGCGTTACTTCAGTTCCTAGTAGAGCTGAGATGAGACCCTGTATAGATATCGACAATCTATCGACTTCGACGGATTCGATATAAACTCATCATTCTCCTTGTAATTTTAACCGTAATTTTACGATCGTCAACGCTCTGCCTACTCCACAAGATTTGTGTATGTATTTATGTATGGTGTATAATTCTCTCTAATTTGGCGACCTTTGGAGCGGACCATCATTATCCTCCTTGCCTTGCCTTATCCCGTCCTCTGTCGGGGTCGGCTACCTAACCTAGGGGATATGACGTGGAACCAAGTTTTTACACAGAGCGACTGCCATCTGACCTCTGCAACCGAAGGCTAACCTTCCCCGAATCCTAGTTTAAGTCACATTAAAATGAATTAATTTTTTAACAGTTGCTTTATTTTAACGCAGCTGCGTCGACAGCTCGAGCGGTTTTAGTATGGGTATATTGACATTTCTAGTAAGGATCTAGACCGCTGTGCGTTAAGTGTGAAATAGGCGAAATAGGCCGTGCGTCCTGTAGAGTTGAAGATCATCGACAAAATGCCTAATTTCTCATCTCTAACTGTATAATGTAGTTAAGCGTCAACTGCTAAAGTATATTTACCAAAGAGTTACAACCAGGAAAAAGAAAAGAACAACGTTTGTCGTCTGAATCTGCTGCCAAAACTGTAATACTATACGAGGTCTTTTTTTACATACATACATACACAAACCACGCCTTTATCCCTCGCGGGGCAGTCAATACAATTACGGACGTTGTTGCCACGTTTGACAATATTTGAGGGTCGTTTCAGATAAGTCACGTATCACTATAGTGAAATGTCAGCCTGTCGCCTAAAATTGCAATACACTTCACACACTACACTTGAGTTTTTTTTTAAACTTGCAGTATGTTATACCGGAGGCAGTATTTGAACCTTGGACTATTAGTACTGGCGACTATCTTTCTCTTAAACCATCAGGTGGCTCAGCCTACAATATTAACAATGATAAAAACTTTCTTGCTTGTGGAACGACTCGGTATAAAACAAAATGGTAGGTCGTTGCCGCCTCTAATCTTTATCATAGGCTAGCCTTCGCCTTGGTACACTAAAGTAAGACTAACTGCCTAATATCTATAGGATTAGGCGAATCGTATCTATTTATAAATAAATATGTATCATGCACGTAATCCAAGACATTGAACATACATATACTTGAGACATACATATACATAAATATTCTTTTTTTACGTCTCTCTGTCATAGACACCGCTAATTCCTCAAAGGATTTTGATGCGGTTTTTTTTTTTCATAAAGATAAGGTAGGACCGATTGAAAAGGAAAGTTGATGTGCATAATTTATGTTGGGAAAACGTTTTCTTCCCACGGGAATGAAACTTCTTATCATTCCCATTGCTAGTTCATAATTTTTCACAAATACCATAGTCTTTATTGCTTCCTTTCTTGCCTCGTTGTCGTTTTAGCGACATTAAGAAAATTTATAATTATAATTATAATCGTGAAATATTGTGCATAATTATATATAATTTCAGATATTTAATAATTCTGCGCATACGCAGATCGTGTAAGATACCGGTGACATCCCCTTTCCTGTCTGGTTTACGCAAGTTTGCTCTATCACCAAGAACTCAATTTACACTGGTGTTCATACAATTACCAAGATTAAACAGTATTAGTTGATCCCTTATATAAAGATTCACCTCGTGGTATAAAATATAATACGTAACTTGCATATGCTGGGAATCAAATATAATCATTTAGGCACTACAGATATTCTGCAAGTCTACATTATAAGGTGTAAAAAAATTACCCAAAATATTTTAAAGAATGATTCAGTCTAACCTAAACAACTTCTCTGCATAGGCCAAAATATGAAAAAAAAACCTGCCACAGCAACCAACCGACCGTTGTGGCGCAGTGGTAGTGCGACTGCCTTTGACGCAGAAGGTTCCGGGTTCGATTCTCGGTGGGTCACTCACAAAGTTGATATTTATCACTTTGTGAATTTGTTCCCAGTCTGGTTAGGACATTACGGGCTGAACCACCCGATTGTCCGTAAGTAAGATGGTTCCGTGTTTCGGATGGCATGTTAAGCCGTAGGTCCCGGCTGCTGTCTATGATCACTTAGACGGCGGTCGTTACACAACCATGTCAGAAGCCTGCTACATGTAGAAGGCGGTTGAAAAATTCTGACACTAGGGTTTATCGGGTCGTTGGACGACTTGGTATCCCACACGAAAAGAGAGAGCAACCAATTTGAGTTCCTTAGTATATTTAAACTCGATTTTTATACATACTGTTAGCACATGTTAAGCCGACTTAGCATCACTATTTCTGACAGTAAATGTCGAAAAAGGAGATTACAGGATAAGTTCAAGGAAATAGAATGCGAACGCAAAATCTCACGTAATACACCATAATATATCACGCCTACACTGTAATAATAATAATTAAGTATGCTAAAAGGTAAAGACCTATGTCCAACAGTGGACTCCTATAGCCTTCATAGCATCTCACATGACACAACTTTAAATTCACGTCATCATCTACCTCACAACAAAAATAATTTTCACTTTATTCACCTTTTAATCGTGCGAACTGATCTTATCTGGAACGTGCTTACACGCCACAAGGGAGTAGGCAGGCAAATTATGTATTCTGCGACAATGTTTGTAATTATTTTCTTTATAATTATATTTACCCGACGTCGCAGAGGGAGGATTCATGTTTTTGAGAGGACAAATAATATTTTTACGGTTAAAGTTCAAAAATGGCTGAATGTTGTACTACTTCTTATTCAACGTTTTCTACAACAGTCCACTGCTGTATATTTGCCAGACTTGTGAGGAAAAGAGACAAAAATAGAAATTCGTTTTATGGTAGAAAGGAACATTGTTTGTTTGTTATGTACAACGAAACGAATGTACGACAAGATCCCTTTGTCTGAACCTGCGAATTACAAACCCTTTTTATGATGGCCGATGATTTTGACAGCTGTCCAATATGGCCTATTCGAACCGCCATAATATAACAATATGTACATTTTAAAATGGTAGATTTGGCAAATATTACTGCAGCCGGGTTTTTATTTTTAATCATTGGACTTTGTGTTTATGATTGCAATTTTTTCCTTTACCGCAAAAAAGGGGAGAAGCGCCATTGCTGTGTTATTAGCGGTTTTTATGTTGAATGTTGCAATTAATTATCAATTACCTTCGTTTTGTTATAAATGGGCGACAGGGCTTGAATTTATTATAAGTAATTAACTAAGTATAGGTACATTGTGTCATGTGTTTCATTATCATTCAAAGAATATGCATCTATGATGTAAGAAAAAGCAGGCCAGTTTCGTGCAAAAGTGTAAGTCTCGTAAAAAAATATTTTAGACGTTCCGAAGAAAGGCCAGGTCAGAAGTACCCTAAACCAACGAGCGTGCATGAAAAGACTGATGAATGTAGAAGAAGCGTAAGAAGTATGCCAGGATCGAAGCAAGTGGAAGGAAATAGTCTCTGCCTACCCCAACGGGAAAGAGGCGTGATTTGATTTATGTTAGTAAATACTAATACTTTGTTTACGTTACATCTAAAGTAAAAGTTTCTTGCTTAGATGAAGCTCTCAAAATTTTCTCGTAGCAAGTGTCTACGGCTCGTAGGCGACAAAGGGGGGGTTGTAGGAAGAGGGGGGAAAAGAGGGGGTGTGGCGAGACATCGTCTGCGCATCCCGCCGCACCAACATCACTTTGATGTGCAACAGTAGCGTACTTGGAAAATATAGACAGAGCATGTAGGCATATTCTTCCCGCGGGTGTCGTAAGAGACAACTAAGGGACTCGAGGGTTTCATGTGTATTACTTTAGGCGACAGTTTGACAACCTGTCACTACAGTGATGCACGAGTGATCAAAAAGGGCCCTAAATTAAATTAAATTAAATTAAATTAAAAATCATTTATTTCAGACAATGTCCATAACAATTCATGAGTAAAAAACATTAAAAATAAAATTAAATTAAAAGCCAAAAATGTCAAAATCGAATACATTAAATTGAATTGAATTAAATTGAATTAGAAGATGTCATTAAATTTATAAATTTAAAAAAAACAAAAATGTCAAACTCATATCAATTAAATTGAATTTAGAGATATAAAATTACTTTATAAAAGGCGATGAGCTAACATGTAATTGCATCCACCTTTGAAGCATTGGGGAGTCCCACCTCTCGGCCAATGCGCCTAAATACTTGTCAAACGAGTACGAGCGTAATTTTACGATCGTTATTGCTCAGCCTACCCCGCAAGGGATAAAGGCGTGATTTGTGTGTGTGTGTGTATGTAGGTAATCTTTTTTCTTCTTTTCGTGTTGGACACCGAGTTGTTAGCAACTACCCGATGAACTTTTCCACCGCCTTCTACAAGTAGCAGGCTTCTGACATGGTTGTGTAACGACCGCCGTCGTGATCATAGACAGCAACCGGGACCTACAGCTTAACGTGCCATTCGAAACACGGAGTCATCTTTCTTACGGACAATCGGGTGGTTCAGCCCGCGATTTCCTAACCAGACTGAGAACAAATTAAAAAAGTGAAAAATATCAACTTGATACATCTTAAAAATGGTCCGTTCAAAAAGAACCTTAACCTTAATAAAAACAACAGTCCACTGCTGGTCTGGTCATGTGCCTCTGCCTTTCAGGGAATATAGCCATACTCACCAAGCTTACCAGGCGGATTGGCGAGCGCAGTGCAAGATGTCGCATTAATAGGAAATGCTGCTGCCTATTCCCTTCATGATTATCCCTGAGTTGGTTTATCGCGGGTTGAATTGGAGTGATGCTATTCTAAACCGGCATCACACTGTGATTATGACGATCTCTCCGACCGATTTCGGCCATGGCGACCCCTTCGACTCCCAATCAGATCGGAGCTGATGCACCCGCAGATGGCTATTATAGCCTATTTTGACAGTAAACTCCCGTGCACAGTGTGGACACGTGAGTTCGCCATTTACATAATTATAGTTAATGGCGACGGGTGCACGGGCCTTTAGCTCATCGCGCTTAGCGTCGAGGTCTGCTTTACGCTGTTTCTCAAACTCGCGTACTTGCCTCTTAACCATCCCGCGCCATTCATGGCGCTGAGCTGCCTGACCCTCCCATTGAGTGGGCTCAATATTGCATCTTTTCATGTGGCGTTTCTGAACATCTTTATTTCTGAGGAGTTATACTGACGCGATATAACTACCTTTTCTATGCGAATTGTAACTCTATGCGCGATGCAGTCTGTTGGGGGGCAAAGCGCGAACTATATTTGCGCGTGCGCATACCTTGTCTAAAAGCCGGCTCAATCTCTGCGCCGGCGACTAAACGTTTCCAAAATGGAACGTTGCTGGGCCGATCGTTCCATATTTGAAATCGATGTAGACATGTTGCTATGAGGATGGCTTTGAACATCGAACATTTCGAAATGATTTCTTTTTTTGAATTTCTGAGTAGGTAGGTAAGAGAATATAGAACTCATGTGTCTGATTGCCCATAACGTACATGATCGTCTTTCTGTTCGCTCTATCCCGTTCTCTGCCGGAGCCGTGCGTTGGACCTGCTGCGTTGAAAACGGTTTCAGTATTGGGATTGCCGTTTCTAGTATGGATCTGACAGGCGCATACGTGGGCGCAGCGTTATTTTTGCGCTTAGGTGTGAGAAAGGTTATAATGTACCTGTAAATATGGAAATAATGCAATGTTTCAAGATAATAGCAACCACCAAGCACTCAATTGCCTAAACTGAAATGCTTGAAAATATTGCTTTAAGACAAAAATAGCCCTTGCTAAATATACCGCTGTCTAAATGTGACACTCGCTATATTTTCGTACGTCTGTCTGTCTGTCGGCCCATGTGGTCATGTCAAGCAGTGTTGCCAACTGTGTTTACGGTACGATAATTCTTTATTTAATAAACTTAATTACTATTAAACTTATACGAATATATATGACGTTTAATTGCAACATAATAAATTTTTAGACTTAAACATCTTGCTACTACGCTGTGTGGTGTCAGCTTATATAACCCCGTTTCTACCCGCAGGTGTTGGAAAATGCTACTAAGGGATGAATCCCGGGGATAAGCGTTCCTTTTTAATACAACACCTTAAACTAGCTCACCCATCCGTCTAACTAGCGTAGTGAGAGCGGCTAATAGGTGAAGGAGGCCCATGTTTTGAAGTAGCTGTTGAAGAGACTATTAATCGTCTTG
This sequence comes from Keiferia lycopersicella, assembly GCA_029255805.1. Classification (NCBI taxonomy): domain Eukaryota; kingdom Metazoa; phylum Arthropoda; class Insecta; order Lepidoptera; family Gelechiidae; genus Keiferia; species Keiferia lycopersicella. The sequence continues at coordinate 16,657,974 of JARACZ010000005.1, forward strand.
GCGGAGGCGCGACTGTACCCCAAGATGACTTCTATTCCGCCAAGTTACGCCAGCTGCATTTAGCATCACTCCATTTTCATACGATCCGACTAAGGGACTTTACAATTTTAAGCAGCGAGCTGACAAACTGTCACTATAGTGATACGTAATGTTCTAAAGTTCAATGACCCTCAAATATTTGTCAGACGAAGCAACGACGACCCTTATTCTTACTACCGCTTACGCTCTGCCAGCCCCGCAAATAATAAACGCATGATATGAGTGTAAAATATTGTCTCCGTCGCTATTATTATATTATTATAGTTAGCCTACTAGATCCCACTGCTGGGCAAAGGCCTCCCCCGCGGTCTTCCACTTCTTCCGATCCAAAGCCAACTCGGTCCACTCCCTATCATAGCCATCAAGATCGTCACGCCTTCGTTTTCGGGGTCTACCTCGGCGCCGGGATCCGCCTTGAGGTACCCATTGGTCAGTGACGATTTTAGCCCATCGATCTGGGTGCATCCGACGAACATGACCGGCCCACTCCCATTTTAATTTGACTCTGTCGCTATAGTTAGTATTATTTGCTATTATTTTTCTCTACTCTATTATTTTACTTGGTTTTTGATTGCTGTATTTACATTACAGAGCTATAATTTTTGACACATTCGTAATTTTTAAATCGGCGAGTTGGCAACACGAACCGTGATTTTGTGTACTAATAAATTGCAAGTGTCTAGACTGTGTCTCTTCGCCGACAGAATTGAGATATCTTTTTGTAAATACCTAATGAATCTTTCGGCGCGTGTCATCTTAATACAAAGTACCCATTTACGTTTTAGCCGGCATTTTGGCAAACATTAATCTTTCAGATTCCAAACGGGCTGTAAGGGATGGTGTACCGAAAACTTTACATGCAGATCAGGCAAACAATTTTTTCTACGGGAGCTATTCATTCCCGATATAAGCTTCTTTTTCTTCATCGAATCGATGGGCAACAATTTAATTCTATTGGACCAGTATTCGGCCACACTGATTGCCTTGGGGTTAGCCTCCAGCAGGTCCCGCATAGTGCAAGTACTAGGGCAGTTGGGGCAGGACAGAAGGTGGTCCGTGGTTTGTTCTACACCGCAGTCGCACAGGGTACTGCCGCAGAAGCCAACCTGCCCTTCCAACACCAGCCCAGAGTCTGTTTAGGGTCTTCCAAACTGCCGAGGGAAGACTGACATCATCAGCTGACTGACTTTCCATGGAAACTAGTTTTTTTTTTCTGTTTTGTATCATAAGCGACATCGAATGTTGTTTAGTTTCGTGGTCTGATCATGCCTGCAAAGTTTTCGGTACCCTGGTATAAAAAATCCATAAATTCAAAACCGCGGGTTTGAACACAAAATAAGTACCTAAGTACCTAACTAGTCTCGTTTTTTTAATCAAAGTTAATATTTACCTATCACAAAGAAATCTTTTAATAACAGGCTGCGTGGGAGTCGAACCTGTATCCCTTATTGTACTGCGCTCTGAAAACCTCGATAATAGTGTATAATAGTAAAATAGGAAGTAATTTCGCTGAAAATGCCAAAGATCAAAAAGTGGTGGCTCTATACAACATTTTCTTTACAATCGAAAATGTTAATAGAACGCAATTTTGTTAAAAATGTCAAAGGTTGCGTCGCATTAAGTTATATTAAGAGTAAAAAATCATCTACAGATTAGGTTGAATGAACCATTCTATAATACTGAACAACTTTCCTCAAGAAACAGATCGTAAATTCGTAATACAGGGTGTAAAAATATCAGCTGCAAATATTTTAAGGGATGAACAACTCCATGAAACTAAACAACTTTCCCCATGGAACATAGGTCGAAATATAAAAAAAAATTTTGGACCTCCCATACAAACTTACCGACCGACCAAGTGAATTTGTATGAGAGGTCGAAAAAAAATTCTCATATTTCGACCTATGTTTCTTGCGGAAATTTGTTCAGTTTCATCGGCTGATTCACCCCTTTAAATATTTGCAGCGAATATTTTTAATATAAAAAAAGAATTTCTACCTCCCATACAAATTGATATAGTTCTTATTAGGTTCATTTTGTAGGTTTTTTTTTTCTTATTTCGTCCTATATAATTTAGGGATATTTGTTCAGTTTCATGGACTGATTCACCCCTTAAAGTATTTGCAATGAAGATTTTTTGGGCTCATTTTGGCAACACTTGTATGAACTAGGTGACGCTGTTGACATTTTTGCAGATTGAGCGATCATCTGTAAGTTCAGTGACTCTTACCTATTGGAAATTGAGTTTTTAATTCGCCATATCAGGAACTAAATAAACTAATATAAAAATCCTACTGACTTTATTACTCGTTATTTACAAAAATATACAACAAAGGTACAAAAATAGATGTATCGTAACAATAGACTAAGGATATTTATGGCGGGTGACAGGAGGAATCCAGGTGGTGTCGGGAAAAGGGTAGCTACCCGCCTGGCCGGGTGTTGTGGCCAGGGGACCGACGGGTCCACCTGGATTGGATTGGAAGTTGTATATATGCGCTGCGCGGTGAACACTTCGATACCGCGTTTCAGGCCCATTGTTCTGTCACGTGGCGCCATCTCTCCGATATGTTGAGAACTCCTGTTGCGTCTTGTATGCATGTGAACCACTTGAGTGAGCTTCATGTTGTAGCCACCAGAGGTCGCTACAGTACTCCCCCTCAAGACCGGAGGTCGATACCGTAAGCGAGCGTAGTGGGGCTGATGACGTCATGCAGCGTGATGATGCAGTCTGGCGTGGCGAAACAGTGTTGGTTCCAAATGTCCACGGTGAGTCGGGATGAGGATGGAAGACCAATGAAGCTGCCGTCCTGGTTCCAATGTCCACGGTGAGTCGGGATGATGAGGAAGACCAGTGAAGCCGCCGGTGCTGTGACTGTGGTAGTTGCTGATGACGAAGTAGTTGGCTCCATGCTGTAGTGGTTGATGCGTGGTTGAAGGCTGCGAAGTCCATTGTAGGGGTCACCAATATGGCGGGTGACAGGAGGAATCCAGGTGGTGTCGGGAAAAGGGTAGCTACCCGCCTGGCCGGGTGTTGTGGCCAGGGGACCGACGGGTCCACCTGGATTGGATTGGAAGTTGTATATATGCGCTGCGCGGTGAACACTTCGATACCGCGTTTCAGGCCCATTGTTCTGTCACGTGGCGCCATCTCTCCGATATTTTTGAGAACTCCTGTTGCGTCTTGTATGCATGTGAACCACTTGAGTGAGCTTCATGTTGTAGCCACCAGAGGTCGCTACATATTAAATAGTTCATTGACTAGAACGAGCGAGGAATGGAAACTACGCCTACGCGCAGATTTTACGCCATTTCATACTAAACCTACTTACTAATATTATCTACATATAACTAAATAGCAAAGTAGGTATGTGTGTTTATTTCTCCTTTATTTTCGTCGCAACGGAGCGGTTTTATGTAATGATTTTTACAGCTAGTCATTCACTGTCGTGGGTTTACACCACAAAGTTGTCCAGAAATATGTACACACACACACACACACACACACACACACACACACACACACACACACACACACACACACACAAACACACACACACACACACACACACACACACACACACACACAAACACACACACACACACACACACACACACACACACACACATCACGCCCTTATCCCTTCCGGGGTTGGCGATTTCAGTCGGAAAATTACGGTCGTTATCGCCACGTCTGACAAGTGTTGAGGGCCCTTTTAGACGATTCGCGTATCACTGCAGTGACAGGTTGTCAGCCTGTCGCCTAAAATTGTAATACACATGAAACTCTCGAGTCCCTTAGTTGCCTTTTACAACACCCACGGGAAGAAATGGGGCGATGCTATTCTAAGCCGGCATCACACGGCGAATATGTATACCGTGGGCAAACATTGTGTTTGAGAAGATACTCGTACAACTTGAGACTGAAGAGAGACATCGGGGAAAAAAAATCTCTTAACCTCACTTAGAATTTGTCTCGAATCGGGGCCACAGGCTACTTTTTATCACTATTCATATTCAACTGCGATAGTTTACAAGTGTTACTTTTTATCACTAGAAAACATGTAATTCCTGTGGGAAACCCGAAATGCATGGGCTGGCTAAAGGCGAGGGGTAAAAAGCTGGCTTCTTATGAAAGCCGCCACAAACTTCTATTGTACGTCTACTTCATCAAAATTATGGTATTCCCAAGGGAACACATGCCATTCCTGTGGGAAAATGGAAAAATATCCGCGAGTAAAATCACGGGACGGAAAGCTGGTTCCTTGTAAAAGCCGCTACAAACCTTCTTTACCAATAAGGTTTCATTTTCTACTTGTTACTTTATCACGGAAAATTATGGTATTCCCATGGGAATACATGTTATTCCTATGGGAAAATCGAAAGACATCCGCGGGTGAAACCGCGGGGCGAAAAGTTGCTTCCTTATAAAAGCCTTCTTTGTACGTTTGGTCTATAAATAACACCATTGAGGTTTTTTGTTTGTACTCGGCACTGTTGTATCATCCATCATTTTCATTCAGTTTTTTGTTCGTTCATGTCCTTAGCTGTGATACCTATTCGACGACCGATATGGCGCAGTGGTAGTGCGACTGCGTACGACGTAGAAAGGGCCAGGTTTGTCTGGTTAGAACATTATGAGCTGAACCATTCGATTGTCCGCAAGAAAGATGGTTCCGTGTTTTGGATGGCACGGGGTCCTCGTTGCGGTCGTTGGACAACCATGACAGAGACCTGCTACTTGTACAAGGCGGTTGAAAAATTCTGACACAAGGGTTCATTGGGTCATTGGACGACTAGGTGTCCCACACGAATAAGAAAGCCCATACCAAAAGTTGTTCATAGTCCTGAGAAGAAACACCGTACAAAGTGTGTAAACTGATTAAAAAATTACCCTTAGACTAAATAGCATAGATTACTGTCAAAACATCCCACAAATAGACCACATCAAACTACGTCTTTAATTTCTTAGGATCACGGAATAATATTTTCGTTGCCTCTCCCAAATATCCAGTAAATTAAAAAGTTTATTTTATCGATCTGGCAACAGGATCCAAACCGCTACACATTGTGATGAGCAAACAGTGAAAAAAAAAATCGAAATTGAAAAAAAAATGCAGGTTTACTAGTGCCGATTCTGACGTACGCATTTTTCTGAATAATTTTATATTTTTGTTTTACGGTGTCACTGGTTATTAGGACCAATGCGGCGCAATGGTAGTGCGACTGCCTCTGACGCAGAAGTTTCCGGGTTGAATTCTCGGTGGGTCGCTCCCAGTCTGGTCTGGTTAGGACATTGCAGGCCGAACCGCCTGATTGTCCGTAAGAAAGAAGGTGCCGTATTTTGGTTGACAAGTTAAGCCGTAGGTCCCGGTTACTGTCCATACTTACTTAGATGGCGGTCGTTACACAACCATGTCAGAAGCCTGCTACTTGTAGAAGGCGGTTGAAAAATTCTGACACTAGGGTTCATTGTTGAATGACTCGATGTCCCACACGAAAAGAGAGAGACTGTTTACTTAGTTTTGTGTAATAAACAATCACAACAGCAGCACCCCATTTAAGCCATAAGTGTCGTAAATAACTAATAAGGGATGCAAACAGTAAAATCTTAGGAATAGATATAAAATTATACAATGAACATTTTAAGCACAAATAAGGATGTTATACAGTTGTGACGTACTTAAATGTGACAAACAGTGACACGATCATGGGGATAATTTGTCGTGTCAGTGAAAAGATCCTAACTCAGCATGTTGTCACGCAAGCTGTGACGCTGATTTTTCTGCTAGCACCTGTGGTGGAATGTGCTAGCAAGAATCGTCGCCACTCTTGTCGTGACATCTCAACGGCATCTGGCGGGCGCCTTAGCGAATACACATGTCTTTTGCCCATATGACTTGGTTACCGTAACACGGCTAACTTTAAACACAACTCTATTTTATTCTTAGCGAAATAGAGTTCAATTTTCACTGAAGGAAGGTCTGAAAAATTCCTAATGGAATTTTAAATTTCGGCTTTACAAGGGTGACCATGAGGTTGGGTTTTGTGTGGGACGTGAGTGTTGTTTTTTTTTCGGAAAAGCATAATTCATATGGTAAAGAGCGTGTCAGGTTTCGCAGCAGATGCGCCGGGCTCGTGCGCGCTGTGCGCACGCGCATATACAGTTGCTGTGTTGCTGTAGGTTATGAAAGTTTTTGTGACACATGATTTCAACTAAGTAGGTAGGTAATTTACACACTTTGTCTCAATGTATGAAAATAATATTTCTATGATTGAGTATTATTATGGTATTCTTTCGTAGATATTTTGTTTTGCCAGGGCCCCAGTAGCCTAGTCGGTAGAGGCATCACAAACCCCTTTAAAACCTTGGGTTACAAATTATGCGAAGTCTCTAATCATTTACGATGTTCGCCAGTAAGCTGTTTTTTACGTCGGCAGTAAGTACGACACTGAAAACACAGGTTGATGCTATTTTAAGCCGGCATCGATTCAAGAGAAAGGTTTATATTATGTATTATTCCACAGGAAAACGATTAGCTGCGAATGCAACTGTGACTTGTATGATACCTATGTATGTATGCAATCGCTGGGCGGGCTGCCAGTTTTATAATAAAATCATCAAAATCCGAAACCTGCTGAAGCCTTGTCCGACAAAAAAAGCCTTGGACTGGACAGGTCACGAACCTTGGTACTCGTAGAAGTAACCCAAATTCTCAGAAATATCGGTTAATAGACGCGTGAAATTGTCAATTGGATTATACACGCACGTTTCATATTGGCGAATTTTGCTGTTATCTCGTGAATTCCCAGGGTTTTTGACCACCTCGGAGAGTTTTCCCCATAACAGTGACAGAAGATATTATCATGCTGAAAAGATATAAACTATTTCGAGTCCAAGTTAGAGAACTGAGTGGTGGAAGGATGCTTCGCACCGGCGCCACCTAAAATGTTGATCCCTCGAAAAATATGAAGGTACATACATATTTTTGAGTTGCATGTACAACATACTAAAGACAAACAATACGTGGTAAAGAAAACATCTTGATTAAACGACGTGGCGTCGCAGCGTAGTATCACATTGAAATCTTACTATAATAATGGGCTCCTCTATAGGTACGTTAGATTTTTTTGCCTGTAAAACTCGAGAGAAACAAGGAAAAATTTGTCCAATAAGACCCTCTTGAACGTTCAAAGGTTTTCATTGAAAACATCGGTGTGTCATACGGCAAACAATGCAAAACTTGTATGCCTAATAATTTCATAACCGAGCTAAAAGGCGATGCCAAACTAGCCAACAAACACCATGCAAATAGGCAAACTTGCTCAGACACGTGCGCAATACCTGCGCAAAAACCGCCCCAGCTGCGCGCGCAGCTGCCGGCGCGCACCGCAACGCTAACTGTACCGCGCATGCGCTGCGCTGTGACGTATGCGCGAGACAGCTGGCAGAATTAAGGATAGGTTTGACCTAATTTTAGCTAATGTCAATGTCTGAATGATGTTAGCTTAGAATAGCCTCACTGCCTTCGGGTGTAGTAGAAGAAACTCAATGCGACTCTAACTCTTGAGTTACTTAAGGGTTTCATGGTGTAGTACAATTTTAGGCGAAAGACTGAAAACGCCACTCAAGATTTTTGTCAGACGGTTGCTGTGAGATTTGTGACGTAGAAGAAGAAGACAGTTGAGAATAAAGAATGTGTTTGGTCTTAAGAAGGTCTTAGTAAGGGTCTGCAAATCACCTATCCCATACAACAATTTAAACAATGCACAATCAGTTCTTCGCAGAATGAAAATAGAATACTCATACATATATCTATATCTATACAGTCACTATTCCACTTCCATGATATGTCATAACATTATGCATTTTAATTATACGCACATGGCATTGCTTCTTTACTTAAAGGTCACATTTACCTTTTTACGTTTTGCAATTTCTCGTCGCATCTTTCTGAAATTTATCTCAATACGACAGGTTGCCAACATCACGATCAAACCAGCTTGGATCCTGCGCGTGCGCATCCATCTGTCGCGAAACTTGACCGTCTGCTCCGCTGACATTTGCTCTTAATTACAACTCATCCGCGTACATGAAATACAAGATGGGTCCCAGGCGCGTGCCTTGTTGCACGCCTGAATACACTCGCTCATTTTGTTAATTAATAGCTGCGAATAGTTCAACGTATTTAGTATCAATTGCACCTTCTTAATTTATGGTTTCTTACAGAGTAATCTATTTAGCAGTTTTTGAATGTTTTAAAGGTTAATTCATACCCATTTTTTAACTCAATCATCTTAAATAGTATAAGTAAGTTTCTCTTTTATAAAGTATATATTTCGCTTCAAAATCAGTCTTGCACCCTCTAGCTAGACAGATTTATTGTTCAAGTTGGTAATGCATGTTTTGCAAAACAATCCAAACTTTTGCCTCTTTTTTCCCGTCGAAGGCTCCAGTGTTTTCGCGAAAAGCATTTTTTTGCGTGAACGCAGTGCGTGCGGCGATCAGCCATTATCGAACTTCTGTTTCTTTTGCCCTCTTTTCGTATTTTGCCGGCAAATTCCAGCTCCGAATCGCGTGCCAGCCTCTTACGTAAGCGTTTCTGCTGATGAATAATTCACAAAAATCAGGACTGTATTTGGGAGTTTTGGGAAATTATCTAGAGATTGATGTTATACTTTTGGTGGCTATTTTCAGCGACTGCGCTGTCTCTCTCTTTTACCTGTGCGATAAAACCTGATCACTATTATACCTAACAGTTAAGTTCTTGTGATTTGCTTTGAAAGTGCAAAGTTACCTATTTAAGGTTTGTATTCGTATCTATCCGAAGATAACGTAATAATGAAGTATTTTATTGAATAAGGTATACAAAAATCATCGATGTAGCCACGTTAAGGTTTTACCTGTAAATACAAAACTATTTTGCCATTGACCGGTTAAAAAGAACTGTGAAACCTAACATTTCCACCTCGTTACATTCAACAAAACTAAAGGCGCCCGCGCCGTCTTCCTATTACAACAGTCCACAGCTGGACATGGGGATTTTTGCTATTCACCTCGCTTGGAAGGCGGATTGACGAACGCAGTGGAAGGTGTTCCATTCACAGTGAACGCTTCTGCCTTTTACAACACGTGGCGAAATGCCTTCCTAATTCGTGAATGACTGCAACCATCCCTGGATCTTGCAAACAAGCAAGCCAGAGGATACATCGTTGCATCCCATGATTGCTCACAACACGAAACTTTGTTTGGATGGTATAATATCGCACATAATTGCATTGTTTTGACGGCGAGCTGATCTCCAGTAGGAAATGAAGGATTGGAACTTAGAAGATCACGCTTAGATTGCACGCTACGTGGCAAAGGACAGAGAAAAGTCAAATTCAATGGCTACGTACCTAAAAATCGCTACAAGAACAGTAAGCCACATGTGTCGTAGAACCGATAGACGGTGGAATAAGCGGGTTCTTGATTGGAGCCACACTTTGGCAAGCCACGCTTTGACACTTTTGCTGGATGCCCGGGGGCCCAGAGGTGGACAGATGATTTAAAGAGAGCGAATAGTGATTGGATGACGAAAACGTAAGGGCGTGACTTTCTATCGTACCACAGGCGAGGCCTCCATCCAGGACTGCTATGGTCTTATGTCATGAACAGTAAGCACCTCTAAAATTAAACAATACATCCGATCCGTGCGTGAACCTTTCACTTCACACCTTTTTTCAAGAATGACACAAACACACTTCGGTGACAGACACTTCCAAGGAACATAATACTAACCTAGGTGAGGGACACTTCAGTCCGTAGCTTAGTTAGTCAGAATAAAAAGCATTCCGAACCTAGACTATGGACAAGTAGCATTGCTTGAGTTATAAGTCCAAGAAGAAGACTTGGAAAATATGGCCCGGTGTCCAAGACAACTTAAAAATGTTGCCCGCCTGGAAAATTCGTTGGCCAGGGTCTAACCCTTCTACATATTTTTGTTCATACTCTGGTTCTATTATTTTTTTGAGTTTTACAGTATTTTTTACACCTTCTATAGATATTTCTCGGTTTCGGTAACACCATTCCTTTATAATTCTCGAACATCATAACGTGTTGCACGTACAGTGTAATTCGCCAATAAAAAGAGTATGTTTTGCGTGCGCGCGCGCAGGTGATCCAGACATACAATTACAGGAGTAGCGCAACGCGAGCCGATTCTATTTTTGAATATTCACCCGACTGCCTTAAAAGGAGGGTAATGTTTTTCAAGAATATGTATATACATATATATTTATGTGGACGGACAAGTTAGGTAATATATTTTCACGGTCTACAGCCTACATTACTAGGCGCCTGTTGACATGAGGTGTCGTTAGATTCGTCTCAGTAGCGGGAGTGACACTGGCTTTAAAAGTAAAGTCATAAATTCAAAATGGCGGATTTTCAACACAAAATATAACTTTGAAATATATATAGTCGGATTTTTCTTTTTAATAATTACTTAATATGCTTATTTGAAGCTGGTTGTGTACACATTTCATCTCTGAAGCGTGGTCCAAAGGTCAGCTTCAAGGATCGCTTCTGGAGAATTATATTTTTTTGAAAATATTTTATGTATAGCTAGGTAAGCATAGGTATCTTGGTTGGTTCTACAGATGAGGCTTGGGTCATGCTTAAGTCTGATTTTGATGAGACATTTTAAAGGGAATGGTTGATGTCTACTGTCAATATAAACGGTACGGTTCAGGAGCTAGGTAGAAACTTCTTAGTGCATACTGACGGTCCAATCAAAAAGATAACAATAAGGCTATGCAATAAGGTAATAGTAACTCGTTGCGCGCCATCTATATTTTCTCTAAATAACGTGGCACTTGACATATATAAATTGAAATATGTCAGAGGCGTACTAAATACCTACCTATTAAGTAGGCCGCCGTTTTAAAAAGTCTGATCTTGAAGTCCCAAACGAAGAGATAGAAATATTTTATTACGTGGATCATTACCACACTTAATTAATAGAAAGCCGTCCCGCTAACTGGTGAATCCTTTGAAAAAACCATAAAAATGTGGTTTGAGAATCCACTCGATGGTCGAATAAACCGCAATGGATCCACTTAAAAGCCTTACTTAAGTCAAATTAAACGTTCTTTCGGTAGTTTTCGGGTTCGACTGCCTGATCCCGCGAATGCAGAAAAAAATGTTTAAGGAGTCAATGCCCTCAGCGCCATCTGGCTTGCGCTTGCGCCGACAAAAAACCTTTTCTTTTTAATACACCCCTTAGCGACCGAAAACAAAGTTATTTTCATCGTTCGAAATGCGACGCGTCTTGAACGTACTAAACTGTCCAGAATATTCCGTCCGCAAAGTTTTCTTGGCTGAAAATTTTCGGAGGGGTAGTTGAAAGACAAACTTCTGTTGCAGATGTTTTAAAATTGCTCATTCTTATTCCGATCACGTAGAGTTTAAAATTCTACTACGTGTTGTGGTTGATTTCTTTGAAAGTCGGTTAAAGATATTAAAATTAGATAAAAGAGGATAATAACGTTTTGCCGCGTGCCGACGTGTTTGTATTTTAATATTAAAATGTAAACAATATAATAAAATTTTAATAAGGAAGTATTTAATAGCCAAACGCTTACCAATTGTGGTTTCTTTATAGGACGTGAAAGCAATTTATGGTCAAATAATAAAAGGCAACGCAGTCGAAGAACTTCTAAGGCCCGTATTAATAAACCGCACTCAATTCTGAGATCGATCACAAGAAAGACATTGACAAATGTCAGGCAGTACTAATGACATTTCAAAACCGCATTCAATGATGCGATTCATAGAGTTTATTAATACGGGCCCTAGTAACGATAATAAAATAAGTTTAAGATATACTTATTTCTCACCAAAAGTCTTGAGTAATTTCCTTGCATTAAGATTTTTTTTTGGGCGATTGGATGAACAAAATCTCAAGAACTATTTTGATACAATAGTAGGTACTCTTTACGACCTGTATGTAAGTAATTCTATACATTTTACAATGTCGATGATTTTTCATATCCTTTGGAATATGGACTTAAAAATACAATAGGTCTTCACAGGTTACAATGACTGGTTGGTCTTATTATATAAAGTTTGATAAAAGCTAACCCCTCTTTTCAAAATAATACTTATAATATAACAAAGCTCTAAAAAATTTGCCTAAAAACTACCCCCTTTCTTTTTCTTTACGACACGCGAACATTTGAAAATGGCTTTAAAGTTTGATTAATTAAAAAGTCATAGAAAGCAATGAAGATTACAATCTAACAATTGTAGCGGTGTAACTTTTTACAATAGTGGAACAGAAAGGGGTGCTTTCACCCCGCCCTTATTTGACCCTTAAATTCCTTAAATACCTTTTAATCTTCACGCTTCAACCCTTAACGGGGTAACCAGAAAGAAATTATGAAATGTCAATAGTGATTATCTCATTGAAAGATTATTGATGTGATGATTTATGATCATTTTTCTTGTGTATATTTAATTTACTTAATTATTTATTGGGTCCTTTTAAAGACATCAATAATGTGTGGTAGAAAATTGTTTGAATTTCTGTTTTACTTTTTACGAAAATCTTATGTAAATATAAGTTAAGTAACTGATTGTGTTGTGACCCAAATATATTATAAAAATTACTTCCAACCTAAGGAAAAAATCCTTCAAAATACATTAAATTGTTTGATAATCTGTATCAAAACTAACGTAAGTAAAGTTAATTGTGTCGTAACCCACATACTTTAGAAAAATTACTTCCAATGTAAGGAAAAATAAAGAGTCATATTTTACCTTTATCCATTTGACCCGAAATCAACGAATCCATACATTTCTGAATTTCTGAGTGCACGTTACTGGATGCCAGATTAAATCTGCTATACAGAGTGTTAAAAAGTTATTAAAAATATAAAAATTACATACATTCATACACAGGCCTTGTCCCTTGCGGGGTAGGCAGAGCGTTAACGGCAGTCAAAATGCTGTCGCTTGCGTTCTGCTCGAGTTGAGTCATTCTAGTTCCCCAAGAAAGTTCAGCAACTCTAACAAATCATTGAGTATGCGCGGTTTGCCAACTTGCGCCTTCAGCTAACCGGCGCGATTCGCCAACTCGCTCTGTGCCGACTCGCGCGTTTAGCCTACTGCAGCAATTCGCTACCTACGCGTTTAGTAAGCTGTCATGATGTACAGTGAACATAAAAATAGTTCGTGTAGTTCCTAGTAAGTGGCGCCAACATCAGGTTTCCGAGGTATTTTGCAAACAGCTCATTTAGTGGTCCTACCTACCATACTGGGTAAAACTCACAAAGTGATAAAATGACAAATAGACAAGTCTCTACCAATTCATTTCTTCAATCGTAATTTCGTGTGTAGAATACACAAAAACATTTTTATAACGTAAAAATGGATTCAAGGAACCTGAGACCCTGTATATCAACGACTGGGCCTCTGACAAATAGTTTGCTCAGCACGCCACATACCGTGAGGCCTACTTACCGGCTCAGCATTTTAACGACCCCTCTCTCTGAGCAAGGGAGCTTTTCAATGGGAACTAATAGATTACTAGAGAAACTACTTACTACATAGCCGCAACAGCCTACTGCAGGACATGGGCCTCCCCCAAATTGGGAGGGTATTGCCTTACTCGCCACGCTTGGCAGGCGGATTATCGAGCGCAGTGCACGGTGTTGTAGATACGAGTATTCACAGGGAACGGTGCTGCCAATTCCTTGGATTCATTCCTTGGTCGCCTTTTATGACACTCACGGGAAGTAATGAGGTGATGCTATTCTAAGCCGGCATCGGATTACGACTAGAGACGCAATGTAAAAGTGATTGCAGCCAATGTCTAGATTCTCTGAATTTTGGTTGCAATTTTCCACCAAGAAACGCAACAGCAATGCTATTGGCAGTATAACTGAGACTGAGCGGATTGCGCGGTCGCAACCGGCAAAACTATAAAAAAAAAATGTATTTAAGTGTGTGTAGTTACAGAATTGCGTATTTCCAACTTCTCATGCAAATGTGGTTGAGCTTGCGCCAAGTCCGATTGCGACCAGTATATCTTGGCTACATTCACATTGTTCATAGAGATTCCTTTGAAACACTTCATTGCTCTGACCCCTTCGACCCCCCATAGAACAATCACCCCCCTCAATGGGTTCAATGAATTTTGGGAGATTTATTCCAGTGACATTTTTATACCGTTTCATATCGTTTAGTTTGGTGAGCTAGTTACTAAGCTGAGCGGTAGAAATATATTTCCAAAGTTGCGACACTACCATTATTATAATTTCTTGGTCGATTCGTGGGATAAGTACTTCAACCTTCGACCTTACTAAGCAAAAAAAATATCGCATTTTGTTTACCTACAGCTCAAAGTCTAGGCCATTTTAAATCATTCAAATTCTATATTCAGAATCAAAATAGTTCTACATCAGAAAAGTTATAAAATAAGTATCAAAAAATAACAAAAGAATTTACACATTTAATAGTAGCTAGTAACACAGAATAATTGTCCTATAGTCTATTGAAAGAAGTTGTACCTACACGCGTATCGTATTAACAAAATAGTTTATGTCGCCACCCCAAAACGCACTCAAGGGTAGAAATATCACCAGAAATAACATATTGACCGGAACCCTCCATCTATAATTGGCACAAGACCACTCAAGATATAATATATCGGCAACACAAACTCAGGAGACCGGAAGAACATCATGGCGATATAATTCTGTTTATATTTGTGCTCTACGGAAGTCGAAAGCTGCTAGTTTTTCTGCAGAAACCTCCCCTCGGCCACGTGGCTAGAGATTGTGAATCTAAAATAAAAGCGGCGCGAGTGCAGACCCTTGCGGCACACCTGCGCTACCGTCTGCAACCCTTAGACGACACACAATCAAAAACCGTCTCTCCTGCTCTCTTATTTAGGATCATGTCGTCTGCATAAGATAGATTTGTAAGTTGAGCGTATATTTGGCAGGAAGAGGGTGTGTATTGAATTATATTTAGTCGCAAGCTCCCTTTGGATATGATTGAACAAACGATACGTGGCAAGGTGTGCAAGTCGAGACACGCTCTCAATCTGCTTTGATAATAATTCTAGATTAACTCTCTGCTCATTGACATCTTGGTAGCTTTAAAACACTGAATACCATACCAGCCGATTATATATTTTTAAAAAAGTAACGCCTGGTTTACGCTACTTAATCCATGCATTATTTAATTTAGATTTCGGACCCATATGGTGCCTATCTTTCTAATTCGTCATCTTATAAAATAGCAGTGCAGCAGAGGAATTTTTCGACAAACACAAGAACTCTCAAAAAATATATCCCTCCTTCTGAAGCAGTCGAAAAAAATTTAAAGAATTCAACCAATTAATTATATCAATCAATTTTTAGCTTCACTGAGCATGCAGATCTTTTTTCTGCAACACGTGTGCCTCATATTAAGCATTCGACACCTTGTATCACTATTGTTCCCGTTACATACCCTTATCTAAGCAGTTTTACTTTACCGTCTATATCTAGTATTATAACTTCTATATCATAGTCATCAAGGGATATTTTTGGATCAAAACATGTAGTTTTAAAGTTGTCTACGGCAGATACAGTTGTGGCTTTGCTTTCTATCGAATTTTGCACCTTTCTATCATTTAAATCGATATTGGAGCCGAATTTTATATCGCTGCCATCTGGTGCGACCTTTTCTAAAGTAACCATTGAATTTGGATCTAATGGATGTTTTTTTTTGCAGGTAAGTTGGAGAGACGTAAAAAAACGGCGAAGAAGCCGGGTGGTGCGTGAGTAATGCATGAGGATTATTCTTATATGAATTTTTATCACATTTATGGAATGTTAAATACATACACGCCTTTATCCTTCGCGGGGTAGACAGAGCTGAAACGCCCGTCAAAATACGGTCGCTATCGCCACGTCTGACAAATATTAAGGGCCTTTTTAGATGATTCATGTATAACTGACAGGTAAGCAGCCTGTTGCCTAAACGAAAGTACACTTGAAACCCTCGAGTCCCTAAGCGCCTGTTACGAAACCCACAAGAACGAAAAGGGATAATGTTATTCTAAGCCAGCATCAAGCGGCAATAAACCAGTAGTAACATAAACATTACGCAAGAGGCAAGAGGTCATCCCGCGGTCACGACAGCGACGCGCGACGCTGCGCCGGCGCAGACGCAGAGCGACAGGTGTGAGTAGAACATTGACTAGACCTACTGCAAACTAGGCCCACTGCAACGACCACAAAACCGTCATGACTTTTAGACATAGTTTTCTGTAATGTTCTATATTTTTGAATTGACAACGTCTTATCATTCGATAGAGCCGGCTGCACGCACTAAAAACATCAATCATGCGGCGTTACCTCGCTAAGTGCAATAAAATTAAAATTTTCTATTGAAACATGCATCCATTCAGATATGTCGTGTATCACTGTAGTGACAAGTTGTCAGCCTGTCGCCTAAAATTGTAATACACATGAAACCCTCGAATCCTTTAATCGCTTACGACACACGCGAAATGAGGTGATGTTATTCTAAGCCGGTATCTCACAGCAACCGTTGATTTTGAAGGGCCATATCCCAGATCGGAAAAGCAATCTGGCAACACTTGTATTCGTGTGGGACGCCGAGTTGACGAACGACCCGATGAACCCACTGGGCCTGATCGACAGTGGGTCTTATCAAGTGAATCTCGGCAGGTGTGAGTTGATCACGATCATAGCAAATCGCCTGTGAAATCGCGGCTAGGGGGAGCTGAGTACTTGAGTACTTGTAAGCCAGTTGCTGGGGAATCGGGTTTGTTGTGTAAAGAAAACAAACAATTTGGTCGTTTAGGTACCTATAATATGAGCGGCGGTGGCCAAGTAGTTAGAACACCAGTCTTTAATCGCGAGAACCGAGTTCGATCTCCGCCATGTTTCCGATAATCTAAATTACAGACTAGATTAGACAGAAAATAGATTTGCTTATTATTTACCCTAGCATGTACCAAATTATGTGTCTTCAAATTGTAGGTACCTCATCATTCTCCTTGCCTTATCCCGTTTCTTTGTCAGGGACCTCTCGGGGATTTGACGTGGAACCAAGTTTTTTCACAGAGCGACTGCCATCTGACCTCTGCAACCCGAAGGCTAACCTGGCCCGAACCCTAAGTTAAGTCACATTCAAATATCATCTGAACTCTTATTTTTATTTGAATGTGGGTTTCATCACGATGTTTTTCCTTCACCGTAAGAGCAGTCGGTAAATGTACGTGAGTAAAAGCTCATTGGTACATGGCGGGGACCGAACTCGGGTCTCACGATTGTAGGACCGGTGTCCTATCCAATCGGCTACCGACGCTCCCTGACCTTTGGCCTACTATTTGCACGAAAAAAGCGACAAAAGTGACATATAACTTCTACATATCAACAGTGACAGAACCGTGTAAAAGCGAATGCCTTATCTACAGCTGTTGACACGAAGCATCTTAAACGGCGAATTCCACCTCCAGGCGTGACCAGAAGTTATTATGGTTTCGCGGGACCATTACTTTTACCGCGGGAAAACAACTTTGTCATTTAGGAAAACTTTATACCAAAGGGCGCAATTTTCGAGTGTGCATTTGTTCCATGATTGGTGGCCACGAGAATTAAATACACATATCACGTCAGTATCGCTTGCGGGATTGACAGAGCGTTGACGGACGTAAAAATACGTATCACCAAGTCTAGTCTGACAAATATTGAGGGCCCTTCAGATGATTCATGTATCTATTGACTATTGTGTCTATGACGCGTCCACAGTTGCGCGTGGTGCCATCTACATCAGCTTTGATGTTTCCTTCACTCCCACTCCCAGTAAAACGTTTGGGTACGTCGCTAGACAAAAAAACGGACTAAAGTGACATATAACTTCTACAAGTCAACAGTGGTACAACCGTGTAAAAGTGAATGCCGTATCTACAGCTGTTGACACGAAGCATCTTAAACGGTGACTTCCTCCGCCAGGCCCGAGCAGAATGCACTAATAGAAATAGTGCAGGAGCCGCGGCCGCTATTCGCACGCTCGTTATACGCTTCCATCACGCGACGCTCCTAGACTAACATACAGGAGGTTCACTTATTCTTTATTCGTATGGCGAATGTCACTGTTTTACCGGTTGTATGTCCAATGTGTCTGCTCTTCACCCAGCAGTTAAGCCCCAGTGAGGTTCAGATATAACATGCATATAAGTATCACTCTTTTATCCCTAGCGGGGTAGGCATAGTCAGCCTGACAAAATGTTTGAAGGCCGTTTCAGAAATGTTTTATATCAATATAGTGACAGTTTGTCAGCCTAAACTGCACAGGAAACCTTCGAGTCCCATAGTGGCGTCTTACAGCACACAGCACCAACAGTAAGTAATGGGGTAGATTTTCCTTTAGAATTTTTTATGTTCCACGAGCTGTTTTTCGGATAGTGGTTTTTAAAACCTCTTTCAAAAAACATTAACTTTAAAAAATCCAATAGATAGGAAAACAATTAATACAGCCTGTATATTTTATAACAGATATAAAATGTCACAAGAAAATGGAATGTTTACGCGTTTTTTCAAGTGTAAGTAAGTACCTAGTGTACCTAATGCCGTATGGTGTCGGCAGATTAGAATAGCATTACCCCATCTCTTCCCGGGGTCGTAAGAAAGTCGAGGGATTAACCAGATCAAAAACCTGTCCTGGAGAAGGACAACTCCACATTAAACTCGGAACGAGGTCTACATCAGGAGCGTGTGACAGAGGTGTATCGTGCGTTAGGCTCCTGCAGCCGACCTGGCTCCGCACGTATCGACTCGTCGTTCCTGTGGGGTCAGCCAGGGAGGCCGAGAGGGTGGCGCAGGGCAATCCTGCGGCGACCATAATTGCGTCCCAGGCAACGCAGTGTCTGTGGAGAGGAAACTCCACCCGCGCCACGCGGATACAAGTCGTGCCTCAAACACTGATTAAATCGTCTGTCACAGTTATAAGAATGACGCCAATGTTAAGTGAAAATTGGACACACAACAAAAATACGTTTTAAATATACTTCTTCACTACATAGTACAAAGCAAAGTCGCTTTTCGCGTCTGTTTGCTTAAATCAACAACTGATTTGATGCAGATTTTTTAATAGATAGTGTGATTCAAGAGGAAGGTTTTTATGTACAATACTTGTCTGGAAAAATCTTTATTCCCACGGGAAAATGAGTCTAGTTACATATAAAAAAGAATCACTTCGCTTAGAGGGTATTTAAAAACTTCTATGTTTTATCCACGCAAATATATGCCAAATCGGCGATGGCGTGTGGAGTAGGTACCAAATTTTACTAAAATCGGTCTTTTTAAGATACCAACTAAATATAAGAGTTCCTACTCCACGATTGATGATGATGACTTGTTAGCACATCCATAATTTTAATTTAATAATCGCAACAATCGTATCGTCATTATCACCCAATTTTCTGGCCCACAAAAACCTACCAAATTACTGGAAACCCCAATCAAGTGAACCCAACGAAATTCCAGACGAAAACCATAACAGTAAATCCAGGTACCAAAGCATGACCTGGACAAGGCCAGCCGACGACCTGGCCATTATAGGTGACCTAGGCACGCTACTGGAAACGCCCCTGGGCATAGAGCTGGGAAAATTATAGCAAATGTAGAGTAAGGATAAAGCATTATAGTTCTTCTTCTTTTCGTGCGGGACACCGAGTCGTCCAACGACCTGATGAACCCTAGTGTCAGAATTTTTCAACCGCCTACTGCAAGTAGCAGGCTTCTGACATGGTTGTGTAACGACCGCCGTCTAAGTGATCATAGACAGCAACCGGGACCTACGGCTTAACGTATCAGGCTTAACGTGTCATCCGAAACACGGAACCATCTTCCTTTACGGACAATCGGGTAGCCGGCTTATACGACCCTACTGGAAAAAAATGGGGTGATGCTATTCTAAGCCGGCATCACATGGCAATTCATATTTTAATTAGATGAATCAGCTAAGGAAAAAATAAATTAAGATGTAGAGAATCTAATCTTGCAATAAAGGCACTGTCTAAGGCTAAGAGAATTAACTTAAGAATAGAATCACTCCATATCTTTCCCGTGGGTGTCATAAGAGGGAATTTATTTTTGGGAAGGTTAAGGTACTCAATTTTAGGCGATAAACTGTCAATATTGACATATTCACTAAATATAGTAACTTATAGTGATACACATTATATCTGAAACAGCTATCAAATATTTTCTTAGACGTGGCGATGCGGTTGTCACTCTGCCTACCCCGTAATTGGTAAGGGCGTGCGTGATGTGTATAGCGTAGATGCTATATAGGTACCCACTTACGCGCTCCTATAACTTGATTTAGCTCGAATTTCTACGTACAGGAATTTAGATAAATAAAAAAAAAAAACGTCACGCACATTTTTTTACCTAATAACCTTTGTGCCACAAATTCGATGTTTCTCCACCAAATCACGGTTCCTAATTGCTATAATTTTCGTTGCTATGGAAAATTCTGTATAATATAATGAGTAATTTCTGTACGGAATAATGTTTAATATGAAAATTGTAGCGTGCGGTAATCAAAAACTTCGATACGCATTTTGATGTATACCTCCTTCGCTTAGATAGTGTCGCGACCAGCGTAACTTGACCTCAGTGCGCCATAGTCGCAAGTAGAAAAGCGTACTGACAGTTACGCTGGTCGTGACGGTATGTAAGCGAATGAAGTATACTATATCAGAGTAGGTATGGTGAAATTCGTAATGTCTTCATCAATATTAGTACGTGTTCATAAAAATATTCTACGGTATTTATCGAGGGAGCAGCAGCGTTTCCTGTGAATTCAAAAAATCTTGCACTGCACTCGCAAGCCGACTTGCCCTAGTGTGGTGAATATAGGGGGGGGGGGGGGGGGAGTTTTTCTCCCTATTAAGGGGAAGGAATCTCAAAGCTTATTGCAGATGGCAGCAGGCGCGCCTGTACCTAAAGTTACTGACTGAACTTTGACATTGACACACTTTTGACTCACAGAAAAAAGAAAAATTGCCGTGTGATGCCGGCTTAGAATAGCATCACCCCATTTCCTACCCGTGGGTGTCGTAAGAGGCGACTGAGGGACTTGAGGGTTTCAGGTGTATTACAACTTTTAGGCGACAGGCTGACAATCTGTCACTATAGTGATACACATATTATCTCAAACGGCTCTCTAGATTTGTCAGACGTGGCGAAAACGATCGTATTTTTACAGCCGTTAACGCTCTGCCTACCCCGTAAGGGATAAAGGCGTGATTTATGTATGTAAGTATGTAGAAAAAAGGCACAGTCGAGAGTGGCGACATTAGTTCCTCAGTTTCCTACCTCATTTTTGGAGATTCCTGGTAAGCTGCCGTAATTGGTTTGTTTACTTCTCAAACCAACGCAGCAGTCACGCGAGATTTTTGCCTAAAACTACATTCAGATTCTAATCGCAATAATAACATGGTATGATAAATAGATACACACATACATACACAAATCACGCCTTTATCCCTTCCGGGGTAGGGAGAGCGTTAACAATCGTAAAATTACGGTCGTTATCGCCACGTCTGACAGTAATTGATACATGTATCACTGCAGTGACAGGTTGTCAGCCTGTCGCCTAAAATTGTAATACACATAAAACCTTCTAGTGCCTTAGTTGCCTTTTATAACACCCACGGGAAGAAATGGGGCGATGCTATTCTAAGCCGGCATCA
Source organism: Keiferia lycopersicella (assembly GCA_029255805.1). Classification (NCBI taxonomy): domain Eukaryota; kingdom Metazoa; phylum Arthropoda; class Insecta; order Lepidoptera; family Gelechiidae; genus Keiferia; species Keiferia lycopersicella. The sequence continues at coordinate 16,679,780 of JARACZ010000005.1, forward strand.
CACGGCAAGTAAATAAATAGATAGGTATAGTGATTCAAGTGGTAGGTTTATATGTATAATTCTTGCCAGGAAAACATCTTATTCCCACGGGAAAATGAGTTACAGTGAGTTTAGCCGGTGGGCGGGCCACTAGTGACAAACAAATACAAGTAAAACGTGGTAAATAAAACTAAGGGACGAAAAGTATAACTTTATCTCTATTGTCCCAAATCAGACCTTTTCCATAAAAGTAGAGCGTTATCGCTACAAGTCAAGTTTGAGTTAAAAATCTAAACTTTTACAAAGTTGTATTTGCTGGCGAAAACGAAAAATCCTCCTCATCTCACTTTTAAAACTTCAATATCTAGCTGCAAAACTTAAGTTTGTCTCTGAGCAAGATACAAAATTATTAATGCAGTTGAATCAAAGGCGCGCTCTTGTGAAATACTTGTTAAATTAGCTTTTTCGACTACTTTAATAAGTTTGTTTCAATATAATGATTCACAGACTAAATGGGTCAATCCATTATCGGTGTCCCAATCTGATAAGATCGTTATATTTTGTTTTTGTTTGATTTTATTTGGTCTTATTCGAATCACACCGCATTCCGAGCGGGGTTGGCAGGGAGGTGAGAAAAGGCAGTTTTGGAGAAGGCTTTAATTGTACTTACTAGCGGTCCGCCCAGCGGTTGCACCCGCTGTGAACTGTTTTAACGACTAAGACGTTTTCCTGGATACGTATAAACCTATCTCTTTTCCTTTCTTTTAAAAACCGCAAACCGTAAACATCTTTTTTTTAGGCGACAGGCTAACAACCTGTCACTATAGTGATACACATGTTTTCTGAAACAACCTTGGAAAACAATCCTCAAAAATGTCAGACGTGGCGATAGCGACCGTATTCTTACGGCCGTTAACGCTCTGGCTAGCCCGCAAGGAATAAAGGCGTGGTATATGTATGTATGTGTAAAAACCCCATCAAAATACATTCCGTGGTTTAAGAGAAGTAAGCGACGTCCATGACGAACAGACAGAGTAACTTAAAAAGTGACTTTACTTCATACTAGTTAGAGCAGCCTCCTTACAGTTAGAACAGGAGCAAAACGACACACGAATTGGCAAGAGCACTACAAAATAAAGTATACACAGGGTTGTAATATAGCACCTACCATCATCACTTCTTCGCCTCCACCTCCTCTCCTTATTACATAATAAAAAATCACCAAACCGATAACCAGCCGTTTCCGTCTCCTCTTCTCCGCTTTACCGACAACCTTTCTGCAGGGTGATGCTATTTTAACCAAAGCTTAGACCGAAAATAGCCGCATCCATCGAGCATACATCTGTGACCAGATCTTCCAAGAACACGGTACACTGATTGTCGCTTAGCACGGAGCGAGCAGACCCCGCCAAGTCCAAAACGAAACATGAACTCTGCAGGCGCCGGGGTTGGCCACAGATATAGCACCTCAACTGGAAGAGACAAAGATAAGAACTGGTATTGTAGAATGTTTGTCGCTTAACACGGAGACCAAAACGAAACATGAACTCTGTATCTGCAGGCGCTGGGATTGGCCACAGTCATAGTTTTTAAACTGGAAGAGACAAATACGATAAGTACTGATTTTAACTTTAAACCAACAAGCTTAGATTATTGAAGGTCTTAAGGTATAAATAATCTAAGTGAACAAGTATAACTCATTATGTAAGCTATGCCGAAATATAGTTGCCCAATCCTCTACCAAAACTACTACAACGTCGTTTAAACTTACATAAGAGTAAATAAGAAGGTACTACTTTAAAAAAATACATTTTGAGCGGTGAATTTGAACAAAAGGTTCATGGCAAATTGAAAATCTCCACAAATTATTCGAAGTCAAAAATTCATTTTTGGACACAGCTAGGGCAATGCAGAACGTGAAAAATATTCTGTTATTAAAAAAGAAAAGAAATATTAAAATTGAGCTTTATGGAGGAGAGGATAACTGAGCTGGACGTTTTCATACAAATTTATTTCCCTGTTTTCTTCGCGAGTCTTGCCTCTAAATTTTTATTTAATAGAAACCTTCTGAAAGCAATGAGCCGTATTATATACATTTTTCAAACAATAATGGAACTTATTATCAAAAAATAATAGAACGTATGGCCAAATTCTATTTCTCTCCGCTATGTCTGCTGTAATAAATTTCTTTTTAGATATAAGCAGTGCCTGTTGTGTCCATTTTATTTATGTTTTGTCCTGCAAAATTTATTGTGTACAATAAATGGTAAATAAATAAATAAACATCAATTATTTTAAATAGTAACGAACATAGAGAAAAACAAAACTCTTATAAGAATCTGTCTGCCAGTTCCATCTAATCAACATCTGCGTCAAAATACCTCGGGGCGCCAGAATCCCTTATCAGCTGACTGTGTGGTCACCCTACCTCTGACCACGGTGACCATCAGTTTATTATTCGTTTAATTTTCCGATAAAGTGCTGCGATACGGCTAAACGGTCCGACCGAATTTATTTGATGTTATAATTAGACACTCGATATTTTAAGTGTTTTGTGTGAATGTTAGCGATAAAAAGATTTTGTTATTTGAGGTTTTCGATATGATAAAGAGTATGAGTTTTTTAATACATACATGAAATTATGTCATCATTCTCCTTGCCTTATCCCGGCTACCTAACGTAGGGGATTTGACGTGGAACCAAGTTTTTCCACAGAGCGACTGCCATCTGTCCTCTGCAACCCGAAGGTTACCCTGGCCCGAATCCTAGGTTAAGTCAAATTCAAATATCATCTGAATTCAAATTATATTTGAATGCCTGTTTCATCGCGATGTTTTTCCTTCACCGTAAGAGCACTTTGAGCCGCGTTACACCAGGTTCATAAAATTTGTTGTAGGAAATAGAAAAATGTACTCATCCTACATTTTATCTTTTTTACAATTACTTATATTTGACATATAAAAAAGATTAATGTAAAATTTACTACTTTAAATAAATGATTTGAGTTTTGAGTTTGAGTTTTTGAGTCGGTAAATGTACGCGAGTTAAAAGACATTGGTACATGGCGGGGATCGAACTCGGGTCTCACGATTGTAAGACCGGTGTAATAGCCATTGACGCTCTTACATGAAATTATGTATTTGAAATAATTTCACTGTATATAGGAAATCTGACACACAAATCCATCATTCCTCTTGTATTCCCTATTGAAACATAGCATATTTGCATGACATTACGACCGAATTGGAGCATATTATATTAGAGACCGACGTACATACAATCATTGATCATAATTATGTTAATATCTCCTCAAATTTTGCTTAGTCAGTCTATCCCACTGACCTGAAATTAGCTGTGGACTGGTTGTTGCTACAACATTGGTGGCACTCATTGAAAAACGCCATTTTGGCGCTGGCAGTCAAGGAAAGAAAATACGGAAGTACGCGGTACTCTCGTAGGTGGCGCTTCAATTAGGGCCGCAAAACTAGCTGTCATTTGTATGGGACAACCTATCCAGTGCGTAGATAACCTTATATCAATGGCCCATCCCGATGATTGATCCGATGGCGTAGCGGATAGTAGACCTGCCTTTTACGCCGAGGGTCGTAGGTTGCGGGGGTTGCAGCACGCTAATGACGCAAAAATACAGCCACTATCGCCAAGTCTGACAAATATTGAGGGCTGTTTTAGACAATTCGTGTATCACTATAATGACAGGTTGTCAGTCTGTCGCCTAAAAAAAATATTAATCATTAAACCCTTAGTCACGGGAAACTCACTGGAAAGAAATGGGGTGATGCTATTCTAAGCCGGCATCGCACGGCAACACGGCGCCAACTAGTTTACCATATTAACTCGATCTCCGTATGGTTGAGTCACTATACCTCTGACAACTCGTGTTACCATACTATTACATTCAGGATATTGCCAGCCAAGTCCGGTCTTGGCTCCAAGAAGGGATTTCCGCTCTTGTGGTTGAAGGTACTACTCGAGCGAGACAACTAGCTTTTGGTTCAGCTAAGATCCTACTAATATTATAAATGCGAAAGTTTGTATGCTTGTTTGTTACTCCTTCACGCTAAAACTACTGAACCGATTTTCATGAAATTTGGCACTTTGGTAATTTGGATTAACACATGGGACAGTTTATATCGCGATTTTTTTCCTATGGGATGCTTAACTACTGCCCCCGGCTCCCTCCGCCCACGTGGAAGTCGGTTTTAATCCTGTAGCATCCCACAGAAAAAATTTTCGGGATAAAAACTATCTTGTGTGTTAATCCAAGTTACCCTCTATCTGTAAACCTAGCGTGAAAGAGTAATAAACAAACAAAGAAAAATACATACAAACTTTTACTTTTTCAATATTAGTAGGACAAGAGGGCTTAAAATAAGATTTTTCTTGAGTATGTCAGCTCAGCACCTTTTATCTACCCATGTAGGTCCCGGTTCCTGTCTATGATTACTTAGTCGAAGGGCGTTACACAACCATGTCAGAAGCCTGCTAATTGTGTTGAAAAATTCTGAACTAGGGTTCATTGGGTCGTTGGACGACTCGCTGTCCCACACGAAGAGAGAGATCTACCCGTGGATGGATACGTAACGCAAGGCAACTTTGGGATGAATCCAGGTCACCTCTTAAGGAGACCTACATTCTTTCACTGATGAATACTCTACTTGAACTCAGTTTTATCTAAACACAGTGGTTCATTTTCAACCTAAACAAGACAAAAAAAATGAGTTAATTTTATCAGCAAACATTTTACTACCGACTTTTATCGTCAGCAGCCCTCACAATTCTCATACAGGCAGTTCACTAATACTTGATAAGATTGGCTGACTGCTAGGGTTGCCAACCGTCCGCCTTGTCCGGATTCTACTGTCTTGTCCTGTTAAATATTTATGGACTGTCAGTCTTTTCGTTGTGCGGCGGCTTGCGTAGGACACATAATAAAACAGCAGACTTCTGCTTCTGCTTCAACTATTCTAGATAGTTAAACCAGCCCCCGAAGTCAGCTATTTTTATCTCATTGTAACGCCAACGAATCTCAACATCATTTCATCGCCATTGTGATTTTCTATACTTCAAACTGTTATCACTACGAAACTACTAAAATCATCCAACTGAGATCCAATCGACATCCAGCTGAAACGATTTTCATTTAGAAGACTTACGGCCCAGTTCTTGAGGGTTACATAATTATGTGGACCAGCAATCACAAATAACGCAAGTAGTTGACAGAACAGCCGACAGTAGAAAATTAATTTCATAATAATATTTGCTCTAAGAATGAATTCATGGTATATTTCGAATACTCCTCTTGAATTTAACCGCACGAAGGAAGCAAGTCGTATCGTCATAAACAAATTGTATATTCTTGTAAAAATTATGTCTGATTTTCTGATTGACTTTTCTTAAATGTGTAGCGAATTTTAAGGCTAAAATTTCCAGTTTTATTTGGCGCCAAGATCTTTTAAAAATTTAATATGTATTCTGATTAGTCCTGTGACATCCCTGCTCACAGGGTGCTTTCAAATTCGATAAGGTTGCCACTCTTGCCACGCGCCGCTAGTGCATTAAAAACAAGATTAAAACGACAAATATTGGTTTTTGATATAAGAACAGTGGATTTTGTGTATTGTTCGTTTTTTTGCTTTTGATAGTGATAGTAAAATGCAGGTGTAGATAAAATATAATATGAGTTTTTGTTGTTTATCTTTAGTTGACGTTTTAAGACGCCGCACAAGGTGCGTCCTGGCAGTCACCTTGTCACTGACAATCATAAACATACCCATTTTTCTAACTTTATTAAATAACTGAAAGACTGTTTACATTAATGCGAGTAACAAGACCTAAACAAGAACCAAATCAAACATGTCATATTCAACCTCTATTTTTTTCATTTTTTTATGGCCCAGGGGCCTTCAAAACTACGCCTGTCGGCTTGGTGGGGAGCACGAGCTCACCCGGAAATAATTGATTCCAGCCCAATCACGCTCTTTTAGGGCGAGGCTGGGCTTAGGAGTTGTTCTGGGAAGAACGGATCAGACTGAACCCGGGAAGGTTTTCTAGTTCTGTGGACAACCCATGTACTTAGGTAACCTCATAAACCAGAGGTGTCATGCACGCACACGAGATACACATTCTTTCTCTATGGGCAGCCTAGACTCCTAATCATTCCATGGGACGCTGCTGACCAATCCCTGAATTTATTATTCAATAGGTGGTTTTTACGACACCAATGAGCGAAAGGTCAGTGGGCAGACCACCTGCTCGATGGTCCGACGATATTGTCAAGTTCACAGGATCTCACAGGACCTCACTGGACAAGGCTGGTATAGGACCGTGAGGATTGACTCTGTAGAAAAGAGGCCTATACCCTGGAGTGGGTGGATGTGGCCTGAGAATGATAATGACGATCATGAGTAGAATTGTGATGATGCTATTCTAAACCGGCGTCACATGGTACAGTCACGCTTCGACTGAAAAAATCTATACTCCACAAATTCAATAATTGTCATAGCATTGACATGGCTCTTCCCACGCCCATTAAAATACTTACAAGTTCAGCAAAACAAATAGGACAGAGCCGAAACAGCGTTCAAAATGTTTAACGGTATAACGTCTTAAATTATGGTCCAGACCCCCCGGTGGTCTTTGTGTCCGTCTTATTATTGAATTTACACCTCCAGTGTCGCACGACACCGAAGCAGTGTGCAAAAAATTGTGACAATCGGAAACTGGACATTGGACAAGAATGCCTGGTTTAGGCGACTCACATATTTTACAAAAGGGATTTACGTTTTGGCGATGCGGCGTAAGAGCAAAGAGATTAACGGTAGCGAAAGTATTTCAATGAAGATATTTTACTTGTACTTAAGGCTTGTAAGCGTTTTTGACACATTTAAACACGTTAAAACTTCAACCTTAACTTTTATACTAAACTGTCCTACGATTTCTGAATCGCAAAACACCGAAGAAAAAAACAAGCATATTTATTAACGACTAATATCGTGAAATTACTTCAACGGTAATGCCATTGTCAACTGCCTCAAACTTGACATAATTGTATTTAATGCTTCGTGCCATTGAGATGTATCTTCGAATTTCATGCCCGTTAGATTCTAATGGGCATACACTGACAACAACAATGATAGATGCCATGCGGCATTCACAAAAGATCCATTGACAGCGCCTACCTCAACCCAATGCGCCCAATTATAGCTAAAATGTGCCAGAAAAAACATGCCCACATTGCCCACTGCAAACGGATTTGGAACCACTGTGCTTGGATTATAGAAGATAATTATTGCAAAGAAAATCTTTATATTGGCAAGATTTAATACTAAATGTTTTAATGTAAATTTTATTAATGTACAATAAACAATGTAAATTCTATTAAAAATGCATTGGCAATAACAAACGTAATAGGTAGAATCGAGGAAGCTTACCTACCTTAAATTGTTTTGTCATTTTTGTCACAGTTACCGCTTTTGTCTTTCTTCTTTGGAATATTTTTAAAATTTTAGGATTTTCTATTTTCCACAAAACACACTCTGGATGTCGAAGAATCTACATAGCTAAAGGTTAGCACAGATTCTTGAACAGCGAATTCGGACCCTTTTTATTCAAGTAGGATCTTTAGCTCAAAATAGCCAGATTCTCAGGTAGTTCATGTACCTTTCCTTGTCTCTTAGAGCATTTTATCTCATGCAGCTCACAACAGTAGGATCTGATGAAGGTAACGTTGCAGTACTGGCATTTGAAGACGCTGGAGAGTTTCTTTGGAATCCGTGCCTTCTCCACTTTTCTGGGGCGGCAGACGCAGCAATCTCTAAAATGTAAAGAACGGTGTATCAGGCGTAATCAGATGATGAAACTAAACAACTTTTTAAAATTTACCCAACCATTTATTGCACGCAAAAAGAGAAACAGAACAAATACAAAAAGAAAAGGACACAACGGGATTTTTTCTTATAAGCATGTAACATATTATAGTAGTTTTTTAGTTTCAAAAACATTTCAGTTTTAAAAGATAAGTGGGTTGAAAACTAAGGTCCTTCAACTATGTGTCTCATATGACCAGAAAAGGAGAAAAAAGTGAATGAGGATTATGCTAGTCAATTAGCTGATAATGAAGATGTATTGCTTACTTTGATGGTTCAGGTTTGTGCACTCTTATTATGTGCTCGTTGAATTCTGCCGATTTTTGAAACGATGAATCACAAACATTACAATTGAAAGCAATAACGGGTGGTCTGTCAGTTTTCTGTTTTGGCAGTATCCGTGACAGTAGCGACCGACAGCCTAATTGCACTAAACTTAGCATTCTTCCGATAGTTCCTGATGATATTTTAAATAGAGAAAATAATCCCAGTGGATCATAATTCACTTCTTGCTGTCTTTTATTATGTGAATCATCTGCGTAACGTTCTCTACTACTAAGCGAAGTATCTTTTTCTACATTTTCTTTTGAACACGGACTCGCCACTACCGCGCCACGGTAACTGGTAGGCTCATCATCGTATAAAATCAGCGCGTTGCTCAAAATTTCTCCATTTTCAGTTTTGTTCCTCTCTGCAGATAACATTTCCTTAATTTTTGGTACATGCGCGCTTGTATTACATTCATTAGATTGAGTGATAGGAGAAATGCCCATTGTTTCAATAATTAGTTGATTGACTGTTTCTTTGTTACTGCGCTCTTCATCGTTTTTATTTTCTAACATTGTAGTCTTGCAGCATGATCCCTTTTCATTTATCTTATTAGTTTCTTGATCTATATTATGTTTGCTCTTACTTGAACAACTGTGTATGTTTGTTAATACATTGTGTTTTATTGATGTGATTTGTGCGATAAGTACATTAAGTTTATCTTCAATAACTTTTAGTGTGCTGTCATTGGTGTCTGAATTTAAGCTTTCCGATTCTCCTTTAAAGTTTATTCTTTTTTTGACGGTAGAATTATCCGAATCAGAAATAGCAAATTTTAATATATTGATTTTATTTTTGTACACTATATTTTCCCTCCGATTTATGTCTTTTTCTCTTCTGGCATTAAGTTTTTTATCTCTTGAGGTATCAATTGGATTGTTACATTTGGTCTTTGAAGGTGTACTGACATATTTTTTTCTAGTGGTATTGACATCGAATTTTAAATCTATTGGTTTCTTACGAATTTGATTCTTTGATTTTTTGTCCACTGAATAAGAACAAGGCCCTAAACCACAATAATTTCTTCGTTCGTTCTCTAACTTTAGTAGGCGGCCATAAGACGAGCAAGGGTAGATGCAGTACTGATTTTCAGAACTATATACATCACTTGATTGTACGTTATCGCAATTTGAAGGTGCTGTTATGAAGCTAGAGTTATATTGTTCGTCGGAAGTATTATTATCAATACTGTTACTTGACGAAGGTGTTTGCAGAGTGTCAGTTGTTTGAGATTCATCTACTATAGTATGTTTTTTTCTAAGTTGGTTTATAAATTCATTCCATGCAGCCTTTTGCCTTTGAAATTCTTCAGATGTTTGTTCTAGACTATTTTTACCAAATCTTTGCGGTTTTGTCTTATTAGCAAGCGTTTTGTCTCCGTATTTCGGAATAACATATTCGTCAACTTGACCACCATAAGTAATCTCTTTACCATAAGGTCCTTTTTTATCCCTGATATTCTTTTTCCACGTTTGTCTAGGGCTACGTTTACTGCATCGAAAATCAGTATACAGGTCTTCATCAATTTTTTTTCTCGTTTTGATATTGTATGTACATGCTGATTCATCATAAGTAAGTGAAGCTGATTTCACGCCCTGCTCTCTTGAATAACTGCTTCCAGACTCTGTAACCTCAAATGTTGTTTTGAATTTATGTGATACTTTACCTAAATGAATAGTAGGTTTTTTTCGACCATAATCTGAATCAGATGAAGTCGTGTATTGATACATTTTGAAATTTACATTTACACCCACTCAAAATAATCCATTATAAAAACAAAACTAGAATTTTGGACAAGTATCACAATTTTATTTAGGTGATCATGATGATTTACACATATTGATGTACCATAAGATTTCGATTTATTTATAAGACTTCTACGACTGACCTCAATAAACTTTCAAAGACTTCTACCCAATTAGGGTAATTCTGCCAGTGTCAGTGAGTGGAGATTTCGGCCCAGCTGCGCCGGGTGGCGACTTAACAGGAACCGAAGTCGTCCTCATATACCATCCGGAAATGTGATGAAATATCTTTAACCTCAATTCTTCATATGTATAAGGGGACTTCGTTGATTAAATTACTATCGAAAATAAGACTCAAGGAAACATAATATAAAGAAGAATTGAAAACACGTTCATCATTAAGGGGCTGAGTAGAGCTAAAAGCTACTTTTATAAGTGATTTCTACCCTAGATGAAATGCAGAAAAACTGACGAAAAAAAAAGGTAATAATCTTCAGGATATTTGCTGTAGTGCTATTGTTTCCAAAAAATGATATTAGTAATTTAGCTTGATAGAAAAACATCGTAAAGTTACTTCTAAAAATCTATTATATCGCAAACTGTACGAACAAACCCCACGCAATAATTAAGTGTTTATTATCAGAATCAACGCCTTACAATACTCTATCGACATATTGTTTTTGACTTTCAAATTACTTATTTTAGACCGAGTTATCATCGAAAATACGAAAATATCATTGAATCGGCAAGATTCTGTCCCGTTCGCACGCGCGCAGTTTGACATTTGTCAGAAAGGGACCGGTTTTTAGCTCTTGTCAGCCCCTTAAAGGATGAAACAAAAAAGCCTCATCATCATCATACATACATACATATACATATCACGCCGTTATCTCTTGCGGGGTAGGCAGAGCAATAACGGCCGTTAAAATACGGTCGCTATTGCCACGTCTGACATTTATGAGGATTGTTTTCCAGGGTTGTCTCAGAAACCATGTGTATCACTATAGTGACAGGTTGTCAGCCTGTCGCCTAAAAGTTGTTAATACACCTGAAACCCTCAAGTTCCTCAGTTGTGTCTTACGACTCCCACGGGTAGGAAATGGGGTGATACTATTCTAAGCCGGCATCACACGGCATCATCATCAATCATCATATAATAGATCATCATTATGATGACGCTATATTCCACTGCTTTATTCTATGGATATGATCAAAGTTTGACATTTGGCTTCATAATTCTAAGGTCTATCGAGAGGTTTTTTTTTAGTTTCAGTTTTTTTATATTACTAGTGGACCATGGACCAATGTTTTACTATGGTTTTACTAGCTTTGAACTTCGAGCAACACCGTTATTCTAAGTCTGTGAGCAACACGGTTTTCCGTCTCGTTCCGACTCAGAACTTTGAAGCATCACCATTTTTTTAGGTTAGTATTATGTTCCTTGATCACAATTAATCACAAGCTTTGATATGAAGTTATCTACGCACTGGATAGGTTATCCAATACAAATTACAGCTAGTTTTGCGGCCCTAATTGAAGCGCCACCTACGAGAGTACCGTGTACTTTCGTATTTGCTTTCCTTGACTGCGAGCGCCACAGTCGCGACTTCGGAACTAAATTATGTAGTTTTGGGTACTTTCGTATTTGCTTCCCTTGACTGCCAGCACCAAAATGGCAATTTGCAATGAGCAACAACCAGTCCACAGCTAATTTCAGGTCAGTAATCATAATGCCGTGTGATGCCGGCTTAGAATAGCATCACCCCACATCCTTCCCGTGGGTGTCGTAAGAGGCGACTAAGGGACTCGAGAGTATTGGTGTATTACAATTTTTAGGCGACAGGCTGACAACCTGTCACTATAGTGATACACATGTTTTCCGAAACAACCTTAGAAAACAATACTCAAAAATGTCAGACGTGGCGATAGCGGCCGTATTCTTACGGCTGTTAACGCTCTGCCTACCCCGCAAGGGATAAAGGCGTGATATATGTATGTATGTATGTAATCATAATAGAGTTTAGTGGCATCGCCAGTGTCAAGTTGATAGATATTGCTTTGTTTCAGTTTTCATTATGGGGTTTTACTACCGTCCTACTACCCAAAATTAAGAAGAAAACCTATTAGTACAACTTTCCCCAGAAAACATAAATTAAAACGCATGGATGAATTGTTGAAGTTGAAAAATAGATTTATTTTAATTTTGACTCGTGTGAGAACACCAACGACACATTAAGGACAAGGCATTTTCATCACTAGTTTGTAGTATTCTTGCCTATTTTACATCATAATTTCATTTACGCTGCGTGTTTCCATAAGTAGGTACATACAGAAGTCTGTATAATAGACATCTTTTAAAGTATATCATGTATGAAAACTGGGTTCAAGGTATTATTTTTTATCTAGATTGCCTTCATTTAGAAACCACGAAATTTTTGATTGCAATAGACTATAATAGTCCGGTTCTTCTTCAGTTTGAAGAGGATTCAAACCATCAATTACAACATGGCAATGTTGTGGCTTAGTAACACTTTTATTTTTATTCTTATATTGTTGTTTTGACACAAACATGACACAAACGTGACATACCTTGGAAATACGGTGGTCTACTGTTATATCTTTCTTCTATTGTTGTTTCTATGACTCTGCTTCCAACAGTTTTATTTTCAAATTGATATTCGTGATGTTCTGGCAAAGGATCAAGGCCCAAATGCTTTGATTTTTTATGATTGGCATATATATTTTCACTGCTTAAATCATTATTCTTGTACGAAACTAATCCTTGATTATCTTTGACTGAGATTCGCTCAAGCTTTAAATCACAATTTACTAACGTCGTTTTGCCTTTCATTTTGTTGATATCAATATCGCTTTCATTTTTAGTATTCAAAATACTTGATGAACTTCTTCCCAATATCATTTCACTTTCGTCAAAAATATCACTAGTCGTAGGTTTTAAAACTTTTAGGGCACTTTCGTATGGGACATCCTTATGCATGACAACTTTTTCTTTTTGTTTTTTCTTTTCATCTTGTTTTGAAACAGAAAACGAGTGATCTAGTGAATCAGTGTTTTCATATAGGTCCGTCTCATCTAAAGTGGATTCATCTCGGTTCATATTCTCTACATTTTCCATATTAGAAGCCTGTTTATATAGCAGTTCTGATGAATTTTCACCTTCTAAATAACGAATCTGTTCAATTAAATCGACTTCCATAAGGTCACATGGACCAATTTCTGTCGTTTTACTTACTGCGTTTTTTTCTTTCAATTGTTCGTCAGCAAATTGTTTTACATCATTTTTCAATTTTGTGAGTGAAGTAATAATTTTAACTAGAGCGCTTAAATTTTCATTTATTGTATCCAATACGTGTTGATGTTGATTGTAGGACGACATTTTTCGAGTAGTATCGATTGCTTCTTGTTTATTAATTGTCTCTTGCTTAACAAGACCGCCAAAAACGTATGGTTGATTCTTTTCTAGATTAGTCCGATCTTTTGAAGTTTTTTGCGTATATATGATGGTCTGTAATGCCCGCGTGTTTTTGTCTGGCGGTATCTCGGTTGCAGTATCTTGAACAGTCTTCAAATGTTGTTTGATATGGACACAATTTGAGGAATTATTACCATTTGAATAATTATTACCATTTGGATAATCATAACATAAATGAATGTATCGTCGTTTTTTATGTCTGGAAAGAGAAGAATCCGTACGTTGTAGGTATAATGCTTGTGAAGAAGTTGGGTAACATAAAGACTTTGAAATATTATCATGTGGAGACCTAAACAAATGTATGTATCCGTGGGCATAATTATCGAAATATGTATCAGCGCTGCTAGTAAAGTGATCTACTAAAATGATTCGACTTGAGTGGAACTTGCGACTGTTTTTATGAAAATCATGTGGGAAACAGTTAAAATGTATTGTTTGATTTGGATTGAATTCAATTCTAAAATATTCCTCAAGTATAGATCGCGTGACATGTATACTGGGCGTGTGTTGTTCTTTGCTATATTTTTTTATGATTCCGTATTCAAATTTTAGTTTTTGTATATAATTTTCCCAGATTCTGGCCTTTATTTCTCTTTCCCTTGCTATGACTAATCGGTGCACAATTTTTTTCAATCTTAATTTGTCCATCATTGCTCTTTGGTATTGTTCGTCAAGTTGTATTGTTTTGGGTCGGCAATAGGTCATTTTATCGGCACGTTTGTGTTTATTTGTATAAGCAAATAAGAATTTGGGCATATAAAATCTAAATTTGCCATCGACACTATAAGAAGAAGAAGCATAAGGGCGTAGATAACTTTTCTTGTATTGTTGATTCGCAGCATACTTGTCATGAATCGACTTGGTCACTCTATTTTCTATATAAAATGATGCTTTCCTAAGTCTGTTTTTAAATAAAATAGAAAAAGGAATGCAGCTTTTCCTTACCTTCTGCAAGAATTTAGCGCGTATTGCCCGTATGATATTATTGTACAAGTTTGTGCAGTTTTTGTTTTGTACAGAACATTTCTCTAAAGCTTTATGTAGTGTATCGACATACAGGCATTGTGTCTTAGCGGGATTGTCCATTTCTGATGTTGTGGTTTTGGAGTAGTAGAAAATCTAATAATTGCTGAGAGGATTGGTGTACTCCATGCCTATAGCTGGTTCATATGATTTCGTTGTTGTTCGCTGTGATACATAATTTAATAAACAATTAAACTCAGCAGATTCACCTCTACATTTTTAGTTCTTTTTTCATTAGTAGTGTACCGTTTATAAACTCAGTAAATGAAATATAAAAACAAATAGGTATTAATAAAAAAAAATATTGTAAATAATCACACACTTATTAGTACCTTTTTTCAAATGGTTTCAAATATAATGGCTTCAATAAATTCTTTAAGTATGGCTTCTGTCTATAGAGACAAATCTGCCAGTGTCAAGGTGGGAAAATACACAGGTTCCTTAAAATATAGACAGATGACCGGTTTTCGTGGGTTTCTCTCTAAACACAGAGCAAAGAGGTCATTTGCAATGCTCGCTAATAATGTAAATTAATAATAGTTTTTTTTATTTTATTTATTATTTAATTGTATGGACTTCTACCCTATCTAGGGTAATTCTGCCAGTGTCAGTGAGAAAAGATTCCAGCGCAGCAGCTTCCGCCGGACGGTGACTCCTTTAGGGTGATAGTGTCATCTACAGGATCTGAAGGGCTCCTCTTGATACCATCCGGAATAATAGTTTTAGCAACTGATCATAAAATAGGTGAGCACAAGGTGGGAAAACATTCAAACGAAAATGTTCAGCAAAAATTTCGCGTCAGAGCAAGAATTGTCAGTGACAATCTATCCATCCTTGTCACTCTAATTGAAATTTCATATTTATATTCTGCTTTCACATGAAGACTTTTTGTGCTGAACATGAATATACCTGTGAATATCTAGGTTTTTTTAACTTGCACTGCGCATCCGTCTGCCTGGCGTGGTGAGTACGGCAATGTCCCCCAAATTGTGGGAGGCCCATGTCCAGCAGTGAACTTCTGTAGCTTTAGAAGTAGGTAGTATTAGATAAATGCCCGCACTACACTACGCCACTGGATCGGGGCACAGCTGGTACAAAGACTTAAACAGAATAAAGTTGAAGCATAATGTTTCATTTTTTTTACTTACTTTTATGCTAACTAGTCTACTTTCTGGGTTACATTTTGCACTTGCAATATTAGTAAAAAATACAGCTTACAAATGATAAAGTGGGATGCCGGTTTAGAATAGCATCACTCTATTTCTTTCCCGCGAGTGTCGAAGGAGGCGACTAAGGGAATCGAGTATTTCATGTGTATTACAATAGGCGACAGGCTGACAATACCTTTAACTATAGTATACACCAATTATCTCAAACGGCCCTCAATATTTTATTTATGGCGATAGCGACCGTATTTTTACGGCCGTTAACGCTCTGCCTACCCCGCTAGGATTAGAAGCGTGATGTATGTGTGTGTGTGTGTGTGTGTGTGTGTGTGTGTGTGTGTGTGTGTGTGTGTGTGTGTGTGTGTGTGTGTGTGTGTGTGTGTGTGAGAGAGAGAGAGAGAGAGAGAGAGCTACAGTGTTTATCCCCCTCACTAAATTTTAATAATCACTTTGCATTTTGATGAGTGTTTTTTTACAATAGTTTTTAACAAGCCATATCTCGTTCGCAGGTTGTCTTGTCATGCGATTATGTTAATATTGGATAGAATATTCATTGAACAAAAACACCCTTAGGCCACGGAATATGCTTACTACAGAGCAGAGATGTAGCGACAAAATTCAAGGCATCTGAAGGCACGTTAAAAAATTCACAGATGCTTTACTTAGCTAGAACACTATTGTCCTCCTATTTAGTTCACGTTTGGGTGTAACTCTACGTGTTAGAAATTATTTCCAACTGTGATATTGATAGTCCTCTGATTATTGCAACTATTGTTTGTTCTAAGATATCGTTAGACTAGCGGCCTGTCCCAGCGGCTGCGCCCGTTGCAACTCATTTTCCCGTGGGAATAAGGATTTTTCCCGGCAAGTATTATACATAAAAAACATCCTCTTGTATCGGTTTATCTATTTTAAAAAACTGCATCCAAATCTGTTGTGTAGTTTAAATATTTACATACAGACAGACAGACACGTAAAACGACTTTGCTTTATACTGTGTAGTGAAAACAAAACGTAAAACTAATAACAATTCCCAGTATAAAAAACTTAGTAAGGTATAAAGAAAAATTTAATAATAACATAGAACGCACAATTAACTTAATCGGTTCCCCTCACCAAGTTCTGTATAGTTATTCAATTACCCTTATTCAGGCACAAAAGTCAGGTAAATAACATAAGAAATAAAGGACGTCCTTACTTAGGGTCACCTTTGAGGTAGAGCAGTGGCCCCAAGGTCGAACCCTGCGGGACTCACTCGATAGCTCTTCCTACATCGTGTTAGTTAACGCAGGAGTTTCACCACAGTTGTGTTGACTATGCATTACCGTCCGAGTTCAAGCGCTAAATTTTAGACTTAAACATTACTGGGGATAGATAATGATATTTTTGCAGTAGCGATCGTATCGAAGGCCTTTGAAAAGAAATGTATACCTACGCAAGCAGACGGTCTTATCAAAGTAAGGTAAAGGTCGCCCACCATGCTGAGTTGCCATGGAATCCTACTCATTACCAATCAGCTTTTATTGAAAACTCCTTAAAAACATTTTTATTATTTCTTTTACATCATTCTCCTTGCCTTATCCCGTTCTCTGTCGGGGTCGGCTATCTAACCTAGGGGATTTGACGTGGACCAAATTATAACACAGGGTGACTGCTAGCTATCTCACCTCTGCAACCCGAAGACTAACTAGCCCTAATCACATTCAAATATCATCCGAATTCAAATTTTATTTGAATGTGGGTTTCATCACGATGTTTTTCCTTCACTGCAAGCTGTAAGAGCAGTGATAAATGTACATGAGTAAAAACACATTGGTACATGGCGCGGATCGAACTCAGGTCTCACAATTGTAGGTGTCCTAACCACTTCGCCACCGACGCTTAATATTTATTTTAAATAACCCGTGAAATCATTATTATCTAAGAAGATAAAATTAAAATGAAATTGTTAGCCTACAATGGGACACAGAAAAGTAAAAAAAAGAGCTTTGTCACCAAAGATGAATATTAGGTCCATAACTCGAGCATTGAAGATGTATCTACACACAATAAAATAAAGCCCTTAACAACATTATAAACCAAGGCAATTGGAAAGAAAGAGATGATGAAAAAACTCTTATGACGGGAACTGGAGAACGAAAGAGAGGGATGATATCATTGTGTGTACATAATGGTCTGTCTACATGCGATTGTGCCCCGAACACACGAGACGATTTTTTATTCCATTTGATCTTTTATTATTCATAGGTAAGCATTATCGTATCGCGACCAGTTTTGGGTACTACGCGTTTAAATAAATTAGGGTTCCTTGGCATTCTTTGGACCCTTTGAGTTATGAAAAATTATGAATTATGATGGTTCACCGAAACACTGCAATACTTCAGAATTAGTATAATTTCTCAAGTTTTTCTTTAACAGGATTGAAACCCCACGACTGACAGTCTCACAATGATGCATAAGGAGCTGATAAATTCTCCTTGTCTTATCCCGTCCTCTGTCGGAGTCGCCTATCTAACCTAGAAGATTCGACGTGGAACCTAGTTTTTAAACAGAGCGACTGCCATCTGATCTCTGCAACCCGAAGACTAACCCGGCCCGAATCCTACGTTAAGTCTCATTCAAATATCATCTGAATTCTTTCATTCTTTCATCCTCTCAGGGCGGAGGCGCGGGCGCTCACTAATAAAGTATAATCTTATTGTATTGAGCAAAAATTTGCAATGACTGCTACGGAACCTTCAACGCAAATCAGCGATCCAGTCTTGCCAGTTTTTTACGCAGCGTCTGTGAGGAATGCAATGTCCAGGAGATTACGCGGCGGCTCAAAGTGCAGGGCTGTGTGGAAACCTCCCTCGTTACCATGGCAACCATTATGCCAGCATCAATAGAGCCCATTGAGCAGCCTTTCCATGAATCCAATTGTTGAAAACGTTGTAAATATTTGGGATATTTCCATTGATAAAAATGTTACAAGTTTTACAAGATTGTTGAGAATGTTCTTGAGAAATTTTAGTTTTACGATTGAGTGTTTTTAATCAACTTAAAAAAGAAGAGCATCAATGAATATTTTTATGTTGAGCAGTGACATCTGAAACTACGGTGCGTGCGAACAAAGGTGCGTGTTTCTATATTGTACCTATGTTAAAAACAGTAAAAGAATGTTGAAACTGAGTTGCAACAAATTTTACTAAAATCGGTCCAGTAGTTTTTATGACACAGGCTTTGAAGTGTTTCTACACTCAATCTTATAAATAAGTCATAACTTGAAAATTAATGAATGGTAAACGATGATTTGATGAACGATTTTCGTTTACGTTTCAGGTTTTTAACTACCAAAAACCAGGCATAGGCCATTTTTTCTCATTTCGCTAACGGAATAGAGCTTTCGTAGCACGGAATCGTAAACGAACGTTTCAAAAATTGAGCTCCTGATAGTAGAGACATCTAGTAGTAGGTACTAATAGCGCCACTTGAAAGTTCAAATTCTGCGGTAGAAAAATATGCAATTTTTCCGATGACTAACTTTTCCAACCCAGTTATTCGTAGTATCGACTATCGATAAGATATGGATACCTTAACTCTTCCCACGTTTACTTATAAGAAGTTAAACAAATGACTACAAATGTGTAAATAGTCAAGGAAAACGTAATTTACCGCGATAAAATAAAATTTACCTACAGTTTTTGATTTGGGAAAATACTTTATTCCTATGGGAAAAGGGATAGCAGTGAATAAGCACTTGACGACCGATGTGGCGCAGTGGTAGTGCGACTGCCTTTGACGCAGAAGGTTCCGAGTTCGATTCTCGGTGGGTCACTCACAAAGTTGATATTTGTCTCTTTGTGAATTTGTTCCCAGTCTGGTTAGGACATTGCGGACTGAACCACCCGATTGTCCGTAAGTAAGATGGTTCCGTTTTCGGATGGCACGTTAAGCCGTAGGTCCCGGTTGCTGTCTATGATCACTTAGATGGCAGTCGTTATACAACCATGTCAGAAGCCTGCTACTTGTAGAAGGCGGTTGAAAAATTCTGACACTAGGGTTCATCGGGTCGTTGGACGACTCGGTGTCCCACACGAAAAGAAGAAGAAGAAGCACTTAAAAATTATCATCACCGACTCAATCAACTAATGTGACGGCATCCAAATATACTGACTGCCTCAGACAGAATCATTGATATGAATCATTGCTATCTACGCACTGGATAGGTTGTCCCATACAAATGACAGCTAGGTTTGCGCCTCTAATTAAAGCGCCACCTACCTACGAGATTACCGCGTACTTTCGTATTTGCTTTCCTTGACTGCCAGCGCCACAGAGGCGACTTCGGAACTAAATTATTTAGTTCCCGGTACTTTCGTATTTGCTTTCCTTGACTGCCAGCGCCAATATGGCGATTTTCTATGAGTGCCACCAATATTGTAGCAACCACCAGTCCACAGCTAATTTCAGGGTAGTGCTCAGAATGAAGGTTATGTTTTTCCAGTGTACCTAGGTATCCATTTATGTGGCCAAGTAAATTATTTTTCATGGCCCAATCGGCTAGGTTAATATGGATAACATAATGGTGTCGTCAGATTCGTTTCAGTAGTTCGAGTCACACTGGGAATAATAAAATTTCATAAATTCAAAATGGCGGATTTGAAACGCAGAATATGTCTTTGAAATTACCGTAGTCGGGTTTTTGTTTTTGAGCATTATGCAAATTCCTTACTCTCAAGAAGCATGAGTGTAGGTATTCCTCTAAATCGCGGTATGTATTAAAAAAATCTATAATAAAAAAATACCACCTACAAACATAACTCACCTACATCATTCTTGTTTCATGGTTTATTTGGGATTTGGCCCAATTATTTGCGTACGAAAGCATTTTCCAATCAAAATTCCTTTGCCTTACGAGTCAAGGCCGGATAAAATACCACGAGTGCCTAAACTGGGGTACAGGTGCCGATTCAGTGCTTAACACGATTT
This sequence comes from Keiferia lycopersicella, assembly GCA_029255805.1. Lineage (NCBI taxonomy): Eukaryota > Metazoa > Arthropoda > Insecta > Lepidoptera > Gelechiidae > Keiferia > Keiferia lycopersicella. Next base: position 16,700,370 of record JARACZ010000005.1, read on the forward strand.
TCTTAAGTTAAATTTAAGATTTGATATCCCAGATGGAAGAGGCGGCACCTGTGCTGGTAAAATCACTGGTTCACATCCTGCGGTAGTAAAGGTGCAAGTTGTCTAAAAATAAGAAATCGAAATTATTTTGCGGCGGCTGGGACATACGCTGGACCGTGGCATCCTACTGCTCTGAGCGCTAGTAACAATTTAATATCATTGCTTTGAGCTATCAGCGGCGGCCCGGTGACCAGACCAGCACTGTATTTTTTTTAGTCTGATATGTCATATACGCCTCTTAAAAGGCCTAACTTGTCTTATTTTCATACGTGCCGATGTCGATGACAAAAGGCAATCGATTTTGCAATCAAAATCCAATGATGGGCAATATCGGGTAAGTATTGTCAAAATTCCGTCGCCATTGGCTTCAAATGTCAAAATGAAGCCGATTACCTTACGGATGATGAAAGTTAGACAATCAAGGGGCTTATTCATTCGTCAATAAAATCTCTACCTAAATTCATCTCTGTACAAGCACAGGCCAAAACAAAACCGACAGAGGCTCAGATATGGTCTTTGGACTACATTTGAATATATTTTTCAATGGTTTGCGTCCGTCCACGCCCACCGCTTTGATTAAAATGCCACCCTTTAGGACGAGGAATGTATGAGCTATGTGTTACCTCTTAACTTTATGCCTTCTCTGTGCTGATGTTTTTGAAATTAATAAATTCTTTGGAACGGCAGTACAGTAAAGCTCAGGCTGGGTCAGACAGTTTGGATCAGTCCAATGCCGAGCAAAAGTCACTGACATTGGCAGTTGGAGTGTCTTATCATCATCGTCATCACATCTATGGGAAATAGCTGCTGAGCGACTAGATGGCGAAAGCGGGAGATCGTTCCCTGGGGGAGGCCTATTTTCAGCAGTGGCTTGTTGGGGCTGTTGAGTTTTGTTTTGACATCAAATATGTATTTTATAAAACAGAAAACCAAAGACAAGTCTACAATAAGCTCTATTACTTACTGTGATCACGGAGCGGCGGTGGCCAAGGACACCGGTCTTACAATGAGTGAGAGTTCGATCCCGGCCGCGTAAATACAAACCCGACTACAACACAGACATCCATACTCTGTGTTGTAGTCTGGTTGGTACAGAGTTCGGACGTACAAACCCGACTACAACACAGAGCACTCATACCAGCCTCTTCGCAATTACATTAGTTTTGAAATGCCCTGTGTCGGTTCTGGCACATCGCCGGCCCCTGCCGGGGCACGCTCGCTCCGCTCGCTCGGCTCGTGCGTTGTGGACGCAGTTCTAACCTAACCTAACCTAACCTGGCGACGACGCCAGGTTAGTATAGGTTGTACCTAACAAACCTATGTTTGAGCTTGAGTGGCTTTTGAATTTATAATTAAAATTTCATTAATCATTAAAAACATCATTTCTCATTAAAATTTCATTAATCACTTAAGTGTGATTAATCATTAAAATTATCATTAATCATTTCATTAACTGTTCATTATGATTGGTTATTCATAATTATAATATCATTAAACTTTGATTTATCATTAAAACATCATTAGGTAATCGTTTAATAACAATTACAATCGTTAACTTGGCATCGATGATGTCTGTGTTGTAGTCGCCTTTGTAGCATAATTTAATGTTCCAACCCGACTACAGCACAGACAGTCCCCTGTCTGTACTGTAGTCCGGTTTGTACTAGCGCATCCCGGCCATGTACCGATGTGTTTTACTTACTTACATTTCCTGACTGCTTTTACGGTGAAGGAAAAACACACACACACACATCACGCCTTTATCCCTTGCGGGGTAGGCAGAGCGCCAACGGCCGTAAAAAAACGGTTGTCAACGCCACGTCTGACATATTGAGGGCCGTTTCAGATGATTCATGCATTACTATAGTGACAGGTTGTCAGCCTGTCGCCTAAAAAATGCAGCACACATGAAACCCTCGAGTCCCTTAGTCGTCTCTTACGACACCCGCGGGAAAGAAATGGGGTGATGCTATTCTAAGCCGGCATCACACGGCAATCAAGGAAAAAGAGTGAAGGAAGTGTCCTTCACGGCAGTGAAGAAAAAACATCGTGATGAAATCCATTGAATGTGACTTAACCTAGGATTTGGGCCAGGTTAGTCTTTGGGTTGCAGAGGTCAGATGGCAGTCGCTCTGTGTAGAAACTTGGTTCCACGTCACATCCCCTAGGTTAGATAGCCGACCGTCAGAGAACGGGATAAGGCAAGGAGAATGACTATGACTAACTAAGATTACATTCCTAAAGGTCCTCTCACTTCTATATATATATTCTTTATTGCATAAACAGTATGGAAAATAATTACAAGAAAAATTGTTGCAAAGGCGGGCTTATCTCTAAATGAGAGATCTCTTCCAGCCAACCCATGTGTTGTGAGAGAATCTAAAATTTTGGGGCAATTAGGCAATAAAAGAAACTACATGAAAACTAAATAAATAACTAATGCTATAAAATAATATAACGTACATACCTACTTAAATAAATATACTTATTAAATCCACATAAATAGAATACCAATACTTAATTACATATCAAACAAATACATAAACATATCAAGGTTGTTGGGAAATAAAGTGCTCTTTTACACGAATTTTGAATGTAGAAATGGAGGGACTGTCCTGTATAAACATAGGGAGATTATTCCATAGCTGTACAGCTCTTACACAAAAAGAGTTAAAAAGGAATTTAGTGTTCGCTCTAGGACACACCAACATCTTATTGATGCGGGCGCGCCTAGGGTGAGGATGTGGAGGAAGGGAATGGAAACGATTGCGGAGATAGTCGGGAGTGGCAGGATTCTATGTACAAGATTGGGTGAGAAAACGTGACAAAAATTGCCGTCAGATCCATAAAATCATAAAGGCCTCTAAGCATAAAGGCGCTACGAGCCGGGGGGCCTCGTGGGAACGACCAGTGCCTCGTTTTTCGAAACTACAAGCTACAATTCTACAGGTGAAATTCGATGTACATTGCCTAGCGGGTCAAAAATTCTGGTTTTTCAATGTCCCGGCTTCTTCTTCTTTTCGTGTGGGATACCAAGTCGTTCAACGACCCGATGAACCCTAGTGTCAGAATTTTTCAACCGCCTTCTACAAGTAGCAGGCTTCTGACATGGTTGTGTAACGACCGCCGTCTAAGTGATCATAGACAGCAACCGGGACCTACGGCTTAACGTGCTATCCGAAACACGGAACCATCTTACTTACGGACAATCGGGTGGTTCAGCCCGCAATGTCCTAACCAGACTGGGAACAAATTCACAAAGTGATAAATATCAACTTTGTGAGTGACCCACCGAGAATCGAACCCGGGACCTTCTGCGTCAAAGGCAGTCGCACTACCACTGCGCCACATCGGTCGTCAGAGCTCCACCGGCTACGCTATGTACATCGAATTTCACCTGTAGAATTGTAGCCCGTAGTTTCCTTGCATAGGCCACTGCCCGCGACACTGTGCCTCCACGAGAATTTTTGTGGATCAGTTTTAGACCACGCGATTCCCAAACATACCTGTAGGTAGATAGATGCACGATTCCTAAAGCGGATTGCACACTTGACGCATGACGGAGCGCGAAGGAGTTACCAAGATCCAAAGTAAAACATGATTTTGAGACGTGGCTGCGTTCCCTAGATTATGACCAAATAGAGAGCATCCTACCTAAATCATGTGGTTAACATACGGAGACGATAGACACACACAGACACACACACACACACACACACACAAACACACACACACACACACACACACACACACACACACACACACACAGACACACACACACATACACACACCACACGCGCGCACACACACAGACACCCCAAACACACTCACACAAACCACACTCAAACACACACACACTACATATCGACACCATACTACCTGCAAACTTTTATTTATAGCTAGGCCATTTTATTTTTTATTTTTACTTCCAAACTATTTTTCTACTTTTTATAAATTATTATTTGCATGCAAGAATTATTTACCTTCTTTTACACTATTAATAGTAACAAACATGTGTTATGCATATCCAGACCGAGACCGGACTTATTGTAAACCCAATGCCTGTTAACGTTGGCTAAGGTCTCCGCGATACAAGCTGTGCTTAGTGCGGAGGCCGCTGTTAAGAAAGAAAGTCATATACTACCTACTTACTATGTAATGTCGAAAATACCTTTCTGGAATGATATTTCTTTTGTGTAAATTGTGTGATTCTAATGAAATAAATTATTATTATTATTATAAAAAAAAAAAAAAAATATCGCAGCGGTCTGTCGGATCCATACTAACGTCACTTCCCATACTAAAACCGCACTCGACGGATGGCACTGCAATAGCGCCGCGTCAGCAGCGGTTGAGCTGTTTTAGTATTGAGATTGACATTTATAGTATGGATGCGACAGACCGCTGCGATATTTGCTCCGACCCCGACAGAGAACAGAGATTCGGCAAAGAAAATGATCAGAATGATGATGACTCTTTCTAAAATTCACTTTACATTCTTAAAAATTATCATTTGCTTGTAAGTAGATAGATACGCCATGAGTTCTTCAATAGCAGAAGAGTCCACTGTTGGGCATGAACCTTCCCCGGTGTGAGGATATTTGCCATACCACGCTTGACAGGCAGATTGGTGAGCACAATGTAAGATGTTTCATTCACAGGAACGCTGCTATCTCTTCCCTGGGTGAATTTACCCTTCGACGCTGTTTATGACATCCACGGGTAGAATTCACTAGTTTCTTGGGTCAATAATAAAATATTAAAGTTTTGTCTAAGCTTAGCTTAAAACTATTGTCCAAAAATACTACGCACTTCAACCAAAAAATTTCGAGATATTCAAAGTTTGAGATTAAATAGAAAAATAAATATAAAAGTGTTTTACTTGCGGCAACGTAACGCCTTCAGTTTTTCATACAAGATATCGTTTTAAGAAGACTGTCCCGATGGCGTAGCGGATAGTATGCCTGCCTTCTACGCCGAGGGTCGTGGGTTCGATCCCCACCGGACACAAATATTTGTTAAGTCAATTTCCAAATATTTGTGTTGAGTCTGGGTGTTTTCTATGTATTATATGTATTTATTTACAAAAAAAAAGTATATATGTATTAGTATCAGCTATCTAGTTCCCATAGTACAAGCTTTGCTTAGTTTGGGGCTAGATGGCGCTGTGTGAATTGTCCAGGATATTTAAAATTTATTAATTTATTTAAAAAGTAGCTCATTTGACCTGTCAGGAATGTAGCCTATTGGGGTGATGCCATTCTAAGCATCACACGCCATCGTGAGTTATAAAAACTCCCAATATTCAACCCGCTTGACCGAATGGACACCGAAATGGGATAGCATCTATCTCAAACAACTTTATATGTAGTCCTAAACATTTTTTCAAAAGATTTTTTACATCAAAACAATGCGTCGGTAAACGATAATTAAAAGTGGAGGTTCTATCGCCTCTGTCAGGTTCTTTCCCTTCTTAGCCGAACCCGGGAAGGAGGTTAGTAGACCCCAATGTTTGCAATATTCTGAAATATTGTTAATGTGTTCCTAAAGGTTCTTCTGATTATTTTCCTATCAAGTGTGCAAATTTTTATGAGTTGTATGATTGTCCTCGCAAATACACTCTGAAAGTATTAAGATGGCTATTTTCGGTTCAGTAAAGTTTTACTTACTAAGGGGCAATAAAAGTCATTCAATAGTTTAAAGGTAAAAAGTGATTCTGTGCTCTCTCTATTTTTGTATGGGACACCGAGTCATCTAACGTCCCAACGAACGATAATCTCAAAGTTTACAGCCACCTACTTACCAGTAATATACCTCTGAAATTGTTGTGTAACGACCACCGTCAAAAATGTACTCTCTACTGTGAAGTCGGTTATGTTTTTGCAAATTTATGGCTTCTTTTTTTTCTGCCTGCATTCTTTTTTTTTCTAATCGAATTGCCTTTTACGGGTCTAACTAATTGATTGGTTTAATGTTGATTTTATTTTCTTATCTCAAAAGATAATATCTTGTGAAATGGAGGTTGGATTTTTTAACTGTTTCTGGATTCTCGCAACTTTGTTTATCAAATGTTTTACCTTAATAAATCTTTTGTTTTATCATGTTAATTGTTCTTATAAGGCTTTTGTGTTTGAGATAAATTCCTTCTTAATTGTGTAAATATCAGTATAGTATGAATTAGATATATATTTTTTTCGTAACATTTGATTCAATCAGTAGCGGCGCGGCGTTAGGTATGGTTCAGCCTGTGCGATCGCCTAATTTCAAGAGTCAATTTCTGAAGCGTCTTAATTCGATTATTCTGTACGGATGTCCCAATTCCCAAACGAGTGGTCTAACCACACATTTTCAGATTTCTTTCACAAATCACTTTCTTTCACAATTTATTGGCATTCCCATTGGGGAGGTCAGCCCTACTTTGGTAAGGCTAAATCCCCCCCCCCCATCCCCCCCCCCCCCAATGAGAATGGTGAACAGTTTTGGGGGCAATCGCAAAGTGTTCTATTCACAGAAGATTATGATGTCCATTTTCTTCAGTCTTCACATTTTTGACGTCTGTTCATGTGCATTTTTGGCGCATGCGTCTATCAGATGCAAAGTGGGTTAAAAGTTACTAAAAACTGACTTTGACATATGAAAAACACGTAGGCTTGTTTTCTTTGACCGAGCAACCAATGGAACCGCCGCGGCGTGCCGTGTAAAAAGTTCTTCCATTGGTTTTCTTATTAAAATCGTTTAACCCTCAATCAATTGCAAAATCCACTAACCAACACTGCACACCCTTATCTATGTCCACATTCACGTTGTTTGACAAACAGCCGGCTGCGCCTGCGCCGACTTTCCCGTAACGACGATACGTGACCGACGATCGATACCGCCGGTACCACCACAAAAACTACGCCCAAATCTACGTTTACTACACCCGTGATAGTATACATTGATGGCAAAGAATACAATACACTTGTCACGCCTTTAGCTTGCGTTGTAGGTATACATGGTCATTGTCGCCACGTCTGACAAATACTGAAGCCCTTTTTAATGCCTAGTGATACCACTGTAGTGACAGGCTCTCAGCGCTCGCCTCTCGAAAGAAATGGGATGATGCTACTCTAAAACCAGCATCACACGACATCTCTGCCCTGCGTTGGCAAAACACTGTATCTTTCAATTTGTAGATTTTCAGGAAACGAGATAACATTTCTAATTATAATTTTGATTGTAACTTCCATCTAAATGAAGCAAATGAGCTGATTTCTTCAGAATATAAGCAAAATATTGAACTTTATCGGTCTATGATAATAAAATACTAGGTTTCTATTAAAATAATAGAGTTTAAAGGGAAAACTTGTTTTGTATGAACAGAAACGCAAATTTTGTATGCACCTTATTATGGCAAAACACTGTAACTCATGTTGACGTGTTTCTCCCTAATAAAATTTGTATGAAATCTTTGTTGTATTCAGTATCATATAATACTATTCAGGGGTTTTCATCTCAGCCTTTGGGTCGAGGGCTGTGATAAAGTATACGGGTATGCGACCCCGGCTTCCAGAGCTTCTACTGTCTTTGTCTACCTCTCAGTCAGTAGTATCCCACTACCTGTGTTCCTCTCCTAATTTCACCAAATTCCTTTCTATTCCTACTCCTAGTTCCCTTCTCTGCAAGGTCCAACACAAGCAATTCCCTCTGCTTGCCTTGCTTAACAAATAAAAATTCTGTTTCGGCGAGAATGGCAACCCAATGCAGATATGCACAAGGGCTTGGCGGACTCAGCAAGGCAAGGTGGATGACCTTGGTGACCAAGGTGGCGACAGTAGAGGGCGCGGGTAGTTACCGTTGGCCAGACACTGCCTGCGTCTGACCTCTCCTAGGTAACGGTTTTCAGTTCCACTGAGTCAAGGAGTGGGAGGGCTAAGGGCATGCGCCTGCGTCCTGTCCTGTGGCTATGGGTTGAGGTAGAGAGGACTGGCGTGGTGCCAGCTGGGCTTTGTCTGATTCCTGCACATAGGCTGTCCTAAAAGTGCGAGTACACGCCTTGGTCGCTTTTGTATTGCAAATCGTGACGACAATGCGATTTCGGCAGCACCTGGGATGACAAAGCAGCCCTTTCAAAGGAGGCACCCCATTCCTCGCCCAGCCGAGGGGGGGGCTAGAAAAGGTGCCCTAAAAGTGCTCGACCCTACCTGGAAGGTGGTACTAACCACGGCTGCCACCGCATCATTTAACTCGTGGTCGACGCAACAGAAAAAATAAAAAGTGCATGAAACCATCTGTCATGACATTTGGCGCATGAAACGTGAGAATTCTCATTCATGGAGATGGCAACTCCTGTCCTGAACGCCAAACCGCCATCGTAGCTCGAGAACTTCATCGCTATAACGTGGATGTGGCTGTGCTCAGCGAAACCCATCTTGCTGATGAAGGAGAACTGGTGGAAGATGGAGGTGGTTACATTTTCTTCTAGAAGGGTACCTCTGCATCCGAATCTCGATGTTCAAGGGTAGGAGTTGCCATTAAAAATCATCTAGTAAAGCGACTTGAAGAGTGTCCTTTTCACATCTCGGACCGCGTTACCACACTACGCCTACACCTGGATACAGACAATCACCTTAATGTCATCAGTGTCTATACTCCAACGTAAGACAAGTCTAAAGACATTAAGGACAAATTCTACGAGGAGTTAAGTCAATGCCTTGATAGTATAAACGCCAGAGAGCAGATCTTGTTGCTAGGCGATTTCAATGACAGGGTTAGACGGGACTACGAGGCTCGGCCTGGAGTTCTGGAAAGACACGGAGTTGGCAATATGAACAGCAATGGTCTGTTGCTGCTCGGTTTTTCTAGCGATATTGAACACATGTTCAGACTTGCCGCTAAGCACAAGACAACGTGTATGCACACGCGTTCCGAACACTGTCATTTGCTCGACTTTGCTACTTTATACGGCAACGAGACATCAGTCAAGTTCAAGTCACCCGCGTCATGCGCGGTGCTCACTGTTGGACTGACCATAGACTAATTGTCACTAAGCTACGACTCCGCCCCCGTCGACCTCGCAGATCCACAGTGAAGAAGTCTGCGTGTTTAAACGTGGACAGGCTGAAAGATCGCGAGGTTAGGGTGAAATATGCTGAAACCTTATTTGAAAAGACGTTGCCAATAACTGAGACAAGTGATGTCAGTGCTGCTTGGGAAGTTTTGTCATGTCATCTCATAGGAGACCGCTTTTGCTACTTTGGGTACGAAAGACTGACATAGTGAAGACTGGTTCGATGATTATAGCGAGGCTCTTAAAGCAGCATTCGACAAACATCGACAGCGCCTGCGACGGCATAATCGGAGAGGAGGAAGTGTTGCGGTGGTCAAAGAGAGTGACCAAGAATTACGCAAGCTCGACAAATAAAAGACAAGTGGTGGCAGGACAAGTCTTGTCAAATGCAGTGGCTCGCCGATACAAACCAGATTGGTGAGTTTTACTGTGAAGTGCGTAAGCTGATTGGTGCGTCCTACCGTGCAAAAGTAACTTTAAAGTCTTTAGAGGGTATGCACCTCCTGACCAGCAAGGAGGATGTACTTAAACGTTGGGCTGAGCATTTTCACAACTTGCTTAACGTAGATCGATCAGCTGATCTGAATAATATCAGTTTGTTGCCTCAACTCCCGTTAGCCACGGAGCTGGACAAGCTCCTGTCATGTGACGAGGTTGTTACTGCCATCAGACAGCAGCTTAATAATCCGGCGGTTGCCATTGACATTATACCGGGTGAACTACTTCAAGATGGTGGTACGTAGAGTTGCCAGGCGTCCGGCTTTAGCCGGACGGGATCAGACTTTTTGGTTGCCTGTCCGGCCAAAGTAAGCGGCGTCCGGCCTGCCCGGCTTTTGTTAGGCTTTTTATATTTCGGAATTTGCACGGGTCGAGACCGAATTGTGAAGGAACAAGCACGTGCTAGACGCGAGCACTGTCGCCCCCAAAGATCGGCCCCAGGGTGTTCTTTTTTTCACTTTTTAACATTTACCCCGAAAATCCTCAAAATGTAATGTGTCCGTCCGGCTTTTCTACCCAAATGTCCGGCCAAACTCGCAGGTCTGTCCAACCTTCAGGTGAGAGGATCTGGCAACCCTAGAGGTACGGAGTAGCACACGGCAGTATGGAAACTTTTCGTTCCAATGAGGATGGAGGAGAGGGTCCCTGAGGACTTCAAAGTGTCTCGCATTTGTGCCCTCTACAAGAACAAGGGTTACCGTTAGTACTGTGACTCATATCGCGGTATTTCATTGCTGTCAGTCCCTGGATAACTCTTTGCCAGAGTCTTACTGAACCGCCTCAAAGATTAATCGGAGTCCGCATCCGTTTCCACACAGATGGCAGTCTTTTCCGCGCTATTTTGACAAAACACTGTAACTTTTAGTACTGTGTTTTTCCATCACGCGCGAAAGTAGAGCGCGGTATGGCAATACACGGTAATATTTGATACAGTGTATTACCAAAATAAGCCTTATGACTTTTCATGATACAGTGTTTTTTACTTTCTATATCTGAATGAAATAAAGGCCAATTTATGTTTTAATGGTATGTATGTGCAGTGTACGTCCATTGGAGCATTTCTGACGCTATTGTGACAAAACACTGTATCTCATAATACAGTGTCTTGTCATAACAGGGCAGATCTTATCTAACATCATACGGCGTTGAACACAATGGAAAGGAAGAAAAAGATATAGACACAGCAGTGGATGACGAAGCGAGAGATACCGACGCAAACGTTGAAGACGTTTTAAAAGGCGATAAAAGAATCGACCCGGGGGGTTCGCGGCAGGTATCTGGACAGAAAAAAGAGAAAATTAAAAAAATAAGACAAGTGCTGGCAAGTGCCGCGCGTGACGTGACGACGGAGCTGGTGGGAAAAATGCCGGCGGTCGTACACTATTGTGAGTTGTAAACAATGTGCGGAGACGAAAAGGAATGTTTCGGGCAATAAGGCGTGATTGATGAATGATACGGGCATGCAAAAGTTTCTACGGAAGGCGTTCGCGAAATCGTATCAGTGTGTCTTTCAGAGTGTCGAAACTTACCTATAGGTACCTTATCGTTTCAGGTTTTTTTACGTGACAACGTCTTATAATTCGATGAAGCCGGCTGTACGCACTAAAAACCATGACTCATGCGGGGCATTAGCGCTGAGGTATTGCCTCTGAGGCGTTACCTTGAAGTGCAAGCGAGAGCGCGGAACGAGCGACAAAGAGGCACAATCGGCCGCCGCGTTCGTCAGAGTATATTCTATCTATTAAACAAACAAAATTAATATTTTCTTTTGAAAAATGCAACCATTCCATCAGTATTTTCTTATGACGTTGTCACGTTCAACTATTGTTAGTAATCTGACTTTACAGACAACCTTTTTTTAAATTGTCTTCAATCTATCTAAAATTTTGCACTATACTATTCGCAGACGTGGTTATTGTGTGTTTTGCCCTTTACCAGTAAACTAAATTTGAATTATTGAGGCATTTTGATACCTTACAAATAGAGGTGGGTGTCGTAAGAGGCGACTAAGGGACTCGAGAGTATTGGTGTATTACAATTTTTAGGCGACAGGCTGACAACCTGTCACTATAGTGATACACATGTTTTCTCAAACATCCTTGGAAAACAATTCTCAAAAATGTCAGACGTGGCGATAGCGGCCGTATTCTTACGACTGTTAACGCTCTGCCTACCCCGCAAGGGATAAAGGCGTGATATATGTATGTATGTATGTATGTACAAATAGATAACTACTTACAGACCGATTATTCAAAATTTTTATTAGCAAATGGCTCTATCCTAAACATAATGGAAACATCTTACATAATCAAACTATACACATTTATCTACACTGTAATGTCTTTGATGGTTCGTACAAACCGCATCAAAGCAAATACAGCAACACCGCCTTCTAATTTCTAATCCCAAACGATCAGCCACGCCTATCACCCCGTGATTTGACTCCTATCACCATCACTAGCCTCCCCGGTGGTCCTAACATCAAATATTTGCGCTACACTCCTTCATGGACCATTTAGATCGTCTACCTTCTAATTATATTTGCCGAAATGTTTGGCCAAATCCAAGTCATCTTCATTTTTTCTCATATTGCCACCTTTAGTTGCACAAGTGTCTGTTGCATCTTGTTCCTTGTTGTCTTTGTCTTTGAGTTTAAGTTCGTTTGTGTGGAGTTTGTCAAGAAGCTTATTATGAGTAAATGATAAGGCGGCTTAGCTGACCAGTTCAAAGTCTAAGGAATCGTTTCTGGGCGGAGTTGGGGTGATCACTGTTTGATTTGAAGGTCCGAGTTGTGTTTTTTAACAAATTAGCGCCGATTTGTTCGCGGCCTCATTTTCGTGATGGGCTTTGGATTGAGTTGCCTGCATAGTCATTTTTCATGTTTTTCTGATCTGCTCTGTGTGGTCCGACATACCAATACATCATCACGTTTTTGGGGCTGACGTCGAGAAATTGGGCTATTCCAAATGCCTGGTTACAGAGTGAATCGTTGAAGATTATCTGACATATTATTAGTAATCAAGCTTAAAAATGAAAACAACGAAACAATAAGTAGGCATATTAACATACTTTTGAGTCACGACAGAAAACTATGAAGTGAGTCAGTGACTCCGAACAACATGGTCTTCCCTGACTTTGATCTCTCTCTCTCTCTCTTTTCGTGTGAGTGATGATCTTCCGGAAAGACAGAGCACAGATATCACCAGACACGCACAGCAGTCATTCTTTTTTGTGGTGTATCCCCGAGCATTGTCTCTCAAACCTCTCGTGAGGTCAGGACCTACGACAACATCCCGTGACGTCACATCCGCTTCCTCCCAGCTGATGTCCGTTTGTCCGTCAGTCACGTGCCAGTAACACAATGACGGCGAAAGTACATATTACTCATGTTTGGGGGATGCGGTATAAATTATTTATAATGAATTTGTTTGATATAGAAGAAGCAAGATCCGTTAGAGCAACGCGCCAGCAAAACGGGTTTTAGATTGACAATCCTACTAATGTTATAAATGTGAAAGTTTGTATGTTTGTTACTCCTTCACGCTAAAACTACTGAACCGATTTTCATGAAATTTGACACACATACAGGACACAGGTTCGTTGTTATCCCCAAAAAATTTTTCAGTAAGATTCGGGATTTTAACCGACTCCACGCGGCCGGGGGCACCCTCTAGTTAATAGATTTGTCAGACGTGGCGATAACGGCCGCAATTTTACGGTCGTTACTGCTCTGCCTGCTCCGCCAAGGATATAGGCATGATTTTTATGCTTGCGTGTGTGTGTGTGCAAGCTTCCACAACTTGAATATACTGAGATGTGTATAAATTAATGTAGAAACAAAAGAAAGAAAGTTAAATAAACACTATTCAAATACAGACAATGTATGAATGAAATTCTTAGCGCTTGGTTCAGGTATAAAACGATAAGATGTGTGATGTGAGCATATGAGTAGGTTAGGTAGGTACAGACCTTTTATCTCACGAACGCGGGCTATCCATACTTTTTCTATGTCTTACTGTGTCTATTTAACATACGTCAATTTGTAACGAAGATTTTTTTTTATATTTCGACCTGTGTTTCTTGGGGAAAGTTGTTCAGTTTCATGGGCTGATTCACCCCCTAGAATATTCGCAGCTAATATTTTATGTGTGTATGTGTGTGTGTGTGTGTGCGTCTGTGTCTGTTTGTGTACGTCTGTGTGAGTGTGTGTATACGCCTATGTGTGTGTGTGTGTTTCTGTGTAGGTAATATGTATGTCTCTCTCTCTCTCTCTCTCTCTCTCTCTCTGTGTGTGTGTGTGTGTGTGTGTGTATGTATGTGTATGTGTATGCCTTGTGGGTGTTTCTGTGTATGTGTGTCAATGTGGATGTGTGTGTCTCTGTGTGTGTGTGTGCCTGTTTTTTGAAAATCTCTTGAGATGTAACCGATTGTCGCCTATGTCTTAATCTCGCGCGCCACAGGGAGGAGCGCGCGCGCAACAGTGACTCACGCGCAGGATCCGCGCGCGCAGACGGGCGGCTATGTATGAGCTGCGCGGTTTGAATAAAAATACAATCACAGCGATATCTGCTTGATGGTAGAATAACAAGCATCGCTACATCAAGCAAAGTCGCGTCTGTATGTTTGCTTAAATCTTTAAAAGTACACAACGGATTTTAATGCAGGTTTTTCAATAGATAGAGTGGTTCAAAAGGAAGGTTTTTATGTTTAACACGTTCACGGACAGTAAGTCACCCATGATTGACACAAAAATTTTGTATGTAAAATTGACGACTTCTATTACATCATTGTCATATTACATTCATATCGTACGATTGAACTTGACACTGAATGCTATGCAATTCGAATGCTATAGTAGTACCGTCCAGGACCATGATCTTTTACCACTGTATAGGACAACGAACGCTATAGCAGTCGACTTGGCGGCATCTGTAACCACAACCAGTCATGTTTACGGTGACATATATTGATATACGTTTTACCAAATATTAAAACTAGTACCTAAACACAATTTCTAATAGATTTAGAGTTGATTAATGAATAGTTGTTTCTACATTGATACATTGATTGATACCTTCCCTATCCTGCTTTTTGACTATTTTGGAGTTGCAAACTTGGCTATTACGTAATACTAAAGTGAAATGGACTGTGTTTATACATATTCCAATCTAAATATTCAAGTAAATAGTCCAAAAACAATCATTACGGTGGTTTGTTTGATGCAACAAAATGGCGTCGGCGCGCGAAAATTACTCGGTATGTACGTGTCAACACTCCTGCGCACATGGCACGCGACTGAGCAAAATCTCATACAAACATGGCTGCTATAGCGTTTGTGTGCGAAAACGGGGGGCGCGGGAGACGAGGTCATACCGGTTTTTCTATGTGTGCAAAAACTCATTTATATGACAGAGAGCGCTACGAGATGCAGTGAAATATGACAGTTAAATCAGAGCTACACTAATTTACTTAGAATAGCCGCCTTCTTATGCGTTTCTGTCCACAATAAGCTGTCAAAGTTAGGATGCTATAGAAGTCGCGTCCAGATACCAGAGCATAAACGCATTGCATAGCGGTTGTGTCCGTGAACGTGTTAATACTTGCCGGGAAATCATCCGGGAAAACGAGTTGCTCCGGGCGCAGCCGCTTGGCGGGCCGCTAGAGATATGACATTTCAATACAGCTAGGGTCAATCGCGGCATTTGAGACTAATCCGACACCTCATAAAAATTAGGATATATGGAAATGGAAAACTTTGGTCAGTTTGATGGCCTAATCATGCGTGCATAGCTTTCGGTATCCCGTCTCTTACATCCCGTATAGTCAATCATACTTCATCTTTTTAAGCCTGCTACTTGTAGAAGGCGGTTGAAAAATTCTGACACTAGGGTTCCGGTCGTTGGGCGACTCGGTGTCCCACACGAAAAAGAAAAAGATCTTTTTACATCCTTAGCTAAAGGGAGAGTAGCTATAGCAAGCTATAGGTTAGTAACTACTAAGTATTCTTTGACTATTAGCTTTCAAATAAATCGCAAGGATTCGCTGCTTCCCCATAAAAAACATTATCTGTTAACATTTGGCAGACTCCCAACTTTCCGATTGATCCTTTCAACATTAGTGTCGCGCCAAGTCTGATGCCGGTTTAGAATAGCATCAGCCCATTTCTACCAGTGGGTATCGTAAAATGCGACTACGGGATCAATCCAGGAAATAGGCAGGAGCGTTCCCAGTGAATAGGTATCTACAGCACCTTGCACTGCGCTTGCTAATTCACCTTCCAAGCGTGGTGAGGTGAGTATAGCAATAGTCCCCCATTCCTGTATAATTGTCACTAAAATGCTAGGTTGATGTGCTGGCGATCGTATTTTATACAGGGTGTAAGGAGTAACTTCCTTTCAAGTTATGAACCAGCCCATGAAATTGATCAACTTTCCCCAAGAAACATAGGTCGAAGTATGAAAAAAAATTTTGCACGTCTCTTACAAGTCGGTCGCTCATTTTGTATGGAAGGTCTAAACTATTTTTCGTATTTCCACCTATGTTCCTTGGGGAAAGTTATTCAGTTTCATGGGCTAGTTCAACCCTGAAAAATATTTGCAGCAAATATTTTACTCTCTATATAATTTAAAATTATTAAAAAAAACATATAATCGGTGCTAGGTTACAATCACAAGAATGCACATTTAAAAGGATAGCAACGTAAAGGCACGTACGGAACGACTTTTTTCGGCAATCGACTACAATTCGCACTACACAGAGGTAGGCGGCCTTTCAACGGCAAGCACGTACGGTAACGCCTTTAGAATGAATATTTATTTATTTATTGTAACACCTTTATTATAATGGCAACACCTTCTGGGAAGAGTTTATTGTATTTTGTGTGTCCAAACGTGGCCGTCGGCCTCTCTGATCTAGCGCGGTGTGCGATCGCCTTTACAAATAGTTTGGTAGGGTTTTTATGGCAAATAATTTTGTGGCGTGTGATAGAAAATATGACAGCATGTCATTGTAATAAAATATGTTTGACAGTAAGATATTGAAACTTAGCAATTTCCGCCCCTACAGCAAATATAGAAGTTAGAATATTTGAATTTTTTTTTTTTACATCATGTATGTATCTATAACTTGTACAATACAATACTTACCTACAATAAACTAGATTCGACCTCCGCCTGCGCACGCGCAGGTCGGTGCGGAATGCGCAGTGAGTGAATCACGAGCGGGATCTAAAATAAACACTCATTGATTGAAGGATTCCACTAACATGAGTTACTAGTTACTGTCTATAAGTCTATTGTACCTACTTTCTAGATAAAAGTTATTAGATGATTACGAATGAACATGCCATATAAAGAAACAGGGCCCCAACCATCGAAACTCAACTGTCATCAATTGCTATTGTGATTTTCTATACTTCAAGCTGTAAGCATACTTCGAAATTACCAAAATAATCCAACTGAGATCCAATCGACATCCAACTGGAACAATTTTCATTTAGCTGACTTAGGGCCTAACTAATCAAGCAATTTTCCATACCTAGTGCGGCTCGGGTGGGTTAAAAAAAGGCACTGCCTTTGGGATAGCCAAGCTAAAGTATGGCAAAGAAAAATAATCAATTCAATTTCTTGTTTTATGTGATTTCACATTATTTTGACTTCCGCTCTAAGTAG
This sequence comes from Keiferia lycopersicella, assembly GCA_029255805.1. Taxonomy (NCBI): domain Eukaryota; kingdom Metazoa; phylum Arthropoda; class Insecta; order Lepidoptera; family Gelechiidae; genus Keiferia; species Keiferia lycopersicella. The sequence continues at coordinate 16,717,626 of JARACZ010000005.1, forward strand.
CCACTTAGTCCAGTGCTTAGCCCATTTATGAAACCTCTTTGTAGTTGAAAAAACCGGAGTACATATGGGGGACTCCTTACTGGGAACAATCGACGACCTTCAGGGTCCTCGACCGACCGAGGTTGTGTTTCTAGCCTAAATTATTGACGAAGGGGTATCTATAAACCGATGGACCGTAGAACCGATGGTCGATGGAGTAGCGGGTTCTCGAGTGGAGGCCACGACTTGGCAAGATTAGATTAGATTCATTTATTTCACATTGTCAAATTCTTAGTTACAGTGCTAAAACTAAATAGAAATTACAAAAAATAAAAATAAAAGTATATAACAATGTCAAAGTTCTACAATAGTAGATTAAAAAACGGGTAACGCTGCTGGTCTTCGTAACTACTGGACAGATTACAAATAGCAAATAACATAGGCTACTTTTTACCGCGGTAAAGCATGTAATTCACTGAACTGCATGGACTGCAGAGCGTTTAGCAGCGTGTGAAACCACTAAAGTATAGCCGTTCGGATAGGCCATATTTGACAGCCATCAAACCCATACTAAAGGACAGGTCAAACAAAGAAAAATAGACCTTACGTCATATCATTAACATGATTTTGACAGCTGTCAAAACTGGGAAAGGTTGTATCTAAGATTTGAGCCAAGTATCGAACGGAATCTTTAATGCGTAATTGAGTACCTAACAGTGAAGTACATAGTTATAGTGGAGTGTTTTATTATTCCAAAGCCTTATGAATGTAATTCATTGATGATTATGATAATCGTTTGCAAATTACGTCCTTATAACTAGGAAACAGGTGGCTATTTCAATACCATGCCGATAGGGCCTGATTTGGTATACATTGCCAGTATGAATATATCAACTTTGTGAGTGACCCACCGAGAATCGGACCCGGAACCTTCTGCGTCAAAGGTAGTCGCACTACCACTGCGCCAAGCATCGGTCGTCAAGCAATGCAATGTTGGCTAAGAATCATCAATGTAGTCCTGACGTCACAGATTCAAGTTCAAGTTACTATTTTACTCGCTATTGGTTGGCGGTACTGGTGGTGCCCTCCCTTTCATCCCCGCGCACTAACTTCACCCAATTTCTTTTAGAAAACGTCATACGCTATATCGTCTATGTATCTTCTGTGAGTACGCATGTCATTAAGTACAACATTTTTAAGATAACCAGCAATGTATGCCAAATCGTGAGCCAGAGCAGTGTTAATGTAATAGCTACTTGTGACGCAGGAGCGGGCTTGTCAATAGATCGATTTAATTGGCCTCCGTGATGTGATCTACTGGTCGTAGGCCATAATATGACGAGGACTCACAATTTTCTTGACTTCTTTTGTAGTGTGGGTCACCTGATCAACGAAAGACCCGATGAACCGATCTTCTGGTTATTTTGACTAAAACTACACATTTAAACTGTACTCGATGCCATAGAAAATCTCTGCAAGAACCAGGCACTATTCTAACCTCACCTTTCCTTCTTCCACAGTGCGAGGAGTCGATGTCAGCTGGCGACATGTGCGTGTCTGCAGCTCGAGCTGGCCCGTCAGCGCGGTGGCACCCAGCCTGCTTCGTCTGCTCGGCTTGCCAGGAACTGCTGGTGGACCTGGTGTACTTCTGGAAGGAGGGGAGATTGTACTGTGGCAGGCATCATGCTGAGGCGCTTAAACCAAGATGTTCTGCTTGCGATGAGGTAAGATAGACTTGTCTTTTTGACTCATGGTTTCTTAGTGTACTGGCACCCAGCCTGCTTCATCTGCTCGGCTTGCTAGGAACTGCTGGTGGACCTGGTGTACTTCTGGAAGGAGGGCAGGCTTATTGCGGCCGGCACTACGCTGAGTCGCTTAAACCCATTCTGCTTGCTTGATGAGGTGAGAGAGACTTGACTTTATATCTCTTGGTTTCTTAGCCCGCTGGCACCCAGCCTTCTTTGACTATACTTCTGGAAGGAAGAGAGAGTTACTGTGGCCGGCAACAGGCTAAAGCCAAGACGCTGCTGCAAAGACTTATATTTATGTCTGATTGAGGCATAAGTATATTTGTGTTGACGTAAGGGCCGTAGTTGACAAACTGTTTCTCGACATTTCAATAACAAAAAACTAGCACCAATGACGCTTTTTAATTCACATTTATTGTACCACAAATTAAAACTGCGCGACATGAAAGTCTCGCCAATCCTATTAATTAGCCTAAGAATCATATTTTTTATATATTCTTTAATAGAAAATCTATGAATGCAAAAAAAGCTATTTCAATGCACTTTTTCAAAGATATCCTGCTCGAAACACCAGCCGCGCACAAAGTCACGAAGCGTCCTATCGAAAACGTTGACCCAGAAATTATCAAACCCTCTCCATCCGTCACTTCAACCCCCTCTGATCAGCCCTCTGATATCCTGCAGCGGTTCCCACACTTGTCGTACATCGCTGCGCATTTTTAACGCATCCGTCTATTAGATACAAGAAAGTTCCGAATTTCCCTCGCATAAGCTTGTTTTTGCTCTTGTTCGCTGCGTCTGTCAAACAACATGAGGTGAAATTCATTTTTTCCTTGCATCAGACGCAAATGACTAAAATGCGCAGCAACGGACGTCAAGTGTGGGAACCGCCGAGCCGGATATAACCGGATATTGGCGATAGCAGCACGTGCGCAGGAGTGGGCCGTTTAGCCTGTCGAGTGGTTGTTTTGCGGTGAATTTAGTGGATGGGTTAATTTGAATTTGGAACAGGGTGTAATTTTTAACAGCCAGAAAATTAAAAATAGCGGGTTTTTGCGGGCTTATTTTTAGGCGACATGCTGACAACAATGTTACACGATTTTTCCATTGGGTTAGGTATAATGCGAAATTTTTAATTTATTCGTTTGATTCCCGGTAGGTGGCGCTGGCTGCGTATGAAAGCTGCAAAAATGTCAACAGCGTCACCAGTTTGCTATCAGCCCAAAAAATCCTCATTGATACTGAACTCAACTTTCGTGCTATAGTCTGTAAGTTTAGGTACTTATCTTTTTGTAAACACACTTTGTATGAAAGTGACACTTCAGAACTGTCAGTTTAATACAAAGTTTGTTTACAAAAAGATAAGTACCTAAACTTACAGACTATAGTTAAACACATTTACTTGGTAAGAACCAATGTCTTGTTTAGCTCAGCGCCATCTATTATGTACCTACCCTACCTACACTTTTAGATTGGTTAGATTTCCCATTCGTCGCCCGAGCCCAAGCATTTCATCTCCATCAAAAATCGCTGACCACATTTTCTTGCCTTTTCCTCAACTTCATAATAAGGGCGACTGTAGATGTGTCGATAAGGTTACGACTGTTATCGAGGGTCAGTGACCTCCCCCCCCCCCCCCTTAACCAGCTGGGGTAATAAATCAAGCGAATTCCACTAAAACCAGCCCCTTAGCCTGGGGTTGAATTCTACTAAGTTTTTATTGTGGTTTGATAAATTGTTGCCAGTCTGGTTGGGACATTTCAGGCTGAACCACCTGATTGTCCGAAAAGAAAAACCGTTTCGTGCTTCGAAGGGCACGTTAAAGTTTTGGTCTATCGGAACCGCCGTCTAAGTAATTATAGACATATCGTGCTGTCTATGATTACCTACTTAGGTCCGTATTTATAAATCGTACTCAACTCTAAGATCGATCTGAAGCGCGATTTTGAAAAATGTTGGCTGACATAGTAACAGCATCTGAAAGGCGCTCAAGATCGATCTCAGAGTTGAGAGCGGTTTATAAATACGGGTCTTAGACAGCGGTTGTTCGTTACGCAACCATGTCAGAGGCCTGCAAATAGTAAAAGGATGTTGAAAAAAACACTAGATTTCATCGGATTATTGGATGACTCGATGTCTCACACGAGAAGAAGAAGGTACCTCGTAAGAAAGCTTTTATTTTTTTATAACTAAATAAATAGCTTCATTTTTTTTATACCCAAACAACACCTACACAATTGTCGATTTAGTAGAATAAGAGCCGAAGATTATGTAAGTACATAGTTATATTTTCCTATTAGTTTTGTAGGCTGATTGCTTTTTATTCAAACTATGTACTTAGTTAGTTCTTTGGATACCTCTCTGGAGGTTATTATGGCTCAGCGTAGGGGGCGCCACTTACCTTCGTATAGTCTAGTCGCGGTATTTTACATAGGTACATATACATACACATATTACGCCTTCATCTTGCAGGGTAGGCAGATCATTAACGGCTGTAACAGTACGGTCGCTATTGCCACGTTTTTCATTGGGTCGTTGGACGACTCGGGGTCCCACACGTAAAGAGCCACGTTTGACTTTTTGGGGGTCGTTTTAGAAATATTGTTTATCACGGTAGACTTAAAGTTGCCTCTGGCGATACCCATGGGAAAATGGGGTGATGCTATTCTAAGCTGACATCACAAGGTAAAAATGTACTAATAATGTAATGGCTACAAGCTGTTACATACATACATTTATCACGCCTTTATCCCTTGCGGGGTAGGCAGAGCGTTAACAGCCGTAAGGACACGGTAGCCATCGCCACTTCTGACATTTTTGAGGATTGTTTTCCAAGAAAACGTATGTATCACTATAGTGACAGGTTGTCAGCCTGTTGCCTAAAAATTGTAAAACACCAATACTCTCGAGTCCCTTAGTCGCCTCTTACGACACCCACGGGAAGGATGTGGGGTAATGCTATTTTGTTTTCTGTTTGTTTGGTAATGTTTTCTTATTTTCATGATATACCTATAGGGTGTTAGAAAAAGTATTAACTTCCTTTCAAGGGATGCCTGCCAGGTTAGCCTTCGGGTTGCAGAGGTCAGATGGCAATCGCTCTGTGTAAAAACTTGGTTCCAACGTCATATCCCCTAGGTTAGGTAGCCGACGCCGACAGAGAACGGGATAAGGCAAGGAAAATGATGATACCATATCAGGCAATAATAACTAAACGACTCTGAAAATTTTTATTCGAACTTTTTATTTTTATTCGACCAAGCGGTACCAACGTGGAATTCACATTCTGTAAAGAAAATATTAACCTACATTAAGAGGCTGACACGAGCTAAAAACCGGTCCCTTTCTGACAAATGTCAAACTGCGCGCGTGCGAACGGGACGGAATCTTGCCGATTCAATGATATTTTCGTATTTTCGATGATAACTCGGTCAAAAATAAGTTATTTGAAAATCAAAAACAATATGTCGATAGAGTATTGTAAGGCGCTCATTCTGATAATAAACACTTAATTATTGCGTGGGTTTTGTTCATACAGTTTGCGATATAATAGATTTTTAGAGGTAACTTTACGATGTTTTTCTATCAAGCTAAATTACTAATATCATGTTTTGGAAACAATAACACTACAGAAAATATCCTGAAGATTATTATTACCTTTTTTTTTCGTCAGTTTTTCTGCATTTTATCTAGGGTAGAAATCACTTATAAAAGTAGCTTTTAGCTCTACTCAGCCCCTTAAATACTTTTTCTACGAATGTTAAAAGTTTTCTACTACATTGTTGAACTGCTTTAAGTATAAATTCCACTACACCGTTATTCCATTATACTAGGTTATTTTTTAGTCAGCGTAAACACTTTGTAGGGTGTTTCTACTCATGATTCTGAACAATTTTTTAACTATGGGGCCATCTGCGAAATCGCAAAAAAAATGGGCTGTCGATACGTTTTTGACGAGTAAGTTAGGTATGAATTTTTATGGAAAACCAAATTATTTTTCGATTTCGCGAGGGGTCCCATAGTAAAAGTTGTTCAGAATCATGAGTAGAAATACCCTACAAAGTGTGTATGCTAGCTAAATAATAACCCTGTGTTATTTTTATCCATTATTTTGGTAAGCCGCATAATTAATTAACTTAATTCTTGAATATGTAGAATATCGTGCGTTCGAAATAATATATATTTAGAGATTTCGTAGCATTTCAATTATAACTGGTCACGGAATAAAATAATATTGAATAAATAATAAAAATTGTCCTAAAAGTGTGTGTAGGTTTGTACACAGAATGAGGAGCTCTATTTTAGAATTTTCGTATGCGGAAATCTGCTAGTAATTGTGCTTATATCACGTGTTCTACTACACAAATCCACAAAATCACAAAACTTGGAATCGAATAGTAGAAATTGGAAGATTGTTTGTATGTAGGCATAGACTGCATCCTTCCACTTGCTACGATCCTGACATGTACCTCTTTCGCTTCCTCAACATTCATTAGCCTATTGATACATGCTCGTTGGTTTAGGGTACTTTTGACCTGATCTTTCTTCAGAACGTCCCCGATTTGATCTAAATATGTTCGTCTAGGTCTTTCCCTTCCAACGTTTATATTCAGACACGCCATTACACTTGTTTTGTTAATCTTTTTTAATAAATTTATCCTCACTATCCGCCCGGGAAAGAGGTGTTATTATTATGTTTGTATACTATGTAATTTAATTGTAATTATGTTTGTATAATAATGTTATTGTATGTAATATATAAACTTCGAAACTCCTAGACCGATTTCAAAAATGCTTTCATCATTGAAAAACTACACACAGAGAGTAAAAAATTACATTTGAGTCGCTCGTAGGAGCTGTGGCTTCACACAACATCCTTGAGTAGCATAGGCTACATATTCCCACGGGAAAATGGTTAGCTGCGGGTGAACCCGCTGCATTGGCTTTTAGGCAATAAAAACTGATTCAGGCTGGCTAGATTAATCATAGTAAGTCACAGCTGAACGTGCGATGGTAATTATGATAAGAAAGCTCAAATATTTTACACAGTAGCAGTTCATAATTCAAATAAGTTGATAGCAGAAATGACATAAATTGTAAAAAGGCGCTTAAAGAGTATTGCTAGCTGGCTAATTATTTATTTATATAAATATTAAGTACTTAGGTATTATAATACAACTAGTGGGCCGCCCAGCGGCTGCCCCCGCTTCAACTCATTTTCCCGTGGGAATAAGACGTTTTCCCGGCAAGGATTATACATAAAAACCTTCCTCTTGAATCACTTTACATGAACCTGAACAACTTTTTCCATGGGGGCTATGTTGGGAAACGTGGCCTCCCAATGCCAAATTCCCTATCAGCTGACTGAGTTTGTATGGAAAATATAACTAGTAATAGCCTCCCATAATAAAAGTTGTTCAGTTTCATGGTCTGATCACGCCAAGTTTTCGTAACACCGCCTCTTACACCCTGTATACCTAACTCAAATAAATATTACTTATGTAAATACCAATATTGCTTAGCAACGGACGTCAAATGAGGGAACCGTAACGCCTGCCACCCAGCAACCAGCGCGCCTAATGCCAGCCACCTCATTTCCTCGGCTTGAGATTTCAATTTGACCCTGGGAATGTGGCTATCTGCCCACCATCAGCAATGTGCCATTGTGTACCAGATCCAGATCAGCTCTTATACCTAGATTGTTTTGTAATTTCCTTGCCGTAAGGTTATGTCATTGCTGACTTGCTAAGTGTAGGAGTGTGATTTTTCTTTCTGATTAATGACCGCTATCAGTCGGGAGCTGAAGTTCTGAAATGTTGTCGTAATTCGTTTCCATATTAAATTTTAATTTGATTTTTTTATGGTCAATTGTATGCTTGTGTGATGCCGGCTTAGAATAGCATCACCCGATTTCTTTACCGCAAGTAAGCGGTTGAAAAACTGTAACACCAGGGTGCATCGGGTCCTTGGACGATTTGTTATATCGCATGAAAAGGGAGTAATAAAAAACGACACTGAGAATCGAAAAAAGGCCTTCCAGATTCCAAACTCTGTGCCTTCAGATTTACTGCTGATCTAGTTTTTGCAATGCCCCGTCAGAATAAGTTCTGTATACAGCAGTGCAGTAGGCTCGCGTGCTTAGGCCAGCCTTGTCAGTCGGCCCGAACTAAGGTGTTCGATGCCAAACAAACTCAACAGAATAGCTGCGATTCTTACGTATTCTTTCCATTCTCCCCTCAGACTATGTACTTCTGGCGGATCGCACACTTGACGCACGACGGAACGCAAAAATATCGCAGTGGTCTGTCAGATCCATACTAGAAATGTCAACCTCCATGCTAAAACCGCTCAACCGCTGTCATCGCAGCGCTATCGCAGTGTCGTCCGTCGAGAGTGGGGAGTTACGTTTTTAGTATGGGGACTATCGAGAGTGACGTTTCTAGTATAAATCTGACAGACAGCTACGATATTTTTCCGCTCCGTCGTGCGTCAAGTGCGATCCGCCTATAGGCTTATAATGTGCACCGTAAAGAGACACAATCTCGCCCGCGAGTAGACTTCAGATGCGTCAAATCGTATGGATTTTAACAAAACAAGTGAAAAATTACACAAAGGTGTACAGAAAATCTATCTCGCGGTGGTGGCATCCCATGACACTTGCATGTCGCTGGAACTAAGAAGCCCAAGCAATTAAGGAATCGTGGCCCAGGGGCCCTTTTTTGTAGTAACAGCCTCAACAGTCCACTACTGGGCAAGGGCCTATGTAGTGTATTGCCATAATCACCAATTGCTACGTTTGGTAAGCGGGTTTGCGAGCTCAGTCCAAGATTCCATTTGGGGGTTGAAATGGGAATGGGGTTGATCCTAATCTAAACCGACGTCACGCGGCATTTTATTTCATTAGCTAGCTAATACGAATCCGTATGCGTGCGCGTGGTAAGTGGGAGTATGGCAATATCTCCCTTATTCTAGCCCGTGTCCAGCAGTGGACTGTTGTGGAAGTAGAATAAGAATTTGTCGGCCAGAATCGCCACCAGTGTTTAGTGGAAAGCTGCAGCGCGAGCCTTGACATTTCCCCCGTGCTTTATGGGGGTGATACTGCAACGGGCTAACATCTAATTACTTACCGACCTTTTCACTGGTATGTAGGAAACTACATAAAAAAGCCGAAATTGAATCTAAACTACTTTCCCCAAAACATAATGGAATGTGTGAAGTCCAGTCTTTATATATTTTTCTTTCTTGATCTATCGAAATAAAGCAACTTGTAGTGTGATGCCAGCATTCAATGGCTTCACCCCAATTCTACCACTAGGTGTCGAAAAAGCGACTAAGGGATGTTCATCCACTGATCTTGAACTATCTCGCTAATCCACCACCTAAGCATGTGAATGTGGCACGCCGCCCAACAGGGGAAGACTCGAGTCCAGCAGTGGACTGTAGCTGTTAATTTCAATTGATTTTTTTTTCGTGTGGGACACCGAGTCGTCCAACGACCTGATGCACCCTAGTGTCAGTATTTTTCAACCGCATTCTACAAGGAGCAGGCTTCTAACATGGTTGTGAAACGACCGCCGCCGCCTAAGTGGTCACAGACAGCAACCGGGATCTACGGCTTAACGTGCCATCCGAAAAACGGAACCATCTTACTTACGGACAATCGGGTTGTTAAGCCCGCAATGTCCTAACCAGACTGGGAGCAAATTCACAAAGTGATAAATATCAACTTTGTGAGTGACCCACCGAGAATCGAACCCATCGGTCGTCGAATCGAATGATCTTGGTGGAGTAGTACGTCCATGAAAACATCGTAACCAAAGACCCTATAACCATCTGCTATAACCGTTTCATGGCACTATAACCATATTCCTGAGGGTTTGGTGATTCAGGGGATTATTCCCCTAAATCGCCCGTTTAGTATACCAGTACCTATAACCCCAGACTTGGCAACCAAGTGAATTTGTAATGCGGATCATAGCTTTATACTTGTCGACATTCGCCGATGCGGTAGGGTGGCCATGTTAGCAAAGAAAATAATTAAAATCACTTTATTGAAAATGGACCGATGACTTGGAGAGAGCGGCTCGTAACGACTGGATGGCGAAAGCGGGAGACCGTTCATTGTGGCGTATTCTAGGGGAGGCCTATGTCCAGCAGTGGACTGCTATAGTCTGATGTGATGTGATGATATTGCGTATTCAAAACACAATTACAAAACGGGAAAACTTAAACTGAAAATGCCTTATCGTTGAAAGCAATCTCTACCAGACATCCTTTGGGTGGAGAAGGGTAAAAAGTGAAACGAGTAGTCCAGGGTTTCATTTCTCTTATATTGCCAAATTCAATGCTGTTAAAATGACTCAAATTTAACGACTTTCATCTAAGACTAAAGGTCAGGTATGAAAAAAATACCTCCCATACAAAATAATCAGTTGACGGAACAATTTTGTGTGGGAAGCACAGACAACAGATGTCAAGCGAGTGACGTAAATGTCATTTCTGCTCTGCGGAACGGCAGTAAATGTTCTTAAAAGTTTTGACTTAAGTTTTTTGGAAAAATCCGTGGTTCGGAACCACCCTGTTAGTTCATGGTCGCCCTACTGTTGAATGCAAATTTTTACAGCGTGCATACATAGCGGCAGTGTCTTCGTATGTCGAAGTGGAACGACAGCTTTATGGAGGGGTGGCACGAATGCTACCCTACATGTACCACGAAACTCTTATATAAAATGATATTATGTGTTGTAAAACGATAATAATATAATGGGTAAAAGAAAGCCAAATAATTTTGTAGTAGACTTTCAAGGGGATTCCAAGATTTCTGTGCGAAGAAGCGATTTTGTTTATATAAAGTACCTAACTGTTAGATTGGTCATAATCATCATTCTCCTTGCCTTATCCCGTTCTCTGTCGGGGTCGGCTACCTAACCTAGGGGATTTGACATCGAACCAAGTTCCTGCCATCTGACCTCTCCAACTCGAAGGCTAACCTGGCCCGAAGGTTAAGTCACATTCAAATATCATCTGAGTTTCAATTTTATTTGAGGTTGGGTTTCATCACGATGTTTTTTCTTCACCGCTTGCACTTGGAAAACGTACGTGAGTAAAAACACATTGGTACATGGTGTGGATCGAACTCGCGTGTCACGATTGTAAGACCGGTGTGCTAACCACTTAGCCACCGACGCTCTCTGAATCTGCAAAAAATATAAATAGCGTAACCTTATTCATACAAGTTTGACAAAAAATCCTGATTGGGGAAGGCTAAAGTCCAGCAGTGGAATGACAGGTTGTAGTAGAGAGCATGTCCGCAAAAAAACTGTCAAAACTGTCTACCTACAAGCTTTAACGTAAACGGCAGACGTAGACGGTCCATTGCACCGCTTCCGACACAAAATACCGTTTTAAAATATTAATAATGAGCGCAGTCCACTAATGAACGGTTTCCCCCCTTCCCCCTCACTTCTTGACAGAGGCCAGTGTTGCCAGGCGGAGGAATTTTAGAAAAACTTGCTAAATTTTCCACAGCTGGCAGACACCTGCGACTTGACGACGAATCATTTGTATTTGACAACGCCTCTGCCATCTGGGCAACTGCGGTAGAATTGATTCTATATTATCCACACAAAGTTCTACCAGCTAGAAGCTAAGTATTCCTTACCTTACAGACGCTAGACATACCTACATATTTATCAAAATCGCCCTTGTTCGCCCACCAGTCACTATCATATCAGTCGCCTTCTTTAAGTCATCGGTCCCTTTGGAAGGCGATCACCGCCAAGGCATAGGCTCCACTGCACATAGGCTGGAAAACCCGCTTACTCCACCACCGTCCTCCCGCAGTTATTTTGCTCAAAGAGTTAGCTTGGCCGTGCAACGCCGCAAAGCTGCCAGCATCCTGGGCCCCACGTCTGCTATTTTTTTGTCATTGCAACGCCATCGAAACTCAGCTGTCACTCAATTGAAATTGTGATTTTTCTATACTTTAAACTGTTAGCAGACTACGAAATGCCCGAAATAATCCAACTGAGATCCAATCGACATCCAACTGAACTATTTTCATTTAGCAGACTTAGGGCCCTGGGCCCTGGGTAGTATGCCGTGTGATACCGGCTTAGAATAGCATTACCCCATTTCCTACCCGTGGTTGTCGTAAGAGGCGACAGGCTGACAACCTGTCACTAGTCACTATAGTGATACACAAAGTAATTCAAACGGCCCTCTATATTTGTCAGACGTGGCGATAGTGATCGTATTTTTACGGCCGTTGGCGCTCTGCCTGGCACGCAAGGGGTAAAGGCGTGATATATGTATATATGTATTATGTATGCAGCGGGTGCAATTCACGTGATTTTCTTATATTTTCATGGCCGTACCTGGCAATACCGCCCGTGGGACCTCCGCGGCATCGTCTCCCACGGCCATTGTCCGACCACTTTCCTGACTGAAGATAACCGCGATGAATAAAAATGCCTAATTAAACATGTTTATACTGATAATTAATTAGAGGAAAACTAATTGGATTAGATGGATCGCTGGGTCGATTTGTTGGTTTTTGGAAAGCATTTTGTCAATAGCATCACCCCATTTGTTGCTCGCGGTTGCTGTAAGAGGCGAGGAGTTGATGGTTTCATGCGTTACATTTAGGCGACAGAGTGACAACCTGTCACTATAGTAATACACAACATTTATGAAACGGCCTTCAAATATTTTGTCTGACATGGCGATAACGACGGTATTTCTTACAGCCGTTGACGGTCTGCCTACTCCGTAAGGGTTATCTATGTATGTACCACAAGTATGTACTTTGTCAGTATAGCAGAGCTCCTTCCTACTAGTTGCTTTTTCTACGCTTTGAAAACTATCAAACAATTCCAAAAAGTTAGGAATTTTAGTAGGTCAAAGCTTAACGGTTCAAAGGGTGTAACACCCAAATTTCGAAAAACTAGTATTTGACACACATTTTTGGATTCGTTATCGTTTCTCTAAGATTGAAATTTCAACGTTTCCATTTGACCAAAAACGTAAGCTTGCATGTCATGTGCATTTCCGTTATCTTAGTAATTATTTTAGGTACCTTATTATTTTTGTATCTGGACACAATGACATGCCAAATGCCCACTACAATATTTACTGTCAACAATAATATATTTTTTATAAGATTAGTTACGAAGTGATACTTGCAATCGATGCAAACCTTTGCGATTTGTGACCTCAAATCTTCTACATGACCGATGTAAAAAAGGTCAAAGCTCGCTGGACCTGTGGCTGAACTAACATACATTCCTCCTTCCTATACTCAATTATACCTACTAACGAGGGCAGTGCAGCTGTAATTAATCTATGCCTTTGTATGAGACGTCGACACGGAAAAGATCAAACAATTAAAAGAATACTACATTAAGGAAATGACCGATGAAAGCAAATAATTTATTGCAACAAAGTCGTACCAAAACCCACACTTTTAGCATATACATCATAAACGTCTATAAAATGTGACACTTATTACATGTAATTACCTCCACGTCCCTATTGTTCACGAAACAAAGTGTAACCAATTATTTTCTTTCACAGATTATACTGGCGGACGAGTGCACCGAGGCGGAGGGTCGCGCCTGGCACATGAAGCACTTCGCCTGCGCTGAATGCTCCAAGCAACTTGGCGGACAACGGTACATCATGAGAGAAGCCAGGCCGTACTGCCTGCCCTGCTTCGATAATTGCTTCGCGGAGTATTGTGACGCCTGCGGAGAGCCAGTGGGAGTGGATCAGGGGCAAATGTCGCACGAAGGACAGCACTGGCACGCGACGGAACGGTGCTTCGCTTGCCACACTTGCCGAGCTAGTTTATTAGGCCGCCCGTTCTTGCCGCGTAAAGGAGCTATCTTCTGTTCTATCGCTTGCTCGAAAGGTGAGCCTCCAACGCCGTCTGATTCTTCTGGACCTGGTCAGCGTCCACCAAGAGTACCGAGGCCTCGACGCCCGCCATCTCCAAAGTCTCCATCGAGAACTCCACCTAGAGAGCCTTCGCCGCACACTATAGACGCTGACTCTGAACCCAGTGCATCTTTGGCGCCAGAATCTCCGCCACCACATCCACCACCGCCTCCTCACGCTTGCTTAAGCTTAGATAGAGCGTTAGCAGACCTTAGGTTAGAGCAATCAATGACAGAACATCAAATCCAACCGACACCTAATTCCGAGGTACAGGATGAGAATCCTGATGAATGGAAGCCACCGCATCCCGTTGACGCTCAGGCCGTCGTCACCCCCGGACATTCAACTTCAATGCCTGAATTGACTCTAGTAGACGGAAAGCCATCTCCAGTGAAAAGACCTAGAGGAGGCAGAACAGTGAGATTCTGCGGGGATGATAATGAAGCTTTTGAACCAGATGATACTCCAAGAAGAGAAAAGCAGAGAGATGATGACGCTAGCAGTTATTGCAGTACCTGTTCCTCATCCTCTTCCTCTGCAGAGTCCTACACGTTACCTACGAGAAGAGCTTATGGAGGAGTGAGAATATCCTACGTCCCGAATGACGCAGTAGCTTGTGCAAAACGCGAGAGACAGCGTAAGAGCGCGGGACATGACAAAAATTGCATCATCTCGTGATCTTGGGTTTTTATAGTGCCTCCCAATCCCTCCTAGTGACGCCAACCTCCGATTCAAGACTGACTTTTGATAGTTTAACCCCGTAACGCCATAGTACCATAATAAGACTTATACCTGTCTTCCTTTTCATGACACCTCGAAGCTTATTAACATGACTCTTGCCAACTTCTACATAATTTTATGTGAAACACTAAACAAACCTTATCTTAGTTTGGTTCGGACCGAATCCTCCTATATCTACCAGTGGCACGTTGCCAAAAGCATATATCTTATAGATAATAAAACCAGGTGTGCAGTTTACGCTAACTTTGTTGTGACGTGCAGACGCCTCCTTTTATCTTTATTGAACGTTTAGCTTGAATAGCGTTTTTGACAAATTTATAACCCAAATCCGCGCTTAATGGTATCTAAATGTGACTTCTTTCATTCGTTGGCACCTTTCGGTGATCGATTTAAAAGGGTTGTGATTGTGACTCGGGCCTTGACATATTGGTATTATACAAAGGGTGTTACATTTAAATAGTTATGCGCCAAAATTATGCAGGGATAATAACGTGACATTGCTATCTGTCTATGTTAAACAGATAGTAATTTAGGAAAGTCAAAATATGTATTTTTGGTATCTTCCTTAGTATATCTATTGTCGTTTCATAAAAATACCTTGTTTTATTATATAGGTAAAATGTATCGAGAAAACAGCTTTAAGCATTAAAGCTTAGTATGTATTAGCTTGCCAACATATCTAGCGCCTCCATCTATACGTAAATTATTATCCATATCCTGTAAAATGTATATTTTATAACATATCCCTCTTTGCCACCTAGCAAATAAGTTAATGTAACTTCGTTGAGATTAGTAATAGGAAGAGAAAATTAAGTAAATTTTCAAAATAAGTACAAAAATACACTGTATTTTTTATTTAACTTTATTGTAACTCTGAAAAGTGTTCAAAGTTGTAATTAAAGTATTAGAATAGATGTTAATGTATAAGAAAGTAACTTAAAATTATAATTGCCTTACGTATTGAAAAAACACGTGTATTTTATGATAATTATAAATAATATTGAAATTAAGTTAAATGTATGTATTTCAAATTCAATATTTTGAAAAACTACTAATTTATGTTTTAATGGAAATTTTGTTTGTACAAATTAAGTTAGAGACGTTTCTATCATCCAATTTAATTGTAATATTTTATATATTTTTCGATAATTTCAAGTAACATTACTTTTACGGAATACATCCAATCGCATTTTTTATAGTTTAAAATGATTTTTGGACGCAACATGCTTTGCTCTACAACTGGTTCGCATTAAAAATAAGAGAATATATAATTTTTTACTCATGAAAATGTACAAATCGATTTTGTAAGTTATTTGTAATAAAATACATAAAATAAATAAAATGTTTTTGGAAGCAATGCTTTTCATTTAAATCCCATAACAACATACACACAAATTACGCCTATATCCCTGGTAGGTCAGGCAGAGCGTTAATGACCGTAAAATACGGTCGTTATAGCCACGTCTGACAAATGTTTGAGGGTCTGTCAGTCGTGTATCACTGTATTAAAAAAGAGTTATTCTTAGCCAAAAATTTGAGATATAATAAAAAAATCGGCTGGGACACCGAGACGTCCAACGACTCGATAAACCCTAGTGTCAGAATTTTCCAACCACCTTTTACAAGTAGCAGGCTTCTGCCTGGAACGACCGCCGTCTAAGTGATCACTGACAGCAACCGGGACCTACGGCTTAACGTGCCATCCGAAACACGGAACCGTCTTACTTACGGACAATCGGATGGTTCAGCCCGCAATGTCCTAACCTAACTTAATAAAAATGAATATATACGTATATTATATTATCCTTCATATTAAAGAATTTTTATTATTGTCAGAATAAAGGCTGATGTACAACTGCAATATTGACAAAGTTTTGTAGTAGTCAAAGCCAGGTATAATGGGGTCGAAAGTTCCAGGCAATCGACAGATACATGTGTTACGTATACGCTAAAAATGCGCAGCTAAACGAACGTCAAGTGAGGGAACCGCCTTCCGTTACACCATCATAGACGACATAGACGTGCAAGACACCAAGCAACGTTACAAAGAAACATTGTCTTATCGTTATCAGAGAAAGTGTGTTTGTCTGTCTGTAAGTAGATATATCGAGTTGCTTGTGGGAACTATTGTGATGCCGTCTTGCGTATTGTACCGACCAAACACTATGAGCAAACGTCTTATCTTTTTCGGAATAATGGAAATTGTGGGTTTTTTGAGTTACTGCACTTTGTTACAGAACTCGATTGTTTTAGTGATATTTGATTGGTATTAGTAGTTAATTTGCAGTACAAAAATTTACAGAAATAGTTCGTCCGCCGCTACGTCATACGTTTTTTGGTACAAGTTGTTCAGTTTCATACTCACCGTTAAACATATTTGCACACAATTTTAAAGAGACAGGATGTAAAAAAAACAACTACAAATATTTTAAGAAGTAAACCAATCTGTGAGACTGAACAACAATCCCCATGAAACATAGACCGAAATTGTAGTTTTATAGACTGGAGGGGATGAAAAATTCAAAAAAGGAGAGTTCAAAAATCTCAAACCGGATATTTCCAATGTCAAAGCCAAACTTTTTCACTTGATCTGCACAAGCCTTCACTTAGGCAATAATGTTTGCCCAGACGTACGCTAGTACATATTACCTCCATGGCCCAGACGAGAAAAAATGGCGGAACGGTCGCCAAGTCTGACGTGCTTCTCACAGATGCCGTACAAATCTATGGTATTACGCCGGACCGGTGTAACTGTAGGAAGATATTTAAGGAAAACTTGCAAAATTGACCACAGCAAGCAGGATTTGAACGTCAAGCAGCGACATTAGTACTGGGGATGCCTCTTCCACCTGGACAACCGCGACTCAATCGTAGCCTGCGAAGTAATATGTATATCTTGGCCAATAAGAAATCCGTAAAAAAGATGGTTCTGTGTTTCAAATGGCAAGCCGTAGATCCCGTTTGCTGTATGTGATTACTTAGACGGCGACACAACCATGTCAGAAGCCTGCTGTTTGTAGAAGGCGGTAAAAAATTCTATCACTATATAAGGTTCCTTGGGTCGTTCGTTAGACGCTACGGTGTCCTACATGAAAAGTGAAAGAGAGGCCAATAACGTTTAAAATTGTTAAAAACCGTATGTAGAAACGTACATGACAAAAATGTCATTTGTTGGCTGGCTGCATGAATTTATTGCTAGCTGTCAAATACCGCAATATTGCGCGGCGTGTGTGTGAAAGGCTATGGCCTGCGATTAAGACCAAAGTGCTTAAAAGGTAAGTTTGCTTTTTGATGGATAAAGTTTCTCGTCTAGGATTTTATTTTACCAACAGGAAATTGGAGAAAATGGATAAATACTCAGACAGACGCAGACAGACGCAACGCGACGCGACGATGCAATACGAGTATCAAACCAAGCAACACGGATGCGTCGCACGGCACCGCGCTGGAATTGACTTATGACACAATTTTCTGAGCGTTACTGAATGAAAACCTTGTTAGCCCAGTAAGTTTAGGTTTTTCCGAAAAGTGATATGTACTCAAGAAATTGAACGAGTACCCATGGTTGCAGAAAAAAGACAGTACTTCAAAAAACAAACTTATCAAAGACACACGCACAATTTATACCTTGCCACGTCTGACATAATATTGAAGGCCTTTTCAGATAATTCTTGTATTGAATATTCTTGTATCCTAGAGTTGAAATACCTACTCATGAAACTCTCGAGTCTCGAGCCTTACGACACCCGTTTGAAAGAAATAGGATGATGCCATGCTAAGCCAGAATCATACGGCAAATAAAAATAAAGTAACGATGAACATACTGCAATAAAGACGGCTCGACTTAATTTTTTCTTCCCCATTTCCCTCAGGAAAAAATACTTCACCATGAGGGAAACTTCATAAACCATAACCATTTTTATGGCACACAATTCCGGCATCAAACGATTTATTGTCAAAGAAACGCAGTAAAACTTTCAAATTGCATGAAAATGTCATAAAATTAATTCTATTGCACACATCTCGCCTTATCCCTTGCGGGGTAGGCAGAGCGTTAAGGGCCGTAAAACTACGGACACTATCGCTATGACTGACAAATCTTGAGGGTCCTTTCAGAAAATTCGTGTATCACTCTCTATAGTGACAGGTTGTCGGCCTGTCGCCTAAAAATGGTAATGCAAATGTAACCGTCATGTCCATTAGTTGCCTCTTACGAGAACCGCGGGAAAGAAATGATGCTATTTTAAGCCGGCATCACATAAATCTATTGCTTTTAATGCAAAAATACCTATAAAAATATCCTGAATAATAAATAAAAGGTACCTTCTTATGTATTGCTAAAATAAGGATAACTATAGTCTGTAAGTTTAGGTACTTATTTTTTTGTAAACAAACTTTGTACGAAAGTGGCACTTCTGAACTGTCAGTTTTATACAAAGATTGTTTACAAGAAGATAAGTACCTAAACTTACAGTCTATAAGTGACTATTGGTAGGTGATTAGTAGATACACTGTGTCCCAAAAACTAACAATATAATATAATTGCAAATCTTTGCAAGCTTAATCAGATCATGAAACTAAAGAACTTTCCGCAGTGAACATATAATTATGTTCGGGTACATATCAACATATTTAAAACAACTAATTTAGCTATTAGCCCCACCAATAATTCGATTGGTATTGCACCGTAAAATTTTTCGATACACGCCCGCTCAAAAATATTTAATCAAAATGCAATAAGCCCTACTAGGCCCCTTAATTTCACAATGTCACCCTGGCCTTGAAACCACCCTTTAGAATAGAAAATTCAATTTTATAATTATTAACCCCTTCGCTACCGGGGTGGTAACGCGGTGTCGCGACTCATTAACTCATTGACGACTATTAGTGAGATGATTAATTCACTCAACGTCGAGCTTTTGAAAGGGCTTTGGACAGAATAGAACAGGCATTTTAATTTTTATCTTGAACGTTATATGTAAACATAACGTCTAATTCTCAAAATGACCAACTAGCAAAAAGTTCATTTCGACAAAAGGTCCACTCGCAAAATGTAAAAAATAATAATGTCAAGAATGGTAAAAGGATCAATCCAACATCTTTCACTGCACTCGCCAATCTAACTGCCAAATTATGCAAAACCCTTAATAGGGAGAGGATCAACACTATACTGTAGTGTTTGTTAACTGCATAATAATGAGGACCTTAAAAATACTTTTTTTTCTACTGAGATAAGAAAAAACACTCGTTAGCAATGCATCATTTTCAGAAGCATTTCCTTGACCGCAAAATACAGCAACGTTGGACGAATGCCAGAATTCGGTAGAATACTTTGAATGATTTATGACGTCGACATTTCGCGAATAAAGCTCCCCTGAAACCTTCATTTACCACTGGAATATATGCCACTCGTTGACCTACAGGCTTTCTAATGCTAATGGAAGAATGACACGACGTAATAAATACCGCATAAGTACTAATATAGGGCGGCAGTTCTAGTCCTAAGCTGACATATTTTTGAACGACGCACATAGTATTTCTTCAACACAGAAACAGAAACCCAAGTGACGAACAAATCGGTAAACACTTGATATCAAAGACAGAGAGAGTGGTACCGAACGATGGACTTTCCCGAAAACACGAAGCTTAACACACCAAACTGAACAACTTTTATCAGGAATCACTCAACTTTAATGATAAAAAAGTGGCGTCCCCATACAAAAAAGTCAGCTCACCGAGCAATTTTATATGGGACTATGGGAGATATATTTTTTTGTTATTTTATTTTTAAAAGTCTTTCAGTTTTATTTGACCTGTAGAACGTAATATTACCGGAAATTTTGTCGTTTAGTACCACTCTGAGTATGCGCTTGAGTCACCACACTATTAGTTAGTACTATAACCACTGATCTTAACTGAATCACAATCAATACTTCTAACCCTTCTTGAGTCTATGACACTTTGTAAAGGGTGAAACGCACCCTGTCTGTCACTCACCCCGAATAACAATCATTTCATACCTCTACAACTGCGGTTCTACTCGATCAGCGAAATCCGGTCGCAAGGGCACAGATAATATAATACTACTAGAGTAGTACAGATACCTAACGTCATAGAGGGAGTCCGATTGCCCTAAGACGGCTATTGGCGGGCTATTTGATATGTCGACACAGCGCGTGCGTTGCTAGCGACATCTAGGTTTTTATTGGATACTTCGTATTGACGTCATTTGTATTGAAAAATATTGCAAAAATTTGAATAATTCGCGTTTTCCGTCTCAAAACATCTTAAATAATGTATTTATAAATTTCCAATACTTTGTTTTTGTAAATTATCCTATATTTCGGACTCTTTATGTTACATTCGCTACCCGTATCGCCATCTATTGATTTTTTCTGGACTAATTTCCTTTAGTTAGGAATGAGACCCCATGGCAAGGGTTAGTCTTGATTGAACTGATAAAAATGTTTGGTGTTTTTCTAGGAGAATTAGGGCAGTTATAAGGGTCAAAAATAAATAGGTACAAGGTATTTCACATAATATTATTATCATGATGAAAATTAAGTGAAACAGTAAAGAACATTGTGATATGACCTAAATACAGTGTGTTAGGAAAAGTACTACGTTCCTTTCAAGGGATGAATCACCCCATGAAACTGAACAACTTTCCCAAGGGACATAGGTCGAAATATAAATAAAAAATTGGATCTCCCATACAAAATTACCAACCTACCAATTGTATGGGAGGTCCAACAATTTTTTATATGTTTCTTGAGGAAAGTTTAGTTTCATGCGCTGATTCACTACTTAAAATATTTGCAGCTAATAACATCCTGTATAATTTAAACGTTCATTCCTGACAACTTCACACCACCACAGCCAATCATGAGCCGATCAAAACAAATTACAAGAGTGACAACACTATCGCGGCGTCGCCTGTCAGTTCGAGTGATTCGACTACATTCCACAAAGCGGCGAGTGCAATGCAACGAATGCAACCCTCACTGACAGTGACAGGTGTCGTCACGGTACTGCACGCACCTGATCCACGGTCCGCAGCCTGGGGGTTAAAATCACTGCTGGCTGAGTATTGACGTGGCATACTACTAATATCATAAATGTGGTAGTTTGTATGTTTGTTTGTTCGTTTGTTACTTCTTCACGTTAACTCCTACTGAACTGATTTCCGTGAAAATTGGCACACAGATAAAAAGTAACTAGGATTAACAGCTGTTATCTCTCTATTTGGATGCTACGGGATTAAAACCGACTTCCACGCGGGCGGAGCCGCGGGCGCTTACTAGTTGGTAGTATAATTAAAGGCAGTTCTGACACTTGACGTCCTTTGCTGCGCATTTTTAGCACGTCTGTAACGTATGCGTCAGGTTCTTTGAGAGATGTCCACCAAAAAAGACGTATTAAAAAGGGGTGGCTGGTAGCGATTGGAAAGTAAAAATCATGAAATCATGTTAGATGACCTCACTCACTGACCGGACGGCTGAGTTGTGACGCAGTGGGAGTGCGACTACGACTGCGACGCAAGGTTCTAGGTTCAATTCTCGGTGGAGCTTTAACAAAATAGGTAGGCATATATTTTTCACATTCTGAACCTAGTCTGGTTAGTACATTGCGGGCTGAACCGAAAAGAATGATGTTTCCGTGCTTTGGAGGGCATGGTAAGCCATCTGTCCTGGTAGCTGTCTGCCTATTGGGTTATTCCTATTAGTTACATTGGACGGCGGTCACATCCATGTCAGAAGCCTGCGCTTCTCTTCTTCTTTACGTGTGGGACAACAAGTCGTCCAACCACCCAGTGAACCCTAGTGTCAGAATACTGCCTGCGCTACTAAAAAGCTTTGACAGCATTGTTTATCGGATCGTTAGACGACCCGGTAACCCATACAGAAAGGCTCTTCTAGAAGAACAAGAATAATTTGTTAAAAGCCAGATTTAATACACTAAATAGAATGAACTAGGCTTAGCCCACATTGCCCTATATCTCAGAAAAAAGATACTTAATACTTAATAATACTAGTCATCTCTCCATACCGTACAAACAAATACAAATAGCCCTACATCATGATTCGTGATGTCCATACCTCTGTCCATTGATGAACCCTTTCATTCACCATAATCATACCTGGTTCAGTTCCCAGTACTTCCCAGGAGCGGACGAACCGGTAACAAACAAATAACGATCGATGCAGCGCGCAGGGACGCACTCAGGGTACCTACGGGAAATTGTTTTGAGGCCTTTCAGGGGAGATTGTTATAGGTAGACTGAGAGATAACGCCTTTGGAGTTAAGTCCGCCAATGTGCAGTTGTGTATCAAGTTAAATAAATAAATAAATTGTTTTGGGCTCTTACAGGGGGCCAGGCTTTGCTTAAAGTGGGGCGGACAACTCGCAGAAAACTCTACCTATTTCACCAGCACGTTATTTGGACCTGACAGTTGCCATTTTGTATGTGGTTGTCAAGTTGTTGTAAAATTATCGTTCTGTGCTGTATAGCTTGGCCAGAAAGAGTAGAAATAAAATAAAAACAAACTAAAATTTTGTAAGACAAAATATTGCCATAGTTAAGCGTTATCCGTCAGATGTTCAGTTCGCGACGAAAGTGGCGCCCTCATTTTTTATCTCACTCACTCCCGCAAAAAGTGGCAGAAAAATTTATTGGGTAATTAACTATTAACCACCTCCATGGGTTGAATGCTCTAAGCTGGCAACACGCATAAGTTCCAGCACTTTCGTTTTGAGACACTTCCGAACTCCGTGTTAGTCCGTTGCCAATTGCCAAAGTCAATTCAACTACGCAAATGACAGAATGCTCTCGCAACGCAGCAAACCGCCGGAAATGGAGAGATATTGCCAGGAGAGCAGTTCAGGATCAGAAGACTGATGGCAACGAAACATGCGTACCTTCTACCTCGTACGCCATTGGAGCAACCACGGCCACTCTGCCAAGAGTGTACGTCGTGTACGACCGAGAAGAAGAATTGCCACGTCGCGTCTCATATAGTCGTAGGCCCTGGCTGCTGTCTATGATCACTTAGACGGCGGTCGTTACACAACCATGTCAGAAGCCTGCTACATGTAGAAGGAGGTTGAAAAATTCTAACACTAGGGTCATCGGGTCGTTGGACGATTCGGTGTCCCACACGAAAAGAGAGAGTCTCATATAAGTCGGACATAGGCCTAACTGGCCATCGCCCAAGTCCATCCCTGTGCTTACTCAACTGCACCCTTGGTAACTCGATGCGCTGCGGTGGCGCGCGTGCTGCAGGCCCTGCTTTCGATTTGGCTCGCTTATCCATGTTTTGGTCCTACCTATCGTCCACAGACGACCGATGTGGCGCAGTGGTAGTGCGACTGCCTTTGACGCAGACGGCCCCGGGTTCGATTCTCGGTGGGTCACTCAGAAAGTTGATATTTGTCACTTTGTGAATTTGTTCCCAGTCTGGGTAGGACATTGCGTGCTGAACCACCCGATTGTCCGTAAGTAAGATGATTCCGTGTTTCGGATAACACGTTAAGCCGTAGGTCCCGGTTGCTGTCTATGATCACTTACACGGCGGTCGTTACACAACCATGTCAGAAGCCTGCTACTTGTAGAAGGCGGTTGAAAATTTCTGACACTAGGGTTCATCGGGTCGTTGAACGACTCGTCCCACACGAAAAGACAATATTCGATATTCGTCCACAACTTCTAAGCAATGCTGGGGATCTCGCCGATAGATAGGGTTTGAAATGAGACTATCCACAAAAAGACCAAATTAACAGATAATATAGTCCGAAAGTGTAGCAAACTGAAGTAGCAGAGGGCTGGTCACATCTGTCTAGGAACCGATGGCCGGTGGAGTAAGGGTTCTCGAGTGGAGACCACGCCTCGGCAAGCGTACCGTTGGACGCGCTCCGGCCAGATGGACCGAGGACTTAAAGAGAGCGGCTGGTAGCGACTGGATGGCGAAAGCGGGAGATCGTTCATTGTGGCATACCTATGTCCAGCAGTGGACTGGACATAGGTACGAGTGGACAACAGTCTTGGAGTCAACCGCTGAACATGGATTAGAGGGGCATTTACTATTATGTAATGTATAGGTATAGTATTCTCAATACGTTTCATTCACAATACTGTTAATGTTTGATTCAAAGTATGGACTCAAGTATGGTAGTCAACACAGACCAGAGATGTTAGTCATCGCGCACGAACGACGCAAATGTCATATTTTCTCTGTGGTATTCAGGGTCCCACGTCTGCTATGTTTTTATCATTGTAACGCCATCGAAACTCAACTGTCATTCCATTGTCATAGTGATTTTCTATACTTCAAACTGTTAGCAGACTACGAAATGACCGAAGTCATCCAACTGAGATCCAATCGACATCCAACTGAAACGATTTTCATTTAGCGGACTTAGGGCCCAGATAGGAACTTTATCTAAATTCAACAAGCTTAGGAGGTCATCTTTCAAAATCTGCTCAAAATCTGCTCAAAATCTGCTCAAAATCTGCTCAAAATCTGCTCAAAATCTGTTCAAAATAGGCATGATGACTGGCAGATCAAATGAATTTCTTTTTGAAACGAGATTTTGTATGAAAATACGATTAGATGACGTCATGTATTTCGAAAAACTATAAATGGAGTATGTATGAAGTAGTTTTAAGCGTATAACTTTTGTATTTTATTAATGACTCAGTCAACTACAGAATACAACAAAAAAAATTGACACGCATTGGAAACTCATGTAGCGTATGATGCATTTATTATAGAAAAATACTATAAGAATATGTTTTACGCCTTATAGAGCTAGCAAGAATGTAAACAAAAATTATACAGGGTGTAAGAGACTGTATAACGAAAACTTTGCAGGCGTGCTCAGATCACGAAACTGAACAACTTTTTCTATGGGGCTATGTCGGGAAACGACAAAATCTTTCGAGTTTCCATACAAAGTCAGTCAACTGATCTTGAATTTTGTATGGAAGGACGAAAAAAAAAAACACGTATCCCAACATAGCCCCCATAGAAAAAGTTGTTCAGCATGGTCTGATCACGCCTGCAAAGTTTTCGTTACACCGTCCCTTACACCCTGTATACTCGTAGTACCTACCTACCTTCAAGGAACTTACCAGCTGATTCAACTTAGCAAATCTGCGAAACAACGCCACCTTACTTAGTACTATGATTCACTTCACAAACAGCCCAGTACATACGCACTTACTTCCCCGACTTAAAACTAGCCTTTATAATACATTGACGATTTGGTACTAAGGGTTTGGTAACAGCTGATAAGTAAAAACGCAACGTGTGTTGAAAAACAGAGAATGGATAAAAGCGGAGCTAAATTCCAGTTCATAAACACAGCCACGCTAAGGGCATACGCACTTAAAATGAACAATTTTTGTATTTTTCTTAAACTGCATCTTACATTGCTCGTTTTGAATGAAGCTTTTTTGTAAAACTTACTTAAAAAGCTTCAATGGATTTGATTGTTTTTCAATAGTCGCAACCAGGCCTTTACTTTCCTTGCCCCGAGTCCAAAGTACAGAAAACCTGTATAACTGCATGTCCGGTTGGTAATTTAGACAGGGTTGCAAATAGTCCTGCAATTGGTCGCAGATAGAACCTTGTCGCAGTGAGTGGAAGTTAGTTGTAGGGTGGGAAAATTGTTTTTATTTATATCGCAAAAGGATAAATGAAAAATATATATCTCTGATATTATAGTCTTTGATGGGAAGGAGAAGGTTAGTATGCAAATATTTTGCGTCTTGTCTGTAGTTTCATAATATTTCGACCTATGTTCCTTGGGGAAAGTTGTTCAGTTTCATGGGCTGTTTCTCTTCTTCAAATATTTGCAGTATTTTTTGTACACCTGTACTGTAACTATAATGTAAAAAAAAATGTGGCGCCTAGTATGGAAAGTTAAAAAAAAATTTTCATGTTTTAAGTTTTCAGTTACTTACACGTGAACACGCGCTGAATTTTGTATTTTTTTTCTGTCCTAAAGGCACTTCTTCTCGTTAACGACCCGATGAACCCTGGTTTTAGAGTTTTGGCCCAGATGTAGGTACTCATAGGTTGGGCAGATAACCTTTTTATTGTATAAACTACTTATTAAATTAATATTTGCACCTTTTTACAACCTGGCACGTGTCTAATGATAATCATAGAGATGCTAATCATTATTCTTAATTACTTAGTTTAGTTAAGTTAATTTAACTTAACCACTAAAAATATTTACATATTTAACCACTTGGACAAAGAATAGCGCAATTTTATAAAGCATAGTCGCTTCCGGCGTCTGTCTCTATGTATGTATGAATGCTTAGATTCTCAAAATTACACAACAGAACTTGATGCAGTTTTTAATTAGATAGGTAGAGTGATTCAAGAGGAAGATTTATTCTATAATATTTGCCGAGAAAACAACTTATTTCCACGGAAAAATCGGGTGCAACCGCTAGGCGGTAGTTTAAAGAAAAGTCGCTTTTCGCGTCTGTCTGTATGTATGTTTGCTTAAATCTTTAAAACTACACAACGGTTTTTTGACGCAGGTTTTTTTAATAGATAGAGTGATTCAAGAGGAAGGTTTTTCGGTATAATACTTGCCGGGAAAAATCCTTATTCCCACGGGAAAATGAGTTGCAGAGGGCGCAACCGCTGAGCGGGCCGCTAGTCTACAATAAAGGAGACGGCCCATAATCACTACTTAGCCAGACCATTGCATAAGATGCGTAGTTACGAAATGGCAAATATAATCATAGATGCGCAAGAGCAATGACAGCTTGCTGCAGTCCATCTGCTTTTCGTAATTATTGGTTTTGAGACGCTACAGATGTTGACAGGTACAGATGTTAGCAAATACGCGACCTAGGATAGAGTAAGATATTTTATATGCCAAAACATCTTTTAGGTGTTTGCATAGGTAAAAGCATATCTTCACTGAGTAGTATACACCGTGTTTTGATTCGTTTGGTTCACCGTGTTTGGTTCATCGGGTCGTTGGACGATTCGGTGTCCCACACGAAAAGAAGAAGAAGACCGTGTTTTGAAGGAAATGTATTGTATTGAATTGAAGGCGTTGTTTAGAGCACTATACTGAACTACTTTCCCTATGGGACCATTGATGGAAGACGGAAAAAATCAAAGTCCCATACAAAGTTAGTCTCGTGTTCACGAATTTTGTATGAGAGGTCAAAATTTTTTTTGGTTTTTCAGCACTGGTCCAATAGGGAAAATTGTTCAGTACAATGTCCTAATTAACGTCTTTCCTCCGAAACACTGTGTATCGTATTAAGGAGTCTAGGATGGTTCTTCGGGTTGTTGGACGACTCAGGGTCCCACATGAAAGGAAGGAAAGAAGTCAAAACGATTCTAAGGCGGAAGTGAAAATATTGGACCGAATGAATCTGCGTACGAAACTAAATAACTTTTTCCGAGAAACAATATTTCGAAATACGGTATGTACGTACATTGATTACCTGTTTTTCCCGTCGGAACCGTTGGGTAGTTTCAATGTTTTTCGTTCAAACTACCCAGGAATCGAACTCCCATCTTTGTGTAACCAACCTTACTCCACCGACTACACAGTTATAGTTCTAGAGGCTACGTAATACAGGTGTCAGACTTCGAAGACGGACAAAAGATGCTAATATAATATTAACCTACTTATTAACGTCTCTTGACCTGACGCGTGCGTGCATAAGTGGGGTAGGTAGATCGAATAGATCCAGATGACTATGTTTAATCGTACTAGTATTATAAAGGCGAAAGTTTCTATGTTTGTTTGTCACTCATTCACGCAAAAACTAATTAACCAATTTTCATGAAATTTGGCACACACATAGAGAGTAACCTGGATTAAGGCATAGGATAGTTTTTACCTCGATTTTTTTTTCCTCTGGGATGATTTTTAAAACCAACTTCCACGCAGGCGAAGTCATGGGCACCCACTAGTTGTGCCATATTTTAGTCCTCTATAGATAACATTTAGTATTTTACAAAAAGAGCCATGCTCTTGTTGGTGGATACAGACATTTTACTGTAGAGAAAATATTTTCAAAAATGCTTTGTGGTTTCACTCGACCACTCTTACGCAGAAGCACGAGCACTCTCTACGTATACATAGGTAGAATAGAAGTTTGTTTGATACCGAAGTATAATTGATACCCATGTTTTTCTATAAGGAGAACGCAAAAAAGGCAAATATAGAGGACATCGCACCTCTTTGACCTCGAAATGACCTCATTACAGATAATTTACCAAATAGTTCATTTACCTTGTATTATCGGGCATTGTACTTTTATATGGGTGGGTATGTACATTTTTCCCTGGACGTCGAGACAAAACAAAACTATACTTGATGTAAGGGACAAGACAACTCTCTAATACTATGTTGATACTAGTAACACTTGACGCACGACGGAGCGCTAGAACATCACTGCAGTCTGTCAGATCCATTAGATCCATACCAGAAATATACCATACTAAAACTAAAGCTGCCAACGCAGCGCTATCGCAGTGTCGTCCGTCAAGTGCGGTTTTAGTATGGGGAGTGACGTTTATAGTATGGATCTGAAAGGCCGCTGCGATATTTTTGCGCTCCGTCGTGCGTCAAGTGTGCGATCCACCGAGTGAACATGAAACTGATCATTTTTCTTATTCATTTAAGAACATACGTCAGGAAACGTCAAATTACCATCAGAATGTACACACATCAAAAAAAGTTTGTGATCACTTGGAAAAGTGGTAATATTTTTTATTGTGAAAGAATAAAACTCAATCACTTTTTATTTTTTGATTCCTTATTTAAAAATATGAAATTTAAATATACTTCAACAATTTCGTAATTCAAATGTTTTTTTCATATAAAAAGACTATCAACCCTTGCTTGCTACCATTCAGAAATCTGACTTAGTCGCAAATTACGATATTTTCAATTTATTCACAACAAGTTTAGTTGGTAACGATGCCGAGAGGATTAACAGGAGTTTTACGAGCCAGAATCCTAACTTTAAGTGGAGAAGGCTATTCCACGAGGGAAATATCACGCAGAGTTAATGTATCCCAAGCCTGCGTGGTGACCACGTTGCAGAGGTATCGGGGCATGGAAGATTTAGCTGACCGACCTCGCAGTGGTCGCCCAACTGTGCTTACTGCAATTCAGAAGCGCTATATCAGATTACTGGCTGCCCGTGACCCAACAATGAACACTACTAAAATAAAAGCAGAACTGCGAGCTACCACCGGTCGCGAAGTTAGCACCCAAACAATTAGAAATTGCTTACACCAAGCTGGATTACGAGCAAGGAGATCCTGGCGAGCACCTTTGAACTCACAGCAACGGAAACGGCGCAGATTGCGATGGGCTAGGCTCCGTCAAAATGAAGAAATTGAGGACGAAAGCATTTGGCAGAACTGCCTCTTTGTTGACGAAACGCAGATTAGTACGCATCCAGATAACCGACGTGTCCGTGTCTGGAGAAGACCAGTGGCCTATGCAACGAAGCTACCGGCTACAATTCTACAGGTGAAATTCGTTTAACATTGCGTAGCCGGTGGGACATTATAAAACCAGGATTTTTGACCCGCTACGCAATGTACATCGGATTTCACCTGTAGAATTGTAGCCTGTAGTTTCGAAAAACGAGCCACTGGCGGCTCTGAAAGGCAGAGAACTGCCACTGGAACCGTTCAGCAGGGCGGGAAATCGGTGTCCTTTTGGGCCGGTATAATGATTGGGGCTAGGACGCCCTTGGAATCGTCAGCCACCTCCTCAAACAGTGGCAGAAATCAGGGCAGCTGCTATTGAAGAGTGGGACAGGTTACCACAAGAAATGCTGGATAACTTAATTCTTAGCATGCCCAGAAGGGTTTCCGCATGTGTGCGAGCCAGAGGAGTAGTCATTTTATACTAACTATTAATCTTTTCGTAATAAATTTTGTTTATTTTTTCCTTAATTCAATTTTTTCATTACATCAAATTTCAGCTAAAATTGCATTTCTTAACTTTTGTGTTAAAAAAATAAATAATGAATAATGTTTTTTTTTATTTACTTAGAGCATTTTCATTATAAAAACATTAAATATAAACACTTTCTATAAATAATTTATATTTCATAAAATACACCTGCTTTTGCTACTGATCACAAACTTTTTTTGGTGTGTGTACAAACAAATCATAGGACAAATAAATAAAACAAAAACACTAAGTACAGAGCAAAAACGTCTTGAAAATGACTGAAAATCACGAAAATCACGATTCAGCTGACTGCTTGTGCTACGGGAAGTTTTTAACGTCTCCTGAGTTTTTGTGTTAAGTTGTTCAGTTTTATGGTCCTATCTTGCAAGTAGGTATGACAGAATTTTCCTTGTACAATGACCAGTAACCCTGTGACTCACCAGTCTCTTGCGGCGCATGACAATCATACGATGATTGGGTGTGATGATAAGGATGTTGTTTGGCAATCATACAATCATGCAATCATACAATCAAACAAATCGGGTGACGCCGGCGCTTATGAGCCGCTTGCTTTCAAACCGACTTGTAAAAGGAGGGTACTTAGTAAAGAGCGACATCACTGTCCATCGAATTGGCTAGAAAAGTTCCCATTTTACGCTATTACTTCTACAGTCACTACAGTCCACTGTTGGGCATGGAACTCACCCTATCGGGGGTATTGCCATATTGGCGAGCGCAGTGCAAGTTATTATAGATATCTACAGAGATCGCTTCTGCCCGTTTCCTGGATTCATCCCTTACGACACCCACGGGTAGAAATGGGGGTGCTATTCTAAGCTAGCAACACACGGTAGGTATTTTAAGCTATGTTTTACGCTTCATACGCTTGGACGAAATAACCACTGGACGCGAAACGTATCGAATTTGTTTGAAAACTCATTCAACCAATATTGGGGGGGAGGGAGGAAAGGACAAATATTATTCTTCCAAATTGAAATGTACACGTATTGCATCATCATCTCTTTACTTCTGACAGTTTTGATTTTTTCCGGTTTATGAAGTAAGTCAAAGACAGTGCTGTAGCATAGTCGATAATCGACAACGAATGAATGATTGAATGAAGTTTTTGATCAGCTTATTCCTAAAAAAACATATAACAGGTAAGTACATGTAAAACGTTAAGTGTTAAAAAAATGGACCTTTAATACTGTGATGTCAGCTTAAAATAGAAACACTTTCATGCCGGATAAAATCGTACGTTATGACAATAGACAAGAATGAATCAATTTCTGGTCGAGTAATATTGGAAGGATGAGACGAAGTCAAGGCCTTCCCAAGTTTCTTTCTTTCTTCGTGTGGGTCACCGAGTCGTCCAACGAGCCAATGAACCTTAGTGTCAGAATTTTTCAACCGCCTTTTACAAGTAGCAGGCTTCAGACATGGTTGTATAACGACCGCCATTTATAGATAGCAACCGGGACCTGCGGCCTAACCTAACGTGATATACGAAATACATAACCATATTTCTTGCGGACAATCAGGTGGTTCAGTCCGCAATGTCTTAACCAGACTGGGAATAAATTTAGAAAGTGACAAATATCAACTTTGTGAGTGACCTACCGGGAATCGAACCCGGAACCTGCTGCGTTGCAGGCAGTCGCACTACCACTGTGCTACGTCGTTGTTCCGTTTCATTTGCGAGAAAACATTATAAATCCACATTTTAATTGTAATAAATTTTGAAATACGCTAGCAGCACCGATTGGATTTGCTTATCTTGAAAAAACCTAATTTCACGATGCGTCGATGATGGTAAGCTATATATATATATTTTTTATTATGAACACCCATAAGAAAGCGAAATGTGTACCTACGTACTTGCAACACAGTTATAACGTGAGGTTTCAATGAAATAAGGCAAAATCTATCGACGAGGTTATAGCAAATGGTTTGTTTGCATTTTATGTCACTTTTAAATAAAATAGACTTTACTATTATTTTTATCGATATCCTTCATCGAAAGTAGAATAGCACTAGACTGAATGTAATTGTTGAACGAATGAAAAAATGACTGATAATAACCGACTAATTAGAGTACGATCAAATATTGGTTGAAATGTTCTATAAAATATGACCTTTTTTATTGTGTCGTATTATACGATCCAGTCTTGCATATTTTATTAATTTTCTACGTAAATAACACAAAATACAGGACAAAAATATAGTTACGAGTGAAAAGAAATATTGCTTGTACAATAGCTATAGTTTTTACAAAGCAATACAGCACATTTCACCATTTTTAAAGCGATCTTTTCCCTTGTAGCACTGAAGCGACACTGACGGTTGCGGTTAGATAACTTTGGCAAAATTTCAGGGTTTGTGGCTAGAGGGGTAAAGGGTGAAATGACATCGTTTCGCGTCCAGTGGTTATTTCGTCCAAGTTCATACGCAATGTTTTCGTGGCATTACGCAAAATACCGATACATTATCTGTCAAACTATGGCGACTAAATCGACTAGAAATAGCGAAGAACCCAATGACATGACTTACATACGAAGACAGTCATAGACTTATAATATGCTAGGTAGACAGAAGACCGAGAAAACTATTATATTCCGTGCTCATTCCGTGTATATTCTATACTTACATTTATCCTCTATTATCTATGCTTATATTATCTCCTACTTTGCTAAACCTATTTGACGGAAAATGACAGTGTTATTTTATCACCTGACCAACCAGGGTCCATGTCCAAAAATAATAGTACGAATACTACGAAGGTTCGCTGTGTCTTGTGTTATCCATATAACTGTAGAGACCTAAATAAAATGTAAAGTATATACAAAATATTGAAAACAATATTAATTTCAAATTATACTTATACCACTATACTTACTGCCTATATCGCTAAGTCCTTAAACAGTTATGTAGACAATGAGTAACCTAACGATTAGCTAATCAGCTGGTCAGCTTTGTCACGTAGTTCTCACGGTTGCCTTATCAGCTACACACCTGGTCAACATAGGAATGGTTTGATACACATACAGCCAAGAATTTCTAATGACGTCACTAGGTCTGTGCCTGGGTAGCGCAGCGTAGATACGCTGAAAGTATTTCTGAAAATCGGCTAAGTGTCAGTGGGACTCGCGTATGAAGGATGTGTTTATACACACATTCATACACAAATCACGCCGTTATCCCTCGCCGGGTAGGCACAGCGTTAATGACCCTACCTAAATGTTTCGTCTCAGGCGCCCTAATGATGAATAATGGGTACCTAAATTAATGAAAATGGATATTAGTATAGATGTGAAAATAGGAAAAAAAATGCGTTTTTTAAGAGTTTTTGTCAATGAAACGAAGGTTTCGGCCAGTAACTTCAAGACGGCGAAATTCTAAAATAAATCTGATACTTATAGGTATCAAGCGGATAAAAATTCTAACTATGAAGTAAGTACTATTATTTATTCTGTGCCTATGAATCAGCTAGGCTTGTGTTCAACTGTTTTATTTACCTCAAACAACCGCGAAGGTACGAAGGTTACAAAAACTAGGCCGTTCTTTGCGCATTTGTAGAGTTTCTGGTTATAAATTAATGGCTATAGGTTTAGGTACATAAGTAGGTAGGTAATTAAAGTCTTGTGCTGTTTCCAGAAAATAGGAAAACCTTTATCAAACCCGGAGGGTACATAACTAGTTACACAGTTTTAAAGCGACTTAAAAAAATTAAGGTTCTCAGTTTGGTCTGTAGGTACATACGAGTAGTAGAGTAGGTATGTAATATATATATATATTTAAATATGGATTCTTTGTCCAATATAAATGTTTTTTTTTATATATTTGTCCGCGATTATTTCGCGATTGCCAATTTATATATTTTGAATGTGGGTTTCATCACAATGTTTTTCCTTCACCGTAAGCGCAGTCGGGAAATGTAGGAGTAAAAACATATTGCTACATGGCGGAGAGCGAACTCGGGTGGTCTCACGAGGACCGGTGTCCTAACCACTGGGCGACCGACGCTCTAATACAGAAAATACCAACAGTATTTTCTTTCGAACACCTGCAAAATATAAAACAATTAATTCTAAGAAACAAAGTAAAACTGCAAGATTCCCTTTGCAAACCTTTGTTTAAATGGCCAGATGTTTTATAACAACACCTTCATTCCTTAATCTTGGTTTGTCCATTCTTTATCTATGAGCAACGATACTATTACCTGTGCCTTATTTTGTGAAAATTAGTTGGAACTGAACTAAAACTGACACAACACGGAGCTATGCTAAAAGATAAGATGTCGATGATGAATGAAAGATGAATATAAGATGCCGTGTGATGCCGGCTTAGAATAGCATCGCCCCACATCCTTCCCGCGGGTGTCGTAAGAAGCGACTAAGGGACTCGAGAATATTGGTGTATTACAATTTTTAGGGTGACAACCTCTCACTATAGCGATACACATGTTTTCTGAAACAACCTTGGAAAACAATTACCAAAAATGTCAGACGTGGCGATAGCGACCGTATCCTTACGGCCGTTAACGCTCTGCCTACCCCGCAAGGGATAAAGGAGTGATATATGTTTATATGTATGATATAAGATCATTCAAAAAGATTTCTACACTGCTACAAGAGGTCCCCTATTTGATCTGGGCCCTAAGTCTGCTAAATGAAAATCGTTTCAGTTGGATGTCGATTGGATCTCAGTTGTATGATTTTGGTAGTTTCGTAGTCTGATAACAGTTTGAAGTATAGAAAATCACAATCGCAATTGAATGACAGTTAAGTTTCGATAGCGTTACAATGACAAAAAATAGCAGACTTAAGGCCCTGGTCAAATCAGGACAGAGTATAAAGCAAAGTTGCTTTTCGCGTCTGTCTGTCTGCATGTATGTATGCTTAAATCTTTAAGGCGCTCTGCTGAAGTGAGGCCGATGAAAAGCGTTACTTTCGATCCAGTTTTTAAGCCTGTTATTGATGCTTTGCATATTTACAGGGTGCATTCTGAACATGAGTAACGTTTTTACAGTAGGTACCAAGTAATTTTTATTATTTTTTTTTCAAGGTAACTCTTTGCTTGACAGGTCACCTGAACAATTTTTCCCCGATAACTTATTACAGAAACCGACACAGCAGTGCGAAATTAGATCCAGTCGGTGGTCATTCTACCACAGACCAGAGATATCATGTGCGCGCACGCAAATATATTTTTTTCTTTGTGCGTTTCACGCATCGGACGGAGCGCGTAGTGATATTTTTTAAGTCTGAAGACGATGTTACTTACGTACGCCAAGATCTTGCCACCTGAGTAGTCTGTGATACCCATACGCTGTTCTGTGGTCGGGTTGGTATGGGATTCAGACATACAAACAAATCTACGCAGAGAGCAGTCTTACCAGCTTCTACACAAATACAAATTTTTAATGTTGCTCTTTGTCACGCTTTTGACAGCTGCTCACTCCGCACGTCTGGCTCGTGGGTTGAAATCTCAGTTTTATTTATGACCCCTGTGTTCATTTTTAAGACCATTTAAATGAAATGGAAACAGCATGAAAAAATTCATGCATATGAGTATGACCATGGAAATGAGCATGTGTATTAGAAACCATGGACAATAAAATCAACATGAACATATTGAGCATAAGCATTAAAATTAGCATTGGCGTGAAAATGGGCATGAGAATAAACACGAGATGTCACTACGCACACACTACACGAACACGAACTTTAAAAGACCTTAAAACGTTTCGGATATAAAGTAGTTTTACTTTCTTTGCTATAGTTGTATTTTTTAGCGAATTCTTGATTTAAGGTGACAGCTGTCAAACTTAAACTATAAGTTTTTAGGGTAATATGGCACTTTCTATATAGGAGTAGTATAAAAGTGAAAATAGATGGCGTGGTTTAGGAGCTAGATATGAACTTTTATGTTCATACTGACGCTTCCATCAAAGAGATAACAATATAGTAATAGTAGTACCCAGTATCCCGTTGCTCGCCATCTATATTTCCTTAATATAACGTGGTACTTAAAATATTTAAGTGGTCTGTGGCCCTAGAAAGTCCCTAATTGTAGGGCTTGACGAGATATTTTTATACTTTCAATAAATAAATTTCAGTAAATGTAGACCAATTGGTAAATTGGAACAAAAGAGGTAGTGAAATAAATATTAAAAAGAAAAAAACTAGAAAAGTAGGCCTTCAATAAAGCGCATAATTATGAGTGAGGCTACGCCTACGGCAATTGTGAACTAAATAGGGGCCTGATTTTAATTTTAAGATATTGAAACAAAAAGAACCGAAATTCAGTTGCTTTTGCACTACTATGCACTTTTTTGAGGTAATTGCAATTATAGTTTGCATTATTTTTTAATTTTGAAAACAGTTATTTTTCTAAAATATTTAATGGCGTTTGCGTTCCAGTAACCTTTACGCGTACTTTTTTCTATTCTTTATTATTATTTTTTTTTTTTATCCGACCGGCTTGGAAAAAAGATTATGTTTTTTATGGGATGTGGCACTTAATTAAAGTAATTTGTAAGCTTCTTAGTTCTATATTCGCTAAAATAACAAAGACCCATGTCCTGCTCCCTGTGGCTATGGAAGTAGAAGAAGGAATAACCCAATTTTCGGATTTTAGACAGAGAACCCCGGGTTTTTCGCCCACCATCGTATCGTACACTTGGTTCATAAAATTGTTTTTGTTAAAATTGTTAACACTTGACCATCAAAAAGCTAAATGTAAAATTTACTACTTTGAATAAATAATTTGAGTTTGAGTACTTTAAAAGTGTCTGTTCACTCTCTGTTTCACACTCATTTACTCACCTGTATTGCTATTCTGTTCTAGCATCATAGTCATATAGATAGAAATTCATCTAACATCTGGCTCACGTTCAAAAATTATCGTTCAGTTTATGGCGGGTGACAGGAGGAATCCAGGTGGTGTCGGGAAAAGGGTAGCTACCCGCCTGGCCGGGTGTTGTGGCCAGGGGACCGACGGGTCCACCTGGATCGGATTAGAAGTTGTATATATGCGTTGCGCGGTGAACACTACGATACCGCGTTTCAGGCCGATTGTTCTGTCACGTGGCGCCATCTCTCCGATATTTTTGAGAACTCCTGTTGCGTCTTGTATGCATGTGAACCACTTGAGTGAGCTTCATGTTGTAGCCACCAGAGGTTGCTACAGTACTCCCCCTCAAGACCGGAGGTCGATACCGTAAGCGAGCGTAGTGGGGCTGATGATGTCATTGTAGCGTGATGATGCAGTCTGGCGTGGCGAAGCAGTGTTGGTTCCAAATGTCCACGGTGAGTCGGGATGATGATGGAAGACCAATGAAGCTGCCGGTCCTGGTTCCAATGTCCACGGTGAGTCGGGATGATGAGGAAGACCAGTGAAGCCGCCGGTGCTGTGACTGTGGTAGTTGCTGATGACGAAGTAGTTGGCTGCATGCTGTAGTGGTTGATGCGTGGTTGAAGGCTGCGTAGTCCATGGTAGGGGTCACCAATATGGCGGGTGACAGGAGGAATCCAGGTGGTGTCGGGAAAAGGGTAGCTACCCGCCTGGCCGGGTGTTGTGGCCAGGGGACCGACGGGTCCACCTGGATCGGATTAGAAGTTGTATATATGCGTTGCGCGGTGAACACTACGATACCGCGTTTCAGGCCGATTGTTCTGTCACGTGGCGCCATCTCTCCGATATTTTTGAGAACTCCTGTTGCGTCTTGTATGCATGTGAACCACTTGAGTGAGCTTCATGTTGTAGCCACCAGAGGTTGCTACAAGTTGTCCATTCGTTTCATTATACAGTTGCTCGTCTCATTTTACAAATCATTCCACATACATGATGTAAATTCTAGTATATCACGGGCTACAGCCCAAGTCTACGGATGTTGGCACTTGAGCCGGCGGCATAAACAAAAAAAACAATGAAGTACCTACTCATAGCAAAAAGCAAGCGTGACAGAGGGCTCCAGCGCAAAACGCCATTTAAAATTTTAGTAGAATATCATTTTTGAATATTAAAAAGGAATGCAAACTAAAAGTGCATATATCTTGAGAACGGTACATCCATCGTAGAGCAAATGTAACAAAATTTTCGTACTTACTCAACTTTTAGCACATTTTCCGACTTTGAACCATTTTTATTATCATTGAAATCTTTGTTTACACCTTTATGAGTCATAATCATCTTTTGTACAATCTATTCAAACGTTTTTTTAACTTTATAGAATCTGAGTCGTGTCGGCTAGATTTTTAAACATATTTCAACCTATGTTTCTTGGGGAAGTTGTTCAGTTTCAAAGACAGGCTCATAGAACGAACTTAGTACTTATACTAATATCCTTTGTAATTAAATTTGTGTGTTTTAACTAGCTATTAAAGTCTTTTTAGGCCTTCCTCCTCTTCTGCGTCTATCCATCTACCCACATTCATAATAATTTCGTTACATTATCACAAAAAAGAATAATTCACGAGTAGAAGTAAGCGGCCCCCCCCCACCTCACCCCCTGAAATCGTGATTTGAGCAGCAGATCCTGGCCTTAAAACTGTTCAACGGATTTTAATACAGTTTTTTTTAATTGATAGAGTGATTCAAGAAGAAGGTTTTTTATGTTTAACACTTGTCGGGAAAACATCTTATAGCTGCTGGACAGGCCGCTAGTAAGGCTACTTAGGAACTGAAATTTAAAAATCTTTATTTTCTTACATCTTTAGATTTCCACCGAGGTTTTGAATAAAGGTTCTGCACGTGCAGTTCCGACAAAAGTTTAAGATAACACACAATAAAGTCGTATTGTCTGTCTGTATGGTTGTTTCCTACTCGTAGATAAGATTGGAAGTGAACCTCCTTGGTTTGTAGCATGTGGTTTGGATTAGGAGCACCTGACCATTAAGGTTTTAAAATAAGGTGAATTCCTATGAAAAAGCATAGTTATATGAAAAAGCTACCAGATGTTGATAAGGTAGACTAAACGACTGATAGGGTGGTACTAAAACTACTACCTACCACCCGTGTTCTTTTTCGTCTGCGACGCCGTGTCGTCCAACGACCCGATGCACCCTGGATTCAGAGTTTTTTCAACCGCCTACTACTGGACCTTTCTTTTCGTGTGGGAAACTGAGTCGTCCAACGACCCGATGAACCCCAGTGTCAGAATTTTTCAACCGCCTTCTACAAGTAGCAGGCTTTTGACATGGTTGTGTAACGATAATAGACAGTAACCGGGACCTACGGCTTAACGTGCCATCCGAAACACGGAACCATCTTACTTAAGGACAATCAGGTGGTTCAGCCCGCAATGTCCTAACCAGACTGGGAACAAATTCACAAAGTGATAAACAACTTTGTGAGTGACCCACCGAGACTCGAACCCGGTACCTTCTGCGCCAAAGGCAGTCGCACTACCACATCGGTCGTCAAACTACTACTAGGCCAATATCTGCTAAATAAAAATCTTTTCACTTGCGTCTCGATGGCATGTCAGTTGGATGGTTTTGTTAGTTTGGCAGTCTGCTGACAGTTTAAAGTATAGAAAATCACAATGACAGTGGAATGACAGTTGAGTTTCGATGGCGTTACAATGACAAAAAATAGCAGACTTGGGGTTCAGGGCACCGACATGGTTGTGTAACCAAACCACCGCCCAAAGTTATCATAGCAACGGGACCGACGGCTTAACGTACCCTCCGAAGCATGGAATAATCTTTCACGGTCAATCTGCAATGCCCTAACCAGACTAGTAACAAATTCACAGATCAATTTTGTGAGTGCCCTACCGGGGATCGAACCCGAATCCTTTGCGTCGCACTGCCATTGCACCACATCGGCCGTACCACCCGAAACTCTGTCAATTGAGTTGTCAAGTCGCTACCGTCATCGTTGTCGGATCGCACACTTAACGCACGACGGAGCGCTAAAATGACTGACGATGCTGCATCGACAACGGTTGAGCGGTTTTAGTATGGGGAGTGACGTTTCTAGTATGGATCTGACAGATATTTAAAGCGATATTTCAGCGCTCTGTCGTGCTTTAAGTGTGCGATCCGCCTTAACTGCAAAACTTTTCACTCATTTCTCACGAGAACACCCAAGGTCCTTTCGCCATTACACTAAATAAACGTAGCTAAACTATAGTAACTTGTAATATAGTTCCTGTCCATGATTCATTGACGAACCTGCGCCATATTCCAAGAACTGTCCATTCAGTCTTGCGACAAAACAACTATTTACAACTTACACCCTTTTGTTTAGGGATTTACGAGTATGAATGGGCGGCATGCGAAAGTGCGTAAGCGGCATTTTTACACTTTTCTGTCTTTGTTTTTTTTCAGTTCTTTTTTTTTCTGAGACAAAGAGTTTTGACACCTGCGGTCTTCCTGGGTCTGATTGGGTAATTCTCATTGTTATTCGTCCTTTTGTGTAGCGTGTGAACCTGTTGCAGAGATAATTTACGTTTAGACGGTTTGTTCTGGCCAGTGCCATCTTTATTTATATTTTTTGTTTTATAAAGTTACTGCGATTTCAGTAGTTTGAGCTTTTTTGAAGTTTCTTGGGAATAATTTAATGGCAGTACCTATCGTATAACTAGATAAAAGTAATAGTCTTAATACATACACACTACACATACATACACATATCACGCCTTTATCCCTTGCGGGGTAGGCAGAGCGCTAACGACCGTATAAATAATCTTAATATATACGTATACCGTGAACTTGGTCATAGTGAACCCCTCTTCTTTATACTATGACCAACTGGTAGAGGTTTCCTGACAAATTAATATGTTCCTACGAAAAAGTTGTTCAGTTTTATGGTCCTAATGCACCCTATTGTTCCGAACTCTTTGTATAGGTTACATCACAGTTAAGGCAATACTATAGTCTGTAAAATATAGGATGATTCCTGTGACGTTTGTGACCTTGGAGCAAATGATATGACATAAGGTCCACTTTCATTTGTTTACTATAAAAGTGGACCTTATGCTCCAAGGTCACAAACGTCACAGAGATCATCCTATATTTTACAGACTATAGCTATGCCAAGCTAATTTTTTTTTGTTCTCCTACTTACCTATCCTTAACTAGTCTATGAATGAATCTCACCTCCAGTCTCACTTGACCTACATAGCCATTAACTAAACACCTAATACCAAGAGAACGAACCCTAGGGTTACCACAGGTGAGATTTAAATCATCT
Organism: Keiferia lycopersicella; assembly: GCA_029255805.1. NCBI lineage: Eukaryota > Metazoa > Arthropoda > Insecta > Lepidoptera > Gelechiidae > Keiferia > Keiferia lycopersicella. Next base: position 16,759,193 of record JARACZ010000005.1, read on the forward strand.
ATGAAAAAGACGCCATTAAAATAAAAACATACATACATACATCACGCCTTTATCCCTTGCGGGGTCATACAAATACGTTCGCTATTGCCACTTCTGACAAATATTGAGGGCTTATTCAGATGATTCGTGTATCACTGTAGTGACAGGTTGTCAGCCTATCGCCTAATTTTGTAATACACATGAAGCCCTCGAATCCCTTAGTCGCCTCTTACGACACCCGCGGGAAAGAAGTGGGGTGATGCTACTCTAAGCTGGCACCACACGGCGTTAAATTTAAAGATGGCGCTATAAAATGAAAAAAAGATAGGTAGGTTAGGTATCTACCTATTCGATACCTACCTATTCAGTAAAGTTTGTCGCTAACTAAATTAGGGATCCCTTCCGTTAGCATAATGTTTTTTCCACTAATATGTTTTAGCATAACATGTTTCGCATAATCTTTCCCCCTATTATATCTTAGTCATAAACATTTTTTCGCATAATATTTATCTTGGCATAGTACAGTTTATTTATGTCTAACAATTTTTTTGCAATTTCAATGGCACCAAATGTAAGTCACAATCAGATATTGGGGTAAGTTAGGTTAATAAATATGCCTAATATTTTTATGCAAATAGATAGGGAACCACTAAATAATTCTAGTAATAAGTATGTAGGTACCTATATATTCATTCCCATCTATATAATTTACTAGTCCGTTTCCGTATCCTAAGCTTGATGACTACATAAATTTCACTCAAGTAGCTCTACCTACAGTAGCTTTCCGCTATGAATAAAACTGCGAACAGTCTTAGTCAGCGTTAGATAGCGCTACCTCCATATTTTATTCCTCGGAATAAACATTCCAGTCAAGTTATCTACCACCAAATGGTTTCTGCCCGAAATCCAACTCGTCTTGAATAACTCATGCTATTTTTCATTGAGTTGAGTTGAGTCATGCCATGATATAAATGACCTGAGTTCATGTAGGTAGATTTCATGTACAAAATAGTGGAAAATAGTTATCATAGGTGTACAGTCTCTAGAATTCCGTCAAATAGTTTGACAATACCTTTTGGCTCACACGCTAATCAAGTGGGACACAAGTTGATGAACGACCCGATGAACGTTGGCGTTAGATTTTGTTAGTTCGCCTATACTACTAATCTTTATGCCTTTGGCATGGTGTTGTAACGACACGACCATCTTTGAAGTCATCATCCATCAGCAAACCGAGATAAAATGCCCTCAGAGCAGAACCAAGATTCTGTCAAACCAATTCGACGTATTTGGCAGCAGAAAAGGACTATGAATTCACCTGAGTGTATGGCAAGAATATGCTGCTGTCACAAACACGGTCAATTTGATCTACAAAATGATGTATTTTAGGTCATTTGAATTTATAATTTAATGAAATAAATTAATTGAATCAAATTGAATCTTCTGCCTGCCATTAAATTTATTTGGGGTCGGCGCAACGTGTCTTCCTCTTCCATTCATATCTCTCTATCTGAGTTAAATCTTCGTTTTACACATCTAGTTATATAATTTTCGAAATTTTGTTACAGCCCTGACCTAGCTCCGCCTAGATCTAGGAACTCTACGAGCCCACACACTTCCGCCGCCAACAGGAAGTGGACTCACTGTCAACGCTCTACATTTGGCAAATATTATTGCGTAATTTGGAAAAAATAGACGAAGTTTTGCAGGTATTCAAAAATAGGGTGTATTATCATGAAATAAGTACCTACTTATATTCTTAATCTTTACAAATTATTCTTTCTGACGACCGATGTGGCGCAGTGGTAGTGCGACTGCCTTTGACGCAGACGGTCCCGGGTTCGATTCTCGGTGGGTCACTCACAAAGTTGATATTTATCACTTTGTGAATTTGTTCCCAGTCTGGTTAGGACATTGCGGGCTGAACCACCCGATTGTCCGTAAGTAAGATGGTTCCGTGTTTCGGATAGCACGTTAAGCCGTAGGTCCCGGTTGCTGTCTATGATCACTTAGACGGCGGTCGTTACACAACCATGTCAGAAGCCTGCTACTTGTAGAAGGCGGTTGAAAAATTCTGACACTAGGGTTCATCGGGTCGTTGAACGACTTGGTATCCCACACGAAAAGAAAAAAAAGAAGACTTTCGAGCTGAGTCATGCAGTTATCAGAAATTTACAATAATATTCTACATATTCTACGACCTTCTTCGGATTGCCTTTTTAACAGACTGCCACAGAATCTAGATACATTTTTCAAGAAAGTATGAACATATAAATTATTTTTACGGGCTTAAACAGCTGGGCGGATGTTGACGGTGTCTTAGATTCGTCTCATCAGCGCGATGGACTATATTGAAATTTCATAAATTCAAAATGGCGGATTTTAAACGCAAAAGATTTATAAAGTGACTGTTCGGGTTTTCAACCGCTCTGTAGGAAGAAATGGCTGGAAAAACCTATCCAAATTGGGCTCAGGGCTGGTACTATTATTATACAGTGTTTCGGAGGAAATGCATTAAATTGGACACGTTGTCCAAGACATCATCGTACCCATAGATTGTTGAAGGTCTTGCTAGCGCTCTAGCGAGACCAATAATCTAAGGGTACACATTCAATAATCTAAGATCGTACCTATTGAACAATTCGTTATGCGATAAAAGCTGGAAAATGAATGAAATAATGAGAACTCTCCGAATCTAAACTCCTCCGATCCGAAACGCTATGTAAATTCTGTATTATATCAGAGGTAAATTCACAACGGATGTAAAACCTGCATTTAAGTACATAAGTAAGTAGTAAGTAAAAAAACTAGAGAACATTCAACGCTAGTATGCGCAAAAGATGCCTTATCGCTAAAAGCGATGTCTTCGACAAATAATCGAGGCTCAGAAAAATCCTATAACACTTAATTGACATGTTTTCAACCTGTCACCTTTTAGTCTGAAATTCTCGAGCGCCTCGACTACGATTACGATATTCATATTCATATTCTTTATTGCGAATCATACCCGCGGAAGAGAAATGGGGTGATGCTATTCTAAGCCAACATCACATGACTCTTCAAGTTTCAATCATATGTACCAAAATGAGCTTAGATCAAGCTCGGACAGGTCACATACACGTGTTGGGCGCGTGGGTTCGCCCCCAACAAGGCGAGATGACGTCACTACTCGGCAGGGCTGCCATCTGTACAAGATTCCTACAGTTACAAGTATATAAACCTCATTCGCTTGGATAGTGCCGCGACCAGCGTAACTTGACCTTCATGCACGATACACGCACGTACGGGAGTGCACTGATAGTTACGCTGGTCGTGACATAACCTGAGCGAATGAACTCCGCCTAGCCTTCAATCTTGTTTTCGTATTGGACACCAAGTTGTGAGTCGAGTCGTGACGAAAATGGTGTCAGAGTTTTTCATCTCCATCTCATGCAGGATTCAGGAATCTACATCAATTTGGAACCATTGAAAGTATGTGGACGTGATCATGACCTTATGACAATAAACAAATTATACGACAATAATAAAACTTGGAATTTATACGATTTTACCACAAGTACGAGGTTTTACATTTATTACTAATTCAAAGTGAGTCTTGGCTAGTATTGGCAAAATAAAATTTAATCCACTCAAAAGGATCATTGACACTAAGAAGAAGAAGTTTTTGGTTGGCAACCCTACTAGGCGACGAGGCAAGCGCACTCATATCGCCCGTATCGTGCACTTTTTGCAGGAAAACCATGGGTTTGTTTGTATGAAGGTACTTACATACATACGCAAATAATTTCAACATTTATACGGGGTTTAGTAGTATTATATTATCTGTGCCTTGGTAGCTGCAGATCGTACGTAAATAAACTAAACAACTTTACCTTATGGAAAGCAGGAGAGGTATGGAGAAATTGGTGGGAACGAAAGAAAAGATAAAACTACAATCAGATGACTGACTTTGAACGGGAAATCTGAAATTTTCGGCATGTATACTTATTGGGACCAATTTTGGAGAAGAAAAATAAAAATCGAGCCATACAAAATTCATGAACTGACTGACTTCGTCTTTTTTCGTTTTCCAGCATTGATCCCACCCATCCCATAGAGAAATTGTACAGTACCATGCCCAAAACAGCGTTCTTCCGCAACACGGTGTACCTATAAATTATAATGTTTGCAAACGAAACTAATATAAAAACAAAATCTGTCTGGTAAACCTTACTTCAATAATTTGTTACGCGCTGATTATTTTATTTACGTTTGTTTCATACGTGTACGATAGTTTCGTCGATACTCGATTCGATACACCCAACTAAGCGTAGGCGAGGCTTGGATGCTTTGTTTCAGCGTTTCAGCTGAAAATATTTCCACATTTAGGCACGGTGGTGTCATTATCTTTTTCAAGAGTAGCTAGCTATATATGTATGTAGGAACGTACAAGTTTTTCAAGCTACAGCCGAAACGGATAGACGGTAGTTGAAAATAATATGAATATGAGGTAGTCTATTCGTTTCAGGAACGCAAGTGAAGCTGGCTATGTTAAAAGTTCATCGTAAATCCAAAATGGCGGACTTTTACGCAAGATATAACTTCAAGGTGGAAAATTTTTGATCTCTTCGTTTAGTTCCTGGTAGGTGGTGCTGTGTGAGAATGAAAAGCGAATTCCCATAGATAAGAGTCACTGAACTTAACAAATATTCCCTCATCATCATTCTGCTTGCGTTATCCCGTTTCTCTGTCGGGGTCGGCTACCTAACCTAAAGTATCTGATGTGGAACCAAGTTGTGACACAGAGCGACTGCCATCTGACCTCTGCCCGAAGGCTATCCTGGCCCGAATCCTAGATTAAGTCATATTCAGATATCATCTGAAGTCTAATTTTTATTTGAAGCCGTAGGTCCCGGTTGCTGTCTATGATCAGTTGATCACTTAGACGGTGGTCGTTACACTACCATGTCAGAAGCCTGCTACCTGTAGAAGGCGGTTGAAAAATTCTGACACTAGGGTTCATCGGGTCGTTGGACGACTTGGTGTCCCACACGAAAAGAGAGAGAGAGATTTGAATGTGGGTTTCATTACGATGCTTTTTCTTGACTGTAAGAGCAGTCGGTAAATGTACGTGAGTAAAAACACATTGGTACATGGCGGTGATCGAACTAGGGTCTCACGATTGTAAGACCTGTGCACTAGCCACTTGGCCACCGACAAATATTCCCACAATGTACAAAAATATCAACAGCTTCACCCAGTTCAGGCAAGTGTTGCTATTTGCCAAAAAATCCTTATTACCGCAGTCGTTTTTTTTTAATTAGCTAGTTATGCTTAGGTACTCTTGTCACCGAACTGGTGTCAATTCGATGTTTATTTACTTTACTACATGGACAATGGTTCAACTATTGGTTGTAAACAATGATAGTGAGACAATACCACAATCTGCGTATTGTCCAGGTCCAACTATTGTGTTTTCACGTGTAAAATATTTGGATTCATAGCGAAATTGTTCGAATTTCGGTTTCGATATTGTTCAGGGTGGTTCATTTGGGATGATGGTAATAAACAAAAGATGATGTAACTAATAGGTGAATAGGTTTGTTCGCTCGCTGAACTCTTTTGTTTGGTGACGAAAAAATTGCGAAAATTCATCGAAGAATGGTCCAAAAGTTCTTAATTTCTACTGAAAATATTATTATTATATTTAGGTACTTATCTTTTTGTAAACAATTTCTGTATGAAACTGACAGTTCAGAAGTGTCACTTTCATACAAAGTTTGTTTACAAAAAGATAAGTACCTAAACTTACAGACTATAACTGTACGTAGGAATGGGGAGGAAACCTCAAAGCTTATGGTAGATGGCAGCAGGCGCAACTGTGCCTAAACTAACCAATAAGAAGTGACTGAACTTTGACATTGACACATTTCTGACCAATCACAGAAAAAAGGGACAGTCGATAGTGGCGCCATTAATTCCTCAGTTTCCTACCTTATTGCGTTACGTCCGATCATGTTATAGCAAAACTACTAAAAGACACCAATTCAAAGAAAAAACCTCACTGCGGCTTATGCCTGTTAGCATTAATTTGATAGCTGCCAAATCGAGCGTTTTCGATTGGCCTCACTGTACTTTCCAGATTTTCAAAATACAAGCTGGCATTATCAATCCCATCTTTAGCCGCTGATCGCGTGAGTCGGGGGCATCGGCGCAAGAGTCGATAACTATCGCTATTTGAATACAGTCACCTACACTTCAAACTACACCCCTTCCTACAACTTCCGAAAAATATCATTTCAATATCACTTTAGTAAGTTCCTATAGAAACGGTAACATAGAGTACAGTCGTAGCAGAGTTAGAAAAAATGCTGTTTTCTCTTATCTCTGAAAGGTATAGTCCATAACACCTTGTTTTCTTTTCTTGCCCTTAGACAGGTTTATTAGGAATAGGTCATCGACAGGATCGAAAGTCATCTTATTTGACAGACTACGAAATGACCGAAATCATCCAACTAAGATCCAATCATTCAGCTGAAACGATTTTCATTTAGCAGACTTAGGGCCCAGGTCTGCTAAGACTATACACTGCATGGATCCACGACAGGCATGACGACAGGTAAAATATCTTAGTGGTGTGGTGTGTTATTGTATTTAATGGTGGACGATGAGCTGAGTGGTGATGTTGTAATGCAGGTGACTGTACCGTAGCCAGGGCTTTCTTTTGCATTAAGCCAGTGCCATGACCACATGCAACTCTTCATTTTGTGTCAGATTTCTAAAAGAAGCTTCAATTATTATAGCAATTTTTGTATAGTTTGTCATTGAGAAACATAAGCGCTAATGGAAATTGTTTCAATAAATAAATGAATAAGTAGGTAAGTATGTTTGTTTGTACATATAAATACGTACCTACTACCAACTCTCTTTTAAAAAGTCGTCGACATAAGTTCAGTATAGGTAGAATTACGCATGTGTCCGATTAAAATCGCTACATATCTTAGACTAGCGCTGTCACTTTCATATTTATAGATTTAGAAAAGGATAAAGAATAGTACTTAGTCAACAGACCATTGTTAGCATGTTATGTTAGTTCAGAAGAAGATGAGTTTTCTTCTCAATTGTGCACATTTTCTTCTACATTATCATTTTAATCGCCTTTAAATTTTGACCATTTTGTAAAATTGAAACCATCATCATCATATTCCTAAACGCAACTCTAGCTCAGAAAGTCGTCGAAATAAGGTTGAAATTGAGTGCAGTTTCAACTATTTGGACCTGTAGCCCGGTCCGTGGGAGTCTATTGTTTTGTTGCCGGAAGGATGGTGCGTCGACGCAGCAAGACACTTTGATATGACAATGTGAGCTTCTAACTGTTGGAATTGGCTTGAACTGGGCTCTTGTTATTAGTAATTCACTTTAAGTTTAATCACGCAAGCTTTTTCACTAGGAGCTCTATTTCTGAAACGTACGCTTTAGTTTCATGCGAAAATCTGCCATTTGTAATGCTTGTAGATATCTCACGTTTTACTTTATTTCTCGATTCCCACATTCCCTCAAAAATTCACACATATTTTTGACTATCAAAACATCAAGTAAAAGAAAAAGTATTAAAAACGTATGGTCGTTTTAGACTTTCGTGCACGGAAACGGAAACTTACAATTCAGAAATTCAGCTCTAGGTAAGAAATTTTTCACTAGGTAAGAAATTTAACGACGAAATCAAGTGTAAGTAATGTATGAAAAATCAGTAAGTAACATGTGAGTAAGTATAAACCTTCAGAAACTAAAAAAATATCAGAATGCTTATTACTATGGATGGATTAGATACCTTCCTAAAACAGCTGCAAAATGCATCAAAAAGAAAGACTCTACCTAATGAGAAAAACGTACAATTTTGTGATCAATAAAGAATCTAGCTACCCACCTATAATCACCTAATAGACAAAGCTCTACGGAATCGATTTGCAAAATTAAAGTTCACTGCTTTACCCTTTGCCATAAAATCACTGGCTGATCACAGGCTAATATCGATAAGTATATCGTTATCAGGCCACTTATGCAATCGATTAGCACTAGCCATAAAAGAGAAATAAAAAAAATAAAAAAATGTTATTCTTCATTTTCAATTCCAAACTCTACCATTATAAAAATAAGTATCATAGTAGGCTGGATTGAAAAGTAACATGGCGGTTTGTCGAGAGCGTATTCGATATGGTGCTCAAAAAACAATGCAGTGATGAAAAGCAGGTGACACGTGCGTGGTTTTTTTGGCCCACCATCAGAGATGAACTGGTTTTTGGAACTGGCTGGAAACGGGGTACCATAGAATTTCGCAACGTTACTACAGACAGATGAGACATTTTGGTTTATTTGGAGCCTAATCCGCCTAACCCTGTACCCTCAGAAGAACCACAAGGTTGTCTGTGAAAACATGGTGTCGTGCTTCATAGAGCACGTTAAGCCGTCGGTCCCGGTAGCTGTCTATGATAACTTAGACAGCGGTTGTAATAATACAACTACGTCAGAACCCTGCTACTTGTATTAGGCTGTTGAAAAACTGACTGGTTCAGCGGGTCGTTAAAAGACTCGGCATCACAAACGAAAAGTACAAGATGAAGATGTCTTATGACGACTAGGTGTGTGTTTTGACCTCCATAAGAACCCTTAAATAATCTATGACGCTTTTCGCTGCGCACGCGCTCCCCCAGCACGTGCTGCCATCTGGCGGCGGAAGGGCGCTCGAGTGGAAGATGCCGGTGATAGGCTTCGGACGATGAAGTGACTGACAGGAGTGCCACAGGTGTCGCAGAGTGGACATGACAGCTGGTCTGGTAATGGTGGAACTGTGTTGTTTTATGATCGATATAAAAATAACTTTTTTTCAAAAGAGAACCCACTGCAACAAACGTAAAAAGTACAGTTAATGTGCCTAAAACCTTCCCCTAAGTCTGACAAATACTTTTCTGAAAACCTAAATAAGTTCATCCAAACGCGACATAATCGCGGGGAAACATACGTATATACAGGTCAAACTAATCACCTCCTTTTTTTAAAGTCGGTTAAAAACTGAACGTCTTCTGTCTGGCCAGTGGCAATGGGGAGGGAAACTCAAAGCGTATTGCAGATGACAGCAGGCGCGACTGTGCCTATTCGCACCAATAATATGTAGGTAACTGAACTTTTACCACATTAACACATTTTTGGCCAATCACAGAAAAAAGGCACAGTCGAGAGTAGCGCCTTAGTTCTTCAGTTTCCTACCTCATTAAAAGAGCTGATAGATCCCTTCCTCACCTCTGTGGTACCGATGTTTAGTACCCCAGAGAAAAATAAGCCATAGGATACGCAAGTTTACAGGGTAGGTACTTTAGGATGAAATTTCTCGGACACGAGTCCACTGAACAACTTTTCACAACAACCAGTAATAAATAAATTGGACATCCTATACAAAACAATCAGCTGACCGAGCAAAATATAGCCCGTATTTATAAATTGCGCTCAACTTTGCGATTGATCTTGAGTGCTACTGGTCCATGGTGCTACTTTGAGATGCTGTTAGTATTGACTGGCATTTGTTAAAATCGCTCATGAGATCGATTCGAGTGCGATTTATATACGCACTTATGAGAGATAAATCTAAAAAAATATGTTCCTTGGGGAATTTTGACCGAGTAGCTAGTATTCTTTGGTTTGACCTGCAGACAGAACTTAGCGTTTTCACAAGTCCATTATTCTGTGCCTACCACACATAGTTGATTTTCATCATTATACAACATCTTTTTACATGAGATTGATTGTACCCAGTTTGGTTGGATAGTTTCCTAGAAACAAAAGATAGAAATAAGTTTATTGTTCAAATATGGAGCGTGATGCCATAATTTCGAATTAATTTAAACTAACATAGGCCGTTGCTACATAGCTACTGCCTTTTAGTGACAAATACCTACATTTGCATTTTGATTTTATTGGGTCTGAGACAAGAAGCTGAGACAATGTAGGTATTCCGTATAGGTATATTCTGAGATTTGACTGTTGCCTTGTATGGAGTTATCGGTGATCGGGCGATAACCTGACAAATGAAGCAATGTATTCTTTTACTATAATAAAATTTCGCCACGAATAGAGGACCTCCATCTTTGTTTTTGTAAGTTGGTTATTGTGTTGTATTATGTATTGATAGTCGGTTGGTACGTAAGTACCAACCTACCTACCTATGTAGGGTCCCGACAGTGCCTGAATGTGTAGGTACTTTGATTATCTTGAGTATCATGGTCTTGACTGTTTAATTTCTAAAATGATACTTATGCATGAAGCTAATAAAAATTGCACAAGTGCCGTAAGCCGTTCAAACGGAAAAGTTCTGATTTTAAGAGCTCTTTCAAAATACGTAGCTGAACAAAACTTTACGTGAAATGGCAGTTCACAGCTAGACAGCTTCGAAATCGCTACAGGCAGGAAGATTTTCGCAAGGCAGGTAAATGACAAGTGGGTAGGACATGTAGGCACGCTAATTGTCAGCAATGGCCACTGCCCGGTGCCCATAAACGAAACAGCGTGGGCAGCGACTCACCGTCTATCCAACGACCAGCTCCAAGACCCCTCACAAGATTTACCAATGTTTCGAGAGGTTCCGATGTCGCAAGGTGAGCGGGAGGTGAGGCAGCTCTTCAGACAATGGTCGTATCGCTCGGTTGGATGTCTCCAACCAAACCGATTGTTCGCCTCAACTTGATGTGTTCATTCACAGAGTTTTTCTGGCGTCCGTCTAGCTCGATAGTCGACTTGAAAGCGTTCGTATACTTTCGCTGTTCAGAAATTAGAGAAATGCCCATATGAAAGCCAATTATCGTTATTATTATAGAAGTAGCGCTTGTTAGAATGTCAACAAATTCCAGCTTTATTGTCATTTGTGATCTACCCACTGGGTCATTATCTAGACGGACTCTTTTGTATTGTAGAGCTAAGAGGAAATATTACAGCAAATAGAGCTACAAAGTGACAAGTAAACACCTAGAACCTTGGTTATGTTACCGTATGATAATTATATAATTTCAGCTAATCAGGAAAATAACAATTTTCCAATATAAGTTGGTATTTCCTGATGAAATCATTCGCAATGTTACGAAACGGTGACTGTACACAGAATCCGGCGCAGGTAATGTGAATGTGAGACACACTGTGAATCAAATCCGCTTTGATCCTTCGGCATCCGGAAAAAAAGATACTATCCGAAAGCGGTATTAAAATTCGGTCTATTTCGGTCGTTGTCCATCGGGAGCCGTGAAGCTGTGATCGCGGCTATTCCGGGCCTACTCGGGCAGGTTTTCGGGGAATGTCAACAAACGAACGGGCGCGCGCACTCATTCAATGAACTCGACGCATGCAACGCCGGTGGCGGACCGGTCCCGAGCTGTATTCATAAAAATCATGCTCCCAGAGACGCTCAATGGAGGCATTGGAGGCGCTTCTCGCGCAACTAACAGACTTTTGGTACCTTTATGGTGCTCGGATCGTCACGTACTCATAATCCGGCATAATCATAATGGACGGTGAAATAATGTTCGGCGTTCGTTTTTGTTACAATAACTTCACACTTCGAAAAACTGGATAGTTTCGGACCATTGAGTAAGCGTTTTGTTGGCGCAGGTGTAGTTAGGGCATTGCACAAGCTTGCGAAGTAGATCTGATCGCGTGGGGTAGGTACTGAGGTGACCTCACGGCTCTACGATCGTTGCCCAAGCAAATCGCCGGCTGATCTAGATTGATAACTGGACCGCCCTACAATAGCTACGGTGGACGTGTCTGTAGAAAACGATGTTGTTATTGGGAAGTCGTCAATGTAGGAAGTACGAATCCTCGAGCTAAGGGTAGACAAAAAAGATTGCATCTAATCTAAAAGCTTTGTCAAAATATGTCAAATAATGTCAATTAAAATTGTATTCTAATCAATCATTTAGAACCTTTGTAGACGGCCTGAGGTCTTCTTTTTCGTAGTAGAAAAATTAAAGATAAAAACGGAATGTATGAGATTAGAGTAAAACAGTTATCAGATAGTATTAGGTACTTACAAAAAAGTTTTAGAGGCAGTGATCCGCGACTGGGACGCCCACCCTACTTATTATACAAAAGAATTTAGCGAAGTGCCGAATCGGCCTACAAAAATAACGATACTTTACTCTGTAATGTAGGTCAAGATTACAATCATTATCAAATGCTGTTTGTGTTATCTTGCTATTTCAGACTTCCAAGTTTCTTCCTCAGATTTTATTACAGTTTTGTAATATTTTATACCTATTGCGATATTCAGTAGGCATTGTGTAGTGTTTAATTGTTATCTACCTATGGTGTAAGTGTAATTCACTTTTCATTAGAGAAATCGAGGCACTTTTGTTTTTACGATTTTTGATTTGACATTTTCGTAAAGATTTATAAACTTAATTTTACTCACTATTACAATATATTAGATATTTATTCAAATAATACACTTTTAAACAATGTGATTCGTAAAAAAATACTTGCCAGGTGTCCCGGATTTTTAATGAGAAGTGTATTTTATACCTATTGCAATATTAAGTAGGTATTGTGTTTAATTATTATCTACCTATGGTGTAATATTATGAAATCTTGGTGTAATTTGGAAAGGTTTAGCTGAATGAAAATCATAAGTTAAGGATTTAGTTTCGTATAATTTTCTTTTAACAAATGATCAATAGAAAACTGTATAATTAACAATGTAGCGTCTTAACAGATAGATCAAAATTATTAGCGCTGTAGGTAATATTTTACAAATACTTTGGAATGTTTATATAGACAATCTCATATGATTCAACATAGGACATCCACTTCACTCCTTACAATCATAGACTGGCAAAAATGTTGTTTAAAAGATCGGGATGGTGAACTTATGCTAAATATATTGTCAATACATGAAAACACCATCAAAAACGGTCTGCAATGGTCTAGTATAAAACATACATAAGCTCACCAGCCCCAACTGAATTAATCTGTGTACTTCACAGCCTATATATACAAATTTACTATTTTTTTGGGTATCTCTTGCAGTCTTTACTGTCCAACATAAAGAGAGCAAAAGGCTACATGAGATTAGGAATGAGTAGAGCTATATAAATTAGGTTTCTAGCTTTTCTCTGCTACATATTGGGCTAAGTTATACAGGCATAATTCAATACAATCTGACAATATTTCCATAATTTATCATCAATTTATACACATGAAATACAATTATTTTTTTATACTACATGAATTTATTGACAGATTGTATTTAGTATTTTATTTTATAAGATTTTATTACACAAAATCAGGTGTGTAGCAGATATTTACAAGTGAAGACAGCATAGACTGCAGAGAAACAAGATTTTTATACACCATCCAATGTAGTATTTCAATTTTTACAGTTATACAAGACAGTAATGGAGATTCATAATGAGATTATATTTGGAAATATATTTATGCGAGGCCATGCATAGCAGGTGAAAGAAAAATGCAACCGTTTACCGAAGTAGACTCGGGTGCCACTGATCATCCTGATTAACTAAATAAAGCAGTCAATAAATAAACGATCATAAATATCTAATAAATACCTACATAGGCTATATTTACACAAGCCATCATCAAGGGCATATCAGCCTTTAAACATATAATACAGCACTATCCCAGGGGGATAACAGGTATAAATTAAAAAATAAAGTAAAGCTGCCAGCTTAAGACTCGTATTACACAATAATACTGACACCAGTATAACTCTCTATTCGCGAGATGGAATGTGCCCGGACTATGCCACCTAGCCAGCAACACGGCACACACAACAATTCATCACAATTCTATCAATATAGAATGGAATTATAATACAATTAACATTGATTCACAAACACTAGCATTGCAGTACCAGGCCATGACACCTGGTATTCTGATTATTATCCATAACATTGGCTACATTAACAAACATTAACATGCAGTGTGAGCCAGCCAAAGCAGACACCTCGGCTGCACACACCCCCCTCACAAACAGAACCGGCTTTTGCTCTCAAATTGGGACATCATTCCGTTATTTACTAACAAAACACATGTCTCAATATAAGATCAGAAACCTGCTCATTGGAAGGGCAGCACTCCTGTATCCGACACACTGTGCCAACAACAAAACAACATATAACAGCTCTATTGAAGCGAGTAGAGTAGGTTGTACACTTCCGATACACTGAGTACCAACAAACAGGTACAATTCACTGACCAACACTGGTGAGACACTGAAATTTTATACTCAAATCAGATCCTTCGACCCGGAACGGTATATACAAAAGAAATTCCTCGAAATAAATTATAAGCTTCGTAAAATAATTATCACATAAATTTTTCTTATATCTTCCGTTCGCTCCACATAACTTAACACATAATCTATCTATATGTACACGAGATACAGTATAAACAATAGTCTTTGTGGTTTAGTGCTAGTGCGGCGCTAGGGGCTGCGGCGAGGGCGCGGGCGCGGGCGCTGGCGCGGTGAGCGGCGGCGGCGGCGCGGGATGCAGCCGCACGGGCCCGCGCGGCGCCGCCACCGCCACCAGCTGCACGTGGCCGCGCTCCTCCTGGTACGGCGGCTGTTTGCCGCGCCGGTGCAGCCGCACCCACGCGCCGAAGCAGACTAGAATAGCGAGGAACACGGCCACCGTCGCGCCGCCGGCTATCGACGCCGTCTCCATCATTAGGTGCCGGCTCGTCAGCACGTACGAGTCGTCCAAGTCCTTGAACTCGCAGCGCTGGCCCACGAAGCCGCTGCGGCACTCGCAGTTGTAGATCGGGCTGTCCGAGATCACCACCGTGAAGCAGACGCCGCCGTTCAGGCAGTAGTACTCCGAGTAGTCGGGCTCGCATTTGAACGTGGGGAAGGTGACATTGAGGCGCGGCTGCGGCTGCGGCCGCGGCGGAGGGCCGGGCCGCGGCCGCGCCACGCGCGCCGGCCGCTTCGAGATGGAGCTGGAGCAAGCGCCAGCCCGCGGCACGAGCGGCGCCAGCGTCGCCAGCGCCCACACCACCGCGCACCACACTACCAACGATTGCATTTTCCGCACGATCCGGAGGGTCGGCGCTCGCGGTACGTGCACGATTTTGACATTGGACGGTGACTTATACGAAATCCGAGAGGCGATGACATGACCGCTTTCGAATTTCGAACCCGAACCCTTCGCTCGTATCCGCGTCGGCGGTCCGCCCAGACATGTTTCCTGTGTTAACTTTTTTTTCACGTCGACGATCACTCGCTCATGACGGAGGCGCGGTTTCTCGGAGATATAGCATCGATCCCTCCGCGGGCATGTCGAAAGTGAAACACTGAACTCGAGTAAACACTGTTTCGTTCGTGGTTTGCGATTATTCACGGAGCACATACACACAATGTCCCGTTCGAAACGATACACACAAAATGGTGCTGAGCTCGCGACCACACTAGCGCTCGGTGAGTTGTCTATGCGCGACTGACTGACGGCGGTCGGCGGCGGGCGACGGGCGACGGGGGCGGCCAGGCCACTGCATCCGCCATCTGCCGACGAGAATGAATGCCGTGAACTCGGCGCCTCCTGCGCCTGTGTGCGCGCGCCGAGCTCGTGCCTGCATGGGAAATTACACTCGTATGCGTCATATGCGTGCTAGTGTGCGACAACTTTTTAGGGTTCCGTACCCAAACGGTCAATATGGGACCCTTTTAATAAATAAGACCTCGTTATCTGTCTGTCTGTCGTGCCTGTCCTGTCCGTTTGTGATCACGCATCTCATAAAACGTGACACTAAACAAGACATGATAAACGTTAAAATTTTCGAGTTTACTTGAGTCTTCAGTGATTATTTCTGATAGTATTTTAATCGTGTAAGTATCCTTAGTGTAAACATTGTGAATGGTGGATCATTGCAGAATAGCAATTGAAGTAGGAGTTTACATTTAGGTACACCATAATTTTCGGATGGTATCAAATCAAGCGGTCGTCCTCGGTTTCTGAAGATTTACATTATCACCTATGCTATCCCGCTACTGGAGACACCACCCAGAAATTTCTACACTGGCAGAATTACATCATCATCATAAGGGCATTGCGCTTATCAGTGGAGTAACCGCCAATTTTATCTGTTTTCTGTTTCATTTTCATGTACGATGTGGCCATTATTTTCACCTTTATTTGATCCAAGTAACTCCTTCTCAGTCTTCCCCTTCTTCTTCTTACATTAATCGTACCTTTGATAATTGTTTTAAATAACTGATCATGCCGTTTCTATATTTTTTTCCCTTTATTCTCTATTGAGTAGCGTTCTTTGTTCCCTTACTTATGGGAGGACTTCCTCATTGATCTTCAATTCTGTCTTCTCCTTTCACATTTTTAATATGGGCACTAGATGTGCCTTCAAGTAGGTAGACTTGTTGAAAAAAAGACATGCAACAATGTGGCTAAGGCGTGAGATAAACAATATGTATGGCTTAGCTGTTCGCCTTAGAAAAACATTGAGCCAAGCTTCTGAATCTACACGCCGTAGTTCCGCGAACCCAAACTTAAACTCAAAGGTAAAAGTTGTAATGTAAGGTTTGGTAAGATAAGATAATCGTTTATTTGCAAGAAAACAGTCGATAAGGTCTTAGAACAATTTAATAGTACGGTGCATTCAGCCTGCTCGCAGCAGGCATGCAAATATTATGATCACAATTTTACATTTTAAGTGAAACTTTCTAATTATCAATAATATTATGAAAGTTACTAAGCATAAATTATAAAGCTCAAATTAAAATTTAAATAAAAAACTTTCTTTGCGGTGTGATGCCGGCTTGAAATAGCATCACCACTTTTATATCCCGCGGGTGACGTAGAAGCCGAATAAGGGACTCGAGGGTTTCATGTATATTACAAATTTAGGCGACAAGCTGAGAACCTGTCACTACAGTGATACACGAATCATCTGAAAGAGCCCTCAATATTTGTCAGACGTTGGTGATAGGGGCCGTATATTTACGGCCGTTAACGCTCGGCCTACCCCGCAAGGGATAAAGACGTGATATATGCATGTAAAATTAAAAATCCTCTGGGAACTACAAGAACATCAGTTCAGAGTACGTCAATTTCATCGACTTGATGGTAACGAAACTGCCATGCCACCGTTCCTACATTTTGATTCATTTACGCTAAAAGCTAGATGGTATAAAATTTCACAATTAACGTATTACTATTGCTAATGTAACAACAAATGCTAAAAAGTTGAATAAAATTTATATTTTAGGAGGTTCCCATACAACAAAATGTTACTGGTACGAAACCATACGTGTGCGAGTCAGACTCTCACTTGGCCAATTTTTTCATTTGTTGGGCGGGATTATGAACAAGAACCTCTGGAACAAGTATCGTAGACGAGAAAAGTCACTTTCTTTGCGATATTGAACCTTACGAACATTTATTTTTGAAGCTCACTGATTTGTAAGTACTTTCCACGATAAGTAAGTTTATGTAAAGAAGTATAAATTATAGGTCACTACATTACTTATTTTATTACCTACCCTTACGGAGATTATTCGTCGTATTTAATTAATAAGCAAGAGTCGTATTTAAATTCAAGTCTCGTTGGGTAGGTAGGTAGCAATAATATTTTTTCCTATGTTGAACGATGTGCAAGCAAGCACCATTGAGAGACGATCAGATGAAGACCAGCGAACCGACGATGGAATGCTTTGCTTCAAAAAGTGCAGTGCAGTGCAGTGAAACGGCCAAGTTAGCTCAGCAGGGTAGAATCGGTAGATTTGCAGCTTTGGTTCCAGTGAAGGTTGCATCGCGCGTTTTGTCAGTTCACTTAAATTTACGTATAATTAAGTGGATCGTCAGTTGCTCCGCTTTTGTTGTAAAGTGAACCACGCATGTCTACCGTACGTCCGCGCGGATTATCCGCGCGACGCAGTGCATGCCCTTAGAAAATATCGAAACATGTATCCGATTTTTTTTTTTGACAAGTGCGTTCACAACATATAACACCCCATGCAAAACTGCAATTACCTTTATTAAAAAATACTAATATTTTGTTAAAATAAAATCGTCCTTTTTGTTTTTTTGTTTTTGATAAAAATTGTGTATAATATAGCTACTGGAACCGAAGAAGTTCTATAGTCAGAGAAAACTAAATATCATTAACTCTATGATATAAAATCGTCTAGTAAAACGAGTCAGTGTTAAGAAATGAGACCCTTATGCCTGGTTTACACGGTGCGAGTCAGCGTGCGAGTCGGCATAGACAGTAGCTGCAGTGCAGTAACTCGCACCGTGTGGACACATCATGCGAGTTACTCGCACGTACGAGTTGGAGAGTAGCTCGCAAGCGAGTTACTTCAACATTTTTTGTTTTCACTTATCTACTCGCCTTCCCCCACCACAAGCATGGCAGCAGCTCGCACAACACTCGCATCGTTTGAACGCATTTAGCAATAGCTCGCTCGCCACTGTCACCTCACGAGATAATCAGTTGTAATTGTAACTCTCAGAATTGCTTTATATTTTCGCGGGGGTCTTCTTTAAATAACTCGTGGAATATCATACATGATGGCCCTAAAGATCTTCTTGCCATCCAGTCTCTTATCCATATTCTTTTCTTTTTCTTTTGAATTTTTTTGGAAGCAATTTCCAATTCGTCATAGACCTGTGGCCTATGCAACGAAACTACAGGCTACAATTTTACAGGTGTAATTCTATGTACAGTGCGTAGCGGATCAAAAATCCTGGTTTATAAAGTCCCACCGGCTACACAATGTACATCGAATTTCACCTGTAGAGTTGTAGGTTGTAGTTTCGAAAAACGAGGCACTGATCATAGTATTCATTATTATTTGACGTTGATACGATGACATTTTCGTTTACAATTCGACTCCACTCGCATGAGACAAGAGGCAGCTACTCTTATCGTATGAACAGCACAGGCGAGTCGAGCTACTGACATGCGAGTACGGAGAGGCGAGCAGCTGTCTACTGTCTACTCAGTAGCTTGCCCTGTGTAAACCAGGCATTAATTTTAGCATTAAAGCTTTTCTCCGAGGGACTCCTTTCTTGCCACAAACTCTTTAGTGATGAACTATGTTTTGAACACATTTTGGTCTTGGTGTGCTTTATTTGAAAACTGGTTGCGATTGTTATCCTAAATGACAAAGAGGTCCGATTAGAACATATATAGCATTATCTTTTTCACACACTACGATCGCGTAGAACCAACTCGGCACCGATTCAAATATGTCTAATTTCGATTCGACTACGGGGTTTGCGATTTCCTCGAATATGTGATTTATTCACGTTTTTATTGTAAATCGTGTGTTATTGTGAAGAAGACCATGTCTGAATCTTCGAAGTCCAAGTCCTCCTTGAATTTGAACCCATCCCCGACTTTACAATGCAAAGATCTTCACGAATATCTAAAAAGTCGTTCGGCGCAGTTTTTAGAGACTTTATACAACTATCCGACGATATGTTTGGCCGTGTATCGGTAATTATGTGTATTTTAGTCTAAATCCATCTAGTAAACGAATGTTTAGTTAACTTTTCAATAATTGTTGTCAACAAATTTTGAGGTTATGTTAGTTGAGTGTTTGTTGTTTTTTTACAGAGAGCTACCAGAACTTGCACGGCACTTTGTCATCCGTTTGTTGTTCGTAGAGCAGCCGGTGCCGCAGGCTGTCGTCGCGTCTTGGGTGTCTCAAGCCCATGCCAAGTAAGTCGCAATACTGCTAGATATCAATATAATAACTAAAATGACTTTTGGTTTCGGCTTCGTACCCTGTCTGCCTGTCACTACGTGACCCTCTGTCAATGCCACAGGATACTAAAATAAACCCAGACTAGAATTAGAATATACTATAAAAACCCCAATACACATACAGGTAGAAATAATTTTATAATATAGCATCGCCATATAACCTGATTTTGTAAAGAAAGGATTCCAAAAAGGCAACAGGTTTATCAACTTCCCACTCATATTATATTTATTTATTTATTTTATATTTCGATAGAGAAACAAACAATTAATTCGAAATCCTTCCTTAAAAAAAATTTTGATTATACCAATATTATCATTAGACAAACTGGTGCCTCACACTAAAAGAGAGAGAGAGAGCATTATTACGACAGCTATGATGGGTATAAATATAATTGAGTAGATGAAGAACAATATAATGATATTGCATAAAAGTTTTGCATGTTACGAATTACATAATATTATTTGATAGAGAAGGGGCTGGTTCTGAGAAGACCAACTGACAATGCAACCTTTGCAGATCTATTGTGGCTAATGTGAATAGCTGGGTCTCCATTGAATGAGCAGCCTCAGATGCTTACTGCCGCGCGCAGCATGCGGCGCAATGCGCGGTCGGTATGGACGTGTTTCGCCTGAGCAGCGCATGTAAAAATTCTCATGTTCAGGTGAAAAACCGTCCACACCGACAGCGCATTGCGCTGCATGCTGTTTTTTCAATTTTCAAGCCCAGCCTTTTCTTATTTACTTTTTTTTTGTAGTTTGTAGCATTTTGTAGTTTAGGAGATATTTTAAACCATTTGAGGTAGACCTCAATATGCAATTTATAATGAGACTGTACCAAATAATTGCAAATAAAAATCTGTATGTAAAATCATTTTCAGGGAGCAATCCAAAGCATGTGAAACCCTATCAGAGCTGTCAGTATGGCAGGAGGCGCCAATACCTGGTGGTCTACCAGGCTGGATCCTCGCACAGTCCTTCAAGAAGAATCTTAAAGTGGCACTGCTCGGAGGGTATCTATTATTATAACCATAGTTTTTTAAAAATCTAACATAAAATCGTTAAAGACTTACTAGTGTTGCCTGGTAGAACTTGCTACCCTAGCAAGAAGGCCGCCTTGTTGTACTTTTTCCTGTAGTTTTTAGCTGTTTTTATTGATAATATATTACTGTGTGCAATAAAGTATTATACTATTATTTTTATTTAACATTGTAATAACGGTTTCCAGTGGTAGACCTTGGAGCATGTCTTCATCTCTCGAGCCGGACGGCAAGGCCCGGGACGTGGCGTTCCTCGATGAGTACGCGCGGGAGAGGTGGGAGTGCGTGCTGCACTACATGGTGGGCAGCGCGCAGACCGAGGGCATCAGCGCTGACGCCGTCAGGATCCTGCTGCACGCCGGCCTAATGACCAGGTGAGCTAGAACAGGCTTGCGGGTGACAGGAGGAATCCAGGTGGTGTCGGGAAAAGGTTAGCTACCTGCCTGGCCGGGTGTTGTGGGGACCGACGGGTCCACTTGGATTGGATTGGAAGTTGTATATATGCGTTGCGCGGTGAACACTTCGATACCGCGTTTCAGGCCCATTGTTCTGTCACGTGGCGCCATCTCTCGGATATGTGGAGAACTCCTGTTGCGTTTTGTATGCTTGTGAATCACTTGAGTGAGCAGGTCGCTACAACAGCATCACCCTGCTCCTGCAGACCGAGGGCATCAGCGCTGACGCCGTCAGGATCCTGCTGCACGCCGGGCTGATGACCAGGTGAGCGATGCTGGCTAGAACAGCATCACCCCGCTCCTGCAGACCGAGGGCATCAGCGCTGACGCCGTCAGGATCCTGCTGCACGCCGGGCTGATGACCAGGTGAGCGATGCTGGCTAGAACAGCATCACCCCGCTCCTGCAGACCGAGGGCATCAGCGCTGACGCCGTCAGGATCCTGCTGCACGCCGGGCTGATGACCAGGTGAGCGATGCTGGCTAGAACAGCATCACCCCGCTCCTGCAGACCGAGGGCATCAGCGCTGACGCCGTCAGGATCCTGCTGCACGCCGGGCTGATGACCAGGTGAGCGATGCTGGCTAGAACAGCATCACCCCGCTCCTGCAGACCGAGGGCATCAGCGCTGACGCCGTCAGGATCCTGCTGCACGCCGGGCTGATGACCAGGTGAGCGATGCTGGCTAGAACAGCATCACCCCGCTCCTGCAGACCGAGGGCATCAGCGCTGACGCCGTCAGGATCCTGCTGCACGCCGGGCTGATGACCAGGTGAGCGATGCTGGCTAGAACAGCATCACCCCGCTCCTGCAGACCGAGGGCATCAGCGCTGACGCCGTCAGGATCCTGCTGCACGCCGGGCTGATGACCAGGTGAGCGATGCTTGCTAGAACAGCATCACCCTCGATGACCAGACTAATATGATTTATAAATATGTCTTTAGATTTTTGCGGTTGTTTACTACATTTAAGTTTATAGTATTAACGGTATTTATCACCAAACCACTGTGTAACGACTTCTAACATAATCACGGTGATAATCCCGTTAATAGAACCGTTTTTCCCCCGAAGGGTAAAAAACGGATATTTAGGTTTCTGCCGTAGCTTGAACCACATTGAGACTACGTCCTTTGTAACTCAGTCAATTTCATTCAATTTAGGTCAATCTCCGTGGCTTTCAGCGCCATCTATCGTTTGTATTGGTACTAGCGATTTCCCGGCACCAGCGCCCGGCTGTTGCTTTCTCAGTACCCAAGCTCTGGCCTTTAGGTGTGGTTCAAGCTACGGCAGAAACCTAAATATCCGTTTTTTACCCTTCGGGGGAAAAACGGTTCTATTTAGGTGTTCGTGCCTACGCTTGAACCACATTGAGACGTGTTTAACTTCTGCCGGCGTGGTGTCGGGCGTACTGTGATGATATGAATGTGAAAAGTGTATAATGGCATACAAAACGCAATATTCACAAAAATACGTTTTATTTTATAACTTGACATTATTAAATGATCATTTTTAACCGATATATCACATAAATTGACAAAATCAATATCATAATATGAAAGAAAATTAAACAAAAACATAACAATTATTCTTTATCTTATAATAATACCTAGGTAAATCAATTACTCAACAGGATGGAAATAATGATTAAGATCTATATCATTTGAGGTAGGTCTGGCAACTTGTACTTCTCTGAAGTAATGATTAAAGAATGTATTCTTTGACCTCCAATTCCCGCGTTTTAAAACTTCATCTATATCCATATTTTTATTTGTCCAATTACAGGTTGCTACAGCCGCTCTTATACTTCCTGCTGAAGCATTAATATCAGCATCTTTGAATATACGTAGTCGGTCCCAAAGTTCTGTCACTGGCATATTATTTTTGAATTTAGAACACGGATTTGGAAAAGTTTTATTGCATTCCGTTTTTGAATGTTTAACAATTATTTTAAAACAATAAATAATCATTTGGCGCGATTTTTCACGATGGAGTGGACTTTGAAAGAAAACCGAATAGCAGTTTTGGCGTTGCGTCGCTGTGGGCACTCGCCGAGTACCATTTTCAAGTTGCTCAAAAAATTTAAAATAACGCTTAGGTTTGGGTATCGTACTATAACTAGGTACACTGAAGTCTCTAGTGTTGAGGACAAGAAAAGAACTGGCCGGCCTCGCTCCGCCAGAACACCAGCAGTGATCAAAGCGATCAAGGAGCGCATACGAAGAAATCCTGTCCGAAAACAGAAACTTATGGCTTTGCAGATGAAGGTTCGTAGAAAAACAGTCTAAAAGGTTTTAAACGAAGACCTTAAGCTGCGAGCATACAAAAAAAAGAGTGGGCACTTACTTAATGCCCGTTTAAAAGAAATTAGACTCAAAAGATCTCGGGTGTTGTTAAAACGGTACGCGAAAAACCGGCACCGCGATATACTTTTTACAGACGAAAAAATTTTTGATATAGAAGAAAAGTATAATAAACAAAACGATAGAGTGTACGCTACCAGCTCTGAAGAAGCAGGAAACAAAGTTCCGCGGGTGCAACATGGGCATCATCCCTCTTCAGTCATGGTCGGGTTAGGAGTCTCCTACTATGGGCCAACTGAGGTTCATTTTTGCGAAAAGGGGGTCAAAACCAGCGCAAAAGTACCAAGAGACGGTCTTGGATCGGTACTTCAAAGACCTGCCCAACACACTATTTTCAGGACATCACTTTGTATTCCAGCAGGATTCTGCGCCCGCTCACAAAGCCAGGACCACTCAAGCCTGGTTTGAACGTCAAAACATTGAGTTTATAAGACACGAAGATTGGCCTTCCTCCAGTCCGGACCTTAATCCTCTGGACTATAAAATTTGGCAGGTCTTAGAGAGCAAGGTCTGTGCTAAGCCCCATAAAAATTTGGAGAGTCTGAAGTCAGCCATAGTTAAAGCAGTCGCTGAAATCGACATGGATATGGTGCGTGCTGCGATAGACGACTGGCCGCCGCGGTTGAAGGCCGTTGTTAAAAGCAAGGGAGGTCATTTCGAATAGTTTTATGTTATTTTGATTCTTCGATGATTGTATTTTTAATTGATATATAAATTTTTAAAAACGGATTGGTACTTTTTATTTTATCAGTATTTTCATATATGACAGAACTTTGGGACCGACTACGTAGTTTTAATCCGGCCAGCGATTACTGCGCGAGAAGCTTTTCTAACAGGTCCCCTGGTCGTGATAAATAAACTATCTAGTTGTCTCGCTCCACGACGAGACCGGGATAAAGATATAGTTTGTCTAATCCAGTAAACTATATTGAATTGAGTATTAGTCGTTGATTTTATACACCACCCTGATTGCCTGTATGTGAAACTATCTGTTTTTGAGCCAAATTGTGGCCATAAGACGATTTCTTCGCCGTTATCTTGGAAATTCTCAGGATTGACGCTCAGTAGAGTTAAGTCGTGAACTCTCCTACTTGACACTAATAGAAGTAGGATGGCCGTGTGGCGAGATACTGAGAACAAACTTTCGATGTCAACATCATAATTTTCAATGAACCTCAGAAGATGATCGACACTCCAAGTAAGAGGCTTCTTAACTGTTGGTTTCTTTGATAGAATGCCTTTGATAGTATGTGTGACAATTGGATGAGAACTAAGTGTAGAACTATTTTGTGGGTTGGTAAAAGTAGAAACAACAGATTTGTGAAGTAATATGGTTTTAGGAGCTAACGTTACAACATCAAACAAGTAACAAAGAAATCGAGCAAGATCTGAAGGTTTAGGGTCGTCTACTTTAATGTCATTTTCTGAGGCCCATTTACACCACTTTTGCCATGCTGGGCGGTAAGTATTTAAAGTAGACTTTCTCCAGCCGCTTGAGAGAAGATCTATTTCGTGATCGTTCCAGTTTGATATTTCATTGGCCCAGCCCGTACTTTCCAAACCTGCAAATTTAGGTTGCTTATTCCTGCAGGTGGATGGTTTGTCTGTAGGTCCACAAGATGGCGAGGCAAGTCCGGAATCTTCCAGGGTGCTTGTACAGCTCGTCTTTTCAGTTCTGGAGCCCAGAATGCTTTGTCCCACTCGGGGGCTATCAGGAGATAGAAACCCGTCGAACGTTCTAGATGGTGCAGAACTCTCGGGATTAATGCTGGAGGGGGGAAAATCCACCCGAGCTTGTAAGACCAGATTTGGCTGAATGCGTCCACAAACTGACTGTTTTCGTCTGCAGCATTTTCGCTGACGTATGTCGAGATCACCGCGGATCGGTGTGAAGCAAATAAGTCTATTTCCGGACGACCGTTTCGCTGAAAGATCACCTTTGTTATTGTGGGTTTTAGATGCCATTCCGGAAACTGCTTCGTTCTGGAAAGGCTGTCTGCTAAGCCGTTGTAAGGTCCGGGAATGTAACGCGCTACTAGATGGCAATTCAACGTCTCGCATAGGTGTAAAACCTTCGTTGCAGTATCCAGAAGACGTTTTGATCTTGTGCCTCCTTGTTTTGTTATGTAGGCAGCGGCTGTTCGGTTGTCCGTTTGCCATACAGTCGTTGTGCACTGTAACTTCGGGCCCAGGCGCTTTAACGTTTCGTAAAGGGCCCACAATTCCTTTTGGTTGCAATGCCATCTGAGTTGGTGATTTGCCCACGGTCCCCAAAACTTTTGGCTGTTTGCAATTGCACCCCAACCTGAATCTGCTGCATCGGTAGTTATAAACATCGTGGGATCGGGATAATGAATCTTTGAGCTTGTGCTTATGTTTTTCGACCACCATTTCAGCTCTATAAGCGCTAGATCTGATATTTGACATTTCCTGTGACGATTCTTTTTCTCGAGTTTGTTTGATTCTATCTGTAGCCTTCGGCAATGGAGTCTGCCTAGAGGGACTACAAAAGATGCAAAGTTTAATTTTCCTAAAAGGATCTTTGCATCTAGCCAGCTCCATTGTTTTCTTTGAAGGAGCAACTCTGTCATTACTTTGGTTTTCTGAACTTTTGAGTCTGACAACATTTTCCGATTTGTTTGAATGTTCCATGTAATGCCTAGATATTCTAGGCACTTCGAAGGTTCCACTAGTGACTTTTTCTTGTTTACGCACCATCCTAATTCCTCTAGTTTCTGCATCACAACTAATACCTGTTCTTTTAATACCTCTGGACTTTGATGCATTAACAGGAAATCGTCCAGATAGACCACCATTCTCACCCCGACAGTTTGTCTGAACCAATGCGCTAACCAGTTTGTTACCTTCGCAAAGGCGTACGGGGCGCTTGCTAGCCCGAAGGGAAGGCATGTCATTTCGAAAACGTTGCCTCCGAAGGCAAGAGACAAGAATCTGCAATGCGTTGGTACTATCGGTACGTGATAGTAGGCTTGCGAGATATCTATTTTTGTCAAGAAATCGTCCGGAGTCAGCATTGAAGGAATATTTTGGTGATTTATCAGTCTGAATGGAGGTGCAGAGACGTAATGGTTTAACTTTTTTAAGTTGAAGATCGGCCTGTTTGTTCCATCTGATTTTTTCCTGAGGAACATTGTTGATAGGAATCCCGTTTCGTGATTGCTGTAGCGAATTGCACCGTTCTCCAGCATTGTCGATATCTCGGTTTCCATTTCTTTTGATCGATGAGTCTCGAATGAAGAACTTCGGTTTGACAGATTCACTAACGGTGGTTTGACTCGAAAGGGTATTCGATATCCTGATATGATTTTTAGTATTGTGGATGGTGCTCCGATGGAAGACCATTCTTTTAGATGGAACAACAATTGGCCTGCCTTGAAGTCAGAATTTTTTAGGACCTTTCCACTTGTTTTGTCCTCTTGGGTTTTTGTCGTGCTTGTAATTTGCCCCCTGGATTTTTCTGCTGCTATTGTAATTGTTGGCTGATGATTGGGAAAGATAGGTCGTAGTTCTGACTGAACTTCGTTTATGGGTGTAATTTCTTTCTCTGTTATCAGCTCTCGGAAACGTCTTTGACGTTCGAGGTTGCGACTTTTTAAACGGAAAAAACTTGTGTACACCACCTTGGTCTTTTACTGCTTGAGAAAGATCAGGCTCTCTGAATAGATGGGAATCAGAAGGTGGTATACTGTGAATAATTTCGTGTAAAGCCTTGTTTTTGATTTTGTAAGTGTTACGCCTTTGCTGAATAATCTCAGCTCTGCGGCCACAAGTGTATTGTAAAAGAGCATTACAGTCGTCCCTAAATTTCGAATTCAAGAATTCTTGATTAGCTTCTTGTTTCGACTCTCGAGGTAATTTGTCCCAAAGTTCTATAAAGGTTTTCCTTTGCTGAAGGAGTCCATTTGTTATTGCCCCTAGGGTCAAGTCAAATTTCTCTAATAATGCAATAGAAGTCCAATTAGGTGAAATACCGGCAAAACTGTTATTAACTTTCAATGCTGAAAATACCGGCTGTGCTTGGAATTGTTTTTGAACATCTCCGTAGCGTATATTTTTCCATTCTTCAGTTCCTAGCCGCTGACAGTGTATCCCTTGTTGAGCTAAGATAGGATCCGCTTTAGAGAATTTTGACTCGGATTCTTTAGTGTAAGGCGCAAAGTCAATTGGGGATGGAGATTTGACCTTCTTTGTTGATTGAATTTTCTTCAAACGTTGCTCTAGCTTGGCGATCCCCTCTTTTAGTACTAATTCTTCTGTGTCTGTTTCGATCGAGACGTCACGCGATCTAGATCTACTGAAATCACTCCTCTCATTTATGACAGGGGAACGAGAAGGGGTCATCATTCCTTCTTCATTGTGCGTGCTGTCTGGTACAGACTCGAAGGATGCATTTAAGTCAGGATCTGGATCTTTTGAACTGCTAGGCATCTGTTGAAGCTTATCAATTCTCTTACTTTGTTCGTTCTGCATTTCTACAAGCTTGTCAAAAAGGGCCATTTGTTGTTGTAGCATAGCAGCCATAAGGTGTTCACTACTACCTTGATCCAGAGAACTTCGCTTAGGAGGAGGTGAATTGCCTCGTTCTGTGGATGGCATTGGGCGCTTCTCACCCGCTGACATTGCTTCTTTCGCTCCCCCCCCCTTTTTCTTGTTTCTAGGTGCTGTCCTCCGTGGTGTGCTGTGAGCAGTTTGAATCTGGTCAGATTCGTCAGACAGGATTTTGGAGGTTCTTTCTCTATTGGTAAGTTTGCCTTCATTTTTCAGATCACGGATAGTCTCCATAAATTTCGCAAAGGAAGGGGCATGAACTTTCTCGACGATGTTGTAAGGAGAGTATACTAAAGCTCTTCCTAGCGGCCACGACAGAACCATCCTCCGGATGTGTCGGTAAACTCTCTCTGATAAGTCCACACAATTGGGATAGAAAGCTCGCACTATTTCGGAAGTGGGTAGTCCGAATCTCAATTTGCTGTCTGTGCCTGGAGATATTTGAGCTCCAAACAAGTCTTCATATGAATAGTTTACTACCAGCCATTGATCCCAGTCATCTGGATAGTTATTTCGGATTGAAGCAAGAATGGCTTGGAAAGCTTCTTTTTCTTCAGCTTCCTCTGGAATGAGTTGGGCAAGTTCACCCATCCTCACGGTTGGAGAGCCCGTCATGGTCTGTAAAGATTTTTAAGACGGTTATACATCGCGTCTTGGTAGTAATCGGACAAATGTAGCCCTTAAAATAACAGAATTCATAATTGATATGACATGTTTCGATCGTCGATATGTCACCGGATAGGGCGACCCATGGCGTCTAAAGAGACGACGAGTACGGCGCTTAAAGAAGGCGACCGAATGAGGCGACACGACATGGCGTGTCGGACAATGAGACGACCAAGCGGTGTCGATTAATAAGGCGACATGGCGCCGGCGAGCACGGAAACTGGACGTCGTCTAATGAGACGACATGACGTCGGCCAGTAACACGACAATTTGTGACGGTGCCTAATGGAGGCAACTGCGTCTCGTCGCTGGACCGTAGGCCCGAGCGGAATTAATGTCGTCGAACGAGAAGATATTTCACACTTACCCGCATAAATATTATTTTTTACACCAATGTTCACTGTACTGCGCACGTGTTGCTCGGCTGAGTTACAAAAGCGTACTGAGAAAGCAACAGCCGGGCGCTGGTGCCGGGAAATCGCTAGTACCAATACAAACGATAGATGGCGCTGAAAGCCACGGAGATTGACCTAAATTGAATGAAATTGACTGAGTTACAAAGGACGTAGTCTCAATGTGGTTCAAGCGTAGGCACGAACACCTAAATAATTATATTTTATATTTTCCCCATATTCCAGAGACGCAGACGATGGGTCCGCGGTGATCACGCGCGCCGGCTTCCAGTTCCTGCTGCTCAGCACAGCCAAGCAAGTGTGGCTCTTCCTGCAGCACTACTTACATACAGCCGAGAAGAGGAGTCTTAGTGCAGCCGAATGCCTGGCCTTCTTGTACCAGCTCAGCTTCAGCACGCTAGGGAAGGTAAGTCGACTGCCGCCGAGACTTGAACCCAAGATCACCGTAGAGTACCGTCCTACTGCTCCATCAACTGAGCTACCGAAGCTTCGAGTGCTACTCTCAAATTTTCTACTTCTCAATGCTCCTCTCGAACCGACATTAACGACATCTAATACATTAGGAATGGTAACTAACCACAACAGTCCACTGCTGGACATGGCTATATTGCATATTGCCACACATTGAAGCACTATAATATACAGGGTGTAAAAATCATCATCAAATATTTAAAGCAAATATTTAATTTATTCGCTGCAAATATTTAAAGGGGTGAACCAGCCCATGAAACTGAACAACTTTCCCCAAGATACATAAGTCGAAATATGAGAATATTTTTTGGACCTTCCATACAAATTGACTTTGTCGGTGGATAATTTTATATGTGAGGTTCAAAATTTAATAAAGTTAGTTAGTATCTTGAGCTGATTAACCTGTTAAAAATTGCTTTCTTTACACCCTATATTTCAAATTATTAACATTTACCCATTTCACAAACTTATTGATCAGCTATTGTGTATTTTATTTTCAGGATTACAGCACAGAAGGGATGAGCAATAACATGTTAGTTTTTCTACAACATTTACGTGAATTCGGACTTGTGTACCAAAGAAAGGTAGGTAACTTTTATTTTATTTTTTATTTAATAAACTCAGTTACAAACAGTAACACTTATACAAGGTGTAAGAGACGGTGTAACGAAAACTTTGCAGGCGTAATCAGAGCATGAAACTAAACAACTTTTTATATGGGGGCTATGTCGGAAAACCAAAAATTTTTTTCGAGTTTCCATACAAAGTCAGTTAGCTGATCGGGAATTTTGTATGAAAGGTCAATTTTTTAAAAATGTTTACCAACATAGCCCCCATAGTAAAACTTGTTCAGTTTCATGGTCTGACCACGCCCGCAAAGTTTTCGTTACATTGTCCCTTACACCCTGTATAAAACTACTCATTTTCCCATGGGAATAAGATGTTTTCCTGGCAAGTATTACACATATTAACTTCCCTTAAATTTCCATTAAAGATTTTTAAGCATACATACATACAGACGCGAAGAGCGAGTACAAATAGTTTGCTTCATACTATGTAGTGATACTTATGTATCTTAAATGTTAATACTATGTAATTTTAATCAATATTTTTACTAATGCCATTCAAATTAATATTAGTAGTAAAAAGTATCTCATTGCCTATTTTTTTAAAGTCAGTTAAACCAGAGTTTAAAAAAGTTTATATTAAAAAGAAAAACAATGTTACATGCCGTGCGGTAAACCTGGTTTCCGAATTTCATTACAGATTTTCAAATTCTTTATAATTTGTCTTTTAAACAGTATCAAAAAATGCATAATAAATTTGTTAATTCCAGCGAAAAGCGGGTCGTTTCTACCCGACACGGTTAGCTCTGAACATACTCTGCGTGAAAGACGGCGCCCCCATCGTCGCGCCGCTCGAGGACAACCACCAACCACAACGACAGGGGTACATCGTGGTGGAAACCAACTACAGAGTGTACGCGTACACGCAGACCAACTTACAGGTGGCTTTATTGGGACTTTTCACTGAATTGTTTTATAGGTAAGTCAACCTTTTAGAAAATAGCTTTATTTCACTGAGTTTCTTATTGAAAATTTCAATTTACAGATGATTCGAGTATCACTGTAGTTGAGTAGAGTGACAGGTTGTCAGCGTGTTGTCTAAAATTGTAATACACATGAACCCTCGAGTCTTTTATGTATGTACATACAAGCGGCCCGCCCAGCGGGTTGCATCTGCTGTCCATCGTTTTTTCGTATATTTATAAGACATATATTTCATAGTATTTAATACACATAAACCTTCCGCTTGAATCACTCTATCTATAAAAATTTGTTGAGTAGTTTTAAAGATCTAAACATACATACATCCAGACGTGACTTGGCTTTATACTATGTAGTGAGTGATTGATGTGTATTATTATTATTGAAAATGTTGTAACTGGTCCGCAGGTTCCCCAACTTAGTGGTGGGTGTGCTGACTCGCGAGTCTGTGCGGCAAGCGCTCCGGGGAGGCATCACGGCCGAACAGATCATACATTATCTAGAACAACATTGCCATCCACAGGTACTTCTGACTCTTATATTTACGTCTATACGTCTATAAATGTAAGTGTTTTTCGTTTGCTAGGTATTTATACTAATTATAATTATTGTGGCTATTGTGACCCTACAGACCACGCATTTTCAGTAATTTATTATTTCCACAATAAAATCTTAAACAATAAATCTGTAAAATGACCATTGAAAAAGTAGATGTTATTCTTGACAATTCCATACATTTATTTTTTTAATAACTCATTGTACTTACCTAAGAAAATATATAAGGTGTACAAATATTAGCTGCACATATTTTAAGGCGTGACTCAGCCCATAAAACTGAACAACTTTCCCCAAGAAACATAGGTCGAAAAACGAAAAACATTTTGGACCTCCCATACAAATTGACTTGGTCGGTTGGTAATTTTATGGGTGGTCCTAATTTTTTTCATGTTTCAATCAATGTTCCTTGGGGAAAGTTGTTCAGTTTCATGAACTAGTTCACACCTTAAAATATTTGCATTTGGTGTATTTACATCCTTTAGTGCTTATTTCAAAATAATTTCCTTCTAGCAGACCTAAAGAAATGGTTTGATTTAGGTATTTCTCCATTTACCCCGCAAGGGATAAAGGCGTGATATATTTATGTATGTATTTTTCCATTCCAGATGTTAAAATCGGACACGGGCGGTGTGAGGAGCTCGTTCGTGTTGCCCCCCACCGTGGTGGACCAGGTCAAGCTGTGGGAGAGCGAGCGGAACCGGTTCACCTACACCGAGGGTGTCGTCTACAACCAGTTTCTGTCGCAGGTAAGGATATTACCATAATGGCTCGGTTTTTGTGATTTTTATTTACAACTTTAGGCGGCAGGCTGACAACCTGTCACTACAGTGATACATGAATCATCTGAAGGGCCCCTCAATACTTGTCAGACGTGGCGATAACTACCGTAATTTTACGATCGTCAACGCTCTGTCTACCCCGCAAGAGATAAAAGGCGTGATTTGTGTATGTTCGAGTATGTATGTTGTATAAACAACTCTCAAGAAAGGATGAAAGAAAGTTTTTGAAAAATTTGTGGGTGTCGTAGACTCGAAGGTTTCATGTGTATTGCAATTATAGGCGACAGGCTGACAACCTGTCCCTATAGTGATACACATGTTTTCTGAAACAACCTTAGAAAACAATTCTCAAAAATGTCAGACGTGGCGATAGCAACCGTATTCTTACGGCCGTTAACGCACTGCCTATCCCGCAAGGGATATAGGTGTGATGTTTATATGTAGGTATGTAAGTTTTCGCAACAATTAAGGGATTGCTACTGTTATGGGATTTTTCAAAATACTTGTTGGATTTTTGCAACTATTAAGAGAGTTTTACAACTATTTAAGTATATCCGTTTGAATAAGCCAGATTTGACAGCTGTGAAAATCATATTAATGACTATAGACCTAAGCTCTATTTATTTTGTTGACATGTTCTTATATATGGGATTGACAGCTGTCCAATATGGCCTATTCGAACGGTCATACTTTATGACTATTAAAAGATTTTTGCAACTATTAATAGATCTATGCAACTATCAAAGGATCTATGCAACTATTAAAGAATCTTTGCAACTAGTAAAGGATTTTGCAACTATTAACGGATCTATGCAACTATTAAAGGAATTTTGCAACTATTACCTAATGGAGCTATGCAACTACTAAAGGATTTTGCAACTGTTATAGGATTTTGCAACTATTAAAGGAATTTTGCAACTATTCCCTAATGGAGCTATGCAACTACTAAAGGATTTTGCAACTGTTATAGGATTTTGCAACTATTAAAGGAATTTTGCAACTATTACCTAATGGAGCTATGCAACTACTAAAGGATTTTGCAACTATTATAGGATTTATGCAACTATTAACGTATTTTTGCTACTATTAAAGGATTTTTGCAACTATTAACGGAGTTGAACTGTTTATTCTCTCTTTCATTTCATAATCTTTTCCCCCAGGCTGACTTCGTGGTGCTGCGCGACTACGCGAAGCAGCAGGGCGTGCTGACGTGGCAGAGCGAGCGCTCGCGCACCATGGTGGTCACCCGGCCCGGACACGACGACGTCAAGAAGTTCTGGAAGCGCTACTCCAAGTCCTCGTAGACCTGCACATACATGGTGGTCACCCGGCCCGGACACGACGACGTCAAGAAGTTCTGGAAGCGCTACTCCAAGTCCTCGTAGACCTGCACATACATGGTGGTCACCCGGCCCGGACACGACGACGTCAAGAAGTTCTGGAAGCGCTACTCCAAGTCCTCGTAGACCTGCACATACATGGTGGTCACCCGGCCCGGACACGACGACGTCAAGAAGTTCTGGAAGCGCTACTCCAAGTCCTCGTAGACCTGCACATACATGGTGGTCACCCGGCCCGGACACGACGACGTCAAGAAGTTCTGGAAGCGCTACTCCAAGTCCTCGTAGACCTGCACATACATGGTGGTCACCCGGCCCGGACACGACGACGTCAAGAAGTTCTGGAAGCGCTACTCCAAGTCCTCGTAGACCTGCATATACA
The DNA here is from genome assembly GCA_029255805.1 of Keiferia lycopersicella. NCBI lineage: Eukaryota > Metazoa > Arthropoda > Insecta > Lepidoptera > Gelechiidae > Keiferia > Keiferia lycopersicella. The sequence goes on from JARACZ010000005.1 coordinate 16,793,508, forward strand.
TGGTGGTCACCCGGCCCGGACACGACGACGTCAAGAAGTTCTGGAAGCGCTACTCCAAGTCCTCGTAGACCTGCACATACATGGTGGTCACCCGGCCCGGACACGACGACGTCAAGAAGTTCTGGAAGCGCTACTCCAAGTCCTCGTAGACCTGCACATACAGGGTGTAAGGGACGGTGTAAAGAAAACTTTGCAAGCGTGCTCAGACCATGAAACTGAACAACTTTTTCTATAAGGGCCACGTTGGTAAACGCGAATTTTTTTTCGACCTTCCATACAAAATTCACGATCAGCTGACTCAGATCAGTGATCAGTGACTTTGTATGGGAACTCGAAAAAATATTTTCGTTTCCGAACATAACTCCCATAGAAAAAGTTGTTCAGTTTCATGGTCTGATCACGCCTGCAAAGTTTTCGTTACACTATCCCTTACACCCTGTATACTAAATACCGGGTGCCCGCGGCTCCGCCCGCGTGAATGTCGATTTTAATCCCGTAACGTTCCACTGAAACTTTTTTGGGGTAACAACTATTTTATGAGTTAATCCAAGTTATCCTCTATCGTGTGCCAAATTTCATGAAAACGGTTTAGTAGTTTTTGCGTGAAGGAGTAACAAACAAACGTACAAACTTTCGCATGTGAGAAACGATACTCCAAGACCTTATAGACTACGATTACGAGCGAAACTAATATTCTAATACTTTTCGTTTTAACTGGTTTTTAGTGCAACTGATTTCGAAAAATTATCGACGTACTGTTGGATTTTCATAAAAAAAAATTGCTGCAAATATTTCAAGGAGTGCCTAAATCAGCCCATGAAATTTTCTTTCAAACAAACATAGATCGAAATAGGAAAAAAAAATTTGGACGGTCCATACAAAATTACCTACCGACCAAGTCAATTTTCTAGACTTGACGAAACCCTCGAGTCCCTTAGTTGCCTCTTAGTCCATTGAATAAAAAATTCTAGAGTGCGAGAGTTGGTAACGTAAGATGTTTCTTCGGAAACATGTCAAGAGTCCCTAGGTCATAAACATACTAAAACCCCCGGACACTAGGAGGAGCCCCGGAGTGGGGGGAGGGGGGGAAAGGGTCCATTTTTTCATTTTTCGCTTAAATCTCAAAAACGGTACAAGTTAGAGAAAAACGTTCAAGGAAAAGTTGAAAGGCCATAAAATTATCTACAAGTTATACCTAAATCACTTTTTCCTATATCCTACCGTTTCTGAGTTACACGCATTAAAAAATGATTTTGGCTCAAACAATTTTCCCATACTACATACCCATGTTTATCACATCAATCGATCAAAAAATATTTCTTTCTTCAATAAAACTCAAATGTGCAACTTGTGACCGGTACTGATAGATTGCTCTTGATTAGGTCTATCATTGGTAAAATAAACACATTCCTCCATGGAAGCCTTTAGGAGGAATCGATTGTCAAAAAATTATATTAGGGTAGTTTTAGTTACTGAACTTGAACTATTTATTTTTTTCTTCCAAAAAAATTCAAAAGTGCAACTTGTGACCAGTACCGATAGATTGCTCATAATTAGGTCTATCATTAATAAAAATACTAGATTCCACCATGGAGGCGTTTAGGGGAAATTGAACTTTATAAGGGTAATTACGATACCTGAACATTTTATTTTTTTTCTTCCAAAAAGCTCAAAAGTGCAACTTGTGACCGGTACTGATAGATTGCTCTTAATTAGGTCTATCATTGGTAAAAAATCACATTCCTCCGTGGAAGCCTTTAGGAGGAATTGATTGTCAAAATATTATATTAGGGTAGTTACGCAACTTGACCTTTTTATTTTTTTCTTCCAAAAAGCTCAAAAGTGCAACTTGTGACCGGTAATGATAGATTGCTCTTAATTAGGTCTATAATTGGTAAAAAAAACACATTCCTCCATGGAAGCCTTTACGAGGAATTGATTGTCAAAATATTATATTAAGGTAGTTTGAGTTACTGAACTTGAACTATTAATTTTGTCTTCCAAAAAACTCAAAAGTGCAACTTGTGACCGGTACTGATAGATTGCTCTTAATTTTGTCTATCATTGGTAAAAAATCATAACTACTCTAATAAAATTCAATTCCCCCTGAACGCCTCCATGGTGGAATTTGGTTTTTTTATCAATAATAGACCATATCGGTACTGGTCACAAGTTGCACTTTTGAATTTTTTTGGAAGAAAAAAATAAATAGTTCAAGTTCAGTAACTAAAACTACCCTAATATAATTTTTTGACAATCGATTCCTCCTAAAGGCTTCCATGGAGGAATGTGTTTATTTTACCAATGATAGACCTAATCAAGAGCAATCTATCAGTACCGGTCACAAGTTGCACATTTGAGTTTTATGGAAGAAAGAAATATTTTTTGATCGATTGATGTGATAAACATGGGTATGTAGTATGGGAAAATTGTTTGAGCCAAAATCATTTTTTAATGCGTGTAACTCAGAAACGGTAGGATATAGGAAAAAGTGATTTAGGTATAACTTGTAGATAATTTTATGGCCTTTCAACTTTTCCTTGAACGTTTTTCTCTAACTTGTACCGTTTTTGAGATTTAAGCGAAAAATGAAAAAATGGACCCTTTCCCCCCTTCCCCCCACTCCGGGGCTCCTCCTAGTGTCCGGGGGTTTTAGTATGTTTATTACCTAGAGACTCTTGACATTTTTCCGAAGAAACATCTTACGTTACCAACTCTCGCACTCTAGACCCCCTTTGGAGGCACTCATTCAATGGACTATCTTACAACATCCGCGGGAAGAATTGGGGTGATGCTGTTTTATGCCGGCATCACACGGCAAAAAGATTATGTTCAGAAATCAGGCCCACTGCAGTCGACTTTATGACATTTCAGTAGAATGTTGTACTTTAAGAGTGCCTTGACTGTTATTTATGTATTTCCAGAAAAGTGTATTTAATTTTAGTAGTAAGTTGTAAATAAATCCTATTTTGTATAAAGGTTTTTATTTTATTTTTAGGGACAAATAACACAATAGAATATCACATCACTTACTTATTTTATTTTACATCAAAATTAATACATTAAAACTTAAACTGCCAGTCTTACAAATAAAGGATATAAAAATAAACGCTGCAAATATTTTAAGAGGTGAACCAGCCCATGAAACTGAACAACTTTTCCCAACGAATATGGTTGGAAATATATAAAAAGAATTTGGGCCTCTCATATAAAATACACAGTCGACCAAGTCAATCTGTATTATGGGAGGCCCAAAAAATTTCCACATAATTTCGACCTATGTTTCTTGGGGTAAGTTGTTCAGTTTCATGGGCTGAGTCACCCCTTTAAATATTTGCAGCTAATATTTTTACGCCTTATGGTTAGGACACCGGTCTTACAATCATGAGACCCGAGTTCGATCCCCGTCATATACCAATGTGTTTTCACTCACGTACATTTACCGACTGCTCTTACGGTGAAGGAAAAACATCGTCATGAAACCCACATTCAAATTGAATTCAGATGATATTTGAGTGTGACTTAATCTAGGATTCAGGGTTAGCCTTCGGGTTGCAGAGGTCAGATGGCAGTCGCTCTGTGTTAAAACATGGTTCCACGTCAAATCCCCTAAGTTAGGTAGCTGACCCCGACAGAGAACGGGATAAGGTGCATCTCCATTGAAGCGGGGCTACGCTAAGCTAAGCGCGGCATGAATTAACCAATCATGCGCCTCAAAATCACCGAATTCCCGCCCTGCTTCAGTGGAGACGCACCCTGAATGGTCAATTCATGCCGCGCTCAGCTCAGCTTAGCGCAGCCCCGCTTCAGTGGGCGCATCCTAAGGCAAGGAGGATGATGAGATGTTCAGGCGTCGGCGAGGGCGGTGGGGGTGGGGGTGGGGGGCGGCGGGGGCGGCTTGACGGGCGCGAGTGCTGAGTAGAGCTTGCTGAGCGCGGAGTGCACCACGCGCTCCAGCGCCTCGTCTTCCGGACACGACACCTCCTGGGGACACAGGGAGAAATAAACACCATTTAAATAAATAATCACAGGTATGGTTCGAAAGAATATCAACTGTAGTAAAAGCACAACAAATATTAGTGGGCCCGTTCTCAAAACGTCCTCATCTCACATGCCTTGTCGTACACCAAATGAACCTAAAACTGTGGTCTAAAATTAGGAATAAGGTGTAAATAGATCAATATATAAAATGATATGATAAAAATATTTAATACAATATATATATATATAAGATATATATATTATATAAATAATTATAATAATCTGTATATCTTATATATTGAACAACCATTGAACACCGTACGCTTGTTGCATGCGTGCGTGCGTGAGAAAAAAAGTATGGAGATGATAGGTGATGCGTAGGTACTTATTGTGATATATCACGTGATGCGTCGATCTCCTGTCATATCCATACTATTTTTTCAAGCACACACGCAGACGCAGGCGCACGCATCTAGTGTGCAAATGCCTTTAAAACTATAGGTACAACAGTTGGTGTGCGGTTGCCCTAAGAGGATTTCATATATATCTACCTATGTCCATTACATTTTATTTGCGACGGCTGACGACCTGTCACTACACTATAGCGTTACACATTTATTTTTAAAGCGGCCCCCAAATATTTGTAAGACGACCGACGACGTGGCGATAGCGATTGTATTTTTGCAGCTGTAAACGCTCTACCACGCGCTCTGCCTAACCCGAAAGGAATAAAGAATGTACGTATATTTAAAGGTGTGTTATTTTTATGTATCTAACTAATCCATTCATTCATAAACAAAACTATTGCTAAATAAATTTACTTTAGTTATTAATAAATTTAAGGATTTTTAGATTATATGCTATATACGTATATTTAAAAGTCAAAATAAAATAAAAATCTATTAAAATAATTCATACCTGTACAATACTATTGCTCATCGACCGACTATCGATAGACCAAAACTATCGATACTATCGATAGTATCGATACTATCGATTGTTTTTTCGATTGTCAGCTTCGATACTATCGATACTATCAATTGTTTTTTCGATTGTCAGCTTCGATACTATCGATAGTATCGATACTATCGAAGCTGACCGATAGTATTGCCTCATTCTGAACAGGGCTGTATGCCTCTGAAGACCTTCGTGCATCATTAGAGTAGAGCTCACCATAGCCTGCTACTTATAGAAGGCGGTTGAAAAAATTCTGACACTAGGGTTCACTGGGTCGTTGGACGACTCGGTGTCCCACTCGGAAAGAGAGCATGACTTACCATGTTTAGCAAGTCGATGTCTGCGCGCTTGCCGTCCACGGCCACGTAGAGTTTCTCTCCCTTGAACATCTTGGGCACCGACTCCTCGCCGAACATCTCCTGCAGCATTTCTATCACGCATTCCTGGAATGTAACGGAGTACGTCATTACTCTCCCCAAGTGCTGTTTGCACAATCCGCTAGTTTCCTGGGTTATTAATAAAATATGAAAGTTGCGAGCTCGGCTTTGAGTGCAATGCACACTTGGGGAGACAAAGCGAGCCGGACTTTTAACTTTAATAGTGTTGGGATGCAAGCAGCATACAACAAAACAAAACGTATAGCAAGCCGAGTGTGCTCGAGTTTTCACTTATTTTTTGTAGGATAAAATGCTGCGACACATAAACAAAAAACCGTTTTAAAACTACAGTTACAGTCAAATGGGGGAAAATGAGACTAGCGGGTAACTTGGGACATGTTCGACACCAGCATCTATGAACCAGCTATAAAGTTATATATGTATACGGCTTTCAAAGAAAAAAAAGCACCACACAACTTTTATGCCAGTTTACTAATGAAATAAATAAATATCTCGATGAAAAAAAACACGTCTTAGTTATATTTATCGACTTTAGCAAGGCGTTCGATACCTTAAATTATAACACCCTATATAGTAAATTAGAGCAAAGTGGAATACAGGGCCCTCTTCTTGAGTGGTTCAAAAGTTACCATAGCAATAGAATGACCACCGTTAAACTTGGCAACTCGTACAGCGACATGATTCCTACGACAAAAGGCACGGCCCAAGGGTCTATTATCGGTCCGACTGAATACCTATTATATGTTAATGACATGTGCAACACAATAGAGGAGGGATCTGTATACCAATTTGCTGATGATACTTGTATAATAGCTGCCGATAGGGACCTGCATAATGCACAAATCCAATTACAAAAAAACTTTGATTTAATATGTAAGTGGTCACATGATGTTGGTCTGATCATAAATGCTGATAAAACTAAAGCTATGTATATTCACTCTTCTCAAAATAAGTCACTTCATCAACCCGTAATAATTGCCCATGATCACAACTGTATGCATACAAAACTCACCTTACACACCCTATGTAATTGCTGTACAATAGAATTAGTTAAAAAACACACATACATAGGTTTAGTCATTGACTCAAGTTTTAATTGGGAACCCCACATAACATACATATGCAATAAACTAAGATCCATTTTGAGTAGACTCGTAATTTTAAAATACAAAATTCCATACGATACTTTAAGATTACTTTACCTAGCTCTTGCTGAATCAATAATAAGTTATGGCCTCAGTAGCTATGGTAGATCCTACAAAACAAACCTAGAACAAATTTACAAATTACAAGTAAGACTATTAAAAAATATTGTACCTAATAATATAAGGTTAAAGTATCGCGAGGACTACTCGGAGCTATTCACACACTGTCAAGTATTACCTATACAAAATATGGTGAAACTATCCGTATTAAAAGAAGAATATGATCAAATAACATCCTTAGTTAAAAAACAACGTTATAAAAACTTAAGAATACTCAGTGATAAGATCACATTCAAATTACCTACTTATAATAATACATATGGAAAGAGAACCTGTAACTACATTTTACCTAAAATAATTAATGATCTTCCAAAAAACTTGCAAGATATGTACCTTGCCAGCCCTAATTCTATAAAAGATGTTAAAAAATACTTCATAACAGTTAAAAACTTGGATTATATTTTGTAATTATGATTTATACCTACTTATTATGTTTTGTCATTATGATTTATACCTACTTAATTCCGAACTCACTAGCTGTTTATAAGCCTTCGTTGGTTTTTACGGCTTTTAGACGTAAGTTTTTGAAACTCTGTGTTAATTTAGATCTTTAAATAAATGAAATGAAATATATAAGTTATATATTATATATTATAGTTATTAAGTTATATTATAGTTATTAAGTTATATATTATAGTTATATATTATATAACCGGTTGATAAATGTACAGTCCAAAGTTTTCGACCAGTTAGGCGCCTCACACACTGGGAACGCGCCCCGACGCGTAGCGCGGAGCGGCAGATCCCGCGCGCGGCGACGGAGGAGCAGATCTGCTTCATCGCGCGGCTTGCTCCGCGTCTCCGCGCGGAGGGGCGTTGTACGACGGCCCCGCGCCAAACAAAGACTTCACTCCACTATCGATCGCCGTGGTTCGAGCGGCACTGCGGAGCTAGTGTGTTATACCCCGCGGAGCGCCCCGCGCCCCCGTGCCGATAAGCAGAATCTGCGCGCGCGACGCGCCACCACGCGTTGACGCTTTGTCGGTGTGTTGTACTAGGCGATTTTTAGATACGTACTGATGTACTTACATACAACTTTAAAATCTGCGCTCCCGCGCTACGCGACGGAGTGCGGTGCAGTGGGAAAGCCGCCTTACAACACTATAGCTGGTTTATAGATGCTGGTGTCGACCATATCCCAAGTTAATTAGTCTCTTTTCCCCCATTTGACCGTATCTGTTGCCGCTACCCCATCAGTGGGGATTTCAGAATATTGCCTTTCTTGTTGCGGCTTCACCAACCTTAAAGTGCATCCTGTCGAGCTTGGGCGCGAGCGGCAGGTGTCGCGGCGCGGGCAGCGACGACGCGCTCAGTATGGCGGCCACCAGCGCGTCCGCGTACATGTCCGTCACGGGCTGCGCTTGCCACTGAAACAACCACATTTTATAATAATATAATAATCCTTTTTTTGAGGCCTATCTAATGCGTCGTCAGCTACGGTGGTGCGGTCATGTATCCCGGATGTCGGAGGAGAGAGTGGCGAAGCGCATCTTTTATTCTGAGCTAGAGGAGGGCAAGCGAAAGCATGGCGGACAACTCCTCAGATATAAAGATGTTCAGAAACGACACATGAAAAGATGCAACATTGAGCCCACTCAATGGGAGGGTCTGGCAGCACAGCGTCCCGAATGGCGCGGGATGGTTAAGAGGCAAGTCCGCGAGTTTGAGGAACAGCGTAAAGCAGACCTCGACGCTAAGCGCGATGAGCTGAAGGCCCGTCCACCCGTCGCCATTAACTATAATTATGTAAATGGCAAACTCACGTGTCCACTCTGTGCACGGGAGTTTACTGCCAAAATTGGCTACAATACCCATCTCCGGGCGCATCAGCGCCGATCTGATTAGGAGTCAAAGTGGTCGCCATGGCCGAAATCGGTCGGAGAGATCATCATCATCAATCCTTTTATTTCAGAATACTAGGGCCCATAGAGTAAAATAATACGATACAATATAACTTAAAATCTAATAATGCACATACTATAAATACAATACAATAACATTACTTGATAAAACTAGATTCGCACTTTTCGTGACGGCGACTCACTTTTCCGTGTAAATTCAGTGAGTTATTTGTGCTCCTTCGATAGAGTAATAGTACATTGATCACGTGGTGGGAAAGGAACCGATTGTCGATGAGGGTGTAGTTTGAAGCCCGAAACTCAGCTGAGGATATACACACGAGTTAGTAATTGGACTTTTTTCCGAGTGATGCATAGTGCTTTATACCTACAAGAATACTAAATGAACAACAGAATCTAAAAAATTTCATGAAAAATCCAAAGCGAATTCGTGGGGTATTGTTTTTTTTAATAATATCATATAAAGCAAAAGGAATAAGTCCATTCAGCCAAGTCTTCCGGTTTGCCTGCGAAAATAGATTTACGTTACTTTGACAGTTGCATCTTTTCTCCCCTAAGGAGGAACGTGATTTGTATGGATTTTTGACTCTCGCTGAGAAACTCCACCGGCTCATCCCCCCGCGCCGCTGCGAGGTGGGCAGGCTCACCTCTAGCGTGATCATGTTGTTGTCTATGGTGAGCAGCACGCAGCCGTACAGCCTCCACTTGCTCTCGCTGAGGAACTCCACCGGCTCATCCCCCCGCGCCGCTGCGAGGTGGGCAGGCTCACCTCTAGCGTGATCATGTTGTTGTCTATGGTGAGCAGCACGCAGCCGTACAGCCTCCACTTGCTCTCGCTGAGGAACTCCACCGGCTCATCCCCCCGCGCCGCTGCGAGGTGGGCAGGCTCACCTCTAGCGTGATCATGTTGTTGTCTATGGTGAGCAGCACGCAGCCGTACAGCCTCCACTTGCTCTCGCTGAGGAACTCCACCGGCTCATCCCCCCGCGCCGCTGCGAGGTGGGCAGGCTCACCTCTAGCGTGATCATGTTGTTGTCTATGGTGAGCAGCACGCAGCCGTACAGCCTCCACTTGCTCTCGCTGAGGAACTCCACCGGCTCATCCCCCCGCGCCGCTGCGAGGTGGGCAGGCTCACCTCTAGCGTGATCATGTTGTTGTCTATGGTGAGCAGCACGCAGCCGTACAGCCTCCACTTGCTCTCGCTGAGGAACTCCACCGGCTCATCCCCCCGCGCCGCTGCGAGGTGGGCAGGCTCACCTCTAGCGTGATCATGTTGTTGTCTATGGTGAGCAGCACGCAGCCGTACAGCCTCCACTTGCTCTCGCTGAGGAACTCCACCGGCTCATCCCCCCGCGCCGCTGCGAGGTGGGCAGGCTCACCTCTAGCGTGATCATGTTGTTGTCTATGGTGAGCAGCACGCAGCCGTACAGCCTCCACTTGCTCTCGCTGAGGAACTCCACCGGCTCATCCCCCCGCGCCGCTGCGAGGTGGGCAGGCTCACCTCTAGCGTGATCATGTTGTTGTCTATGGTGAGCAGCACGCAGCCGTACAGCCTCCACTTGCTCTCGCTGAGGAACTCCACCGGCTCATCCCCCCGCGCCGCTGCGAGGTGGGCAGGCTCACCTCTAGCGTGATCATGTTGTTGTCTATGGTGAGCAGCACGCAGCCGTACAGCCTCCACTTGCTCTCGCTGAGGAACTCCACCGGCTCATCCCCCCGCGCCGCTGCGAGGTGGGCAGGCTCACCTCTAGCGTGATCATGTTGTTGTCTATGGTGAGCAGCACGCAGCCGTACAGCCTCCACTTGCTCTCGCTGAGGAACTCCACCGGCTCATCCCCCCGCGCCGCTGCGAGGTGGGCAGGCTCACCTCTAGCGTGATCATGTTGTTGTCTATGGTGAGCAGCACGCAGCCGTACAGCCTCCACTTGCTCTCGCTGAGGAACTCCACCGGCTCATCCCCCCGCGCCGCTGCGAGGTGGGCAGGCTCACCTCTAGCGTGATCATGTTGTTGTCTATGGTGAGCAGCACGCAGCCGTACAGCCTCCACTTGCTCTCGCTGAGGAACTCCACCGGCTCATCCCCCCGCGCCGCTGCGAGGTGGGCAGGCTCACCTCTAGCGTGATCATGTTGTTGTCTATGGTGAGCAGCACGCAGCCGTACAGCCTCCACTTGCTCTCGCTGAGGAACTCCACCGGCTCATCCCCCCGCGCCGCTGCGAGGTGGGCAGGCTCACCTCTAGCGTGATCATGTTGTTGTCTATGGTGAGCAGCACGCAGCCGTACAGCCTCCACTTGCTCTCGCTGAGGAACTCCACCGGCTCATCCCCCCGCGCCGCTGCGAGGTGGGCAGGCTCACCTCTAGCGTGATCATGTTGTTGTCTATGGTGAGCAGCACGCAGCCGTACAGCCTCCACTTGCTCTCGCTGAGGAACTCCACCGGCCCCGCCAGCTGCATCACCACGTGGCGCAGCACGGGAATCGAACCTGAGCACACAACGGAATAAGATGCACAGGGTTGCACCAAATTGGAATATTATAGTTCCAAATGAAAAAACAGGGTGTAAAAAAAATTGCTGTAAATATGTTAAGAAGTGAATCAGCTCATAACACTTAACAACTTTCTCCAAGAAACATAGGTCAAGATATGAGAAAATTTTTTGGATCACCCATATAAAATTACCAACCGACCAAGTCAATCTACGGGAGGTCCAAAAATATTTTTCATATGTCGACCTATGTTCCTTGGGGAAAATTGTTCAATATCAAGGACTGCTTCACCCATTAAAATATTTGCAGCAATTTTTTTTTAGCGCTGTACAAACAATTTTTTTTTGCGCTGTATAAACGCTATAGATTGACCCGTAATCGCCTCCTACGACACGACGAAAGATGCTATTTTAAGCCGGCATCACCATCATTCTTCTTACCTTACCCCGTTCTCTGTCGGGGGCGGCTACCTAACCTAGGGGATTTGACGTGGAACCAAGTTTTTACACAGAGCGATCACGGCAATAAGTAAACATACCTGCGTAGTGGATGGACTGTCGCTGAGAGACTTCCGACTGTGTCAGCTCTGTGTATTCTGTGGAAAATACGTGTAATTATAATTAAAATTTGTTCATATAACATTTTTGTTATAAAAGATGAGTAATTTTCTAAAGAAGAGTATTTTGATAAACCTTCAAAACTTTCTACCGCAAGCAGGATTTGAAACTGAGACCTTTGCCGTTAGTACTAGCGACGTCACTTACATCTCGATCACATACACACACATACACAAATCACGTCTATATCCCTGGCGGGGTAGGCAGAGCGCTGACGACCGTAAAATTACGGTCATTATCGCCATCTCGATTACATACATACATATATGACGCCTTTATCCCTTGCGGGGTAGGCCGAGCGTTAACGGCCGTAAGAATACGCTCGCTATCGCCACGTCTGACAGTGTCGAGTACTGTTTTCCAAGGTTGTTTCAGAAAACATGTGTATATCACTATAGTGACAGGTTGTCAGCCTGTCGCCTAAAAATTGTAATACACCAATACCCTCGAGTCCCTTAGTCGCCTCTTACGACACCCGCAGGAAGGATGTGGGGTGATGCTATTCTAAGCCGGCATCACACGGCATCTCGATTACCGCGGCTCAAAATTGCCTGCGAATTTATGCAAGTGCATTTTGACCAAAAACGGCTCTATCTACCTACGGGATAGTTCTAGTTACTACTTCTACAGCTGCAACAGTCCACTGCTGGACACGGGCCTCCCCCAGATTGGGGCATATTGCCATACCACGCTTGGCAGGCGGATTAGCGAGTGCAGTGCAAGATATTCACAGGGAACGCTGCTGCCCATTCCCTGGTTTTATCTCTTACGACAACCACGGGCAAAAATGGGGGTGATGCTATTTGAAGCCGGCACAACACGGCAAGGGATAGTTCAGTTGCGTTTTAGATGAAGTGTCTGCTTACTGTTGAGGTCTTCGGGTGCGAGGATGTGGTAGTTGAAGTTCCTCTTCACCAGGATGCCCTGCAGCCGCCGCCCCGGCTCCGGGGGCTCCACCGCCAGGGAACCCATCACCTGGATACCAAATAAATCGATATTTGACAAGGTAATCAATAAAATATGAAAGTTATATTGTGAAAACTATTGTACAATAAAAGTTATTATGACAAGGGACTAATGTTAATTTTATTATACTCCTCTAGTTGTCGTATGCCGTGTGATGTCGGGTTAGAATAGCATTATCCCATTTCTTACCCGTGGGTGTCGTAGAAGCCGACTAAAGGATTTGAGGGTTTCATGTGTATTGGAATTCTATTTTATTCAGGCGATATGCTGACAACCTGTCATTATAGTGATACACGACTTATCTGAAACGATTCTTAAACATTTGTCAGACGTGGTGATAACCACCGTAATTTTACTGTATATTGGCGTGATTTGTGTATTTGTATGTACTCCTCTAGTTCTTATATTGTTCTTCTGTGTTTTGTACAAATGAAGCATAAAACGTATAGAATAGTGATAGTATTTACTGCCAAAACTGGCTACAATAGCCATCTCTGATAAGTAGTCGAAATGGTCGCCATGGCCGAAATCGGTCGGAGAGATCATCATCATTGAATAGTGAGTGATACACGAATGAACTAAAACAGCCCCCAATATTTGTGAGACGTGGCGATAATCTCTGCCTATAAAAGATGATCACCAACCTTGGCAGTCTTGTCCCCTCTGAATGTCAATGACAGTAGCTGTGTATTCCTCGGCGTGTGTATGGCGAGCTTCCCTCTGTGCTCGCGCTGTAGCGCCGCCTTCAGACGGGACATCTCGTTCTGCTCGCCGTGTACTAACACCTGAAATATATTGTGAAATGATTATGACCACAGGTATCACATATCATATCACATATCAACAATGTAAAATTCAACCGTGACCAGAACTTCCGCATTTTAAACATTTTGGGGCCAAACAGTTCTTAACAAAAAATGGAAACTCGCTTAGGTGTCTACTTAATTGAAGGACAGGTGACTTGTGACAGGAGTGTATCGTGCGGTAGACTCCTGCAGTCGATCTGGCTCCGCACGTATCGACTCGTCGTTCCTGTGGAGTCAGCCAGGGAGGCCGAGGGGGTGACGCTGGGCAAAACTGCATTTTCCATAATTACGTCCAAGGCAATGCAGTGTCTAGTCCATTGAATGAGTACCTCCAAAGGGGGTCTAGAGTGCGTGGGTTAGTAACGTAAGATGTTTCTTCGGAAACATGTCAAGAGTCCCTAGGTGATAAACATACTAAAACCCCGGGACACTAGGAGGAGCCCCGGAGTGGGGGGAGGGGGGGGAAAGGGTCCATTTTTTCATTTTTCGCTTAAATCTCAAAAACGGTACATGTTAGAGAAAAACTTTCAAGGAAAAGTTGAAAGGCCATAAAATTATCTACAAGTTATACCTAAATCACTTTTTCCTATATCCTACCGTTTCTGAGTTACACGCATTAAAAAATTATTTTGGCTCAAACAATTTTCCCATACTACATACTATGTTTATCACATCAATCGATCAAAAAATATTTCTTTCTTCCATAAAACTCAAATGTGCAACTTGTGACCGGCACTGATAGATTGCTCTTAATTAGGTCTATCATTGGTAAAATAAACACATTCCTCCATGGAAGCCTTTAGGAGGAATCGATTGTCAAAATATTATATTAGGGGAGTTTTAGTTACTGAACTTGAACTATTTATTTTTTTCTTCCAAAAAAATTCAAAAGTGCAACTTGTGACCGGTACCGATAGATTGCTCTTAATTAGGTCTATTATTGGTAAAAAAATACATTCCTCTATGGAAGCCTTTGGGAGGAATTGATTGTCAAAATATTATATTAGGGTAGTTACGCAACTTGACCTTTTTATTTTTTTTCTTCCAAAAAGCTCAAAAGTGCAACTTGTGACCGGTACTGATAGATTGCTCTTAATTAGGTTTATAATTGGTAAAAAAAACACATTCCTCCATGGAAGCCTTTAGGAGGAATCGATTTTCAAAATATTATATTAGGGTAGTTTGAGTTACTGAACTTGAACTACGTAGTCGGTCCCAAAGTTCTGTCACCGGCATATTATTTTTGAATTTAGAACACGAATTTGGAAAAGTTTTATTGCATTCCGTTTTTAAATGTTTGACAATTATTTTAAAACAATAAATGATCATTTGGCGCGATTTTTCACGATGGAGTGGACTTTGAAAGAAAACCGAATAGCAGTTTTGGCGTTGCATCGCTGTGGGCACTCGCCGAGTACCATTTTCAAGGTGCTCAAAAAATTGAAAATAACGCTTAGGTTTGTGTATCGTACTATAAGTAGGTACACTGAAGTCTCTAGTGTTGAGGACAAGAAAAGAACTGGCCGGCCTCGCTCCGCAAGAACGCCAGCAGTGATCAAAGCGATCAAGGAGCGCATACGAAGAAATCCTGTCCGAAAACATAAACTTATGGCTTTGCAGATGAAGGTTAGTAGAAAAACAGTCAAAAAGGTTTTAAACGAAGACCTTAAGCTGCGAGCATACAAAACAAAGAGTGGCACTTACTTAATGCCCGTTTAAAAGAAATTAGACTCAAAAGATCCCGGGTGTTGTTAAAACGGTACGCGCAAAACCGGCACCGCGATATACTTTTTACAGAAGAAAAAATTTTTGATATAGAAGAAAAGTATAATAAACAAAACGATAGAGTGTACGCTACCAGCTCTGAAGAAGCAGGAAACAAAGTTCCGCGGGTGCAACATGGGCATCATCCCTCTTCAGTCATGGTCTGGTTAGGAGTCTCCTACTATGGGCCAACTGAGGTTCATTTTTGCGAAAAGGGGGTCAAAACCAGCGCAAAAGTGTACCAAGAGACGGTTTTGGATCGGTACGTCAAAGACCTGCCCAACACACTATTTTCAGGACATCACTTTGTGTTCCAGCAGGATTCTGCGCCCGCTCACAAAGCCAAGACCACTCAAGCCTGGTTTGAACGTCAAAACATTGAGTTTATAAGACACGAAGATTGGCCTTCCTCCAGTCCGGACCTTAATCCTCTGGACTATAAAATTTGGCAGGTCTTAGAGAGCAAGGTCTGTGCTAAGCCCCATAAAAATTTGGAGAGTCTGAAGTTAGCCATAGTTAAAGCAGTCGCTGAAATCGACATGGATATGGTGCGTGCTGCGATAGACGACTGGCCGCCGCAGTTGAAAGCCGTTATTAAAAGCAAGGGAGGTCATTTCGAATAGTTTTATGTTATTTTCATTCTTCGATAATTGTATTTTTAATTGATATATAAATTTTTAAAAACGGATTGGTACTTTTTATTTTATCAGTATTTTCATATATGACAGAACTTTGGGACCGACTACGTATTTATTTTTTTCTTCCAAAAAACTCAAAAGTGCAACTTGTGACCGGTACCGACAGATTGCTCTTGATTAGGTCTATCATTGGTAAAATAAACACATTCCACCATGGAGGCGTTTAGGGGGAATTGAATTTGGTGTGGAGTGGTCAAGTGGAGTAACTAGCCTTATAAAATATTTTGACAATCGATTCCTCCTAAAGGCTTCCATAGAGGAATGTGTTTTTTTTACCAATGATAGACATAATCAAGAGTAATCTATCAGTGCCGGTCACAAGTTGCACATTTGAGTTTTTTGGAAGAAAAAAAATAACATTTTATTTTTTTTCTTATTAATAATAAGGGTAGTTACGATACCTGAACATTTTATTTTTTTTCTTCCAAAAAACTTAAATGTGCAACTTGTGACCGGTACTGATAGATTGCTCTTGATTAGGTCTAGCATTGGTAAAATAAACACATTCCTCCATGGAAGCCTTTTAAAAATATTATATTAGGGTAGTTTTAGTTACTGAACTTGAACTATTTATTTTTTTCTTCCAAAAAAACTCAAAAGTGCAACTTGTGACCGGTACCGATAGATTGCCCATAATTAGGTCTATCATTGATAAAAATACTAGATTCCACCATGGAGGCAATTAGGGGAAATTGAATTTAATAAGTTATTAATAATAATATTTTTAAAAGGCTTCCATGGAGGAATGTGTTTATTTTACCAATGATAGACCTAATCAAGAGCAATCTATCAGTACCGGTCACAAGTTGCACATTTGAGTTTTATGGAAGAAAGGAATATTTTTTGATCGATTGATGTGATAAACATGGGTATGTAGTATGGGAAAATTGTTTGAGCCAAAATCATTTTTTAATGCGTGTAACTCAGAAACGGTAGGATATAGGGAAAAGTGATTTAGGTATAACTTGTAGATAATTTTATGGCCTTTCAACTTTTCCTTGAAAGTTTTTCTCTAACATGTACCGTTTTTGAGATTTAAACGAAAAATGAAAAAATGGACCCTTTCCCCCCCTCCCCCCACTCCGGGGCTCCCCCTAGTGTCCCGGGGTTTTAGTATGTTTATTACCTATGGACTCTTGACATGTTTCCGAAGAAACATCTTACGTTACTAACTCTCGCACTCTAGAACTTTTTATTCAGTGGACTACAATTCCTGACTTTCTGAAAGCATTCGTTGTGAATCTACATGGAAATAAACAATTGAAATCTTAAAAGACTATAAAACGTTTGCAGCAATTTGCATGTGGAAAGACCTTACTTACAACACCGTAGAGTGTTAATCGATTTAAAACCTGTACCTGTTGTGTCGTATCTCTATGTACATATTCGTGTCTTTTCTCTATATTTTTCTTGCAAATACACTGCAAGATTAATTATAAATCAATAACTTACCACATGTGGTGGTTTGAGTATATTGATGAACTCTGAAGTCTGCTGGTAGTCCGTATGCGCTGAGAAGGATATGTAGTCGACGGACATCTTCAGAGGGAGTTTCTGTCCAGACATGGTCGTGATCTCTTCAGGCTCCGACAGGATCGTCTTGGCCAGGGTGCCTTCCACGCAGTAACCTGGTGGAAAATAGTGTCATCTTTTTAGGACTCTGTACCCAAAGGGTCTAAATGGGACACTGTAACTGCGACTTCGTTATCTGTATGTCTGTCTGTTCGTATGTTTATCTGTCTGTATGTCTGCCCGTTTGTATGTCTGTCCATCTGTCACCAGTCTATCTGCTGTATCTCAGAAACTGTGATAGTTAGAGCTTTGAAAGATGGCGTATTTCTGTCGACGCTATAATGACGCTATAGCAACAAATACTTATTTGAATAAAATAAATATTAAAGAGGACATATCAATTTTATCTGTAAGTAGGAGGCTGTATTTCTTGAACCGTAGTAGGCAGATAATTGAGATTCCCACAGCACAAAAATTTCCTATTGCAAGCAGGATTTGAACCTGCGACTTTCGCTATTAGTACTATCTACCATCTGTGCTACCGCGGTTTAATCGTTGCATTTGTTATCTAAACCTTAGCAGCCGCAACAGTCCACTGTTGGACATGGGGCTGCCCGTATATATTGCCATACTCACCACGCTTGGCAGGCGGATTGACGAGCGCAGTGTAAGATATTCACAGGGAACGCTGCTGCCCATTCTTGAATTTAGATGAATTATTGATCCTTTGGTCACTTTGTACGACACCCACGAGTAGAGTTGGGGTGATGCTATTCTAATCCGGCACCATACGGCATTAGTTACACTCACCGGCAATGATGACGCCATTTTTGGGGTCAGTGCACCAGCACTCGAACAGCTCCCTGGACAGCCCCGACTGCATCATGCCGGGGGAGGCCATGATCACGCACGGACCTATGTCCTCGAAGTGGTCTATGCCCTGAAACAATATATTATGTGTACATTTTTCTACTATTTTCTCGTAAATGGCGGCATTATTTAAAAACAAAAAGAAACAAAATCGGCTCAACACTACAACAATGAGATTCGATACATACATTTCAGTTGTGTTTCGTAGGGGCCCAAAAAAAGGTTTTTAAACTTCACACTTCGAGGAGAACAGTGCCCCGTTTTTCGAAACTACGGGCTACAAGTCTACAGGTGAAATTCGATGTACATTGCGTAGCGGGTCAAAATCCTGGTTTTATAATGTCCTATCGGCTACGCAAATGTAGATCGAATTTCACTTATAGACTTGTACATTGTAGTTTCGTTGCATGGGGCAGAGGTGTTGTATGGTACACAATTTTAATTAAAATTTAAAGGCTGTAAGTATGTGATTTTGCCGCGCACCCTTTTTTTTTCAGTGGAATGTAAACAAATCCAAGCAGCATGCTTGAGTATTTCAAAATTTATCACGATGTAGATTTATGATGAAAGCAGATTTCTGAAGTTTCCTCGCAAAGGGAAGAAAAGCGTTATACTAGGTTTAGCCAAAATGCCAATTAAAAGTACCTTTAAGGTCTTTAGACGGTATGCACCTCCTGACCAGCAAGGAGGATGTACTTAAACGTTGGGCTGAGCATTTTCACAACTTGCTCAACGTAGATCGATCAGCTGATCTGCATCATATCAGTTTAATGCCTCAACTCCCGTTAGCCACGGAGCTGGACGAGCCCCTTTCATGCGACGAGGTTGTTACTGCCATCAGACAGCAGCATAATAACCGGGCGGTTGGCATTGACCTTATACCGGGTGAACTACTTAAATATGGTGGTACGGAGTTGCACACGTCGGTATGGAAACTTTTCGTTCGAATGTGGGAGGAGGAGAGGGTCCCTGAGGACTTCAAAGTGTCTCGCATTTGTGCCCTCTACAAGAACAAGGGTGACCGTTCTGACTGTAACTCATATCGCGGTATTTCATTGCTGTCAGTCCCTGGAAAAGTCTTTGCCAGAGTTTTACTGAACCGCCTCAAAGATTTGTCGGAAAAAATTCTGCCCGAAACCCAGTTCGGCTTCCGACCTGACCGAGGTACATGTGAAGCTATTTTCTCGGTGCGTCAACTACAAGAAAAAAGTAGAGAACAAGGTCGCCAGTTGTACCTCTGCTTTGTTGATTTAGAGAAAGCATTCGACAGTGTGCCTCGCGAAGCTCTCTGGATGGTGCTAGGAAAGTTAGGGTGCACAGAAAAGTATGTGCGACTCCTAAGACTCCTGCATGACGACATGCAGTGCTGCGTCTCTGTAGACGGTGAACAGTCTGATTTCTTCCCCGTCACCTGTGGGGTGAAACAAGGGTGTATTCTAGCGCCCACACTGTTCGCCTTGTACTTTGCAGTTGTAGTCAAAGAAGTCCTAAATACTGTTTCCCAAGGAGTCCGCATCCGTTTCCGCACAGATGGCAGTCTTTTTAACCTGGCTAGACTTAAGGCGCGCACTAAAGTCTCGTATGCATTGATTACTGAGATCATCTATGCTGATGACTTGTGCTTTCTTGCAGAATCCCCAGACGGCCTGCAACAGCTAATGTCCGTTTTTCACCAAGCATGCTGTAAATTCGGCCTGAAGATCAGTGTCAAAAAGACGGAAGTGATGTCCTTAGACTCGCATGGTCGCGAGACACTGGCGATTATGCTTGGTGAGGATATGCTGAAACAGGTTGATAAGTTTCGTTATCTGGGGAACACTATAACATCTAAGTGTAACCTTGATGCTGAGATCAACAGCAGAATCAGTGCTGCAGCTGCAGCATTTGGGAAGTTGTGTTCCAAGGTTTTCTGCTCGCACGACCTAAAGCTAGCCACAAAAATCTCTGTATATATGGCGATTGTGCTGCCAAACCTTCTATACTCCTCCGAGACTTGGTGTGTGTATCGTCACCACATACGCACTCTGGATCGCTTCCACCTAAAATGCCTTCGCACCATCATGAAGATCAGATGGTCCGACCGAGTGCGCAATACCGAAGTTCTGAGACGAGCCAATGTTGGTGGCATTGAGGCCTATCTAATGCGTCGTCAGCTACGGTGGTGCGGTCATGTATCCCGGATGTCGGAGGAGAGAGTGGCGAAGCGCATCTTTTATTCTGAGCTAGAGGAGGGCAAGCGAAAGCATGGCGGACAACTCCTCAGATATAAAGATGTTCAGAAACGACACATGAAAAGATGCAACATTGAGCCCACTCAATGGGAGGGTCTGGCAGCACAGCGTCCCGAATGGCGCGGGATGGTTAAGAAGCAAGTCCGCGAGTTTGAGGAACAGCGTAAAGCAGACCTCGACGCTAAGCGCGATGAGCTGAAGGCCCGTCCACCCGTCGCCATTAACTATAATTATGTAAATGGCAAACTCACGTGTCCACTCTGTGCACGGGAGTTTACTGCCAAAATTGGCTACAATAGCCATCTCCGGGCGCATCAGCGCCGATCTGATTAGGAGTCAAAGTGGTCGCCATGGCCGAAATCGGTCGGAGAGATCATCATCATCAAAATGCCAATTTCTGATCTCGTAGTTATTATACGGCCAGAAATTGGTCTATTTTTGGCTACAGCCATAATGTACTATTTTTACATACATACATGATAGCGCAGCGAGGATGTCAACAATTTTTAAACGTTTTATTCTCATTTCTTGCTTTAATGTTCAATTGATAATTTCATTCTTGTAATTTATTATTGTTAATTAATCTAAATAATTCTAACTTAATTATTTAATCACAATTGTACCGAATTCAATTAGAAATAAGAACAAAGAGTATGTAAACGAAACCACGTGCAGGTGGCATGACGTATCCTACCTGCCGCCACCCGGCCCGGCAGTGGGGACTGGCGGGGTTGTTTTGATCGTTCTATAAAAAGGCCGAGCGCGTGGCTCGAGCATCATTCGCAGCCTGACGAAACTTCATATTAAAAAAAAAACTCAAAGAGTTCACGCTAAAATTTATGGCGTCGTTTATTGTCTCTTTCCTTTTATCCTGCTTCTTTGTCTAGCGCTGTCAGACTGTCACACCACTAAACAATATGGCGGTTCTTGTCAAATTTGTTGATATCGCAGCATGATTAATTAAAAGTTTTCAGTGAATAACGTGAAATATTGGTGACGAAACTTTAACATTTACAAATAATTTACATTGTGGTAATAAATTAATTACGATTGCATCTCAAGATGCACTATAAAAAGTGTGAAATTTGTGGATTGAAAGCCGGTCGACAATCGGGAGAAAAGCGAGTATTTTTGGCTCAGTTCCCATTATTTGAAAGGCGGTAAGTTATTTTGGTTATCATTTTATCAATTCTAAGTGATTTCGAAAGACTTTCTGTCATTTATTTTACGTATTTTATATCTGGGCTATCCTTGCAAATTTACCATAGAGATGGGTTAGGGTTGTATCGATAAAATTATCGATAGTTTATTTACGGGTCAGAGTATACTTTTCCAATAAGGCCTTTTTTATAACAATGCATTTGACAACTGCAAAACCTCATTTCTTCTAATTGTGTTCTGTTGTCTTCTGAAAAAATTTGATGGTTTTAACTTTTTGAATAAAATAAAAACTCACATTCTTCTTCATCTTAGGTCCAATAAAAAAAATGATTCATGCGAATTTGCGAACCCCTTAGAGTTTTTAATTGTATTTTATGCACTATAATGCAATTTTTTTTGTGTTGTACACTTTCTAATAATGTACTATACTGTTTCAGATGCAGACAATGGGTAAAATTGACTGGTAAAGAAGATTTGGCATATGTGCCTATAAAAAAGTTACATTCTTTGAAGTATTTATGTGGAAATCATTTTACCAAAAAAGACTTCAATAGGAAGTTATCTAGGTTAAAACCTTCAGCTAAACCAAACTGTTTAGCGGACGTGATCTGGGCTGATCTACACAAGCAATCTTATTCGAGAGCAAAACCCAAGAAATGCAGTTTACATGGTTAAGGTACTACTGCTACTTGCTGAATTGAATAAAACTGAGTTTAATCGAAAACCGCGAAAAAACGACGTAGGTGTAGTGAGGTACTAGCCTGAGTAATGAACTTCCTTATTTGCAGTTGCAGAGTAGCCAACATTTCTGATCAGAAGACCACATACAGCAACTAAATAGACTATTGCACAAATCAATATTTACCAATAACAGCAAGTAGCAATTATTGTATCTGTCAGGTAAAAAAAGTTTCCTTGATAAAAAAAATTATAAACTTTTATCATGTTTTTTAATAGACATTGCACTATAATACATTGGAAATATATGATTTGGCTGTTTTGAGATAAGGACTGATATTTAGTCGATACGATATTTTGTACATTGTACGATCTAGTCTATGTCATACCGACCCAGGTATAGGAAAAATAAATAAACTTATAAATTAAGAAAATTGAGTTTGTTTCTCATACACCTAATCTTTTTCAAAGGAGCAATTCCGCAAGATGGTGGTGTACTCCGCCATATTGCGAAACTGCTCCTTTGAAAAACGCCCATTGAAAACAGTCTAGGATATTCCAACGCTGTTTTTTTTAAATATCGATATCGATATATTTATCATACCAGGGCATACCACATCTCTATTTTTCTGTCATGTTGGTAGCATTGTTACAATATTGTTAGAATGCTTATATTGGCTAGAGATTTTAGCGTGAACTTGAAAAAAAAACGTTATACGTAAGACCCAACTCTTAAAACGCTAGTTTTGTTATATTCTCTTTGATCATTCGATCCGCAGACGTCGAGGAGATGACTACTCTAGTTTGTACTCCTCGGATCATACGTCAAACGGAACGTTGCTCTGCTAGTCTGTATAGACAGGCAGTATAAGTTATAAGACGAAGCCCTGTTACTTACTAGAACAAAAAGATAATGTAAAACACCGACCACGTACAGTTGTTTATAACAATAAAGTGTGACCAGGGAATCAAAGTCTCATTATTATCTCACCATCGATTTACACACTCCTGAAGTCAATTAATGAAGATATTACCTGTGGGGTACTAGAAGACTCTTACATACATACATATATCACGCCTTTATCCCTTGCGGGGTAGGCAGAGCGTTAACGGCCGTAAGAATACGGTCGCTATCGCCACGTCTGACATTTGTGAGGATTGTTTTCCAAGGTTGTTTCAGAAAACATGTGTATCACTATAGTCACAGGTTGTCAGCCTGTCGCCTAAAAATTGTAATACACCAATACCCTCGAGTCCCTTAGTCGCCTCTTACGACACCCGCGGGTAGGATATGGGGTGATGCTATTCTAAGCCGGCATCACACGGTACTATTTTTACACCCTGTATATGTCAAAATGTTCTCATAGTCCTGTGTAGGACATTTCCTTGGAATGTCCTATAATCGATATTTTTTACAACTTCAATCCACGCGTAGCAACACTACTAACACCTTATCTTCTGATTCAACCGGACACTCCTGATAACTCCTAAGTCAACGCGATAAAGTCGTAATTCCTTTGCCCGAGATGTAAACAAGTTGGGTGATAAAATTCACATTCGGCGATTCTATTCAAGGTCATATTATGTGAGTTTAAAATGAAGCTAGTTGTGAATGTGTCCTGTTACGAGTCGTGACATAGCTTATGTGAATGAATTCATAACTAACCAAATAATCAGAAGAAGAGCCATTTCTAAGGTTTAGTTTATCACAAATGGAATAAAAGGTGTGGATGACTTATTTGATTGTATTCGCTGTGGCATTGTAAATCGGTATTCATTGTTATGAATTGATCCGCTACTTTTCTGTCGGATATATAAAAGGTAAACCGGTATTTTAATACATAGTACGGACCATTAAAAATTTTGTCAATAATGAACTATTTTCGAACTTCCACGAAATATTTTTTTTAGAAGTATTTGACGCATAACCTTTAACCTTAACCTTTAAGGTTAAGCCGGAAAGGACCTAAGGCTACAAAACTATCCTACTATAATATTATAAATGTGAAAGTTTGTATGTTTGTTTGTTACTTCTTCGCGCTAAAACTACTGAACCGATTTTTGGCACATAGATAGAGTAGAACTTAGATTAACACATAGGTACCTAGGATAGTTCGTTATCCCGAAAAAATGTTCCTGGGGGATGCTACGGGATTACAACCGACTTGCACACGGGCAGAGCCGCCGCCGTCGACCACTAAATAAATAATAATGAAGAACGATTTTTAATAATAATAATTTTTAATAATTTATGATCTTGGACACGTGTTAAAACCTTAAAATACATTAAACACAGCTTTTAAGTAAATTAAAATTGTAAATGAAGTTTAAAATAATTTCTATTCCCCCCATTTGACGGTACCTAGGATAGTTCGTTATCCCGAAAAAATGTTCCTGGGGGATGCTACGGGATTACAACCGACTTCCACGCGGGCGGGGCCGCGGTCGGCCACTAGTAAATAATAATGAAAAATGATTTTATTGATGACATTTCTATGCATATTAAAAAAACACTACGAATAGTTGATCATTGTCAGCACCCCTTCTCATATGTACTGTACACCTGTATATTTATCAATAGTATAGATAGATAATTTTGATTTGATAATAATATAATGAATTATGTAGATACATATAAAATTAATAGATAATCAGTAACCCGCACAACGTAAACTTTAACTAAACTTTGTTATACATTACTGCGTATCTTTATTTTAAGAAATAGTTATTTAGAATTCAAGCGCCAATGCTATGGGATGCCGGCTTAGAATAGCATCGCCCCATTTCTACCTGTGGGGTCGTAAAAGGCGACTAAGAGATTTATCCAGAGAATCAACAGCAGCGTTCCCCGTGTATGTGTATCTACCTACAATATCTTGCACTTGCACTATGCTCGCCAATCCTGACACTTTTCATTGGGTTCATTGGGTCGTAGGACGACTCGGTGTCCCACACAATAAGAGAGAGCGTGCTGAGTTTGGCAAATACAAGGGCAGACCCATGTCCAGCAGTGGACTATTCTGGCTGTAGTAGTAGTAGAAACACCAGTGTATATCGAAAAAAAACATTGTTTTATATGGAAGCAGTAATGTCGGTAATAAGTTTGATAAGAGGATAATATTTTGCTATCACTAGACTCCAGACGGAGTAATAGTGTATATTATAAGTTCAAAGTGTACAGACGAGGTTAGTGTATTTATTTATAATTAGAGCCTGTGTTTATAATCAATAATATCACTACATAGCATAAAGCAAAGTGGCTTTTCGCATCTGTCTGTATGTATGCTTAAATCTTTAAAACTACACAACGGATTTTGATGCAAGTTTTTTTAATAGATTGAGTGATTCAAGAAGAATGTTTTTATGTATAAAACTTGCCGGGAAAAATCCTTAGTCCCACGGGAAAATGAGTTGCAGCGGGCGCAGCCGCTGGGGCAGGCCGCTAGTCTACTATAAAACGAACAGAAGACCGATGACTTAAAGAGAGCGGCTGGTATACTTCATTCGCTTAGATAGTGTCGCGACCAGCGTAACTTGACTTTAATTCGTGACCAAGTTGTTAGGACAGGAGTTCCCACTATGTACCAACGTGTTTTTCCTCGCGTATATTTACCGACTGCTCTTACAGTGAAGGAAAAACATCGTGATGAAACCCACATTCAAATAAAGTTGAATTCGGATGATATTTGAATGTGACTTAACCTAGCATTCGTGCCATGTTAGCCTTCTGTTTGCAGAGGTCAGATGGCAGTGGCTTTACGTAAAAACTTGGTTCCACGTCAAATCCCCTAGGTAAGGTAGACGACCCTGACAGAGAAATAGGACAAGGCAAGGACGATACATATATACACATATCATGCCTTTATACCTGGCGGGGTAAGCAGAGCGTCAACAACCGTAAAATTACGGTCGATATCGCCACATCCGACAAATGTTTGAGGGTCGTTTCAGATAAGCCGTGCCTTACTATAGCGACAGGTTGTCAGCCTGTCGCCTAAAATTGCAACACACATGAATCCCTCTAGTTCCTTCTAGGTTCTGCGACACCCACGGGAAAGAAATTGAGTGATGCTATTCTAAGCCGGCATCACACGGCACTCTAAACCGACATCACACGGCAAGGACAATGATGACGATAAATTTTCTTTCAGAGCCAACCATGATACCGGAGTCAGTGAAGTCTAGGGTGATAACCTGGCTGGAGGACAACAGGGAGCTGGTGGTGGTGTTCTTCTGTCTGCCGGCGAGCTTCATCTTCACCACGCTGCTGAGGATCAGAGCGTGGTGGATGAAGATTAACAATGCGCCGTATAAGCATGACAGCTCCGTCAGAGAGATACAGGACCAGGTAGGAACTTTTATCAGAACCGAGCCTAATGGCGTTGGCAGAATTACGGCTCAAGGGCGCGTCGAAAACATACATACATACATATATCACGCCTTTATCCCTTGCGGGGTAGGGAGAGCGCTAACGGCCGTAAGGCAGTCGCTATCGATGACATTTTTGAGGATTGTCTTCCAAGGTTGTTTCAGAAAACATGTGTATCACAACAGTGACAGGTTATCAGCCTGTCGCCCAAAAATTGTAATACACCAATACACTCGAATCCCTAAGTCGCCTCTAACTAAAAAAACGACTTTAGTCATTCCTAGGTCTATATTAATGAATCGCACTCAGCTCTGAGATCGATCTTAAGAGCGATTTGACAAATGTCAGTCAATATAACAGCATATCAAAGTCGGACTCAATATCGATCTCAGAGTTGAGTGCGGTTTAAAAAACGGGCTGGAGATCCATATCATATAAAAAAGACTGTTTTGTTATAAAAAAGATTGTTTTCGTTCAATATTTCGAATATATTTTTTATCCACTTTCAGATCCAACAATGGAACAAACTGCCTTCAGAAGACCGCCGCCTCCTCTGCACATCCCGCCCCAACTGGCTCTCATTGTCCACCACCTTCTTCCAAAAGCACCTCCACCACCAAGTGCCGATCCCGCTTTACGACGTGCTGTCACTCGACGAGGAGAATATGACAGTTCGCGTGGAGCCCATGGTGACTATAGGGGGCATCACCGAGTATTTGATACCGAGGGGTTATTCGCTGGCGGTCACCATCGAGCTGGTCGATGCTACTTTAGGAGGTATGATTTTTTATGAATTCGTATTTTTATGGAAGATATTTTTCAAGAGATTGTAAATTTGGCAAGCGTCCGTCGAAGCGTCGGTAGCTCAGTGGCAGAGCAATAGGACAATACTCTATGTGCCCACTCATCTATAGAAAGCACTATAGAACAGATTCATATATTTATAGAAATATTTTCATGAGATTGTAAATTTGGCAAGTGTCAATCGAGTGGCTGAGTGGAATAGCAATGAGAGTACTCCATACGCTTCACGTACGTACACACTGCAATTGTATTTACATTACATCATTTTTGGTTAGCACCAAGCGCTTAATCCTGCAATGCGCTAACCAAACCAGTAACCTCACAAAGCATCTACACTACACTGCACCACCAAGTGCGCATACCGCTTTACGACGTGCTATCACTCGACGAGGAGAATATGACAGTTCGCGTGGAGCCCATGGTGACTATAGGGGGCATCACCGAGTATTTGATACCGAGGGGGTATTCGCTGGCGGTTCTATCGAGCTGGTCGATGCTACTTTAGGAGGTATGATTTTTTATGAATTCGTATTTTTATGGAAGATTTTTTTCAAGAGATTGTAAATTTGGCAAGCGTCCGTCGAAGCGTCGGTAGCTCAGTGGCAGAGCAATAGGACAATACTCTATGTGCCTCACTTATCTATAGAAAGCCCTATAGAACAGATTCATATATTTGTAGAAATATTTTCATAAGATTGTAAATTTGGCAAGTGTCAGTCGAGTGGCTCAGTGGAATAGTAATGAGAGTACTCCATACGCTTTACGTACGTACACACTGCAATAATATTTGTTACATTGCATCATTTTTTGGTTAGCACCAAGCGCTTAATCCTGCAATGCACTAACCAAACCAGTAACAATCTCACAAAGCATCTACACTATAGTTGTAAGTTTAGGTACTTATCTTTTTGTAAACATATTTTGTATTAAACTGACAGTTCTGAAGTGTCACTTTCATAGAAAGTTTGTTTACAAAAAGATAAGTACCGAAACTTACAGACTATACACTGCACCACCAAGTGCGCATACCGCTTTACGACGTGCTGTCACTCGACGAGGGCAATATGACAGTTCGCGTGGAGCCCATGGTGACTATAGGGGGCATCACCGAGTATTTGATACCGAGGGGTTATTCGCTGGCGGTCACCATCGAGCTGGTCGATGCTACTTTAGGAGGTATGATTCGTTTTAAAAAGCAGAACCGTACATTTTTGGAAGTTTTTTCAAATATTGTATTATTGGCAAGCGTCCGTCGAGACGTCGGTAGCGCAGTGGCAGATCAGATATCTGTTATCTGTAGAAAGCACTATAGAACAGATTCATATATTATGGCGGTCACTATCGAGCTACTTTGGGAGGTATACATTTTTTCATTTAGAGTTGAGAGAGAGTGGAGTTCGAAACCAAGCGGGTAGTTTGCGCGGCGCTCTATAAAAAACGTGGCGTATTGTATGCACCATATTTTTCTTTTCTTTTACGCAGGTGTCATAAGAGGATAAGAAACTCTAGGGGTTTTGTGTGTATGTGTTAGAATTTTAGGCGACAGACGTGTCATTGTCGTCGTATGTAGTAGATGATTTTTCTGAAACGACTCTCAATATCTCAAGACTTAGCGGTAGCCCCGGTATTTTGTACGGCCGCTAATTCCTTGGCTACCCTGCAAGGGATCTGAATTTTGCTTCTCATTACATTTGGATTTTCTTCTCAAAAAACTTTTTTTTACTTCCAGGTCTAGCTTTCGGCACGGGGATGTCAACTCACTCCCACAAGGCGGGCCTCTACCACGAAACCATCGTCAGCTACGAGGTCGTTCTAGCCGACGGTTCCTTGGTAACAGCCACAGCCGACAACGAATACTCAGACCTGTATAAGGCTTTACCGTGGAGCCACGGAAGTTTAGGATTCCTCGTCGCTTTGACCTTGAAAATTGTCAAAGTTAAACCATATATAAAACTGACGTACACGCCTGTAAAGGGACAGAAAGAATACTGCCATGCAATACGGGCGTTGTCTGGCGCTTACGAAAAAGAACCTAAGGTTTTCCCAGACTATATCGAAGGAACGATCTTCAGTAAAGACGAAGCAGTTATCATGACTGGAGAGTACTCGCATTACGACCAGTTCATCCCAGTGAATGAGTGCTCAAAGTGGTACAAACCTTGGTTTTATAAACACGTTGAAAGCATTTTGAAAAACGATGAGGAAAAAACTGAATTGATACCCTTAAGAGACTATTTATTGAGACATAATAGAGCTATTTTCTGGGTAGTTGAAGACATGATATCTTACGGAAACCATCCCCTATTTAGGTTCTTATTCGGCTGGCTTGTACCACCAAAACCAGCATTCCTGAAGTTCACTACGACACCTGGAGTCCGCGCGTACACATTCACAAAACAAGTCTTCCAAGACATAGTTTTACCTATCACCGAATTGGAAAAGCAGATTGATGTAGCTACGGAACTTTTTGACAAATTTCCTTTACTAGTCTACCCGTGTAAGGTCATAGATCACGGTCCAATGTCGGGTACATTACGGCGTCCTGATCCGAAATACCTTGTGCCTGGTACTAACTACGCGATGTACAACGATTTGGGTGTGTACGGAGTGCCTGGGAAGGTAAAGGCGAAGCAACCTTATAACCCTGTGGTAGCCATGAGAAAAATGGAAGAGTTTACTAGAAAAGTCGGTGGTTATTCGTTCCTGTACGCAGATATCTTTATGACAAGGGAGGAGTTTGAAGAGATGTTTGATTTGTCTTTGTATGAGGTTGTGAGGAAGAAGTATAAGGCCGAAGGTGCGTTCCCACATTTGTATGATAAGGTGAAGCCTGAAATCGATGTGTTTGCTATTGGTGAACAGAATGCTTCTGGTTGATATACTTTGCGATACTTTATTATTTAGATATTATAATGTTTTAATTTTAATAAAATTTATATAAAATATGCCGTTGTATGTTTTAAAACTGCTTTAACAATAAATGTTTTACCAAGTTAACAAAGAATGTTCATGTAATAAAATTATAAAATATAGTCATAAAACAGAGACCATGTGTAGAACAATCAATGACAAAAGTAAAAAAAAACCAAGTGCGATTCGTTCACGAAAATTTCACCGATCGTTCTGTACAAAAACGCCATATAAACTGCTGTACGCACTATATACACTTCTTACTCTTAGTGAGCGATGACGCGTAGTAGACATCGTAACTCAATGTTCTGCGCAGACGGTTCTGAGTTCGATTACCACCTGGGTCGATATCTGTTCTACGTCTAGAGCTCTTTTTGCATTTTTTCTAGATTTTTTTATCATATTTCTGCCTCCGACCTGATCCTGTCATTCATAGCGTTCACGTACGTCTGATACACCGCCATACATTTCTTAGCTTACGACGTGTAGTAGAAACTGCAAGTCAAGTGTTGTCCGCCTCGATATCTTTTCTATATATTTTTTACCATATTTTCTACAAGTTTTATAACAAAAATTTCTTACCTTTAAATTGGATATATGCCAGAACACGAACGGGTTATTGACAGCTATTTGCCTCCTTTTCCTGTCATTCATAGCGTTCACGTACGTCTGATACACGGCCATACACTTCTTAGCTAACTTAGTAGAAACTGAATATCAAGCGTTCTACGCGGATGGGTCTAGGTTCGAATCCCCGCTGGGTCGATATCTTTTCGATCTCTACAGCTCTTTTTGTATTTTTACCATATTTTCTACAAGTTTTATAACAAAAATTTCTTACCTTCAAATTGGATATATGCCGGAACACGAACGGGTTATTGACAGCTATTTGCCTCCGGATCCTGTCATTCATAGCGTTCACGTAGGTCTGGTACACCGCCATACACTTCTTAGCGAGCGACGACGCGTAGTATATTGGGATATCTTGTAACTCGGGGTGGAGGGACCAGTATTCATCTGAAAATTATGAAATGCATGATTTCGCAGGCAACGATTGAGTTGCTATACCCTAGACGGAAGAGACGTCACGATCGAAGTTTGAAAATCCTGCCAGCCGTAGAAGATAATGCAACATTTCTAGAATTTGTATATCAATTTAACCCAAAACGAGGAGTGTTTTTTTTTTATTTTATTTTGTTTATTGGGGCTAACAAACAGTGCGCACAATATGTACTTATAAATAATATTTTTAACAAAGGTAGTAGCTAATTATGCCACCAACACCGTTAACCACGGATTAAATACAAGAGTTGAGAGGTTGGTGGTGGTGTACGGTCAGCCACAGGTCAAGCCATGATATAAAGATAAGTAAGCGAGGGTTTAATAAGTTTATTTGATACCTGTAACTTGGCGTGCGGCTGAACGCACCCATATATAACAATGCATATGTATAATTTATAATATGAAATACGGAGATTAACAAACAAACTAGTGCAAAACTATCTTAATTTAACAACAGTTAAGAAGTGGTATTATGTCCTCCTTGAATGTGCTTACGCGGGTAGCAAAAATATCTATAGATGTTAGATAGGAGTTATAAACATCCACCATTCTGTGCATTGGCGATCGTTTGCCAGCATTAGTACGACAACGTGTAGTAGCGAATGTGGCATGAGATCTGCGGCAGTGAGTTCTCACTGGGATACTGTAACCCAGCTTATCCTGCAGTGGTATACAGTCATATTTGTTATGACACAGATCGTATAAAAACATAGATTGGAGTAGCATTCGTCTAGATTCAAGTTTAGTCAAATTATATTTCTCTAAAAGGATATCATACGACATGCGACTGTGATGGAATTTGTAATGTAATCTGCGAAGGTATTTCTTTTGAACTGATTCAATCGCGTCGATATACTTGCTATAGTAAGGATTCCATACTGCTACAGCGTATTCGAGCTGGGAGCGTATCAGAGATTTGTATATATATATAAAAGTGGATGGTAGGGTGAATTTACAACCAGAGCGAAAAACGAATCCATACATTTTGTATGCCTTGCTAATGATGTTGTCAATGTGTGTGTCAAGGTGCAATTTCTTGTCCAGTGTTATACCGAGGTCTCTTATAATATCAACAGCATCAAGTTTAGTCCCACACAGAGTATATGAGTAATAATTAATTGATTTCTTCTTTGAGAATGTTATGGTCTTACACTTCTGAAGGCTTAGACTCAGTTTATTAGAATGACAATACTTAGAAAACCTATCAAGGTCCTGCTGGAACTTTATATGATCATCGGGGTGTTCCATAGTATGAAAGATTTTGAGGTCGTCAGCATATAGTAAAAAGTTACAAAATTTAAAGCAGTGGTGAATGTCATTGATGAAAATTATAAATAATAAAGGCCCCAAGATTGACCCCTGTGGGACCCCTGAAGTGACCGGAACGAAGTCTGACTCAAACCCGTTGATGACAACCTTTTGTGTACGGTTAGAGATATATGATTTGAACCATCGCCATAGGTTTCCCCGTATGCCATTGTAGGCCAGTTTTTCTAGAAGTATTCTGTGATCCACTCTGTCGAATGCCTTTCGAAAGTCAGTGTAAACGCTGTCAGTTTGTTTCCATGTTTTCAAATAAGTGAGTTGTATAAATTAATAGATTGGTTGTAGTAGAGCGTTGTTTAACAAAGCCATGTTGTTGTTCAATTATGAGATTATGTAGTGAGGGGTAAATGGCGTCGTGAACTAACCTCTCAAAAAGCTTCGACAGTATGGGTAACATAGATATAGGGCGGTAGTTTTCGACTTCGGCTCTCGACCCTCCCTTGTGCACGGGCACGATTCGGGCGGCCTTCCACACGCTGGGGAAAATTCCTTCGCGTAAACACATATTAAATACGTATTGGAGTGGACCACTGATGTAATTAGCAGTATGCCTCAGAAAAATTGGTGGAATACCATCCAAACCCATGCCCTTAGAAGTGTCGAGAGTGCGTAAGCCTTTTAGGACAGCCTCCTTAGTCATGTGTACATCACTGATGATGAGATCGGATGCATTTGACAACTCATTTAAATCTGCTATATTGCCTAAGTCGAAGTCACTATCAACATTGGACACTTCAAATACAGAATGGAAAAATTTTGAAAACAAGTAGCATATTTTGGTAGGTTCATTTGCAAGCACATTTTCATACGAGACGCAATCAGGTATACTATCAGTAATACTCTTTTGATTATTTACATACTTCCAAAAGTAATTAATATTGTCAATAATACTGTTCTCAACGTTAGTCATATATTTTTTGTACGTTTTCTCACATTCAAATTTGAATCTTTGTCTGAGTATCCTAAAGACATCGCCGTCTGAATCATTTTGGTACATCTTCCATTTAATCCAACTATTGGTTTTGTTTTTAAATATGTGAATAAGGGCAGGTGTGAACCAATGAGGGTAGTGAGAGTTTTTGACTAGCTTCATAGGGATATGTTTTTTTATTATAGCAAAGACAACTTCGTATAATGCAGACACTGCCTCTTCCGCGCTTTTATTCATAAACAAATCCTCCCAGTCTATACCACTTAGTTCCGTGTTAATAAGTGTATAATCAGCGTTTCTGAAGTTAAATTGTTTGCGAGACATGGTACGACATGGCTTTACGTTAGTGGGTAATGAAAGTATCACATAGTATGGAGGATGTTGAATATCTAAGGGGACAAGCGCTAGGGGGGCCGGTAATGGTTTACAGTCGCTTATGTCCGTTATAAATAAATCAAGAAGCCTGTCTTTATTGTTTTTGAACTTATTAAATTGATAGCTATTTAATAGGGAAATAAAATTAATAAGGTGTTTGTTAGACTGGCAATTTGTGGAGGATATGACAGGCTCCATATATGAGTTGCAGTCCCGCCATTCCAGTGTAGGTAAGTTGTAATCACCAACTACAATTATGTTATTTACATGTGTTGACTGTAGGCAGGACGACAGGTAGTCTAAGTGTGAGGCATAAGTGTCTGAGCTCATACCGGGTGGGATGTAACAGGCGCTCAATAGGCAACAATAATTACGTGTGTGAATCTGGAGTAATAAGTGGTCCACCAGCGGCAAGACGGGCGCGGGGGAGGCCGGCAGGTGGGGGGTGACCGGTAGCTCGCGTCGCACCGCCACCAGCACGCCGCCCCCGTCTAGCTTGCCGCTGCTTACCCGATCCCTATCGCATCTAAACACCTTATACCTACCGTCTATAAATTCATTATCAAAAATGTCACTATGCAACCAAGTTTCGGTCAAGACTATCAAATCGTAATTATGTAGTAAGATGTTCATATATAGAATATGTAATTTTGTTCTGAGACCCCGGCAGTTCTGATAATATATTGAGATTGTTTGATTATGATGACTATCCATTAACAAAAAACAAGACAATAAAAAATGTTGTGTTACTTCGTTTAATGAGGTTAATAATAATAAGGTACATATACTCCAGTTGAACATTAGGACTACTATGTAGGTGTATTATGGAGTGTGATGTTGAGGTGTATTGTAGGTGGTGTGATATACTTTCCTCTATGAAGCTCCGAGCTCGAACGCAGTGCAGCAATGTAGTCATAATAACAACGAGGTGACTCAGCCTTAGGTACTTAGATAAGCGGACAGAATGCAATATTGAGATAATAATAGCAAGCGCAGCGGCACAATACAAATAGGTAAATAATACTTTTTCTTTGATGTCATTATGTTCTAGGTAAGTAAAAGTAAAGTAATGTAGTAAGGAAAATATACACTGACAAATGAAGTTATAAAGTTTACTATGCCTATTTAATTTTGGAAACGTCCTGCGGGAATCGAACGGCGATGACCGGTGAGGTGTCCGATTTGCGGACCAGGATGGTGGCGTGCTTAACCCAGACGTACTTGTAATCGTGTTTCTTTGCTGCCTCACGGCACTGCTGAAATAACTTCTTGTTGCTGAGCGTCAGGTGTTCATTTACGTAAACTTTGTGTGGTGTACCACTGATAGATAACTTGGTGGAGTCTAGGCCTTTTGTGGCGCGGAATGCTGCTATAACGTTATCTCGCAAAACTCGAGTGGTAAACTTGACAACAATGTTCTTCGGGCGTGTGTTGTTTTGATCTGCGTGGGGCACCCGGTGTACGGATACGATATCAATGGGGCGAATTGGATGCTTGATCTCGGTACCTAGACATTCTAGAATAGAGATGAGGTTTTCATTCCTCCTTTCAGGGAGGTTAGATATATCAATGTTACACTGCCTTGCCTGTTGCTCTAGTGAGGATATCTTGTATTCCAAGTTGGTAATTTGGGCAGGCAGAGCCGAGACCTGGGCCGACCCCTGTTCGACCTTTGATAGACGGGTCTCAAAGTTTGTTTGATCGGCGAGGACGTGGTCTAATGATTTCTCCGCGGCGGTGATTCGTACGACTGCATCAGCGAGGGATTTATTGGTTTTTATGTTATCATCTTTTAACGCTTTTATACTCAGATTGATGTCTGATAACGTATCGTTAATTTTTGATAACTCTGTATTCAGCGCAAGGTTTACCGCCATCTTGATACTGCTGTCGATAGTTTGGATTATTTTTGTGTTCCAGGCTTCGAACTGCTCATCGAACTTTTTCTCCATGAATGCTGTAAGATGTTGCTCTTCTTGCATCGAATCATTCAAAGTTATGTCATGCTTGCGCCGGGTATCAAAATTTATATTGTTAACGGCACTATCATTCAGATTTACCGAGGCGGGTAGTACCGGTGTTGTTGACGTCCGGCCCTGATCCGGTGGTGTTCTCGGTGTTTTGCTCATCGTAACTTGGTACAGCTACACGGGTGGAAGCGAGATGAAAAATATATGTCTGTCTCTTAGTCTGGCGGTGAGGAGCGCCCCTCCTCGACTATACCAAGCACTTTCACTGCACCGGTTGTGATCGATTATAGCACTAAAGTTAACACTTGATTAGAGTTTATTTTGGTAATAACACTATTTTGTTGAAAAATCAAATAAATTGGTAAGTGCACCACTCTCAACGGCGGTTAAGCGAGGAATCGTTTTATTTGGTATTCGATTATGTTACTTCCTTTTCTGCCCTCATAAGCATAAGCAACGCACTTGCATTCTGATCGATGTCGAGAAATGGCGCCACAAAGTTTTTTTTTGTTTTTGACGTGCACTGCCGAAACTATAACGAATATCAAAATAATTTTTACTTTTTACTTTGCACACGATCGTGTACTATACAGAACATGGCCTTTTCTTGATCTTTTTATTGCCATAAAGTTAAAAAATAAGAAAAAGTCTTATTGC
Organism: Keiferia lycopersicella; assembly: GCA_029255805.1. Lineage (NCBI taxonomy): Eukaryota > Metazoa > Arthropoda > Insecta > Lepidoptera > Gelechiidae > Keiferia > Keiferia lycopersicella. The sequence continues at coordinate 16,830,161 of JARACZ010000005.1, forward strand.
CTAGTAAACATGATTGAAATATACGCAATTTATTAGACATAACAATCGCAATTGCGTCGTTTGCGTCGCTTATGTCTAGGAAATGTAATTACGCTTTTTATGATTAAAAAACATGGAAGTTGTCAGTATTATTCGTCTAGACATAAGCAACGCAATCAACGCAAATGCGATTGTTATGACTAGTGACATGCCAACATAATATATCAATTATGTGCCTTTACAAAATTATTCTTTTTATTTTGGGCTACCATCAACAAACACAACAGTCCACTGCTGAACATTACCCTCTCCCAGGTACCTAGGGAGTTTCTGTCTAGGGTTTTCTAGAGTTTCTTTCTAATCACCAATCACAATGAAGAAAACATTATGAATGAAGCTTGCGATGAGTGTTTAAACTATGTAGGCCACAAATTAAAATAACTCAAAGCCCGAGATCAATACTAAAGTGATGCAGCTAAGGTTAATCAACCAGATGAAGTCTTTTATTCAGGTTGATTTGCAGAAATTATGTTACCTAGAATTGACCAATAGAAAACTGCAGTATTCTGTACCAGAATAATTGCTTTCAATGAAAGTTTTGTACCCTTTGGGAAACAAAATGAACTGCACGTTCCTTTTGCGGGATTATGGAATGAAACTGTATCAGATCAGGCAGGAACCAAGAAGACCTCGTTTCTACATTTCATGCATTTCTAGTACATAAACGTAATGCAAAACATGTAACCATTTGGCTAGACAATTGCGCTGTACAGAAAAGAACTGGGCGTATATATCTGTCCTAGTGCAAACTGTCAATAGTGACTTGATCGTAGCCGAAACAATCACGCTAAAGTACTTTGAAACAGAGCACACTTTTATGTCCGCCGATTCGTTTCACCACCAAGTTGAGATGGCACTGAAACGAATGAAAAAGGTGTATGATTTCAATGACTTTGCTGATTGCATTCGACCCGTAAATCCAAATAAAAACTGCGTCAAAATCATGGACGTTTGTGATTTTCGCGATTATCGTGATTACTCGTCGCAACACAAACTGCGAAAGATCGAACCACGGATCTATTTGAAAGATATCGTCGCAGTCAAAGTAGAGAAGGGTCATTACACATTAAAATTTAGAAAAAGTCATGGGCATGGTGAATTTGAGACATTGGATTTTCTCCAAACTAAGATCTCGCAAACAAAAGTATTTCCCGAACCACCTGCAAAAACAGAACCAAGAGGGACTAGTGAAGATAGGAAAAAGAGTATCATTACGAATCATACGAACATCGTACAAAAATGCGTTTTTTTATTTTTTTAGGGATCCCTACCCGAAAGCTCAAAATGGGACACTATCGAGACTCGGCTGTCTGTGTATCACCAGGCTGTATCTCATAAACCGCGGTAGCTAGAGATTTAAAATTTTCACAGTTGCTGTATTTCTGTTAACGCTACAACAACAATTACTAAAAATTTGAATTAAATAAGTAATAAGGGGGCTTCCTTACAAAATCGTGTTTCATACAAAATTGTACGGAACCCTTGCGAGTTCAATTAGCATTTGACAGAGGTTTATTAGTATTTATTGTTACAGCGCAGTGACCACAGTATTAGATGTACTATAACTATTACTTATTGTATTACTGTTCATGAGATGGCATTACAGCCTCCGATCCATTATAGACAAGATGGAGCCAAAAACTCGTTTTTTATAAGAGTGGTTCCCTTAATTTTTATTTTGTTCTTAGTTTTAGTATTTTATTATTATTGGTAGCTATAACATAAACATGATATCTGTAAAAGTCTAAGTAGAACTATCCTATTCATATTCTCACAAATGATATTACGTTGCTTATGTCTAAAAATTATGTTTTTATAATTCCAGTATTTTAATCATATGCATCGTGTATGTCGATTGCGTTGGTTATGTTTAATATTATTGCAGTTAACATTTTACCGAAACTACACGTCATAACCGACGTATTGAATTTTGCGATATTAATATCTAATAAATCAGTTATTTTTTTTTCCATTTCACTTATCATAAGCATCGCAAGTACCAAGTGCGTTGCTTATGTTTAGTGATTATGTTGATTTAAAGAACCTAAACCTAATTATAATGATCGTAAGTGATCTTATGATATTTATCTTTACTTTTATTTAAAAAAATGTGTCGTGACATACGCCGTAATAGCCGTTACGATGGTTATCACTAGGATGACCACTTTTTTTTTGTCGATTGCGTTGGTTATGCTTAATGGAAATATGGGATACAATATAGATATCTAAAAAAGAGTCAGTAATCCTTCTAGATCTCACTACGCTGATTCCGAATATGTATATAACTCAAATCACCCAAAATTGTCGAGTGCGTTGCTTATGCTTATGAGGGCAGTTTTATAGTCAGTAGATACGCAAACTCTGCAGAGTATTTTCTACTTATGATTAGAAACGGTTTTTACGATGGGTTTACAATTTTTACTTTGTATCCAGAGTCTATCGGGTCGTTGGACGACTCGGCGTCCCACATGAAGACTTACCTAAAATTAGCAGCAGCTCCTGCGCCCTTCCCAAGGCGAACACGGGAATCAAACACCGGCCCCCGCGCTGCACGATGTCGCTGACCAGACCAGTGAACCGACTCTCACGCTCTTCACGCTTCTCGTGGATATGGGTGCCGTAAGTTGACTCCTGAAAGAAAATATTATATGCTACCATTATAGAAAAAAAAAATATACTGGTGTAAAAAAATTAAGGGGCGAACCAGCCTAAGAAACTGAACAACTTTCCCTGAGGAACATAGGTCGAGATATAAAAAAATTCACCTCTTTAAGTATTTGAACTATTTGAACCTAATATTATTACACCTTACATTTGAAAAAAATCCATTCTATACACATAAGAAATGCTTTGTAGGCATATTAGTTAGAGAGGTCCAATTTTTTCTTATAATATTATAGCTTAAGATGTCTAGAATGTAGTTTTTTCTCTTGGAACTACCAAAACTACATTCTAGACATCTTCATCAGACATCAGTCTTTAAGAGGGACACCCTAGTTTTTTGCCGTTTCCTGACATACGTTTCTAGGAGAAATTTGTTCAGTTTCATGGTCTGGATGCGCCCCTATGATGCGCCCTAACAATATTCGGAAGGCTGTTCCTTACACCCAGTAAACAAATTCTCCTGTCAATTTAAAGAAAAAAAAAACAACGAAAAAATCAACCTAAATGATGAAAAAACACTCACAGTAATGAGTACATCAGGATGAACCGTAGGTATTTCAGCTGCCATCAAATGTCTGTCCTCTTGTCGAGAGAAGTCCCCTGTGTACAACACCTGAAAGAAAATACCAAGTTTTAAAACACTCTCTGTGTTAGGTACACAATTTTTGGAAAACTTGCAAAATCCTGGCTGCAGTGGAATTTGTAAATTAATCAATAATCTGAAAACTTGTAAACCTGCGACTTTCACTTAGAACTAGCAACGATTCTACCAACTGGACTACCGCGGCTCAATCGTTGCCTGTGAAATTATGCAAATTAGTATTGCTACTTGTAGCAGGTGGTTGAAAAATTCTGTCACTTGGGTTCATCGGGTCGTTAGACGACTCGGTGTCCCACACGAAAAGAGAAGAGTATTGGCGACGCCTCATGCATCTGGGCTACCGCGCTCAGAACCTCAGTCTGCGGACATCCTTCCCTTCACAAAAAATATGATCTATACTATATGATCCAAAGCCCAAACCAGACATAATCCGGAATTGTAGCAAGCTGAAGTCTTGGCAGTTGGCGGTCGCATTTGTCTTAGAACCGATGGCCGGTGGAGGGCGTGGGTTCTCGAGTAGATACCACGCCTCGGCAAGCGTACCGTTGGACGCCCTCCGGCTAGATCGACCGAGGACTTAAACAGAGCGGCTGGTAGCGACTGGATGGTGAAAGCGGGAGATCGTAGATAGAGATAGTGCCTTGTGGCGTACCAGCAGTGGACTGCTACAGGCTGATGTGATGACGTACCTTGACTCCAGCTATTTCAATCATGAACATGGCGGCCCCCAGCACATGGCCAGCATTGTACGCCCAGAACCTCACTCCACGGACATCCTTCTCCTCGTGGAAGTTGATGGTCTCTATACGGTCCATGGAGTTCTCCAAGTCTGATTCCGTGTAGAGCATCTGTTCTGTTGAAATGTTGCTGGAAGTGAAAAGACATTATCAAGACTGCTGTTACTCAACAGTTAAATAAATACATCCTGTCAAAAACCATAACCTTCCTTCTGAGGCAGTCGGATAAATAACCCTTTTTACCTGACTTTGATGTAATCAGACACCAGCCAGCGGTAGATAGCTTTAGTGGCGTGAGTCATAAACACTCGGCCCTTGAACGAAGTCTTTGTAAGGAACCAGGGAAGTGCACCGCTGTGGTCCAAGTGGAAACTGAAAAACAAGAAGCAGATGATATTATAAACCATAAAAAAAAACCAGGACACCTTGCAAGTTTATGTTTCGTACATATCAGATTATTTAAAAGTGTGTTTATTTTGGAATAAATGTCTGATATCATGTAATAGTGAGTAAAATGTGGTTTATAAATCCAAAAAAATGTCTCAAATTTGAAATAGTTTTTTATGGGTTTCGTGTTTTACCAAATCATAAAAACGAAAATGTCCCAATTTCTCTGATGAGAAGAATATCTTAGATTTTTTTATTTGTCAGCAATTTTGGTTTTTGCATTTTTGTTATATTTAAATATTTTTTTATTGTAATTATATCTCATCTTCTTAATAGTGACCACTTTTTAACAAAAACCAAGACTAAATCCGCTCATAGTAATGTATACTTACTGGGAAATGAGGAGTAGGTCAACTTCATCAGCCTCTATCAAGTCCACGAAGGGCAGAGCATCCATCCCGGACAACCCTGGGTGGATGCCACAGTCCAGCTGTAAGCCAAACATGAATGCAGATTACCTGATTATTGATTGATAGTTACTTCTTCAAGTTAAATTATACAGACCTTTCAAATTTCAAATTTCAATCGTTTATTTCCAAGTAGATTCACAACGAACGCTTTCAGAAAGTCAAAAATTTACAATACAATACTGTCGCTAAAAATAAATTAGTCATTGTAAAAAAGAGAAAATTGTCAGACACAATTTTCTCTTTTTTATAACAATTTTATGTTCCTAGTAGAAACGCGGCACGAGTGGGATAAAAAAGGCTTTGTAGTTCTAATAAGCCACAGTATTTCGAATTTAATTTATTTATAAGTTGTAATAGAAATTGTGAGACAGCAATACCTACCTACAGTAAATTTACAAGTTCAGTTGCAGGTAACTGACCAAACACTAAAGAATGGTTTCAACCATAATCTGATATAAGAAACAGTCTTTAAATGGTGGTCAATTGTAATTTACAGATTGTTTCCTCATCTGATGTGATTATACAGTTCTGAGTAGGACCAATAATATTCAAAATGCTGCTAATTTCAGAGCACAATAGAAGAAAAGACTACATAATAGAAAACTTTAGTTCAGGAGTCGTTTAGAGATAACATTTAAGGGGTCAAATTATATTTCCTAAACTATAACTACAAAATCTACACAAACATACCATAATCTTCTTGCCTTTAAACTCTAACATGATGCAGGACCTGCCCACTTCTTGGCCAGCACCTCTGAAATAAACAATAGATGACCTATTTCAAACACAAAGCAATGTTCTTCATTTATCATAAAGAAATTGTAGCGCTGAGCTCTTCTCTTGTATTAACTGCGAGTTTATTGTTACGGAATGATGCTAGACTGTTCTAAACCCATAGAAACTAAATATATCCCAACTTACAAAGGTCTAATAGTGAGCTGGTCACTTTCCTCCATAGGCAACGGATCGGTGCCTTTTCTGGGATTGGTAGTCATTTTGATAGCGCTTTTTATATCCGCATATGTATTTCCACAAACGGCACAAACTAACTACTCTGATATGCTGATAGAAACTTTATAAATTAATTCGTTTTGCGCTGCAAAACAAAACATCGACAACCGGCCGAAATTGAGGTTATGTTAGTTAATGTTGCCATAATTGTTTTATAGCTTTCCTTAAATAAATAAAAAAACCGTGAAAATATTTAAATTATTCAAAACATGTTAAATGTTAAATGTTAAATTATTCAACAGAACAAGGATAAAAATGTTAAGGTAATTTCTAATGAAGTACACAGCCAAGTTACAGAAATCAGTAAAAACAAAAAGAAAAGGAAGAAAAAGAACAAATCTAATAGTTTTGTTGTTGAAAATATCCAAAAACAGGGACCTAGTCACACTGGCCATGAAGGAGTCAAAAGCAATATGCAAAAAGGCAACCTAAAACGTAAATTAGACAATACTGAACAAGGCCCCAACAATAAGAAAAAGAAACTAGATTTCAACAAAAATAAAGATAAAAACAAATTTAAAAATAAACAAAGCAAAAATCAGACTTCAGATAATCCTTTGAACAAACTCTCAGATGAGAGGCTCAAAGCGTATGGATTGAATCCTAAGAAGTATAGAAGTTTCCTTAAATATAAAAAGCATTAATATTAACTAAGAAATATAATTTTATATCCAATTATATGTGATTATAAAAAATAAAAATCTGTTTCAATATGCCGGCTTAGAATAGCATCACCCCATGTCCTACCCGCGGGTGTCGTAAGAGGCGACTAAGGGACTCGACGAGGGTATTGGTGTATTACAATTTTTAGGCGACAGGCTGACAACCTGTCACTCTAGTGATACACATGTTTTCTGAAACAACCTTGGAAAACAATCCTCACAAATGTCAGACGTGGCGATAGCGACCGTATTCTTACGGCCGTTACCGCTCTGCCTACCCCGCAAGGGACAAAGGCGTGATATATGTATGTATGTGTATGTATGTTGAATAAACGATAATTTCATAGGATTTTTTCTTTAAAAAATAACTGTACTCTCTTCGATATGAAACGATGGAAGTCCTACTGTCTCGAGATCAAATTACCCCATTCAGAGCATATAATTTTTTCACATGGCGCACAAAATACGTACAACATTCTTTTATACGCTAAATTATCCTTTTTATTTGCCTTCTTTCTAGCAAGTTGCGTAAATCGTACCGAACTTGTCAAAATTTTATCGTGCGAGGGTGCGAGGTGCACGACGTGGGATTTTTTGGTTATTTTCCAACGAATAAAAACAATTCCTTACTGCTGGAATGTCCTCAAAGAAACTATTTGATGAGGACTCAGAGGAAGAAGAAGTTTCATTCAAAACCGAAAATGAATACGCCAAGAAATATGACAATTGGAGGGAAAAGGAGGAACTTCACAAATGTAAGCAAAGTTTTCTTATTTTCCATGTATTTCCTGGTGTAAATAAGGGTTTTTTCTTTTCCATGCAGTCTTGTTAGTGATCTATTATTACTACTGTATAGCGAAAATACGATTTATTTTCTCTCCTATGCATTTATTTGTATTGTAGAGTAGGTACAGTTCGTTGATAGTTATTTTTCAAATTTTTATTGCAGTAGAACAGAAGTACGGCTCGAAAGCGCTAACTGAAGATCCGTCGATATCGTCGGAGAGTGACGAGGACGATGACGAGCCGCCAGAGGTCTCCGAGGAGGTGGAGACTCAGTTCCTTAAAACCCTCGCTCTTCTCAAGACTAAAGACCCTCGGATATATGACTCCAGTTTTAAGGCTTTTGAGGAGAAGGAGGAAAAGAAAGAAGGTATGGAGATGTCCCAGTTGAAAATTACTTTTAATTATATTTTTTTATAATTATATTAATTATTAATTTGCCGTGTGATGCCGGCTTAGAATAGCATCACCGTATGTCTTTCCTGTGGGTGTCGTAGAAGCCAAGTAAGGGACTCAAGGGTTTCATGTGTATTGCAATTTTAGGCGACAGGCTGACAATCTGTCACTATGGTGATACATGACTTATCTGAAACAACCCTCAAACATTTGTCAGACATGGACAATAGTAGACAATAATGGTTGTAATTTTATGTTCATTGACGACCTGCCTACACCACCAGGGATACAGGCGTGATTTGTGTGTGTAATTATTAATCAATTCTTATCCTTGTTCTTATGCCTTTTCAGAAGTGAAATCAGCATCTAAGACGTTGACCTTTGAAGACAGCGATGACTCGGACAGTGGTGACGATGGAAACATCTTCAAAGTAGAGAAGAAGGCTGAGATCGCTACCGATGCTGAGAAAAAAGCTAGAAGCGGTGATAAGAAAACTGGCAAGGTAATTTTTATGTGTGATGCTGTCTTAGAATAGCATCTCCCCATTTCTTCATGCAGGTGTTGTAAAAAGTCACTAAGGGATTCGAGGGCTTCATGTATATGGCAACAGGTTGACCACCTGTCACTATTGTCATATAGGAATCATCAGAAAGAGCCCTCAATATTTGTCTTATGAGGCTATAGTGACCATATCTACGACCGTTTACGCTCTGCGTACTCTACAAGGAATAAAGGCCTGGGCTAAACTTTAGATCTTGGACCGTCGAGTTGGCTAACGAAACTTTTATGGCGATAAGATAGGACTATAAGGAGTATAATTACGAAGTTTCAAAGTGCGGAGATGCGTAGTTTTTTTTATAAAAAATAATCAAGTTTACATAATTTTGCACCAATTTCGGCCATTTTGACGTTGACAAATGCTAAAAAACCAAACGCGCATACTTAAACTGTCAAAAAATTAGGCGTAACGAAACACATTTCGCTTTTAAGAGTGAATAAATTTAATGAAAGAGTGAGTTAAATGATTGAAAGAGTGAATAATTTGAATGAAAAAGTGAATGATTTCTATGTCATCTGTGCAAACTTCCTTTGACCGGGAAACAGCTTCTGCTTCAAAAAGTACATTATAGACAGAATTAAAAATAAAATGAGAATAAAATTAGTTATTTTTTTTATTGCCACCCGGAGAGACTAGTAAATGAAAACCGACTTCAGGGCACCCCGACTCGGTTAGATTAGGTTCCGAATGCTAAGGCGGGAACGAAGCGAGCGCAGCGAGCGAAGAGACCGGCTTAGCATTCGGGGTGTTAGTTATTTTTTTTTATTGCCACCCGGAGAGACTAGTAAATGAGAACCGACTTCAGGGCACCCCGACTCGGTTAGATTCTCAAAAAGGAGCCCCCGCTGGGCATTTTTTCTCAAGAGGGGCATATTTTCTTTAGGAGGAGGGCAGGTTTAGTTGGGGGAGTGCAGGGGAGGGATTTAAACCTTCCCCTCTTTTATCTATGACATATTTGTACTATTTTAGCACTTTTTGGCCTTTCCTAACCTCAAAACTTTAACCTTCAATATCTCAGGAACCACAGGAATAACTCTATCAGGAGGGGGCAAGTTGGGGGAGTACAGGGGAGTGATTTCAACCTTCCCCTCTTTTAATTATGACATATTTGTTCTCTTTTAGCATTTTTGGCTAGTCCTAACCTCAAAACTTCAACCTTCAATATCTCAGGAACCACTGGTTTCCGCAGGGGGGGAGTGGTATTGGGGGGGTTCCCCCCTCCCCCCCTTAAATCAAATCAAATCAAATTATTTATTCAAAGTAGTAAATTTTACATTTCGCTTTTTGATGGTCAAGAATTAACAATGTTAACAATAACAATTTTATGAACCTAGTGTAAACGCGGCTCAGGTGGACTAAAAACTTAAAACTAGCCCCTAAAGCACTGCCTCGGGGCTGGCCAAGCTAACCAAACAACATGTAACGTTAGGTGGTAAATAAAATAACATCGAGTTCATGCCAAGAGAAAATGTTGTGTTACATGCGTATGGTTAGCCGGACCCCCTGGACAGTAAACCACCCAGAAACCTGCCCAGAAGTGCTCCTATTCTAAAAATACAATTTGTCAGGCCCTAGGCTACCCTAGCTAAATTTCTAAATATGAAACAAAAATATATTAATAGCCAAAAGCGGCTACGTTAAAAGATAAAATATATATCATATACAGTAGATAATTCTACGATCAGTAGATAGGTACGTGGTAGAGCTTATATGGAAGGGTTCATGGTAATGGGCGTAGGTACTATTACAACCAAGTTAACAGAGAATGTTGTAGGTAATATGGTCCGTATTGAAAGAGATTTATATTTTTTATAATCACATATAATAAAATATAAAATTATATTTCTCAGTTAATATTAATGCTTCTTATATTTAAGGAAACTTCTATACTTCTTAGGATTCAATCCATACGCTTTCAGCCTCTCATCTGAGAGTTTGTTCAAAGGATTATCTGAAATCTGATCTTTGCTTTGTTTATTTTTAAATTTGTTTTTATCCTTATTTTTGTTGAAATCTAGTTTCTTTTGCTTATTGTTGGGGCCTTGTTCAGTATTGTCTAATTTACGTTTTAGGTTGCCTTTTTGGATATTACTTTTGACTCCTTCATGGCCAGTGTGACTAGGTCCCTGTTTTTGGATATTTTCAACAACAAAACTATTAGATTTGTTCTTTTTCTTCCTTTTCTTTTTGTTTTTACTGATTTCTGTAACTTGGCTGTGTACTTCATTAGAAATTGCTTTAACATTTTGATCCTTGTTCTGCGCTGTTTGAATATTATTGGTAACTTTATCTTCTGTATTATTTTGTTTATTCTTATTTTTATTCTTCTTCTTTTTCTGGGGAGTTCCTTCAGTACTATCTTTGCTAACTATAGATATTTCACTATCTTAAAAACGTTAAAACGATAAAATATATATCATATACAGTAGATAATTCTACCTGTGTCGTCATATAAAGTCTACTTTGTACATTTGTAACAACTCCCATGGAGATTTATCTTGCATATAATCTGATATTTCATAATAGCCTTTCTTATACAATTTTTTTTTTATCACTCGCTTAAATTTATTTAGTGGTAAATCTTGGATATCTTTAGGAATCTTGTTATAAAAGCGTATACAATTGCCTTTAAAAGATTTGTTTACTTTACTAAGCCTGCTTATATGCGCAGCAAGTTTATCCTTATTTCTAGTGTTAAAATTGTGTTTATCACAATTTTTTTTAAAAGAATCTATATTTGTCTTAACGTACATAATGTTTTCATATATATATTGAGACACAAATGTTAATATGTTAATCTCTTTAAATTTTTGCCTTAAGGAGACCATTGGCCCTAATTTATAAATTGATCGAACAGCCCGTTTCTGCAAAACAAAAATGTTATTCACTTCCGCAGCATGGCCCCATAATAATAAGCCATAACTCATTAGGCTATGAAAGTTACTAAAGTAAACTAGTCTAGCAGTGTCCACATCAGTGAGGTATCTTATCTTTTTAACTGCGTATGCTGCTGAACTCAGTCTCTTCGACAATTTTTCAATATGTGGCCCCCATTGGAGCGTGGCGTCCAAAGTTATGCCTAAAAATGTAGTTGAGTCAGCAAGGCTCAACTTTTCATCCTTTACCTTAACAATTGTGGTACTCGGTTTAACATTTGGTAAAACAAATTTTACACATTTAGTTTTCTTTTCATTTAATAAGAGGTTATTTACAATAAACCATTTTACTATTTCAGATGTAGCGTTGTTCACGTCGTCATAATCGAGGTTGTTGTCTCTTTACTTTGAAAAGTAATGAGGTATCGTTGGCGAACAAAACTATATCATGTTTTTCTTTCACTAGATAATTATGGTAAATCATTAATATAAACAAGAAATAGGAAAGGACCAAGAATCGAGCCCTGCGGAACGCCCATGTTTATTTTAGATCTAGATGATCTTTCACCATTGACATCAACCTTTTGGATTCTGTTGTTCAGATAAGATTGGTCTTTTACGCCGTAATGACTTAGCTTCCTGACAAGAGTTTCGTGATGAACACAATCAAACGCTTTGGACAAATCACAAAATACACCTATTGCATCATGAGATTGTTCCCAGGCATCGATTATATGATTAATTAGGTCAACGCCTGCATGAGTAGTAGAACGACCCCTTGTGAAACCAAATTGCTGTGAGTGCATTAAGTTATTACGATAAAAATGTCCTTGCAATTGATTTAAAATAGCTTTTTCAAAGATTTTACTAAGTGTGGGCAGTATTGATATAGGTCTAAAATTAGTGGGGTCAGTAGTATTACCGGTTTTGAACAGTGGAATAACTTTACTATGCTTCATCAAGTCAGGAAACACGCCAAGATCAACACATTCATTAAAAATACATGCTAGACATGGAGCAATACAATCGATTATGGAACTTATTATTTTAACTGAGAGGCCATGTATGTCTGAAGTCTTTTTCAATTGTAAAGTTTTAAATACTTTTATGATTTCAATATCACTAACGTGCCTAAATTTAAAAACATTATCACTACGTTTTACATTTCCTCTTAGAATTGATTCAGCAAGAATAGGGCAAGAGTTTAACGATTTAGTAGTCGAAACTGGAATATCAGTGAAAAAGTTTTCAAAAGCCTGAGCTACTTCTAAATTTGTGTTTTTAATTTCATCATTTATCATTAATTTAAAATTTTCGTTTCGATGTTTAGATTTCCCAGTTTCGTTGTTTACAAATTTCCAAGTAGTTTTTGTTACGTTGGTACTGTTTTTAATATTATTTTTAATGAATTTAGACCTAGCTTCTCTACAAACCTGTCTAAAAGTTTTAGAATATCGTTTAACATAATCAGCAAAAGATTTTGATTTATTATATGACCTTTCATCATAAAGATCGTACAATTTTTCCCTGCTCCTATGAATTCCTTCGGTTGCCCAATCACTAAACAATAATTTAGCGCTACTTTAATTTTTTTAGATTTAAATACATTGTCATATTCTGTTTTTGCAAGACTAAATACTGAGTTATATAATTGATTTGGATTTTGATGATATGACAATTCAGGTAATTTTTGTATGATATTTTGTCTATAACGATTTAGTCTACTTTCGTTTACCGGTACACACGTAATATTATCTTGTTTAAGTGCCCTCTCAATGTTAATTTTGAAAGTAGCTAGCTGACCAGTGTGGTCGGAGCAGTGGCGTAGCGTGTGTTTGCGCCGCCCGGGGCCGACCCGAATTTTGCCGCCCCCCTATTTTCATTATTAGTCTATCTATATCAGCCTATTGCAGTCCACTGCTGGACGTAAGCCTCCCCAGGGTTCGCCATAAGGCTCGATCTCCCGTTTTAGCCATCCAATCACTAGGTACTACCCGCCCTCTTCAAGTCATTGGTCCAAAGACAAACAGGTTGCGTACTCTGCGTGCAGTGATGACGTTGTATTCTATGAGATTCCCTGTTGGACGTCACACCAAACACGTTCGAACACGCACAGCTCGGTCCTGCGCGTAGTACGGACGCGTGTACGGACTACGGGCTACCACAATGCGCATCAAAAAATGTGCACTATATTAAGCGTCAAATATAAGGTGTAAAAATATTAGCTCCAAATATTTTAAGGGGTGAATCAGCCCATAAATCTGAACAACTTTCCCCAAGAAACATAGGTTAAAATACATTGGTTGATACAAATTGAATTGAGTCGGTCAGTAACTTTGTATGGGAGGCCGATTTTTTTTTTCATATTTTGACCTATGTTTTTTAGGGAAAGTTGTTCAGTTTCATGGGCTGGTTCATCCCTTAAAATATTTGCAACAAATTTTTTTAGACTGATATGTCGTCAACTTTTTGCTGCACAGAACGCGATGCGCGCTTTTATTTGCGCAATATTTATTGCACACTGATGACAGAACTTTTGGATATGACAGTTGGTACGCAACAGACCCCTTGCAGCTCGCATCCGTAGCTACGCGCGTAACCTGCGTAACCACGTCCGTAACCCGGTGTGGCAGGGGTGTACGGACGTGATCACGCGCGTCACTACGGAAGAGAGCTGGATACGCAACGCATACGGAGCCGGTGTGCTCCGCTCTTAAGTAGCGAAATCCCCGGCTCGCACGGCCCGCAGTACTCGGCATGTGTCGGTCGTCGTCGTTCGCGCCCGCCCGCACTTGATCAGTCCCCGCGCCCCGCAGCCCGCGTCGGCCCGGCGCCGCTCACCCTAGTCCGGGAAAACGCGCGCAGCTCCAGCGAGGCCGCCGGCCACCGCGTGCGCTTTTTTAAAATATTTCGAACTTTTTCACAAAGTTTTTGCTATTTTGGCCGCCCCCTGAAATTTGCCGCCCGGGGCCATGGCCCCCCCGGCCCCCCCCACGCTACGCCACTGGGTCGGAGCTTAGTTTATTTATGACAGACGCGTCTTCGTGTTTAATATTTGTGAAAATATTATCTATGCATCTGGCTGAAGTAGCCGTGATTCGCGTGGGCACCGAAATAAGATTCACGAGGTTGTAACTTAAAAATAGTGATTGAACCTACCCCCCCCTTCCAAAAAAAAACCATTATTCGACGGTCCAAGATCTAAATTTTTACCAAGGCCTGATATATGTAAATTTTGATAGTGTAATGTTGGCTTAAAAAGGCATCACCCATTTCTACCCATGGGTGCCGTAACATGAGGCCAGTCAGCTGGAAGATTTCCCTGTGAATATCATGCACTGTGCTTGCCAATCCTACCAAGAGTGGTGAGGCTACACATGCTTATGTCCAGCAGTGGACTGTTTTGTAGTAAAAGATGTTCAGAAACACAACATGAAAAGATGCAACATTGAGCCCACTCTATGGGAGGGTCTGGCAGCACAGCAGCGCCCCGAATGGCACGGGATGATTGGTGTGGCAAGTCCGCGAGTTTGAGGAACAACGTAAAGCAGACCTCGACGCTAAGCGCGATGAGCTGAAGGCCCGTCCACCCGTCGCCATTAACTATAATTATGTAAATGGCAAACTCACGTGTCCACTCTGTGCACGGGAGTTTACTGCCAAAATTGGCTACAATAGCCATCTCCGGGCGCATCAGCGCCGATCTGATTAGGAGTCGAAGTGGTCGCCATGGCCGAAATCCGTCAGAGAGATCAACATCAGTATCCTTTTGGTTAAAAGTTATCCTTTCCTTTTCTCCACAGGAGGTAAAAATCAAGGAATATCTGACAGGGAAAGTGGAACATTTAGATGATGCGGTGGAACAAGACCTGGCACCACTGAAGGCATTGTGGTCGGACCCCAAACTCAACGAGGGGGAGGCTTTTTTGAGAGACTACATATTGAATAAGAGGTGAGCTTGTTAATTCCTTGGAACCATTAGCCAGGAAAGTATGGAAAAATAGTTTTGTTTGATGTTGGATTTGGGTTGGGTTGTGGAATTTTATTATCTGCTTGTTTAGTTACTACCTGCTTCCATAATCGCACTCTCTCCTTCACCCTAAGGTTGCCTGGTAGAGAATGCTACCTAGCATTAAGGCCGCCTTGTTGTACTGTTTCCTTTGTTTGTGTTTTCTACATGTTGTTCCGATTTTGTGCAATAAAAAAAATTGTTATGTTATGTCACCAGTATGTGGCACTCGTGCGAATAATGGAAAAATTTACAATTAACAACCAAACTAAACCCTGTTAGTGCATTAAAGTGAACGCAAACATATCCGCACCGAACGAACCGATTTTTTTTGAATTCTTTATATGAAATCCTATGAAACCTCGCACATTTGCCGGTAACGACCGATTCGGTTCAGGCAAGTGTGCGAGGTTTCATAAAGAATTCTAAAATTTAGTTCGTTTGATGCGGAAGTGTGCGTTCACCTTTAAAATCCTATTCATTAGCTGGGTCTCCATTGAACGAGCAGCCTCAGATGCTCACTGCTGCGCGCGGCATGCGGCGCAATGCGCGGTCGGTGTGGACCTGTTTCGTCTGAGCAGCGCATGTTAAAATTGTCATGCTCGGGCGAAAAACCGTGCCACGCGGCAGTGAGAATCTGAGGCTGCTCGTTCAATGGAGACCCAGCTATTTATGTATGTACAAGATTATATGTTATGCAGATATTTGGACGATGGTGACGCTGGTGACGCAGAAGACAAGCTGCGTGATGACGAGGATCTGGAGGAAGACGAGAGGCGGGTGGAGGAGCAGGGCAAGTTCGAGCGCGCGTACAACTTCCGCTTTGAGGAGCCCGATGATGAATTCGTAAGTATATTTGTTAGAAGTTCGTAAGTAAGGTCACTTCGATTGCGAATAATACAGCATAGGATTGGAATGGGACTGTTTTTTTTTTTGTTCGTTTTGTTCCAAGTAGCTGGCGCTCGGAGCGAATTATACGGTGCAATTTCCCATAGATAGGAGTAATAAATTAAATTATTAAGTTTTATAAAATCGTATTTTTGTTTATTAGAATAATAAACTCCCATCAAATAGGAGTAATAGTTTTTATTTGGCACTGAAATGAACTTCACAATTCCTCAATCTTAAATTGCGACACCTAGTTAGTAAAAACTTTGACACCAGGGTTCATCGGGCCGTTCGATGACTCGGTGTCCCACAAGGAAGATAGGATTGCAAAAAATCACAGCTTTTATTCGATGTTCCCAGGATTTTTACAAAACATAATGTTACTTGCAGTTAAAACGCTACCCGCGCACCATGAACTACACGCGGCCCAAGGACGATCGCCGCGCCAAGAAGCGAGCTGAAGTCAGGACCAGGAAGGAAGAGGAGAAGAAGAAGAAGATGGAAGAAATAGCCAGACTGAAGGCTCTCAAGCTGAAGGAGATACAGGAGAAGATAGCCAAGATCAAGGAGGTCACTGGGAACCAGGACTTAGCTTTTAAGGTAAGAGATTAGATAATATGCAGTGTCATGCCGGCTTAGAATAGCATTACCCCATTTCTTCACTAGGAACCAGGGCCTGGCTTTTAAGGTAAGATAGAAAGGAGAGTAAAAGAGCGAGTAAGATTGAAGGCCCTCAAGCTGATGGAAACCAGGACAAGACCTAGGAAGCCACTCATCATCACATCAGCCTGTATCAGCTGGTACGCCACAATCAACCATCTCCCGCTTTCGCCACCCAGTCGCTACCAGCCGCTCTGTTTAAGTCCTCGCTCCATCTGGCCTGGGGGCGTCCAACGGTGCGCTTGCCGAGGCGTGCTCTCCACTCGAGAACCCGCGCTCTCCACCGGCCATACGAACTACGGAACTAAGAGTACGGAAGACCTAATCACAGTACAATACTAGTCGTATCCATTCGTCAAGGTTACGCGCAAATGGATTCGTGTATAGTCTGTAAGTTTAGGTACTCATCTTTTTATAAACAAACTTTGTATGAAAGTGACACTTCTGAACTGTCAGTTTCATACAAAGTTTGTTCACAAAATGACAAGTAAGTACCTAAACTTACAGACTATAGTAGTGTAGAACGTATGATGAGTTCTAGACTATAAGAATTTGCTATTTCCCTGGGTCATTAAAAAATATAACAGTTGTACACTTAAAACTATTGTCCAAAAATACTACGTACTTCATTCATAATTTTTCGAAATATTCAAAGTTTGAATTAATAAACAGAAAAATAATATAAAAGTAAGTGTTTTGATGCCATACAAATACTTAGTGACGTCATACTTCTAGTTGTTCAAACAAAATACCGTTTTAAAAGTAGCTCATTTGACCCGTCAGGAAACAAGCCTTTCCTTCTTCCGATCCGATTTTTGAATAAGACGTCTGAAGGTAGTTTCTCCTTTCAGGAAGACGACATAGAGGGCGATTTCGACCCTGAGGAGCATGACAGGAGGATGAAGGCATTGTTCGATGAGGAGTTCTACGGGGAGGCTGATGATCAGAAGCCTGTGTTCCCGGATCTTGATGAGGAACTAGAAATAGGTAAGCCATAGTAACAGTAAGTGATCTTTTATATTTTCGTGTGGGTCACCGAGTCGTCCAACGACCAGTTGAACACTCGGGTTAGGTTATTTCAATCGCATACTACTTAGGAGGTACTCATCATAGTCATATATTGTGAAAAATTTTGTTGGTGGTGAAAACTTGATGGTCTGAAATATATTAGTGATTTTTTTAATGTCAGCATTATAGCATCATCCCATCATCACTTTCTCGCGAATATCGTAAGAGGCGACTAGGGGATTCGAGAGCCATGTGTATTGCAAAATCAGGCGATAGACTCACCTGTCCCTATATTGTTATACATTTTTCTTTCGAAATGGGCCCTTAAATATTTGTCAGAAGTGGTCTACCCCGCAAAGGATAAAGGCTTGACATATGTATGTATTGTACGTTATTATAACGTCAGCATATTTTAATTTATTTCAGAAAATTGGGATAAATACGAACCTGAATATGACAGACAAGCAACGCGGCAGGACGACGACGAACCACATTGTGAAGATGACGATTTCAACGTAAGATCTTATATGTCAATAATTTAATACTTACATATTTCAAGGAATCAAGCCACTTCTTCTAAGAAATATAAGTGGAAAGTACAATGATTTATCATGAAAAATTTCCCATTTAAAATTAATGTAACTGCGTCTCAAATTATTCTTGAAACTTTGTCTCTATTTCGTCGAAAGTAATAATTACAAACATATTATAAAAATGTGACTTATAGGAATAAGTTAAAATAAAAACTGGGACTGAGCCAACCGCGGTATAGCAGTTGACACGTTTGACCTGGCAAGTCAAAAGACGTGGGTTCGAATCCCATCGATGGCGTGTATTTTTTCAATTGTTTCCTTTGCATTAACTTTGTTACAAAAAATAATGAGTAAAAATAAAAATCGACAGATGGACGCGGACTACGACCCGAAGCAAGCCAAACAGAGCCTCATCGACGAAATCCAATCGACATTGGGCAAGAAACGACGAAACCGCAAGAAGAAATCCAAACTCGCCGAGTTACTCGCCACCGACAAACCCAAATACATACCACAAGTGGTCGACAAGACTTATGATGAGTATATGGAGGAGTATTACAAGATGGATTGTGAGGATATCATTGGCGGGGAGCTGCCCACAAGATTTAAGTATCGAGAGGTTGTGCCCAACGACTTCGGATTGACTATTGAAGAAGTGAGTATATACCCACAAGTATAAAGAAGACATAATGGTGAAGACGTTCTTTAGCAAATGTCAAATTCTTATAATTTCCAATTTACAAATTCGCAAAATGTCCAGTCCGCAAAATGTACGGTTATTTTAAAGTTAAAAAAATACAACCTGCATGTTGTATGGGAGGTATAATTTTCATTTTATTGTTATTTCTACCTATGAAATTAGTTCTGTTTCATCCCATGAAAGGAACTTTAGTACTTTTCCTGACACCCTGTTAGTATAAAAATTTAAAGTATCTTATTATTGGTTTAAATCTAATCAATTCTACACTTACTTTTTTCTAGATCCTTCTAGCAGACGACAAGGAGTTAACCCAGTGGGTGCCGCTTAAGAAGATCGTCAAACATCGCCCCAAAGACGTCGAGAAGAGCGAAATAAACACATACAAGCAGAAAGCTGCAGACGAAAGGTTAAAAAGAAAAATACTGCCCAGCCTGTACAAGGATCTACCTGAGTAAGTATAAGTGCCATCAGCCGTGCTTCGTAAAACACGTCATAACTAACTAGCACGAAAAGAAAATAATATTTATTTTATATTAATCGGCCTTTGCCCTGCAGTGGGACACTTAAATGGTAATGGTTATTCAATTTCATTCTTACAACATTCGAAAAATTAACACTAAATCCAAAATTCCGATCTCTGCAACTTTCTTCGTAATTTTTTATCATAACCAGTAAAATTACGACATATTGTTACAGGGAACCTGAATTAGTCGTTCCAATAGAAGAAGCTACTAAAAAGAAGAAGAGGAAGAAGAAAAATAAGGACAAGAAAAGAGAAGAACAGTGTGATGAAATCGCACAAGAAATTGAAACAAACGATACTGCTGATAAAACTGATACTTCGAAACTAAATGGTGAGGCTGAAGGCGAAACAGAAGTTAAAAGCAAGAAAAACAAGAAAAAGCACAAGAAATCCACAGGAGATACTCAAAAAGGAGAAGATTTAGATATTAGTGAAGTTAGTCAAAAGAAATTTGAGAAAGAACACAGAGACATAGATAATATAGAAGTAAATGTAGATACTAGCAAGAAAAAACGAAAAGATAGTGAAATATCTATAGTTAGCAAAGATAGTACTGAAGGAACTCCCCAGAAAAAGAAGAAGAATAAAAATAAGAATAAACAAAATAATACAGAAGATAAAGTTACCAATAATATTCAAACAGCGCAGAACAAGGATCAAAATGTTAAAGCAATTTCTAATGAAGTACACAGCCAAGTTACAGAAATCAGTAAAAACAAAAAGAAAAGGAAGAAAAAGAACAAATCTAATAGTTTTGTTGTTGAAAATATCCAAAAACAGGGACCTAGTCACACTGGCCATGAAGGAGTCAAAAGTAATATCCAAAAAGGCAACCTAAAACGTAAATTAGACAATACTGAACAAGGCCCCAACAATAAGCAAAAGAAACTAGATTTCAACAAAAATAAGGATAAAAACAAATTTAAAAATAAACAAAGCAAAGATCAGATTTCAGATAATCCTTTGAACAAACTCTCAGATGAGAGGCTTAAAGCGTATGGATTGAATCCAAAGAAGTATAGAAGTTTCCTTAAATATAAGAAGCATTAATATTAACTGAGAAATATAATTTTATATTTAATTATATGTGATTACAAAAAATAAAAATCTGTTTCAATACGGACCATAGTACTCTACAACATTCTCTGTTAACTTGGTTGTAATAGAGTATGATGAACCCTTCCATATAAGTTCGATAGGTATCTACCCACATGCTACCACGTATCTACTGATCCAACAATCTGATAACAATCATTGTCATGAATCATTTGGGACCTCGTTTATGAATATTTTATAACTCGTGTTTGTCAGAATGGCGGGTATATAATCTCGAAATAAATCAAGAATAAATAAATATGTTCCCTCAAACGTGCGAGGTTTCATAGAATTCTTTACAGGAATCCTATGAAATCTCGCACGTTCGCCTTTGTGAACGCACACTTATCCGCTCGAACGATCCGAATTTTAATGTGCGTTAAGACCACGGGTGTACATGATAAGATTGAGCTACTTTTCTACAGGATGGTGGTACCTGCAGTGTACCTCAGTGTAGCTGTAATGAAATTCAGTGTACCTCTTTAAATAAAAAGTTATTTGATGTACACCCGCCAATCTAACGTTAGAATTAACGTTACATTTTTATTTCAGTCAGTAGATACCTATTTCACTTTTTTCTTTTTGTTATTATGCGTACCTGATGTGTACCTGTATATAAATATAAACTAATCAAAATGTTGACAAATACGAGTACAAAACGTTAAGATAACGGATACCTCAGGTATCATTTCTGGAACCGTTCTTATTCCTTCTATATACATACACACAAAAAACACCCAAACTTAATACAAAAATTCGAAAATGGGCAATTTCAAAAAAAAATGTACATCTTGATTTTTACCTGTCCCCCACATTGCGTATTTTTTTAAAGGTGTTATCTTAATTGTTTGTACTTTTTATTTATGTTTCCCCAAAAATATAGTTTAAAGTCTGCTATTTAACATTAAATATTTCGTGCTATCATTTAGTATAGTTTAATTTATATTAAATAATATACCCCAGGGCGTACCAGTTTTTTGGCTGTCCCCACCACAGTTTGCGAAAAAGACGGTTGGATTTAATTATATTCTTCCAAGAAGACCCCCACACATTTTATATTTTTTAGAATGGCAATACTTTATGCTTTCGAAATAAGGGATTTCAAACTTTAAATATGTTGAAATAGAATTTATAATAATTTTTGAATATTGTCCCCAATTTTGTCCAGTCACGAAACGTCAGTTTTGTTACCTTGATTTATAATAAAAAATATTAAAGATGTTGGTAGGTTTTCTTGAAAATAGTAACATTATTTAATCGTCTAGCCATAGGCCATTTTACTGTGGCTCTGCCATTTGCAACGGGATCGTGAGACGTGCAAGTTGAGGTGCGTACGAAAGTTTCAGAAAATTTGTCGGGTTAGTTACCACTGTAGTTCTTGAACACTTTATGGCATGCTATTAAGCGCGTGTTTTCAATTTTCAATAAATTATGAAGATTAAGTGTTCAAAATTTGATAAACTAAATGTTTTTTGGCGATTTTTACTGATATTTTAATCCAAATTCGGAGTCCGATGTTACCTCCATTTTGTTACCCATTTTGCTGGTAACCTATATGCTGACAGGCAAAGTAACAAAACTGACAGCTAAAGCTGAGTTTACATGGTGCCAATTGTAAATAATATATTATTTTGTTTATTTAAGGTGCTCGATTATAAAAATAAGATATTTTAGATAAAGGCTTGTTACTTTTTTATTTTAGTTTTTTTTGTTTGGTTATGTTCCAGTTTTCTTTTTAAGTGATCTTTTTAAATATATATACGGACTTTCAGTGCCAAATTAAAATAATAGTTCGGTAAAAGCTCATAAAGATATGTATTGAAATAATAAAATAAATCTCATTCATTTATTAAATAAAATCAAAACGTAAAGAATTTTCAAATTAACTATATTATTAGAATTTTTTTGGATGTTAACTCTACCTAAAATCAGTAACAAATACTCAATATAAGTACAATGAACAATGGCACGTTATACTAGTTTATTCCCAATAAGTATGCGGCGTGTAACCCTAACCTTACAATTTTGTGACTGTCCATTTTGTTACTTTGGTTACAGTTATTTGCGTATTTTTGATATTTTTAGTACGATTTTAATTGTTTTTCGTATTATTTTATAAAACTTTAATGTAAATTTATCAGTTCAAATAATATTTGTTACAATTTTATAACGCATTGTTGTAAAAAAATGAAAATATGATCTGGTTTGGTGACCAGGGTAACCAAACGGACCTATTTTTTGCATCACTGAAAAAAATAAAGACTTTTGGACCATTTTACATTTTTTTTAAGATAGTTGAATAAACAAAGTAATCGAAAAACATATAAAATAACTAGGTTTAACTTTATTTTGTGAGATAACATGCTTCAAAGGTGGTAACAAAACTGACTGACCATAATGACCTGTATTCCTATTTTACTGAATATCTCTTAAAATACTGAATAAATTACAAAACAAACATTATATTTAGATACATTATTAAATGCAGACTCTATTTTCCAAAAAAAATTGTCATTATATCAACATAAATTATGTCGACCACTTTATCGAAAGGGTACAATTTTTTTTGAAATTGCCCAAATGACTGCACGCATGTTTGTGTCTTGTTGGTCAATATATTATACGATATGTAGTAAGTTACATGTATATAGAAGGAATAAAAACGGTTCTAGAAATGATACCTGAGGTATCCGCTGTCTTAACGTTTTATACTCGTATTTGTCAACATTTTGATTAGTTCATATTTTTATAAACAGGTACACATCAGGTACGCATAATAACAAAAAGAAAAAATTGAAATAGGTATCTACTGACCGAAATAAAAATGTACACCCGCCAATCTAACGTTAGAATGGCGGGTGTACATATTTTATCAAATAACTTTTTATTTAAAGAGGTACACTGAATTTCATTACAGGTACACTGAGGTACACTGCAGGTACCACCATCCTGTAGAAAAGTAGCTCAATCCTACGCACGCGTTGACGTGTGGCGCTCTGACGTCATCAGAAAGCGGAATAGCAATAATGAAATTTCTCTACGAGAAGGCTAGAGATTTGCTTGCAATTTGTTTTGACGCGACATATTTTTGCATAGCATCTTTTCTTTTTAATACATTTGTACTACTACATGAAACCCTCTAGCTCCTTAATCGGTTTCTACGGCCGTTAGCATCGTGAAGCGGATCCGCGCCCGCCACCCGCGCCGCGGTTCAGTTTCTATAGCGCAGCATCGTGGCGCGTTCGACCGCACGGCGTTCGTCAACCGCCCGGCGGCTCCCGCGCGCGGTTGGTTTTATTCAGCGCAGCTTATCGCACGCGGCGGATGAGTACTCTCGCGAAAAAATAATGGAAATCGATACCGAAAGATTGATCATCGAAGTACAGTGTCGTCCCGTGATATGGGATTTAAAGAACGAGTTCTACAAAAATAGAGATCCAAGAATTGCCGCGTGGGGAGATATCTGCAAAGAACTTTATGAAAATTACGAGAATCTAGTCCAGGAAGAGAAGAAAGAAATAGGTACCAGTTCTTTAATAGCTGTATTACGAGACATAGATTTATCCATTCCACTCCAAACAAACCCGTTCAATCAGCTGATTGGTATAAGTAGGTAGGTACAGACACGAGCACGTGCAAAATAGAACCCTATTACAAGTGACATGAGATCGGTACAAAGTCTACACGACGAGAGCGCGCGACACGACTGTACCCCAGAAACACAAATTTACACTGACGTGACGCCGCATCGTGAAGCGGTTGCCGCGGCGGGTCTCGGGCACGGTAATATCATCTATACAGTATTCTAACTCCATACAAACGGACGGTGCGCGAGCTATACCTACGCGCTCGGATCTCGGCATGCTAATATCGTGGTGACGAAAGGACGGTGTGCTGGTTTTTAACCGCGCGAATTTTCACTCAAAATATACTAGTTACTCGTATGACATTGTTTTATATTTTATATTGTTACTGTGTATCAGAGCTAATTTAAAAAAAGTTATAAATTTACAATCTTAAAACTAGATGCAAATAAAACGCTGTAGGTAGGCGACACTCGGTGACAGTAACAGCCCTATCACATGCTTACGTACCGCGCGGCTGTAGGCACTTATTTCAAGGACACGGCAGAGTTACAATACTGTATTACCTCCTGTCTCGGGCGCGGATCCGCTTCACGATGCTAACGGCCTACGACACCCACAAGAAAGAAATGGGGTGATGCTGTTTTAAGCCATTACAAGGCACTACTACGAGCTCGCAGGGCTACGTGTGCAGGATTGGTTTTGATTCAACATTAGTCGCGTGGACACTATGCATGATCCTGGATGGTGCAATAAGCCTCTGTAGACTAACAAATGAAACTCAGTAATAGCTTATAAACGTAAGTTTATTGGTTTAATCTTCCTCCTCGTCCGCGTTGCCGCCGCCGCTCTGTCCCTTGCGCAGGTTCTTCCTCTTGACGCGTCCGGGCCGGCCGCCGCCGAACGGAGACTTCAGCGAGAAGTCGATGTGCTTGCCGGAGTCCAGACGGACGATGAACGATGGGATGTTCACAACTTGCTTTCGGACACTGCAAATGAGAATTCAATAAATAAATCACGTCTTTTTCCCTTACGGGGTAGGCAGTGTTAAAAGCCGTAAAAATACGGTCGCTATCACCACGTCAATATTGAGAAGAGTCGTGTATCACTGTAGTGAGAGGTATTCAGCCTGTCGCCTGTTGTAATAAATGCGAAACCCTAAGTCCCACAGTTGCCTCTTACGACCCCCTCAGGTAATAGTTGGGGTAATGCTATTCTAAGCCGGCATCACACGGCAAAAAAGATCTAATAAAGATAGTGCTGGAACTCAATCGTAAGCGAAAGGAGTGCTAGTTATAATGGCCAAAGCATACTGGCCTGCGTATGCAACTCGTACATGCGCGTATCTTGTAATATATGAGATTGAATGACAGACAGCACCCCTCTTGTGTTGCGTAGTGCAGGGAAACTGTGTACCGTCTCTCATTATTCTGATGTGTAAACGTCCACACATTCTACAGCTGCATATAAAGGCGGTGTGTTCTGTCCTTTAATGCTAATTTACATCAATGCATGTAACACACTCACTATATACTAATATGAATTAATTGTATGCTATTATAAGATGTAAAACCCTGGAACAGTTTAAACATTACCTGTTAGCTAAGCTCAAAGAGCTTATAAATATTTCAAGACATTGAACTCGGCAAGCGAGATTCAAGTGGTCTTTTAGAACAATTTTCATGTTCACATTCAAGTCTCTTAGCCAGGCAGCCCCGGGCCACCAGATCAGGTTTACCTGTGTTTAGATATTAGTATAAGTATGTTACTCCATATTTGGCTGTAAAATTCTTTGCACTGCAATATTTATGTCTATCCAAATGGAATTGTATGTTAGGAATCCAACTAAAAACAACTGTATAAGGTACCGACTACCAGTCCATTGATATGGTATTTTAAAAAATTGCTAGCCTCTTTTTGGGTGGAATCATTCTATAGTGAGCAAATAGAAGCTTTTCCAGTTATATAGATTGGTTACCCCAAAATAGTTTTACTTCAGTGTTACTAAAAAAAGTAATAAAAAAAGAAGTCTTACCGGATATGCCTCTGTCTGATCAAGATACGGGCATGGTGGATGGACTTGGCGAGACCGGCCTTGAACACCTGGGTCTGCAGACGGCGCTCCAAGAAGTCCTCGATCTTCAGACCGAGCACGTAATCAAGCTTCATCTGCTTCTCGTCCAGCACTCCAATCCTCACCAAACGACGAAGAAGGGCATTTCCTGAAATATACATTTAAAATAGTTAAATATTAGGAAGTCAAGGTAGTATTTTAGGAGGAAAGTAAGGATTTATCAGAATAAATAAGGGTTGTCTACAGAATTTGTTCAGACAAGAGGTTGCCAGATATTTATCATCATAGAAAGGAAGTAGCTTGTTATAGGACCTGAAGTAATTTTATTCCCAAAATAATAATTTACTATGACTAAATGTTTAGCAAGTTAGTTGGAGTACAGTACTATTTTAAT
Organism: Keiferia lycopersicella; assembly: GCA_029255805.1. Classification (NCBI taxonomy): domain Eukaryota; kingdom Metazoa; phylum Arthropoda; class Insecta; order Lepidoptera; family Gelechiidae; genus Keiferia; species Keiferia lycopersicella. The sequence continues at coordinate 16,856,815 of JARACZ010000005.1, forward strand.
TATTTTGCAGTCAATTTGAAAGTATGCTATGCTGCTATGTATGACCCAAGTTTTTTCATTCAATAAAGATCTTTATAAAATTTATCCAGCTAATTACTATTATCTCTGTAAAGTACCTAGTATCAGGAAAATAAATATATACTCTGACCAAATAACCACATGTTTTGAACTTGAAACCATGCCATAAGACCCATAAAGTAGCTAGGTAATGTACCTATCAAGAAATTAAATGACCACATGTGTTGAATTTGCTATGTTGCCATAAGACATAATAAATGATTAGGGGGTCTTACCTTCAAACAGCCTCTTAGGGTCCTTCTCCTCGAGGGTCAGCAGCTCACGGGCAGCCTTACGGATGCGCGCTAGAGTGTACTTCACCCTCCACACCTCACGCTTGTTCCTCAGACCATACTCTCCGATGATCTTCAACTCCTGGTCCAGACGCGCCTTCTCAAACGGCCGCCGAGGGGTGACATAGGTCTTGGAAAAGACCGAGGGGACTCGGTTGTTCACCATTATGGCGAGCTGGGGATTTAGAGGTTATCGGTTGAACATCGACGAGTAATTTAAGGTAAAGCTAGTCTTGCTGGAAAGGGGGATTGTCGCCGCAAACAAGTTGCAAACGTAAACGACCGAGAATGGTTGTGTGGACAAACTCGGTGGGGATTACGCTTGAGAATCATTGCAAACGGCAATACTGTAGCCCTATGTGTCCAAACATGATGCCACAATTGTTCAACATGCTCTACTATAGGGCAAACACGAAAACATGTTCGAGAATTTGTGAGGTTAGATGAACAAATCCACAATAATCGTATAAAACATTTCACTATTTACCGAATGTAACTTCACAGAACACTTAAATTATGTTATTTGAGTAGGGATCGGCAATGATTTCATTAATATTTTACAAATTAAACACAAGTTTCACGATATTCACCTCGCTCTGCTATACGGCTCGCCGGAAAAAGAGAAAGAATCTGTCAAACAGACACGACAGACTAGAGCGATATGGGGTTGCCATTATGAAACCTAATAAGTCCCCGCTATAGTGCGCAGACTTCACGCAGAGTAAAGACTGTGAAAGATTTTTTTTTTCATATCACTTCTGGCGTATTACACTACACATACATACCCCACGCTATCATTTTGTTTTCAAGTTGACCTGCGCATTGCTTTCCTTAAAAATGTGTTAATTAATTTTTGTGGCAGCCCCAAAAATTGACGCGCTTTTTTAAGAGTTGTAGCGGGGTTTCATTATATTAAAAAGAAACAAAGGGGCTAATTCTGAGTGGCCGCGTACTTGTATATAATGGAGATCAGTGGTGGCCGCTAAATATAATTAGCTTTAGTTGACAGCCCCTAAACACCTTTGTTATTCTGAAATATCTGTCAAAATCAAATGACAGGACTAAATTGAATATGACGTTTCTAATTTCTAATTATTGTACAGTAAATATCGCACTGTCTCTTTTACTCATATCATGTTTGCTAAAGTCAGTGTGATCATACCTGGGAACATTGGTCTCTCTCGTAGCCAAAGTTTTCGAAAAAAAAAAATTGTCATTTTCTACTTAAGTGTTGTTTTCTTCATTATTATTGTCAATTTCTCGATTTCATAAGCATTAATTTATTGATTTCTGTATTAATATGGTTTCATCAAGATGCCGAAGGTACTTAATAAGTTAAGAGGTGTCTTTGTTTGCTAGATGGAGAACCTTGAAAATAGTGCAAGCAAATAATTTGGCAAAAACAATATGATTTTGGCGGCATATTTGAAAAGGTACAAAACTTTAATGCTGTGCAGTTTTTTCTTCTTTAATATTGGCTGCATGGTGTCACTCAGTTTCCTGAGGATGGACTGTGAGGCCTCAAAAGCCTCTAACGCCTCCGTAGCCTCATCTAATTCAAACCGGAAAGTTGAGTATGCTGTACTGATTCTTAGCAAACCTTCTAATATCATCGAAAGAGCAACCATTCGTAAAACTTGGAAAAGACTGGCTAGTAATATTGTGGTTGAAAATGGTGAAAGAATTTACAGATGGGATAAATCAGCAAACAAATTAGCTAAGACCCCAGACTTCATAAAATTTTGCTTTGCAATAGGTATTCAAGACATGAGCACAAGCAATTTAAAAGATTTGGTTGCTGAAAACCAGGAGGAGGGTGATTTACTTTTATTAGAAAATCATACAGAAAATTATAAAACCTTGTCAGAGAAAATGTTGAAAAGCTTGACATGGTTTAGCAAGAATGTGAAGAATCTGAAATACTTGATCAAAGCTGATGACGACTCTTTCGTGAGAATAGACTTGATCATTGAGAACCTGGAGGCTCATGCGCCGAGCATGAGCAGCCCACAGATAGCTGATTATGTTAGCTTCAAGGTATACCTACTTTCTAAAATGTGTAATGTATATTTTTATTTTCAATCATATTTTCTAAAGACTGATGCATCAGGTTGATGCATCTACAACAGATCACTGCTAGAAGCTAGACATGGGCAAACAGTGTTTTGATATTCATAAATATTAATATAACATTATTTTATTAATGACCGATGTTGACAGATCTCATTGATAGCCCTACTCATCACATCACTCTTTGTTTGGCAAGAACAGTGCAGCAATAATGAGGAACAATGCCACCAATTCCCTAGGGTTGTTGGACGACTTGTGTCCCACATAAAATAAGAGAGACAGGCAGACTGTATATTTGAAGTTTAATTGTATTTCTTCAGCCAACTCCGGCAGCTTCTCAAGGTTTATACTGGGGCTACTTCAACGGCCGGGCGCAGGTTTACCTCAGCGGGAAGTGGAAGGAGGAGGACTGGTTCCTCTGTGACAAGTACCTTCCTTATGCCCTCGGCGGTGGTTATGTCATATCAAGAAGCATTGTGGACTATATCGGGCGAAATAATGATGTGTTAAGGTGAGAAAATTCCTGTTGATAATATTTTTCATGGTTGCAGCTTCCTTTCCATGATCGTATTTTGTTTTGAAATATGTGATGGATATACAATAAAATAACGGTTAGAACGCGAGGCAGCTCGCAGAGGAATAGCTGGGTCTCCAGCCTCGGATGCTCACTGCCGCGCGCAGCATGCGGCGCAATGCGCGGTCGGTGTGGACGGTTTTTCGCTCGAGCATGAGAATTTTAACATGCGCTGCTCAGGCGAAACACGTCCACACCGACCGCCCATTGCGCCGCATGCTGCGCGCGGCCATGAGCATTTGAAGCTGCTCGTTCAATGGAACGCTACTGAACATTAAAACTAGCATTTTCCACAGTTTTTACAGTAAGCTAACATAATGACCCATATCTCTTCCAGTCCATACAATTCGGAAGATGTCTCAATGGGCGTGTGGACGGCGGCCGTGCGCAATATCAACCGAGTACATGACCTCAGATTTGACACCGAATGGACTTCTAGAGGCTGCTCGGACGACATGATCATTCGACACAAGCAAACGCCAACAGACATGTTGGCAATGTACAACAACCTTTATGCCTCACAAGGGAAAAAACTGTGTTCGTCTATAACCGAAAAGAGAAAATCATATAGATATAAGTGGAATGTTTTACCAAGCGCTTGTTGTAAATAATACGTAAAAATGTTAATACGTGCGTCCAGTGGCCTAGGCAACGAAACTACAGGCTACAATTCGACAGGTGAAATTCGATGTACATTGCGTAGCCAGTGGGACACTATAAAACCAGGATTTTTGACCCACTACGCAATGTACATCGAATTTCACTTGTAGCCTGTAGTTTCGGAAAACTTGGCACTGGACACATCTAATGTCGTTTTATACCTATTTATTGTTTAGGTTATTTTATCTATCTTTGTCGGCGGTATGGCAGGTGAGGCTGCTCGGCGGGTGTAGACGTAGCTAATCAGTTTCATGGCCATTCACTGTATTCAATTTTATAAGCTGTAAAGATGATCCCTAATGTTGTATTTTTTTTTAATTTAGAAAAAGTAATAATAATTAGCTAGTCCATTTATTTACCTAGTGAAACACTTATACATATAAAATATCAAATGATCAAATCATTATTGAGTGGTTGTAACTAGCTATACAATTTTAATCGATCAGGATTATGTTGAAATTAAACTATGTACATATTTTATATTCATACAATTTGTTTCATAATATGTTTATGCCCTTAATTTCTATTAGCAGATACTTTTTTCCTCACATTAAAACATATCATTATACAGGAACGAAAACAAATACCATAATATAAGCAAAGACAGCCTTATCGTTGTAAGCAACCCAGCACACTAAAAGGAGAAGAAACAACATAATAAACTTAGGATTCCTTCCTATCAACTTAGCAGGACATTAGCGTTACCATATAATGGACCAAGGTTACCCTACTGGATTCTGAAACAGTTAATAAGAGTAACCAGTATGAGAACCAGTATAAGCTGATTAATGTAGGTATTAGGGTAGGTTAAATTGCTATACAGCTAACTTTTTGTGCTGATTGTTAAACAGGCGTAATATGATCACTCCAAGGGAATAGATAACGGTCTGAGAATCATTATTTAAGGAATATACATATAAATACCCAGGCATATTTTAGAGCCTAGAGCAACATTACCTTACAAAAAGTAGGAAGGCGTCGACAGGTCAGACGTTTTCAGAGCAATTTCAAAGTTCGCGCTCGTGGTTGGCGCCACGTCGTTGCACGTAATAACATCTGGCCCAAAAAGCTTAATTCCAAACCTGAAATATTTTAAAAGGGATTGATATCATTCGTTCTTTTAATAATCTGTGGCGGTCAATAATCCCATCTGTCAAAATTGCTTGATTCACTGTTTGCTACCTGTTTACAGTATTTTTCTTAATTTTTAACCCATTTTCACGGATATTCTCTATAAAAATGTCTGCACCGCCTCGGGAAACTATTCAGAAACAGATCCAACAAGACTGGGCCAACAGGGAGTACATAGAAGTGATCACGGGAAGCATAAAGAAAATCACTGATTTCCTCAATTCTTTTGGTGAGTGAAAGTTTATTTAATAAACTATAGTAATTATATCATTTCTATTGTGCTAGTCACGTATCTAATTCCACTCGGGAAACGTTTCAATGGAGAGGAAAGTTAAATGTTTGTTCAAGGGCCCAAAGTTTCACTGCTATGCCTCTTATTTCAGACATGTCCTGCAGATCAAGACTAGCTACCCTAAATGAGAAGCTCACGTCTTTGGAGAGGAAAATTGACTACCTGGAAGCATGTGTAAGTAACCGATTTAGTTAAGAGTGCCTGTAGACTAAACTAAAAAGTAAAAACAACAAACTATTTAACTAATGTACATAAACTATATCAATACATACAAAAACTTGCTTAAAATATTAACTAATCAGATTAATTAGCAGGCATTTGCATATTATGATGAATAGATAGATAAACTCTTTATTGCTTACAAGAAACACAATATTAAAACGCAAAACGGCACAAAAAACTATAACTAAAAGTAAGCAAAGGCAGATAAATATAAAATTCAAGATGTTAAGGTGTCCATAGTTTTGCAAACATAACATTTATTATAAAACTTTTCATATGTGGTAGGAAACTGAAGAACCATCACTCTCGTCTCAGGCCTCAGGCCTTCTCCTCCCCATTGTTAATCCTTTAAAAAATAGGTTGATTGCTGGCGACACTCCTATTTTGGCACCATTTAGTTTATACCAAATTATTAAACGAAAAATTGAAGTAAAAAAATGAATTACTAAAGTATAATTATTTCTTTACAGGTCACAAAAGGTGAAACTCTGACATAAAATAAAATATCAGTACTATAATTTATGTTTAAGTAATTATGTGAAATATTATCTAAAATTTATACAATAAGTTCCATTTTTATAACATAACAAGTGTATAAAAATATTATCAAAAATGCATTTTATTTGCTGGTAGGTAATTTAAGTTTTGTATATGAACAATTTATTATTAATTTTAATATAATCTCTATTGTACATTGTAGTTTTTTTTTGACACTATTTGCTAATGTATATATTCTTTATTGTACAATTACAATTAAATGTGAACTTAGAAACCAGATTACAATAGGTGAACTTATCTCTTTAAAGAGATCTCTTCCAGTCAACCTATACAGTGGAATTAGATATAAGAATGTTTGTTGATTTATACATTTTCTAACAAAACGGCTACACCTTGACCTCCTCCACAGGCAGAAGCAGCCACTGCCCTTTTCAAATTACGCCGCCTGTAAAATTGAAAATAACATCCAGTGTTAAAAAGATTTAATATTTTATCCTTTGCAAAACACTTTTTTGTTGGAAAAAGTGATCCCTAAAATAAAATTAATGTAAAAAATGCCAAGTTCAATGTAGTTTAAAAACCCAAGTTTTCTTTATTAAAATTAAATAAAACCTTAACCAGAACTGTTATAAAAAATAACCAGGGTCTCAGCAAAAATATAAACGTAAGTAAATTGCCAAGTTCAATGTAATCAAAACATACATCATCTTATTTGTTATTAAAATTGAAACAAATGAAAACCATATGTAATTTTTCCAATAGTATGAGAACTTGCCTGAGCTGATGCACAAGATGCGTGACCATCCTAGCGCCGGTGGCAGCGACCGGGTGGCCCATGGCAATAGCGCCTCCACTCACATTGACTTTGTTCGCGTCTATATGTAGTTCTTTCATAGTGAACAGCACTTGAGGGGCGAACGTTTCGTTGATCTAGTCGGAAATAAATAAAACAAAATTGTGATTGTAACAACTTAAATTTTTATCATATCATACTTGTAAAATTTGGGAATGAAACCACAAAGTTCACCAAAAAAAAAAACCGGATGGCACGTTAAGCCGTAGGTCCCGGTTGCTGTTTATGATTACTTGAGCGGCGGTCGTTACACAACTCTTTCCAGAAGTCTATCACTTGTAGAAGGCGGTTGAAAAATTCTGGCACTAGGGTTCACTGAGTCGTTGGACGACTCGGTGTCCCATACGAAAAGAGAAGAAGTTTAATAAGCTATCAATTTATTTAACTAACAGCACATCGCCCCACTGTTGGACTTAGTTCTCATATTTTGTATTGACATACCTCAAACAAATCGATATCGTCCACTTTAAGGCCTTGGTCATGCAGAAGTCTCCTCACAGCTGCTAGCGCTCCTAGCCCAAACTCTTGAGGGTCAACTCCAACAGATGTCCATCCCGATATTCTAACTAAAGGGTTAAGGTTCTGCTGTTTCACTGATTCTTCGTTTGCTAATACCAATGCTGCCGCTCCGTCGGCTGCGGTCTGTAACAGTAAATAGGTATGGGTCTCCATTGAACAAGCAGCCTCAGATGCTCACTGCCGCGCGCAGCATGCGGTGCATTGCGTGGTCGGTGTGGACGTGTTTCGTGCGCCGCATGCTACGCGCGGCAGTGAGCATCTGAGGCTGCTCGTTCAATGGAGACCCAGCTAATTAAATTTAAGTTAAAGTAATCTGAGGAAGCAGGGGTCGAAGGCAGATAAATAAAATTCGTTTAAGTTGCATGTCAATTGGAATGTTTTGATATTTTAGTAGCCTACTAACAGTCTGAGGTATAGAAAATCACAATAGCTATGGAATGACCGTCGAATGTCGATGGCGTTACAATGAAAAAAAAAATTGGTGACTTGGGGCCCCGGCTTACATAGTATGATGATGACTACATTTTTCTTTCTTCAAATTATGTAAACTTTCCTTCTACTAGTCCGCTCATAGAAAAAACAATCTCTGTTAACTTGTAACTAGACTCGCATCATCTGTCGAATTAAATGGTTTGAAACCCATACCCCATACTTACAAAAGAGTTCCCACGGGTGACAACAACCCCATCGCCTAACAAAGCTGGTATCTGTGACAAGTTCTCAATAGTGTTGTCAATCTGAGGCAACTCGTCTTTCTCTACTGATACATCCTTCTTTTTCAAATTCACGGTCAAAGTTGTCAGTTCATCGTCGAAAGCTTTGGCTTCTTGCGCTGAAATAAAAATAACCAAATTAATTTTACTTATATGAGCTCACAGAAAGTTACCAAATTATGGCTATTACGTGCATTCAAATAAGGCATGTACCTGTTTTCCATTTCAAATGACTCTGCAAAGCAAACTCGTCAGCTTCATCTCTAGTCACTCTATATTTTACAGCAAATTCTTCAGCCATTCGCTGAATAGACTTTCCACAATAGCTGTCCAATACTTCTGTCTTCACGTGGTCTTCAAATTGATAATTCACTCCGAGAGTGGTCCCGAAACGAACGTTTCTGACTAGATGCGGTAGAGCTGACATTATTTCTGTGCCGCCTGCTAGGGATATATTTGCCGTACCTGACAGTATATCCTGTTAAATAAAAAGTTAATATAATACAGGAAGGTTCACCCGAGTTTTTCCATCATGAAGTAATTTGTTAAAAAGTGGTCATTTCCTAAAAAAAAATTAAATTACCACTCCGCTGGTGATGACAGCCTGGATGCCAGAAGCACATGCCTTGCTTATTCCCAGAGCTGGTTTTTCTATTGGTACACCTGCGTAGATCCCGCAATGCCTTGGCGTTTTCCCTCCATCACACTGACTTAACTGAAATTTAAAAGATGCTCTTCAGTAGCTTTCAATAAAGTTCAATTTTAATTTGTAACTTTAACTTCAGAAGTCTATTATATACTTACAAAGTTCACATTCCCAACATTTGTGTTGTCAATCGTATTTGGGTCTACATTAGCTGAACTTATCGCATCCTTAGCCGCGGCTGCAAAGGCTTGAGATGCGGGTAGTTCTCTCAAAGGGCCGCCATGTTTGCAAAATGGCGTTCTTTTGGCGCCAACCACAAATAAGCCTGACAGTAAAGTTAAAATTAAGGTTAATAGAATCCTAATTGAGTGCGAGATTCTAGTACGAGTAATTCTCTAGTAATTCTTGTAAATTGCTGTCCAAGAGCCAGTTAGTCTGTTAAGAGTTAGGTTAGTCCGCTAGAGTCATCCAGGTAATTTGAACTTTGATCATACATAATCATCTTCTATTTCAAACTACATTTTGTAGATTAGATAAAGTGTCGATATTTTCGTGTAAATAGAACTTACATTATTCCCTCAAAAATATTAACATTCATTGTAGCCATTATAACAACACATTTCTAAAAATAAATCCCTTCTCTAATCTAATCGACGGTTTAATATTGCACTCATAAATCTTAACTCACCTTTACACTTCAAAGACATTTCAAATTCGACAGAACAATAAAATCGCGATAAAGCACAGTAAAGTCACTGTATGAATGCGATTAAATCATCCAGGCAGGTGATACAAATAATATGGAATGTGTATATTTTTTGACAAATTGAAACGCTCGCCGCTACTGATAGTCGGCGTTGAATTATGAGAGAGCCTCGTTTTTATCAGCGTAAACATGTTGATACGGTCGCATCTAGAGTCGAACTGTTGCTATTTACATACATACCTACCAAGTTACGTAATTAATAGGTATTCAAATACAAGACACGCCTTTGTGGCGCTGAATTCTTGTTTAAACTCATGATCGTAGAATAGCAGTAGTTGTGTTGTTTCCAGAGTTTTAATCATTTTTGTATTGAATTAAATGTTATCATAATCAATCACTATATTATTTGCTTATTATTATTGTGATAATCTTTTGGTACCTAGTAAATCTTAGTACGATATTGAAAACTAGATCTATTGCAATGCCACGGTATAGGTAAATGAAATAAAATAATTTTTATTTTCTTTTATTTAACAATGTAAAAATTTAGTACAAATAAACTTCTTATAAATTTATTTACAATAATTAAAACTTTATACACGTTGTAACAAAAACTTTAATACACAATTCGGTTCAACAAAACGACTTCACTTTGATACCCAAGTTATTAGCTCATTAATCATTTCAATGTCTTAAACAGCTTCAACCAAAAGTGCGATTCCTTGTCCACCTCCGATGCAAGCGGAGCCGATACCTCTCTTCAGACCGCGCCGTCTGAAAAACATAATTAGTTCAATAATAAACTCGGTAGTCTGAGACTCATCATCTTTGATTCTTTAGGTGAATTAATTCTTTCTGAACCTAAAAAGTGAAACTGCTGAAAAGTCTATAAAATTCGGTCAGCCGACGGATGCATGACTTCGCCCTAACCTAAGTTCATGAGCCAAATGAGCAGTGATCCTGGCGCCCGAAGCTCCAACAGGGTGTCCCATGGCAATTGCTCCTCCGTTCACGTTCAGCTTGCTTTGGTCAATCTTCAGTTCCTTAACGCATGCCAGGGTTTGGGCGGCGAAGGCTTCGTTGATCTGTTACAAGTAAGGCAAGGTTTGAAGAATCTCTAAATTTCTCGCGGCTGCTGGCTTCTGTCAAAGCCACCCAACCATACACTCATGTCATGATCTTGCATGATTACATCTTAAAAGTTCCACAAGCCTCAGACTCGTATGCCAAGACTTACTTTGGGAATTTCTTATAAGTAAAGATTGTGTTTTCTACATGTTGTTCAATTTTGTGCAATAAAGAATTTTGTTATGTTATGTTATGCTATGTTATGTTATTGATCGGTTTTACCTCAATCAAGTCGATATCATCGAGCTTCAGTCCAGTGACCTTCAACAGGTTCTGGATGGCGGGCACGGGACCAATACCCATGATTGAGGGGTCCACTCCAGTGAAGGACCATCCCAGCAACCTCGCCAGGGGTTTAAAACCTTGTTCCTTGACTGCTTCTTCGCTAGCGAGGACCAATGCGCCGGCGCCGTCGTTTACACCCTGAATATGAAAACAAGGTTACATTTTTAGTTTGAGCTTGGGATTATTAGATCGAACTTAGCCTAAGTCAGTAAAAGCAAGTTGCGAACAGATTATCGATTAGATTACATTATAAAATTTCTAGAGATCAGAATCAACGGATATCTTCTTTGTGCGTGATTTACTTTGATGATAGTCTGATAGGAAAAAACTTTCAGGGGACTCAACTATTAAATACTGCAACTTACGGAAGAATTACCCGCAGTGACCACGCCTCCTTTCTTGAACAGCACTGGCAGCTTAGCGAGGCCTTCCGGAGTGGTCTCAGGGCGAGGGTGCTCGTCCTTGTTCACGACCACATCCTGCTTCTTCACTTTCACTGTCACTGGAGTCATCTCTGCGTTGAATACTCCGGCGTCGTGAGCTGAGAACAAACTTCATAGGCTGAAATCATCTAGATAGATCCTGTGGCCAGTGATGATGCACTAATAGAATATAAGGTTTCAAAATGTTGTTTTGATAGTGTACTTCAGTTACGGGCAAAGAATTTTAACATGCTGCTTTGCTGCCTACTGTTTTTCAAAAACAACTATAAAGCGTAGAATTGGACTACATATAATCTAGCACCATAGCTGGCATCTAGCAGTACGCTCGCTTGTCTATCTGCAAAGTGTGTGTGGTGAATAGCGCAGTCTTCAAATGCTTTTTCTGCTTACCCGCTTTCCACCTCTGTTGACTCTGAATTGAAAACTCATCAACTTCGCTTCTCTTTATTCCATATTTCTCCGCCAAGTTCTCAGCAGTTTGAGGCATGATAAAGTTGCAGTAGGTGTCCAGAGAACTGCTGAACAGGGCGTCTTCGAAGTCCATTTTCACTCCCAGCGGTACACCAAAGCGCGTGTTGCGGACCACGAACGGTACCGCTGACATGTTTTCTACTCCTCCGGCCAGGGATACCTTTGAATACGAAAATTAATCTTTGAATGCCAATTTATACATACAACATACATACATATATCACGCCTTTATCCCTTGCGGGGTAGGCAGAGCGTTAACAGCCGTAAGAACACAGTCGCCAATTCATAGGTAGGCCTTAATCACTGACTGAAATAAAAATGAATTTGTCATTTCTTCTGAAAATTAAAAGTAAATAGAGTGAGAACTCTGCTCTGTTTAAGACCTGCCAACCTTCGAATCCTAATGTCGATCGCCAGATTAAGACCAAAAGTTTTTAGATGCTGAATTATTGTTACACACACGCTTATATACTAAAATACCTGGGCTGATCCTGTAATGATATCCTGTGCACTGTTGATGACAGCTTGGAACCCAGAGCCGCATAGTCTGTTTATGCCTAAAGCGGGCTTCTCTTGTGGGATTCCGGACTTCAGTGCGGCGTGACGTGGTGTCAGGCCTCCGTCTGATGATCCACTCAGCTGAAAATGATATGAAAATAGTAAATAAGACTTAGCACCTGCACTACCGTACGCCTTTTAATGATTTCGTAAAAAAAATGCCGGTTTAGAGTAGCATCACCCCACATTATTCTCGCGGGTGTCGTAAGAGGCGACTAAGGGACTCGAGAGTATTGGTGTATTACAATTTTTGGGCGACAGGCTGACCAGTGGCCTATGCAACGAAACTACAGGCCACAATTCTACAGGTGAAATTCGATGTACATTGCGTAGCCGGTGGGACATTATAAAACCAGGATTTTTGACCCGCTACGCAATGTACATCGAATTTCACCTGTAGAATTGTAAATTGTAGTTTCGAAAAACGAGGCACAGACCACCTGTCACTATAGTGAGTGATACACATGTTTTCTGAAACATCCTTGGAAAATAATCCTAAAAATGTCAGACATGCGTGGCGATAGCGACCGTATTTTTACGGCTGTTAACGCTCTGCCTACCCCGCAAGGGATAAAGGCGTGATATATGTAAGTATGTGTGTAAAAAAATATGCGTACGGCAGTGCACATGCCAAGTAAGTCGAGATGCAGAAACAAAAGCGCCCTCTATTTTCTTTACATTGAAACGTGTCTGACATTTCTGTCCATTTTTACGGGATGTTATTTACAATCACTGTGAATGGCACTTACACAATTGACCATACCGATGTTGACGGTGTCGACGGCGGCTGGGTTCACGTTGCCGGATTTCAAGGCATCTTTGGCAACAACAGCCGCCATGTCTGCTGGGTGGATGTCTTTCAAAGCGCCGCCCATACGCCCGAACGGGGTACGTTTCGCGGCTACTATGAAAATACCTGAAAATACGAGAAATTAAATACCTACCTATTAAGAAGATTGAAGAAGATGCGACGTCTGCTTTATTAATCTACATATTAAAATAGATAAAAAACGCCGGCTATATTAAAATTAAGGAGCACCTACCTATGAAAGTGTATCTCTACATAAATATTAAGCCATCATAACTCAAAATTATGTAATTTTAGAAGTCACAGATAAATAATACTTCTCCCAATTGAAGAAGAACATATTCAACAAAATTCACAACTAAACAAATGATAAATTTATTATGTGTGTTGCCGCTGATGTGCCCAATAGCCAAGGTCAAGAATCCACGTCTGGGACATTGAACTAAACAAGTACTTAACGCTATCGCTGGCTATTGACTAAGTACCTAGATACTCTACTTATTTCACCGGTCATCTGTAATAACTGCGTATTTTTATAAACAAACATCGCAAGTAAAGTTACAGTTAAATAAATAAACTTACCTTTATTGATTGCTGTAGCCATGTTTTAAGTCTATTTTAGCGTAATCCACCAACACACGTCAACGCGCCGACCGGTTCCCAAAGCGTATGATAATAATGTTGTTATCTTGTAGTCTGATATCGTGGTATAATCCTTATTGCTGTGGAATAAAGTTCAGGGTTTTGGCTTGAAGCCGGACTGGAGTTCATTGCACATGTCAGCCACTTTCGCGTAACTTGTTGTTTTGCAATAACTATTTGAGCGTGTGAATGATATTTCGTATAATAGAAAAATCTAAACGTATCGACTATCGGTACATAGTCACAGAATAATAACTAGTTGACACAGTATAAAATGAATTGGCTTTTTGCGTTTCTATCTATTACTTCTGCTAAACTGGAGGTTTATACAAATGCATGCTGGTAAAACGGCTTCATATCACGGGGAAAGGAGGGCCGCTATTTCTAATATGCTTATTGAAATGTTATTTATGTTATCTTTTTAATATAGATTTTATCTTGTCATATAGCAACAAACAAATATATTTTTTCTTCTTCTTTGTGCCTCTATTATCAGTATCTTGCTCGTCAGTTCGTAGATATAATATTAATATGTTGGTATTAGTTATTTATTGAGGATCCAAAGTATCATATATTATCAATATTAAACATCTATGAGGCTTATTATTTTATATCTTTCAGTATATATCTTTTATTGGCCAAGATCTAATGGTATTTTATCAATTTTATCATAATATCTTGCAGCGTTATTAAGGTATATGGCCTAAGCAACTGTGTTTTATGAATATGATATAACTTATCTAATTGCCGTAGAAGTTTGGATAGTAATAGATAAAAAACAAACAAATTTTGTACAAAAAACAATTTTTATTGAGTAGATTACAAGTTAAAATATCTCAACTATAAGCTGGACATTAATATATTTTTGTAAAATGTAAACATTTAAAAATATAGTTTTTATATACAATTTTATTTACAAAATAGGTTTTTGAAAAATATATATAGGTATTGATTTAACAAATTCGCATGGTAGATCTTAAAGTTGGGTTCAAATGACTTAGGCAGCATTGGTTTCTAGGTTATGCTTAATTAATAGATATCGCTTATTAATTACGTAGTGATGTTTAGACGGCTTCGATGAGGAGCGCGATGCCCTGGCCGCCGCCGATGCAGGCTGATCCGATAGCCCTCTTCAGTCCGCGGCGTCTGCAAAACATACAAAGTTTTATAAGTTTTCCGTTCCAAAAGACAATTAAGTTCTATACAGGAACAATGAACATGATACATTTCAATTTAAAAAATATATGAAATTAGGAACTATCTAGCCAAATAAGCTTCTTTTATAACAATAGGGCATCCATAGGGACAGACTAGTCAAATTAGCTTCTTTTTATAACAATAGGGACAGAATAGTCAAATGAGCTTTTTTTACAACGATTGGGACAAACCAGTCAAATGAGCACCTTTTTATAAATTGTAAAAAACTATTTTTGAATTATATTAGCTGACCGGGGGCGTCCTGGGTGGTATTTTTAGCTAAGTTTATTTTTGTTATATTTGATTGTTATTTTATTTTTGACTGCATTTTTTTGTAATATTTTATATCTGTTCTGTGACAATTATTTATGAATAAATATGAATCGGACTTTTATATTTCGAAAATAGCTGTAGTGTTTTTATATGTAATAATAAAATAAAATTAGACCACCACATCATGCTTCATCAGAGTTTGTGCCAATTGTGCCTTTTTGCCGTGTGGTGCCGGCTTAGAATAGCGTCACCCCAATTCTACTCGTGGGTGTCGTAAATACCGACTTAGGGATAATCATCAAGGGAATGGGCAGCAGCTTTCCCTGCGAATGTAGCATCTTACACTGCGTTCGCCAATCCGCCTGCCAAGCGTGGTGAGTATGGCAAAACTCCCTAATTAGGGGAGGCCCATGTCCATCAGTGGACTATCGTAGTTGGTAAGGTAACAGGATGTCACGCTAGGCTAGTGCTCACTTGAGCTCGTGCACGAGGTGCGCGGTGATGCGGCTGCCGGAGGCTGCGAGCGGGTGGCCGAGCGCGGTGGCGCCTCCGTTGGGGTTCAGTTTCTCCATGTCCAGCTTCAGCGCCTTGGCGCACGCCAGGGTTTGTGCGCAGAACGCCTCGTTGATCTAGAGTGTCAGAATTTTGGATAACACAAAGTTGTATCGAGATAAAAACTTTCGATGTCATCACAAAAATTAGACTGTGTTCAAAATGTTTTTCCACAATATTTGATGTTGAGAGATGGATCACTGGACTGGCTCTGAAAATTAAACAACAACAAAGGAAGAATAGTATTCGACCAAACAAGTGGCTCATTGTTGTAAAACAGATATTGCAGGAGAGAGAAAAAAAAACTATTTGCGATGGTTACAAACAGCGTTAGGCATGTCTAACTTTTTTGTACTAATAACACGACCGTATTAAATTATTTTGAGCCATTAAGTGAGCGCGAAACTTAAAATCTTGGGACTTGTTTACATAAAATCATCGTTCGAAATTCTCCGGGTCGAAAACCCCTGACTGGTACCCAAATTGTTGGAGTCTACTCGTAGATGCAGAAATGCTTAAGGCAGTTTTACATCCAGCGACGCACGATTTAACACTGTAGATGATTGGTCCAAATATATTTTAGGGCCAGAAACGATTCGCTAAGAAGAAGAAGTAGATGGTTGTTTTTTTGATGATTTCCTGAAAACAAACACCAGAAAAACTTACCTCAATGATATCGATGTCATTGAGCGAGAGTCCAGAGGTCTTGAGCACGGCCTGAATAGCAGGCACGGGACCAACGCCCATGATGCTTGGGTCCACGCCCACGGAGGCCCACGCCACGAGCCGGGCGAGCGGCTTCAGGTTCTTGGCGGCCTCCTCGCTGGCGAGGATCAGGGCTCCAGCGCCGTCGCTGATACCCTAAGTTGACGGATTATTTATTCATTGTTTCTGACAGACTTAAAAAAAGGTTCTCAGTTTGGCCCGTATGTATGTTTATTTGTCCGTGATTATCTGCAATTGGCTGTACCGATTTTGATACGGTTTTCAGCAGTGTTTGTCAAACTTAGGGGAAGGTTTTAGGCATATTAACCGACAAATGGAGTTGACGTCGATTCCCTTTTAAAAAACGTTATTAGATCCTTTCCCGTGGGAATAAGACGTTTTCACGGCATGTGTTGAACCAATCATTTAGCCATCTTCTTGAATCACACTATCTACTTTTACCGTCGCTTTTTAAGCGACTGTATTAAGCCATTATCACAGAGGTAATTTTTTTCATTGCGGAGTCTTTATTTCCTTGGCAAACTTGGCAAAATCTACCTACTCATGTAGGTAATTTATCTATGTCCTGTTTGCTATAAATATTATTAGGTATGCAACTTTTTAAACATTCAAAGTTATCATTATCAGTTATCATACCGTGTCAAATTAAAAATATCTCAAAAAACATGATATGGAGCATCTATAAAACAAATAATGCCGCTAACATTTTTAATGTTATCTGTGAGTGAATTATTTCATGTGGCTTATTTTTATGAGGGTGCCACTGCCAAACCTTCCGACAAAGTTCACTAGAAAACACATAACCACAACAATTTTTTTTTGCTTACTTTACCGCGGTGTGCGAGTATAGACATATATGTTAGAGCGAGAGAGAATGACATCCGTCCCCCATATAAGTTTCTTCAACGGATCGCATTATCGAGGGCGCTCAATATAAACAAACCGTGTTACGTAACTCAATTCAGTAACTTACAGAAGCAGTTCCGGCGGTAACAAGTCCTTCCTTCTTGAACACTGGGGGCAGCTTCTTCAGACCCTCGAGCGTGGTCTGCGGGCGAGGGTGCTCGTCAGTTGTGACTGTCACTTCCTTGCGCTTGATGCTCAGTTTGACAGGCTCGATCTCCGCCTTGAATACGCCGGCGTCATTGGCTAGATAGGAGAAAAAATTAAGTCACAACGATCAAAGTAAAAGATTTTTAGCGATTGATAAACGGAAAGAAGCTAGAAAGTAGGACTGTCTTTTAGCTTAGTAGTAAACCCAAAAACTGTACTCTTAACACACCTTTCTTCCACAACTGCTGGGATCTCAGCGCGAAGTTATCAACCTCATCCCTGGTGACTCCAAACTGCCCTCCCAGCTTCTCAGCGGTCATGCCCATGGGCAGGCCGCAGTAGGAGTCCGAGAGCCCGGCCCACAGCGTGTCCTCAAACGCATAGCTGGATCCGAGAGCTGTGCCGAACCTAACTCCGCGGACAGCAAAAGGAGCCTGGGACATGTTCTCTACGCCTCCAGCGATTGAGATTTTTGCTGAGCCGGTCATGATGTCCTGGATGAAATAATATTTGAGTTTACTTCAAAAACCGTATGATAATTCAGACTGCAAATCTTCCAAGCTAGACCGTATTTGTACAAATTACCAAGGACCAAATACCAAAACAATGATTATTACCTGTGCGCTGTTGACGACTGACTGGAACCCAGAACCACACAGCCTGTTGATGCCCAATGCGGGTCGGTCTTGAGGGATGCCAGCCTTTAGAGCTGCGTGACGGGGCACGTAGATACCGTCGGGTTGGGAAGCCTGGTGGAAGGAAGTTAAAACACATCAGAGGAAGATCTCAGCTTTAATCGAAATAGGCAGATAAATTTAGATTTTGCTATCCGCCAATGGCTAAACTTGACAACTTAACAGAGAACACGAACGCGAAATTCTGTTTCGTACACCAGCCTAACCTCTCCTGCACTCCAACATCAGAAATTCCAACTTTACTCTCCTAACTCAGCATCGGTCTCGAATTTTGCGGGCACCAGAGTGGCGGCGCAGCATCGGCAGGATATTATGCATATATTCAAATGGACAGGTTATCGTAAACATCGCGCGCGGGAGCGGGCAACGAGCGGCGCATTTCCTAAAAAAAAGCGAGCGCGCCGCCGCCGCTGCCACCCCGCTGCCCGCAAAATTCGAGACCGGGGCCTTAAATCTGTTTCTGTGAGAAAAATGCGTCAGACTTACCGACATGACCTGTCCGACGACCACGGTGTCGACCTGCTCGGGCGTAACGCCGGATTCCTTCATCGCGGCGGTGATAGCCAGCGTCTGCAGCTCAGTGGCTGATGTGTTCTTGAACACGCCACCGAACGTGCCGAACGGGGTGCGCTTAGCGCCGACTATGAAGATACCTGATTCCGGATAATATAATAGTTGAGCTTCTTTATTTTTTATTGTTCATCGGGTCGTTGGACGACTCGGTGTCTCACACGAAAAGAGAGATTACACACAATAACAGACACATTATGAATAGAAAAAGGGCAACTACTACTTCTGTCGTGTGTGAGACCGAGCCAGATGAACCCCAAGGAACCCTAGTGACAGGAATTTTAAACCGCCCACTATCAGGCATAAAGAATACTGTTAACTTTATAAAGTAATATATATGATAGTCTCTCCGACCGATTTCGGCCATGGCGACCACTTTGACTCCTTATCAGATCGGTAATATATATAAACATAGGGTACGTACATACGTATGTATCAACTTTGCATTAACCGACAACAATTTTTTCATGTACAGAACCTTTTGATTGTATTGGGAAAAGTTGTTCAATTTTATAAGCTACTTTAACAACACCCCTGTATATATCAACACTATATAATTTTAGTTATCATTAGCAAGATATTAGATAAAATTATTATAATAACTAACTTTTAGATATGCAGTATTGAAATATCTGGGCATCAACCATAGCCAAATTTCATACATACCTACAAACCAAGTAGGTTGATGTGATATCCTACTAGTATAATGAGTGTACAAAGTAGAAGCACTTGGCTTAGTTCTGTTGTTATGCAAACCTAAACTAATTTAGGTATTATCACTTTAATAAGGTAACAAATATCTAATGGTCCAAGGTCAGGAATCAGGAATGTATGCAAAATAAAGTTAGACAGACAGAGGTATTATATGCAAAGGGTATAATTTATTGGGAACAAGTATTGTTTCCTAACACAGATTTTAGATACACAGATCACGCTTTTATCCCTAGTGGGGTAGGCAGAGCGTTAATAGCCGTAAAAATGCGGTAGTTATCGCCAACCGCCACTTCAGACTTAACTATTTCAGGGCAGTTTTAGAAAAAACCTAGATTAAAGGATCAGTAATAATAATAATTTGACTTGACTGTCCCGATGGCGTAGCGGATAGTATGCCTGCCTTCTACGCCGAGGGTCGTGGGTTCGATCCCCACCGGACACAAATATTTGTTAAGTCAATTTTCAAATATTTGTGTTGAGTCTGGGTGTTTTCTATGTATAAATATGTATTTATTTACAAAAAAAAAGTATATATGTATTAGTATCAGCTATCTAGTTCCCATAGTACAAGCTTTGCTTAGTTTGGGGCTAGATGGCGCTGTGTGAATTGTCCAGGATATTTATTTATTATTTATTTATTAATAATCCTTTTCCTGAAAATGTTAGAGTATAATTAAATCTTTGGTCAGCTCAGGTAGGATATGGATTTTGTATACCTATTTACAAAAACAAACTTTACTGAACTTGGCCTTGAACTACCGTGCACTCAAAAAAGTTAACTTAGAAATTGCTGGTACATCCGGTCATTAACTCATCTTTTATATTTTAATTAGTTGTAATTCGAGTGGTAGTGGTATTTTTACTAAATAAGTGTGATTAATATTATTATTAGTAAGTAGATAGAGGCAAAGTACAACGCTAAGTGGAAGATGATCAGAATTTGGAGTTTGACCCCTCGAGGTAAATTCTTCAAAACATCGCTTTAATAAAAAGGAAATAATTTTATAATAATATTTATGATTTTACGAACCTTTAGCTGCTCCAGCCATCTTGGTTTTAATTTATGTAATTTTGCGATAAAATAAAAAATACCAGTCGACGCGACGACCGCTGGCGAAAGTTGATGAATGAATGGGAATGGGAATGAATGAAAGTATTACGATCGAATCTTGAATGAATGAATAAATACTGATAACGAGCTTTTTAATTTATGGCTTGGAAGCTTGCCTTTTTAGTAATTTGAAATTGGTGTTGCCATTATTAAGCTACAGCCCTCTTATCCAGGTAAATGCGATATATTATGGAACAGAACAGTCTTTTTCCCATCAAATTAAGACTTAATACGACCCACATATTTGGGCAACTTCAAAAAAAATTGTACCTCCAGATTTTTACCTGTCCCCCACATTGCGTATTTTTTTAAAGGTGTTATCTTAATTGTTTGTACTTTTTATTTATTTTTCCCCAAAAATATAGTTTAAAGTCTGCTATTTAACATTAAACATTTCGTGCTATCATTTATAGTTTAATTTATATTAAATAATATACCACAGGACGAACCAGTATTTTGGCTGTCCCCACCACAGTTAGCGAAAAAGACGGTTGAATTTAATTATATTCTTCCAAGAAGACCCCCACACATTTTATATTTTTTAGAATGGCAATGCTTTATGCTTCCGGAATAAGGGATTTTAAACTTTAAATATGTTGAAATAGAATTTATAATAATTTTTGAATATTGTCCCCAATTTTGTCCAGTCACGAAACGTCAGTTTTGTTACCTTGATTTACAATAAAAATATTAAAGATGTTGGTAGGTTTTCTTAAAAAATAGTAACATTATTTAATCGTCTAGCCATAGGCCACTTTAATGTGGCTCTGCCATTTACAACGGGATCGTGAGACGTGCAAGTCGAGGTGCGTACGGAAGATTCAGAAAATTTGTCGGGTTAGTTACCACTGTAGTTCTTGATCACTTTATGGCATGCTATTGAGCGCGTGTTTTAAATTTTCAATAAATTATAAAGATTAAGTGTTCAAAATTTGATAAACTAAATGTGTTTTTGTCGATTTTTACTGATATTTTAATCCAAATTCGGAGCCCGATGTTACCTCCATTTTGTTACCCATTTTGTTGGTAACCTATACGCTGACAGGCAAAGTAACAAAACTGACAGCGTAAAGCTGAGTTTACATGGTGCCAATTGTAAATTTTAGCGATAAAAACGATACTCGTGGGGGGAGAGAGTTATTGAGACGATCACTCCATGGTTAATGCACATTTATTGATCTTAAACTATGGCTTATATACTAATATTACAATGACGTAAATCACGTAGAGAGGTGATATCTGTAGCTAGCTCTCTACGTGACAAACGTGTAAGAATTGCTGATGTTGCTTCCGCAACAGTACTCCCCCCTTTTGAAAGAAAAAACCCAAAATATTATGACTCTATAAGAAAATAAACATAAACCTTACGAAACTGTAAAAACAGAAATAACATGTAGGTAGGTACGTGCTAAATTGACTCGCTGCCGTCGTTGATTGGAAAGCGTCGCTGATCAAGCAGATTTGCCGTGACTCCGGGTTTTGCCAACTTGCATTAATTTCTTGAAGTAGTAGTAGTAACATTGACCTTGCTGCATATTTCATCGTCATTATGGATGCGTCGCGTTGCTTAATGAAATGATACTGAGGGAAAGTTTCGTCCTCGTATCTTGGCGTGCTCCAGTCCGGACCGTGGACGAGCGAAAATACTCCAGCTCCTTTTCAATTAGGGCGAGTTAAATTTTAGCTGACTGACCGCCTTTTGCTGTAGTAAACATGACTACGCAATTTCGAGTGGCGGCGGCGCTGTGTCAGGGAAGTGCGGTGCGCTTGCGACGATAATAATTTCTTCACAATTCTTCATAATTTGTAGATTTCGACGATATGTAGGTTCTGTGACGGGAGTGAGACGTAGCGATTGCAGCATGTGAATTTTACAGCGAGTGTGCGGCGCGGTATGGGACGACTATTGGTAGGCAGGCGATACTTTTCCTTCTTCTGTTGTTGTTGGGTAAGTAGATTCCTGTCTGAAGTGGTGCATTGGAGTGACAGTCGATGAAATAAAATCAGACAGGCGACATTGCGTAGTTCATTGTTGTGTCGTCATCGTGTTCATCGTGCGTCGTGCGGCTGGCAGTGAATGCAGGCGAGCAAACTTCGGTGCGCTGGAGCAGGGCGCGTAGCTGCTATTTCAACCGTGCAGAGTCCAAAACTTCGGGTGCGTCGACGAAGTGTTGTGGATCAGTAGCAGTGTGCCGCGTCGGTAGGCGAAGAAACAAACTTTCAGCTAAGGGCGGTGCGTATGAAATTGCTGCGATGAAACCGCGTCTTCAGCGTTGAAGGTTTTCTTGATCCCGCCGTAGCCCGTGACGTCGTGACGACTATGATGCGAACTGATGAGTATGTTGAGTCTGTTGTTGTTGTTGCTGAAGGCTGCCATGTTCCTTGCGGGGTTACCACTTTAGCGATAAAAACGGTAACAGTGGGGGGAGAGTTATTGAGACGATCACTCCATGGTTAATGCACATTTATTGATCTTAAACTATGGCTTATATACTAATATTACAATGACGTAAATCACGTAGAGAGGTGATATCTGTAGCTAGCTCTCTACGTGACAAACGTGTAAGAATTGCTGATGTTGCTTCCGCAACATAAATAATACATATTATTTTGTTTATTTTAAGTGCTCGATAATAAAAATAAGATATTTTAGATAAAGGCTTGTTACTGTTTTATTGTAGTTTTTTTTGTTTAGCTTTGTTCCAGTTCTCATTTTAAGTGATCTTTTTAAATATATATACGGACTTTCAGTGCCAAATTAAAATAATTGTTCGGTAAAAGCTCATAAAGATATGTATTGATTAACTCGACAAACATTAGTTTTTAAAATAACAATATGTATTACAAACATAAATAAAATATAACATAAGAGAAATAATAAGATAAATCTCATTCATTTATAAAATAAAATCAAAACGTAAAGAATTTTCAAATTAATTATATTATTACAATTTTTGTGGTTAACTCTACCTAAAACCAGTAACAAATACTCAATATGAATTCAATGGTACGTTATACTAGTTTATCCCAATAAGTATGCGGCGTGTAACCCTACCCTTACAATTTTGTGATTGTCCATTTTGATACTTTGGTTACAGGTATTGGCGTATTTTTGATATTTTTAGTACGATTTTAATTGTTTTCCGTATTATTTTATAAAACTGTAATGTAAATTTATCAGTTTAAATAATTTTTGTTACAATTTTATAACGCATTGTTGTAAAAAAAAAAAAATATGATCTGGTTTGGTGACCAGGGTAACCAAACGGACCTATTTATTGCTTTACTGAAAAAAAATAAAGACTTTTGGACCATTTTACAATTTTTTAAGATAGTTGAATTAACAAAGTAATCGAAAAACATATAAAATAACTAGGTTTAATTTTATTTTGTGAGATAACATGCTTCAAAGGTGGTAACAAAACTGATTGACCATAATGACCTGTATTCCTATTTTACTGAATATATCTTAAAATACTGAATAAATTACAAAACAAATATTATATTTAGGTACATTATTAATTGCAGATTCTATTTTTCAAAAAAAAAAATGTCATTATATCAACATAAATTATGTCGACCACTTTTTCGAAAGTGTACAATTTTTTTTGAAATTGCCCATTTACGTTCCACTGCTTTCTTTTGGCGTAATTTGCATTATTTCGCCTGAAAAGAAAAAAAATTGAGGCTATAAGAAAGCAGAAATTTTAATGATCGAACATCATGAAAGAAAGTCATTTGACGACGGATGTGGCGTAATGCGACTCTGATTTGATATAGAGGACTCTGGGTTCGATTCTCGATGGCTTATTCACAAAGTTGATATTAATCACTTTGTGAATTTGTTCCCAGTCTGGTAAGGACATTGCGGGTTGAACCATTCAATAAGGAAGAAGGTTTCGTGTTTTGGATGGCACGTTTAACCCTAGGTCGCGGTTGCTGTCTATGAATACTTAGACACAACCACAACAGAAGCCCTGTAGAAGGTGGTTGAGTGGTTTTGGATCGTTCTCAGGGATCGTTGGACGACTCGGTGAAAAGAAGATTACGAACATGCTCTATGCAGGGACAACTTTACATTTAGCTGGCAACACAAAAATTTGACAAGTGAATTTTCCTTGTAGATAGCTGAAAGGCGATTTCCCCACATTTCCTTCAAGAAATGCTTATGCAATGAGCGATGGTCGCCCAGTGAGTGGTCAGTTGAAGAAGTACGTGTTCCGCGGCAAGTCTAGCACTAACGGCGATACCCGAGGTGAATACTTGGAGATCGTGATTCCGGAGCTTTTGACTGCGGGCTACTCGTTCTACACGTGGCCTTCCGCGCCTCTGCTCGCCTGGTACCTGTGGACGCAGCGCCGGCACTTGCGCGGTCTCCGTGTCTTGGAGCTCGGCTGCGGCACTGGCTTGCCGGGAATCTTAGCGGCAAAGTGCGGCGCCCGTGTTACGCTATCCGACAGCGTAGCTTTACCGCGGTCGCTGAAACATCTATCGGCGTGTTGTGAAGCAAACGGACTGACTCCCGATCGTGACGTGCAGATCTTAGGCCTAGCTTGGGGTCTGTTTCTCGCTGAAGTGCATAACTTGCGCCCGGTGGATTTGATATTAGCATCGGATTGTTTTTACGAGCCTGCTCAATTTGAAGAGGTTCTGTCTACGGTCGCTTATTTGTTGGACGGTTCTGACGGTCGGTTTTTGTGTGCTTACCAGGAACGCAGCGCCGACTGGTCCATTGAAGCTTTACTGAAGAAGTGGGGACTTAAAGGAGCTCAGATTGACCTGGATTCACTCACCGAGAGTACCGGAGTGGACTACCGGGCGTTGATTGGTGATCGAAGTTTGTATTTATTGGAGATAGTTTCTGCCTAGGTTATGGCAAGCACAGCCAGAGCAGCGCGCCTGTACGTAGGCAACCTCCCGTGGACAGTTGGGCATCGTCAACTAAGAGAATACTTTGCTCAATTCGGCCCCATCCAGAACGCTAGAGTAGTTTTTGACCAATCAACTGGTCTAAGCAAAGGTTACGGATTCATTGAATTTGTGTCACCATCTGCCGCAGCTAATGCTACAAACAAACAATCGCACACTTTAGAAGGTCTAAATCTGACTGTACAGCTTCAGAATAGCTAGATATCAAATTAATAACATAGAATAGAAAACATGGCTACAGGACTGCCAGCATATCCAGATTCAGACTTTTCTGATGAAGAGGTAACATCTTTAGACTTAACTTTCAACAAAGCTGCTGACCATTTGAATAAAATAGCCAACAAGCTTGATAATAATCAGCTTTTAGAGCTCTACGGGTTATACAAGCAAGGCATTGAAGGGAAATGTATAACACCCAAGCCCAGCTGGTTCGATGGACGGGGTCGTAGGAAATGGGAAGCCTGGAATGCCTTGGGAGACTTGCCAAAGGATGCGGCTAAAGAGAGATACATAGCGTTGATCCAGAAATATGACCCACATTCAGAACTAGGCTCACCGTCATCACCGGGTCCGAAGGAGGCCTGGGTGGCTGTGTCATCATTACAGAGACCACCAGAACCAGAGCTTGATCATGAGAACTTGTCAATACTGGAAGCGGCTAGAGAGGATCTTGGTTCAGTTGTGGCTGAAATGTTAGCTGAAAACCCTGATTTAAAAGACGAAAAGGATGCTGATGGTCTTACAGCTTTACATTGGGCCGCTGACCGTGATTCTACAAAAGCTTTACTAGCTGCTATAAAGGGAGGATGTCCTGTTGACGCAGTGGATGATGCTGGTCAAACGGCGTTACATTACGCTGCCTCTTGTGGCCATATTAATTCCACTAAAATTCTTGTAGATGCCGGAGCATCTTTGTTGAAAGATGAGGAAGGGAATACACCGTTAGATTTAGCTACAGATGAAGATGTTCAGAAGATTCTAGAAGGTGCTAGAAAGTAATGCCAGTTTTAGTTTGTATTTTTGGTTTTTAAATGTAGTTATTACTTGGAATAAAGTGAACTAATGAACACATTTCTTATCTGATTTCATGTAACCTTGAAGAGGCAAATAAATTCCAAAAGAAAAAAGAATTG
This sequence comes from Keiferia lycopersicella, assembly GCA_029255805.1. Lineage (NCBI taxonomy): Eukaryota > Metazoa > Arthropoda > Insecta > Lepidoptera > Gelechiidae > Keiferia > Keiferia lycopersicella. The sequence continues at coordinate 16,883,337 of JARACZ010000005.1, forward strand.
AGCCATGCATTAATTCAAGTTACATTATGTATGAAAATTTGTAAGTAGAGGTTTTATCCAGAAATGATTGGAAAACAATTGACAAACTAACTGCCCCACTGTAACTGTGGGAATATGATGTTTTCCTCTTTAAGTCACTTGAATCTATTAAACAAAAATTGCATCAAAATCCATTGTGTAGTTTTAAAGATTTAAGCATCCATTCGACGACTTCACTATACAGGGTGCAAGTGACGGTGTAACGAAAACTTAGCAGGCGTGCTCAGACCATTAAACTGAACAACTTTTTGCATGGGGGCTATGTTGGTAAACGTAAAATTTTTTTCGACCTTCCATACAAAATTTCCGATCAGTTGAGTGACTTTGTATGGGAACAAAAAATTTGTTTCGGTTCCCAGTATAGCAGCCATATAAAAAGTTGTTCAGTTTCATGGTCTGAGCACGCCTGGAAAGTTTTCGTTACACCGTCTCTTACACCCTGTATAGTATAAGCAAAGTCGCTTTTCGCGTCTATGTATGCTTAAATCTTTAAAACTACACAATGGATTTTGATGCAGTTTTTTTAAAGATTGCTTTAAGAGGAAGGTTCATATGTACAATACTTGCCCGGAAAACATAATTTCTACTGGAAAATAGCTAGTTGCTTTATAATATGTAGTGATATTATGTATACTACAACTATGTAGTGAAGTCTGTAAGTAAAGAGCACGATGTAGGTAGAGGTCAAATAAAATACAGTAGTGAGTGTGATATCACAACATGACTTTATTATAATTAAGTATTAAAAAAGTAGGTATAGTTTAGGAAATATAAATTGAGTAGATTCGACTATTGCACCAGGGCGAATCGGCTCAAATTATATTTCCTAAACTATACAAGCCTGCTTGAGTACAGTCGATCTCAGTCTGGCCGAGACACTTTGGACCGTTCTTATGCCGCGAGCATAAGGCCCCGGTCTCGAATATTGCGGGCAGCGGAGCGCCAGCGGCAGGATATTCTGCATACATTCAAATGGACCGGTTCCCGGAAACATCGGCGCGCGAGCGGGCAACGAGCGGCGCACTCCCTAGAAAAAATCGAGACCGGGGCCTTAGACTTTCATTCGCGATTTTAGTGTCAGGACGACGTGACCTCGACCGTACCAACTAACAACAGTCAACAGAACTATACAGGGTGTTAGGAAAAGTACTAACTTCCTTTCAACGGGTGAATCAGCCCATGAGACTGAACAACTTTCCCCGAGGAACATAGGTCGAAATATGAAAAAAAACTGACCTCACATACCTACCTACCTACATTTACGGAATCTGGTTCGTTTTTTTTTAAAGCGATTTAGTAACTTTCCTAACACCCTTTATATTTGTTATTAAAAAGAGATTATCAAGGCAAGCACTATAACTGAATTGTGATAACGTTCCTTATCTTGTGCTATCAGTAGCGCGCTAAGGTACCATTACAACTGTATTTTTCAACAACTATTCTTTGTAGGTATAACTTGACTTTTTAAAGAAACGATCCCGAAAGGGCAACATTATTGTTGACATCCCGCCCATTATGTCATATTATTTTATAGATATATAACCAATAATGTTGCCAATTCGGGATCGTCTTTTTATCTGATCGAGTATAGGTAACTGTACCTTTTATGTATTAATCGAACCTATTGCGATAGTAGGTATTAAGGTACCTAAAATTTATTTCAGCAAATTTACGACCACAACACATGAAACTGTGATGGAATGTCGTGACGCGGTTAAATTAATACATGGTTATTTTTTGTCAGTACAGAAACTTTGTAGGGTGTTTCTACTCATGATTCTGAACAACTTTTACTATGAAACTACTTGTGAAATCGCAAAACAATAAGTTTTCCATAGATAAGTTCATACCTACTCGGCAAAAATGTATGGAACATCTAATTTGTTTTTGCGATTTCGAAGGTGGCCCCATAGTAAAAGTTGCTCAGAATCATGAGTAGAAACATCCTACAAAGTTGGTGTACTGACAAAAAAATAACCCTGTATTTACCAGTCGAGGGGACATAAAAAGTTGTAATGGTAACTTTTTTGAGGCGCTGCCGACAGTACAGAGTTTTAGAGGGGCAAGAATTGTAAGGATATCTAACTAAACCAAATATCTATAGGATTTGTATTTGTATCATGTGGCTGACGATTTACCTAAACAATACTTTATTTAGAGGTAATCAAGTATGAGACGTGCGAATAAAGAAAGGATCTGTAAATGGCGGCCGATGTCATGCTTACTCTCTCCCACTGAGGCTCTGAATACCATGCGTTCATGCTCTCTCCCTCACACTTAGGTAACCGCCTAAAATCTCACACTTAGGTAAATGCCTATATAACTTGAAGCACATAAGTATTTAGAATGAAAACTATTATTCGAAACCCCTCAGTTAGATGTAAAAATATTTTTATATACTCGTATTTACAACATTAACACTAAATATTATGACTAAAACAAAATTATTCTAATCAATTTGCTAAAATAGAGCTTTTCATTATGGATAAGTAGATTATTTTCGTAGGCAGATATTTCTTAACAGAGTACTAATAAAAGTCAAGAATATACACAAATCACGCCTATATCCCTGGTGGGGCAGGCAGAGCGCCAACGACCGCAAAATTGCGGTCTTTATCCGACAATATTTCAGGGTCGTTTCAGATAAGTCATGTATCAAGTGACAAGTTGTCAGCCTGTCGCCTGAAATTGCAATACACATGAAACCCTCGAGTCCCTTACTCGGCTTCTACGACACCTACGGAAAAGAAATGGGGAGATGCTCTTCTAAGTCGGCAGCACAAAGTCGAGAGTATACTAGGGAAATGACACTTAGCTTAAGTGAACAACTTTAGTGTCCTTTAGAACTCTAGTGTACTATTAATTATTCTGTGCTCTAGTCCTCAACGGTCACAAAACAAACTGTCATGCAATTGAATTCATGAAAGGTGGCATTTTTGTGACATGAAGTTAATAGTAGATTACGTACTAAGGCATGTAAGCCATCAATAACAAGGTTGTTATTGATGTTACATCCGTGGTACGTATACTGCTTTACATATCGAATGAAAAGTGAGTAAAATAAAGCGATAAATTCATGAAAACGATCCATAAATTATGATTGTATCGTCTGGTATTCAAATTGCACCAATAAACATTTTTTCTATGATTGAAAAATATTGAATTAATATGAAAGAAAAGTATCCTAACATATAGTAGAAACTTTTTTGATCGTAGGGATATTAGTAATTTTTACTTTTGTTATTGTATTATTGAGTAATAATTCGACAAACTCATTTTTTGAGGTTATACAAATACAGATAAAAATATAATTCCTGCGTTCAAGCAACACAATTCGTAGCGGCCAGTTCGAAATTTAAAATCGTATACAACTAATCGGTGCAACTCCTATTAAAAATAAGAAGAAATTGATTTTAACTTTTTAATTGCCGCGATTCTATTGGTCCTTTTTTAGTTCCATATTTAAAATTACTTACAGGCTTAGTTTCAAAACCTCGCCTGTAAGTTGAACTTACAGGTCGTGTTTTTGTCAGTAATGACCTACTTTCAGAGCATGAGATATGTAATAGTAGATTACGTGCTGAGGTATGTAAGCTATCAATAACAACCGAGGTTTTTTAACGCCCGAGCGGAGCGAGGGCGGTACCTTTCCGAGGTTGTTATTGATGTTACATCCGTGGTACGTATACTGCTTTACATATCGAATAAAAAGTGAGTAAAATAATGCGATAAATACAAGAAAACGATCCATAAATTATGATTGTATCGTCTGCTATTCAAATTGCACCACTAACCTTTTTTTCTATGATTGAAAAATATTGAATTAATATGAAAGAAAAGTATCCCAACATACAGTAGACATTTTCCTGATCGTAGAGATATTAGTCATTTTTACTTTTGCTATAGTAATATTGAGTAATAATTCGACAAACTCATTTATTGAGGTTATAAAAATACAGATAAAAATATAATTCCTGCGTTCAAGCAACACAATTCGTAGCGGCCAGTTCGAAATTTAAAATCGTATACAACTAATCGGTGCAACTCCTATTAAAAATAAGAAGAAATTGATTTTAACTTTTTAATTGCCGCGATTCTATTGGTCCTTTTTTAGTTCCATATTTAAAATTACTTACAGGCTTAGTTTCAAAACCTCGCCTGTAAGTTGAACTTACAGGTCGTGTTTTTGTCAGTAATGACCTACTTTCAGAGCATGAGATATGTAATAGTAGATTACGTGCTGAGGTATGTAAGCTATCAATAACAACCGAGGTTTTTTAACGCCCGAGCGGAGCGAGGGCGGTACCTTTCCGAGGTTGTTATTGATGTTACATCCGTGGTACGTATACTGCTTTACATATCGAATAAAAAGTGAGTAAAATAATGCGATAAATACAAGAAAACGATCCATAAATTATGATTGTATCGTCTGCTATTCAAATTGCACCACTAACCTTTTTTTCTATGATTGAAAAATATTGAATTAATATGAAAGAAAAGTATCCCAACATACAGTAGACATTTTCCTGATCGTAGAGATATTAGTCATTTTTACTTTTGCTATAGTAATATTGAGTAATAATTCGACAAACTCATTTATTGAGGTTATAAAAATACAGATAAAAATATAATTCCTGCGTTCAAGCAACACAATTCGTAGCGGCCAGTTCGAAATTTAAAATCGTATACAACCAATTGGACGCAACTCCTATTAAAAATAAGAAGAAATTTATTTTAACTTTTTAATTGCCGCGATTCTATTGGTCCTTTTTTAGTTCCATATTTAAAATTACTTACAGGCTTAGTTTCAAAACCTCGCCTGTAAGTTGAACTTACAGGTCGTGTTTTTGTCAGTAATGACCTACTTTCAGAGCATGAGATATGTAATAGTAGATTACGTGCTGAGGTATGTAAGCTATCAACAACAACCGAGGTTTTTTAACGCCCGAGCGGAGCGAGGGCGGTACCTTTCCGAGGTTGTTATTGATGTTACATCCGTGGTACGTATACTGCTTTACATATCGAATGAAAAAAGAGTAAAATAAAGCGATAAATACAAGAAAACGATCCATAAATGATGATTGTATCGTCTGCTATTCAAATTGCACCACTAAACTTTTTTTTCTATGATTGAAAAATATTGAATTAATATGAAAGAAAAATATCTTAACATAAAGTAGACATTTTTCTGATCGTAGGGATATTAGTAATTTTTACTTTTGTCATTGTAATATTGAGTAATAATTCGACAAACTCATTTATTGAGGTTATAAAAATACAGATTAAAAATATAATTCCTGCGTTCAAGCAGCACAATTCGTAGCGGCCAGTTCGAAATTTAAAATCGTATACAAGTAATTGATGCAACTCCTATAAAAAAAAAGAAGTAATTGATTTTAACTTTTTAATTGCCGCGATTCTATTGGTTCTTTTTCTAGTTCCATATTTAAAATTACTTACAGGCTTAGTTTTAAAACCTCGCCTGTAAGTTGAACTTACAGGTCGTGTTTTTTGTCAGTAATGACCTACTTTCAGAGCATGAGATATGTAAAATAATTATAATGTTCTTTCAAGGTGGTAGATGACTAAAAAATCAAATTAATTAGTTCGACTTTCAGATTTTAAAAAAATGCTTATAGGATTTTCTAAACAAATTATTACGATAGACAGTGTTGAAATCGCGCGTGGCGTCACGCCTATGTAAGATTTTTACGTAACTCCTGAACTTTTAATACAACTTCGATAAGTAGTCATTATCTTTGTATTGACATATTAAAAAAAATCTTTACCAACATTTTCTATAATGTATATTACGTACCGAATGGATAATTGCTTATTTTTTACCCAGTCATCTACCCAATTTTCATCATTCACTCATAGAATCGATCAAACAGCATTGGTGAAAAAACACGAAAAGTCAGCATAAAATATGAATTCACGGGCCGGTTTCGTGCCGCACGGGCCTTCAGAATAGCGTGGTAGGTAAATAATTAATACTTTGTTAATACCAGCTGTGTTGTATATACAGGGTGTTAGGATAAGTACTAAGTATCATTCAAGGGATGAACCAGGCCAACTGAACAACTTTCCCCAAGGAACATAGGTCGAAAAAAGATTAAATTTTAGACCTCCCATACAAAATGTACCAGCCGGCTGAGTCAGTTTGTGTGAGGTCAACTTTTTAAAAAAATATTTTGACCTGTTTCTTGGGGAAAGTTGTTCTTTTTCATGGGAAGTCAGTACCTTTCCTAACACCCTGTATAGTGTATAAATCATAAAAAGCTAACTATAAGGGCTACCAGAAATAGTTCCCTGCTAACATGATAGAAAATATACTTATAACTTATTTCCAGTTAATTAGTTCAAGGTTGGCCAACTAATTCGCCAGCCGGGCCACAGTTTTAACCATTGTAGTACCTATACTTGACTGTAAAACTTGACCAATCAGTTTTGTTGATCGGCCATACAAAGTTAGTTCAATTAGTAGGTATAAAAATACTTAATATTATCTAGCAGTAACATTCTGAGAATACGAGGCATAAAATTCTTCGTTATTCTAAAGGTGAAACTACACTGTGACTGCACTCGAATGGGAATCTTTCTAGCGTACATAGATGGCGCTGAGCTAAATTGAAAAAAAATATATATTTACAAGGAAATGTATTTTGTCTAGTTGAGTAACAATACAGGGCCATTTTTTTGTCATTAGGCACATTAAGTTTGTAGGGCGTTTCTGCTCATGATCTGAACAACTTTTACTATGGGTCCACTTGCGAATTAGCAAAATAAAAAAATATATGTTTCATAAATATTTTTTATAACAGATATGAAATTTTCGATGGAACACCCAATTTTTTTTAGTTGCCCAAAAGTAAAAGTTGTTCAGAATCATGAGTGGAAACACCTTACAAAGTGAAAGTATTGACTAAAAAATAACCCTGAATAACTCAAATGTCAAAATTTCAACCAAGCGCAACGCCATCTGGTATGGCATCATAAACTAGTTCAAGATCTGTCAGATACAATTAGTAGAAAAGTCCCCATTGCACTGTAGTGTAATCATATTGCAGTTTCACTTTTACTTGCGAATATACAGGGTGTAAAAAAATTAGCTCTAAATATTTTAATCGATGAACCAGCCCATGAAACTTTTCAACTTTTCCCAAGGAACTTAAAACGTCATGAACGAATAATTTGGACCTCCCATACAAAATTACAGATATATCTAGTTAATTTGTATGGAAGGTCCAAAACATTTTCTCGTATTTGGACCTATGTTTCTTGAAGAAAGTTTTTCAGTTTCATGTGCTGATTCACCCCTTAAAACATTTTTAGCGAATATTTTACTCCATATAAGCCACTGCCACCAACCAGCAATAGCGATCGTTGTCATTCATTACCATTACCACTGTACTCGTACTTTAGATAGCGATATATCGTTTTCCTCAGTATGTGAATTGAGCTTGTATCCCTATACTCAAGCGATATGCATATCGTATACATTTACTGAGGAAAACGATATATCGCTATCTAAAGTACGAGTACAGTGGTAGTGAATGTCAACGATCGCTATTGCCGACGTGATGCCGGCTTAGAATAGCATGACCCACATCCTTCCCGCGGGTGTCGTAAGAGGCGACTTAGGGACTCGAGAGTGTTGGTGTATTACAATTTTTAGGCGACAGGCTGACAACCTGTCACTATAGTGATACACATGTTTTCTGAAACAACCTTGAAAAACAACCCTCAAAAATGTAAGACGTGGCGATAGCGACCGTATTCTTACGGCCGTTAACGCTCTGCCTGCCCCGCAAGGGATAAAAGCGTCATGTATGTATGCTATGCTATTGCCATGCTAAAGCAGTATAGATAACTGTTCAGTTAGCGTCTTTGGCGTCTTTAGTACCGGTGTCGGCGTTGGTGTCGAGCTGCTTGAGCAGGCGGAAGAGCGCGGCCGCCTCGCGGATGCGGCTGAACTCCACGCAGAACGCCTCCACTTCTATGAATAGCTCCTGTAACAACATAATACATACATTCACACTCATTATTATTAAGACTATTATTATATTATGTATTATTAAATGCACGCCTCTCTATCATATTTGTATACCAATTCATATCAAATTGGTTAAATGTGTGTGACTATTAGTTTGTAAACCACCATCGATGTATGACCACATTTACTACAAATAAATATTATTATTCTTATTCTCAGGCAAAAAAAAAACAGTTCTTTTCACCCGTATTGGTCAAAATAAACAGTACTTTTCACCTGTATTGGTCATAACAAACAGTTCTTTTCACCTGTAATAGTCATAACAAACAGTTCTTTTCACCTGTATTGGTCATAACAAACAGTTCTTTTCACCTGTAATAGTCATAACAAACAGTTCTTTTCACCTGTAATAGTCATAACAAACAGTTCTTTTCACCTGTAATAGTCATAACAAACAGTTCTTTTCACCTGTAATAGTCATAACAAACAGTTCTTTTCACCTGTAATAGTCATAACAAACAGTTCTTTTCACCTGTAATAGTCATAACAAACAGTTCTTTTCACCTGTAATAGTCATAACAAACAGTTCTTTACACCTGTAATAGTCACAACAAACAGTTCTTTACACCTGTAATGGCCAAAACAAAATAAACAGTGTTTTCTACTGTAGTAGCCAAAATAAACAGCACTTAAAATATTGTGTACAAAGTTCGAAGTTAAGGTTGCCTGGTAGAGAATGCTACCTAGCATAAAGGCCACCTTGTTGTACTGCTTCCTTTGTTTGTGTTTTCTATATGTTGTTACATTTACGTGCAATAAAAAATTTTGTTATGTTAAATTGTAAACAAATGTTAATAGTTGTCAAGCTTCACGTCGTCGCTACCTTAACGTTAATGATCTTGTTCCTGATGAGGCTCTGCATGAAGACGCATACGAGCCGGTTCTACATGTACCAAGTTACCTGATTGTAGTGGACCGTTGAAAAGTCTGACCCTAGGGTCCATAGAATAGTTGGACGACTTTGTGTCCCATACGAAATAGATTACCTATATGACGGTTACGACATAATACAGGTTTTAGAAATTACATATTGTTTAAAAATAAAATAGTTGTTTTAAAGCTATAGACGTGAAAACAAACAGTTTTTTTCACCTGTAATAGTCAAAACAAACAGTACTTTACACCTTTAATGATCAAAACAAACAATTCCTTTCAACTATAATGAGCAGTAGTTTTGAAGCTGTTCTTTACTTTATCAGTAATGAGCAGTAGTTCGCAAGCTGTTGGTTACCTTGACGTTGATGATCTTGTTCCTGATGAGGCTCTGCAGGAAGACGCACACGAGCCGCACGAGCCGGTTCTGCATGTAGCGGTCGCGGATGGTCTCGCACGTCGAGATGCAGTTGCTTATGTACAGGTGGACGAACTCCACCGGCAGGTCTACTGATGTTGTTAGCCTAGGAAATCAAATAGAATATAAGTATATGGCGGGTGACAGGAAGTAACCAGGTGGTGTCGGGAAAAGGGTAGCTACCCGCGTGACCGGGTGTTGTGGGGACCGACGGGTCCACCTGGATTAGATTAGAATTTGTATATATGCGTTGCGCGGTGAACACTTCGATACCGCGTTTCAGGCCCATTGTTGTGTTACGTGGCGCCATCTCTCCGATATGTTGAGAACTCCTGTTGCGTCTTGTATGCTTGTCAACCACTTGAGTGAGCTTCATCTTGTAGCCACCAGAGGTCTCTACAAGTATCTATATTTCAATTTCAGCTATCAATTGTCGATAAATTACTGTTTCGTACTGGTATTTCAATTAGCATTTTTTGTACGTTCAGAGCAGTGATGTAGGTTTAGATTAGCATCACCACGTTTTTATCCGAGGTAGTTAAAGGCGGCTAAGAGATGAATTCAGGAAATAGACAGCAGCATTTTAGTGAATATCTACAACACCTGGCTTGCTCATGGTGAGTATGGAGGCTAGATTACTTAGAAGAAGTAAATAAATATTGTAACAGATATAACTATTTAAAAACAGAAGTACCTATTGACAATTGTAAGCTTACCTATTGACAACCTCCATGGATTATATTGACGACCGATGTGGCGCAGTGGTAGTGCGACTGCCTCTGACGCTGAAGGTTCCGGGTTCGATTATCGGTGGGTCAGTCACAAAGTTGATATTTGTTAGGACATTGCAAGTTGAACCACCCAACTGTCCGTAAGTAAGATGGTTCCGTGTTTCGGATGGCACGTTAAGCCGTAGGTCCCGGTTGCTGTCTATGATCACTTAGACGGCGATCGTTACACAACCATGTCAGAAGCCTGCTACTCGCAGAAGGCGGTTGAAAAATTCTGACACTAGGGTTAATCGGGTCGTTGGACGACTCGGTGTCCCACACGAAAAGAGAAGAGAGACCTCCATGGAATAGCTTACCTATTGACAACCTCCATGGAGTGCAGTGACATCTCCATATTGACCAGCACGGAGAAGTACTCGGTGATGTGTTGCGAGTGTATCAGCTTGAGCAGCACCGATATAGCTACCAGCGGGTTGTTTTCCACCAGGTCTGGTAGCTGGGGACAAACACAATTAGATCATTGATACAATTCGGACGACAAAGATATGCAATTAGATCATTGATAGAATTTGGTTGTGGACTGGGTCATTAATAAAATACAAAGTCCAAAAATATTAGCTGCAAATATTTTAAAGGGTGAACCAGCCCATGAAACTGAACAACTTTCCCTAAGGAACATGGATCGAATGTGAAAAAGAGATTGGACCTCCCATACAAAAAATAGAAGCCAGGCGATTCAACCTGTATAGGAGGTCCAAAATTTTTTTTCAGCTTCCGACCTATGTTCCTTGGGGAAAGTTGTTCAGTTTAATGGGCTGATTCACCCATTAAAATATTTGCAGCAATTTTTTTTACACTTTGTATAAAAGTTGTACGCTTAAAGCTATTGTCCATAAATACTACGGACTTCATTAATCATTTTTCTAAATATTCAACGTTTGAATTGAGCAACAGAAAAATTATATAAAAGCAAGTGTTCTGACGCCATCCAAAATAGCACCCGTTCACTCGTTCATGTTGTAAGATTTGTAGTTATTGAAACGAAAAATACTCTGTCAAGTTTTGCCGGGTAGCGTATTTCATTTGCACTTTTTACTGCACCTTCCAGCAGTCAAAACAACAATAATTTTGATAGTCAAAACCGTTCAGTAGAAAAATGCTCAATTCGCAAAATGTCCCTTTGGGGCTAAACTAATTAATTCTCAGTACATCCAATTTTAATTTTATTAATATCTAACTAAAATGTTTGTAATTTATTGCTTTTTATTGTAACAAATGTAAAAATCAAAGGATGTATATGTAAATTTTGCGAATAGGACATTATCATACCTTCTTTCTCTAGACGGAGACTTTACTTAGATTTAATTTTCTTTTTCAAAATACTTAATGGTACAATAAATTGTCCAAACCTCTTACAAAACATTGACTTTTATATCCCAAAATATTCCCTTCGTCCGCGAGCATTATTCTTTGTGAGAAGGGCTCGAAATAATTATGCTCGACATACGTTTTTCAGACGAGTAAGTTCTTTTTATAATAATAACTTAAGTAGTATTGATCCATTTCACGATTCTTTGTATAAGATCAAAAAACAGATAAAACATAAACTTTTGTAACTTTTGTTAACTCTTCGTTGTTCTGCATAACACAATATTTACAAAATTGTTTATTCTTTGTTAACTATAAACATAATAAGTCATAACCATTTGCTCCCATAATTCAATATTGTTATATTCTTTTATGGACCTCCAGGTCTTTTATCAAAATATGTTTGTATTTTCTTTTGCATGCATGACTGTATGTGTCCTAAATAAATAAATAAATTATGCGGATTAGACATTTTGCGAATAGGACAATTTCCGAATGAGACATTATGCGAATCGGACATTTTGCTACTTCTTACCTGGTACGGAGTTACTCCAATCTCATACACAATATTAGGTTCTTGGTCGAGTATGGCCAGCAGTCTCTGCTGGTGCGTCACGCTGAGGGCTCCCTTCAGAGCCAGTTGTGTCAATTCCTTTGCCTCCGTTACTATATTCTGTGGTTCCTTGTTATCTTCGGGTTTCTTCTCGTCCTGCTTGTCCGGGGTGGGTGGTTTAGGGGTGGGCGGTTTGGGGGTTGGTGGGGCGGGGGTCGGGGTCGGTGCTTGGGTTGGTAGGGGTTTCTTTTCTTCTGGTTGCTGCTGAAGAAATGAAGTTGATAGATATTTGAGCGCCATAAAAAGACAGAGCTTTTTTAAAATAAAGGGAAACGCCTTCAAAGAACATGCAAAAGTGCGAATCTCCTTTTTTTGTCGGTTGTTATGTCTAAAATCTTCCCCTAAGTCTGATAAATCTAACCTAACATAAGAACCGCATCAAAATTGGTTCAGTCAAACGCGAAATGTTCGCGTTTTTAAAGCACGGATGCAGCCGCAGGGCTCGCTTCAATTTATTTATGGCGTTAAACATTTTCTGAATATTTTACGATTGTCTGATAGATAACACAAATCTCTATGCAGAATGTTAACGACAGTAAAATTACGGTCATTATCGCCACGTTACGTTCGACAACTAGTTGAGGGGCGTTTCAGATAAGTCGTGTATCTAGTAGGTAGTATGTTGGTTGGACACATGAATCCTTCGAGTCCCTTAGTCGCCTCTTTACGACATCCACGGGAAAGAAATGAGGTCTTTTTCTTCTTCTCGTGTCAATGTACGTTTCCCAACGCTATAATTGTATACAAAAAATATTAAATTAGTGACTGCCAGTACTTGGCTACAGCTTCTGCTGCAGGCCTGGCCGCATTGAGGTCCTCCTGCGTGCAGGCAACGGGGAGGTTTGGGCAAACAAGCAGATAACACATCCTTTGCGTATCTCCACAGACACAGATTCTAAGCGGGCATCAGACGGCATATAAATAAATATAGTTATAAAGCGTGTCTAACTTTGTTAACCTTAGCCTTGTTCGGCTGGGCGGCGTTCCGTTTGACGCTCTTGTTGTCTTGTTGCCGCAGCCCCACCAGCCCCTCCACCTCCGTGTCGTATAAAGGAATGTACGCGCCGCGGTTCACCAGGTTCTTCCATACCGCCTGAAACAAATGTCAATTGTTATAAACCATTTAAGGTGTAAAAAAAAATTATGTAAGGTGTAAAAATATTACGACTTTCTTACTGACAATCGGTTGGTTCAGCCTGCAATGTCCTAAACAGAATGGGTAGAAATTCAACTGATAAATATCAACTTTGTGAGTGACCCACCAAGAATATAATTCGGAACCCTCTGCGTCAAAGAGAGTTGCACTACCACTACCATTGAGCCATATCGATCGTCAAATCGTTCTACAATATTGATTTTGTATGATGATAAGGAAGAGATTTTTCCTATGTCTGTCTCCACACATATCTATCTATAGTATGTATCGTAGGATGCAAGACGCCAAGCTAACATGGGGCTGGGCCAGACATATTTGTCAGATGCACCAGGAACGTTGGGCAAAGATCGTCACTGAAAAATGGGTCCGTCAAAACAGGTCCAGACATAGAGGAAGATCCCTAGGGAGAAAAAGGAGACGGTTGCATTAAACCGCAAGGAGTGGAAGATTGCGGGGGTGGCCTTTGTCCAGCAGTGGGATCAATTGACCTAAATAATAATGTCTCCACACACTGACCTCATCAGAGAAAGCGATCTCGGTGGGGTCCAACATGAACGTGGGTGGGGGTATCGGTCCGGAGGCCTTCAATGTCTTGTGTAGCGGCATGTACTCGTTGGACATCAGGGCTTCCAGTAGCTCCTTCATGGCCATACGGTTTGGGGGACTACTGGAAAAAAAAAAATTAAAAACAAACTTATTTGACACAAAAAACCTAACAAATTGTTTTTACATCTGCCAAACTTTAACAAAGTTTGTCGGAAGTAAGTAAATGCTCCTATTAAACTAGGTTTGAAAGATTTTGTTTTTTCTATGAGATTATTTTGCCTTTGCTCTGCTCAACATAAATGCAAAATTTTTTTTACTAAATTCAAAAACAGGGTCATTATTATCAACAGCCCACATCAGCCCACTGCTGGGCAAAGGCCTCTTCTTTCTCACGCCAGTTATGACTTAAAAAACAGGACAAGAACCTTTTACTTCTATGTTACCTGCATGGCTAACATGCATGCCACGACATATTTTGTCGTTTCTTATGCACACAATGTCACTATGGAAAACTGCGTAACTTATTCGCAGTGAAGTAAGCTGCAGAAGGCATATTGCGGTGACAAAATTTTATCGTGGCACGCATGTTAGCAATGCAGATTGGGTTACACAAAGACTACACCCTGTAAATAATTGTTTCCTTTCTTCCCTTGTGTGCAATGTACTATTTCCGTGTGCTGCTGGTTCAGAATAGCATCATCACATTTCTACGCAGTCATCCTAAATGCGACTAAGGGATGAATCAGTCAGTCACCATATAATACATTCACCAATCCGCCTGCCCAGTGTAATAAGTATGGGAAATGTAAGGTGTAAAAACATTAGCTGCAAATATTAAAGGGGTGAACCAGCCAATGAAACTGGACAACTTTCCTCAAGGAACGCAGATTGAAATAATAAAACAAATTTTGAACCTCCATACACATTGACTTGTTCAGCTAATACATTCTGTATGGGTGGTTCACATTTTTTTTTATATTTCGACCTTAATTTCTTGGGGAAAGTTGTTCAGCTTCATGAACTGGTTCACGCCTTAAAATATTGCAGTTGATTTTTAATCTTTTTTAATTTAATTTTTTTCCTGTACAACTTGGGCGTGTCCCATGTCCAAAAGTGGAATGTGAAAACCGTAAAGTAAGAAGAAGTTACCCACATAGCATCACTGCAATTCTTCCCACGGGTGATGTAAGAGGCAACTGAGGGACTTGTTTCATGTACAATTATTCAAGAGGTTTTATGTTTTTATTGTAGAAAAAGGCTGGTTGTGTGATGCCGGCTTAGAATAGCATAACCCCATCTCTTTCCGCGGGCTACTAGGGGACTCGAGGGTTTCATTTCTTTTCTTTAGGCGACAGGTGTCACTGTAGTGATAACCTTTCACTACAGTGACAAACCTTTCACTACAAATCATCTGAAAGGGCCTTCAATACTTGTCAGATGTGGCGACAATGACTGTACTTTAGCGAACGTTAACGCTCTGCTTACCCCGCAAGGCATAAAGGCGTGATATATGTATGTGTTAGTTACCCATCATTGAATGGTATCAGCGCAGGCGCCGTGGCGCGCGCCATTGAGCTCATTTCAGAGACTCGGTCGGCGACTAGAGCTTGCAGCGGAGTGTAGTCAAACTCCAGCTCTTTGGGAGACACTTCCGTCATCATCACCTGCTTGGCCGACTTCTTCATCACCTGGCAATCATTATTTGGATGTAAATATCTGGACAGCCAGTCCAAAAGTGTGGCAAATCTTTGGTCAGATGAGGTTTGATTTGCCTCTACACGCAAAGAAGAATATTTTATTGAATAGTAATTTATAACTTTAATTTATTCTTAACTCAACAAAATTATAACTATAGATACACTAATCTGTCTAATACACCATATTCACATTGTTATGGGAATCCTACTAAAAAAGTTCAATATGTGACCATCATTCTCCTTGCCTTATCCCGTTCTGACAGGGTTGGCTACCACTAAATGCTAGTTAAAATAACCTCGCGTACATTGTCAGTCAGCTGTTCGTAAATTTTGTATGGGAGGTCAAAAATTTTTTTTTCATAATGAGCAATGGGCCCATAGTAAAAATTGTTCATACAATGTACTAAAAAACATATTGAATTTATTGCATTTCTTCCTAAACATGGTGTATCTTTGAAGAGGTCAACTACATACTAAAACTGTAAATGTAATTTACTTTTTGTAACTGTAATTTTAACTTTGAAAACCTGTCACTATAGTGATACATACACATGTTTTCTAAACAAACTTGGAAAACAATCCTCAAAAGTGTCAGATGTGGCAATAGTGGCTATATTCTTAGGGCCACTATCACTCTGCCTACCCCGCAAGGGATAAAGGCGTGATATATGTATGAAAACCTTAAAAATGGGAAACCAGCAATTACCCATTTATTTAGGAATGTTGTAATGTTGTCAAGCAATTAGTAGTCAATTAGTCACCCACAAAATAATTCCCACATTTGCTTAAAATTTTAAACTTACATCTTTGGCATTAACAGGCAGGAATCCATGAAGCTGCCCAATGAAGAGCCTCTCCTGCGGCGCCAGCGGCAGCAGGCCAGGTTTCCCTTCCAGCAGATGCACAAACAATGATGCAAAAGGATTGTCCAGCTTGTAGATGTCAAACAGCAGCGCCAGCGCCACCACGCGCTGCCCGGGGAGGGACAGGTCCCCGCCAGTGATCAGCGATGATAGTAGCAGGCATACTGACATATAAAAAAAATTAAATACCACGTTCAATGACTTACGAACTGTAGGGACAATTTTTTGCTACTTACGGTTGAAATGCTCGGTTTTCGGAAACCTCTTCTGCACTTGAGCACATATCGAGTCTAATGTCTGTGAATCGACCGTCTGCTCCGAAAATAAACTGCAAGAAATTTAAAATTGTTTGATAACAACAAAGAGTTAGGTTATAATAACAAAGGTAAAAATTACTTACTCTAGTATGTATTTGCTGTTTTCATTAATTAGTTGTTGCGACATAATTGTCGCCAATCCTTTTTCAGAGCGTGGAAATTATTTATTTCGCTAAAAACAAACAAACAAAATGCAAACGAAACATCGAACACAAACGCACAAACTTCAAACAAAATTTAATGATTCAACTTTAGTGCTGTACATGTTCCACCACTCGCATGATTTAAATCGATCGATTTAGATGTAGCTCCAGTAAGTGCAAAAAAAATAATCGTACGATTAAAGAAAGGATCTGTAAATAACGGCGGATATTTGAGTGTAAGGGAGAAAGCATGAACGCTTGGTATACGTAAAAATTGTAAAAGCCCTTGAGAAAAGTAAAGAAAGGCAGCATGACAATCAGACGCCATTAACAGTGCCGCAAAAAAGAGTAGAAAGTAAATAAAATGGAACAAAAAAATTTCTATGAAAAATTGTTGCCATATTTAAGCGTTATCTGTCAGATTTGACAGATTGCTAAGAAAGTGGCGCCCTCATTTTTTGTCTACTCTTTTTTGCTGGACTGTACAGTTCCTTTTTTTATTCGCATGACTAAGTAGTGATTGACGATTTTTTGAACCGATAGCAACACACGTCCGAACGAATTTCGGATTGAGTGAGAGATTAAATAAAACTGCTAACGGTAATAAAATTTCTTGGTTAATGTAAGGATATGCCATAAAACAATAAAAACTGAACTAAACTAAACTACATTTGAATATTTTGTAGTAGTCTCATAGTACCATCTCCGAATGTCTCCCTTTTTCAGTTTTTACTATTTTATGGCAAATCCTTACATAAACTAAGAAATTTGAATACCTTCACCTGAGGAGTATTAAATTGTCTAATTAACGCAATTTATTTCACTAAGCATGATTTTTCACATGACTCTAATTCATTGCTCTCCAGTATTAGCTGCAAATATTTTAATGAGTGAATCAGCCTATGAAACTAATAAACAAGTTTCCCCAAGAAACAGGTCAAAATTTATGAAAAATTTTTGGACCTCCCATACAAATTGTCTTGGTCGGTCGGTAATTTTATATAGGGATCCAAATTGTTTTTCAAATTTTGATAAACTAAGTTTTTGTACCCTGTATTGTATATACAAAGAGGGTCTGACTGTAGTAGCAAATGTAAAAAACCAGGGTTCTAAGTCTGCTAAATAAAAATCGTTTCAGTTGGATGTCGATTGGATCTCAGTTGGATG
This sequence comes from Keiferia lycopersicella, assembly GCA_029255805.1. Classification (NCBI taxonomy): domain Eukaryota; kingdom Metazoa; phylum Arthropoda; class Insecta; order Lepidoptera; family Gelechiidae; genus Keiferia; species Keiferia lycopersicella. Next base: position 16,901,324 of record JARACZ010000005.1, read on the forward strand.
ATTTTGGTAGTTTCGTAGTGTGGTATCAGTTTGAAGTATAGAAAAATCACAAAGACAATGTAATCACAGTTGAGTTTCGAAGGCGTTACAATGACAAAAAATAGCAGACTTGGGGACTAAGGCCCGGCTAAACTGCACAAGACGCAGGATGGCCCTATTATACGCAAAGAATTTCAGCGTCATGGGCTGCTTTTGCTCACACTCTAATAAGTTTCGAGGAATTGGGTGGTCTTAATGTGTTTAGTGTTATTTACAAAGGACACAAGAAAAAATGATAACTACAGTGAGAACAACATTAATAAGTACATTATACATTCTGGATAGTGGGTGAAACCGCTGGCAGGTGGCTAGTATAGGATTGTGGATTACTCAGCTAAAATAGCAACAGTACCATATTAGAAGAGGGTATGCAATGTACTAGGGTATAAAATTAGACCGTAATAAACAAAACGATATATCTCATCAAAATCTAAGAACAAACTCACATACAAGAATCAGATGGTGTGCATCATTTATTGTACAATTCTTTTCATGAGTCAAGATGCTTACCTACTGGCTGAGACTAAGTTGCAGAGCCTTGAACACCGTCGTAAAGTAGCATGCATGTCGGTATTCTATGGGATACATTTCGGAGAGTGTGCTCTACCTCGATACCTGTACCTCGTTTTTTGAAACTACAGGCTACAATTCTACAGGTGAAATTCGATGTACATTGCGTAGCGGATCAAAAATCCTGGTTTTATAATGTCCCACCGGCTACGCAATGTACGTCGCATTTCACCTGTAGAATTGTAGCTTGTAGCTTCGTTGCATAGGCCACTGATACCCCCTTCCCCATTCCATCTCCGGGGATCGAGGCGCCGACTGGGGTTCCACCCTTATGTTGTAGATATACCTCTGACCCGCACTAAGCGTTTCGCTTCAACTTTTATCATGCGTACGGTTAAAGAGTGGAATTCCCTGCCGGCGGATCTTTTTCCGGAACAATATAACTTGGGCCTTTTTAAGGCAAGAGTGAATAGGCATTATCTAGGCAAGCATGTACCATCTTCGTCTGCATCTCCACTTACCACCAGGTGAGATGGCAGACAAATGCGGGCCTATTACATATAAAATATATATATATCATTTTCGTAGCTCTTGTATTGAATTAATTATTTTTTTAATCTACCAACCAATAAAAAGTACGAATGAACTCACAAAAAAGTACACAAGTACAATAATGCAGTAAATTAATCACACCAGTAGCTGACATCCATATGACTTTTCATAAAAGAAATACGTCTACGACAAGTCTACAAAAACAATTCATTGACCGACACCGTTATCGAACAGATTTATTCAAACAAAGCGAATAATAATTTGAACTTCGAATGACTCCGCTCCGCTGCGTTGAGTTATCACCGTAGCGCTAATTGCTGGTGCTCGCATCTTTATCGCGCTCATTTCTCGGCTTGATATGATAAGATAACCAGTCATATGGCTCGCGTAGAGCCACATACATCGAACTACAAAAATATTGTTCAGAAAGACTCGTAAATAGCTTCTAATAAGTATAAAAACATCCGGAGAATCAGTGGTTGTGAAAAGGAAGTCAAGTGATGGTGCAGTGTGTGGGACATACGTTGCCGAATTGGAATGAGAGATAGGATTGCAGTGATGCATAACGTCAGGCCGTTGGAGGTAACCTCCATGTCCTCGGACCCTTATCGCTCGAGGTCCGCCTCGTTGTCCGCCTGGCATGGAGTCAATACTGCCCGTAGGACCCCAAGACCGGCACCCAGATATTCGTTGCAAGTTTCGGTAAGTTAATGTTTGAGAATTCCAATGTAAAGACAAAGATAAAGATAACAGGGTATATCATGTTGTAAATTAAAGTGCAGAGATGGCCGGAAAAGATAAAAATATCATCTTTAGGTTTTTTGATCAGTTTCTTGGATAGGAAGTTTCTGCGTTGTATGTTTACTTTAATTATTATATTATGAATGATAGTGGTTTTTACTTTAAGTATATAAAGATTATTGAATTTTATCTAATATCAAGAAATATGAATGACATCAGAAGTAGGGATACCAAACACACTCCAGCAAACAACGGTCATTAATTTAATAAATGTTCTTTTCATGCCATTAAAAACTCTAATTAATTTACTGAGGCTTTTGATTATGAATGAGACACCTAAGTACTATTATTAAATTACTCGTAATGTTTCGCCATTCGGAATGGAATCTTTATGTGATACTTTTATTAATCATTTGAATTAAAGTTGGTCATTGCTAAGTTGTGGTCTATGAATATAAAATAGGGATTTTAAAAATCGGCCTGTGCGAGTAGGACATGCGTACGATAAGTGCCGTAACGTAACAGTATATTTTTTAGTATTTGTTGTTACATACCGAAACAAATGTAATAATAACGTTATTTTGAGTCAGCCCCCTTAGTTTTTATTTTATTCAACTTTTTAGTAGGTACTTGTTGGTTGTTATAGCGGTAACGGAAATAGGTACATACTCACACCACTAGTGAAAATTTCAACATTCTAATTATCAAGTTTTATGAGACACAGGTTGATTAGTTATTACTAACAGGGTCCCGTTTCAACAGTTTGGGTCATAGTTTGGGTGCAGCACCCGGACGCGTTAGTACAAACCGGACTACAGCACAGACAGGGTAATGTCTGTGTATATGATGGGCGTAAGTCTCACGACGACGCCTGGTTCTCTGGTCTCGCCAACAAAAGGCAAAAACGACACCTAAACATGCATGTTCCAGTCTATAATACCACCTTCACTTGTAGAGCGTGCGGAAAGTCATGCCGCTCCCGCATTGGCTTATATAGCCACGAAAAGTCTTGCCTCAGACACTGATTAAATCGTCTGTCACAGACGTGTGAGGCCAATGATGATGATGAGTCGGGATGGAACAGCAAAACATGCTACAAAGGCGACTACTACACAGACATCATCGATTAATCGATTAATGATCAATGCCAAGTTAACGATGAATATTTGTGATTGTTATTATTTTAACTACTACCTAATGATGTTTTAATGATAAATTATAGTTTAATGATATTTTAATGATGAATAACCAATCATAATGAATAATGACCTTGAAACGATTAAAGATAATTTTAATGAGTAATGACACTTAAATGATTAACAATATTTTAATGATAAATGATGTTTTTAATGATTTATGACATTTTAATGATAAATACAAAAGCCACTCAAGCTCAAACATAGGTTTGTTATGCATAACCTATCCTAACACGCCAGATTAGGTTAGGTTAGGTTAGAACTGCGTCCACAACGCACGAGCTGAGCGAGCGGAGCGAGCGTGCCCCGGTAGGGGCCGGCGTTGTGCTAGAATCGACACAGGGCATTTCAAAACTAATGTAATTGCGAAGAGACTGGTATGAGTGCTCTGTGTTGTAGTCGGGTTTGTACGTCCAAACTCTGTACCAACCAGACTACAACTTAGAGTATGGATGTCTGTGTTGTAGTCGGGTTTGTATTTACGCCACCCGGACCCTGAAAAGTACATTACCTACATACTTTTTGAATCACCCGCTATCGTTCTTATATCGAAGGAAACTAGTGATGTTACGGAAATTTGTCGATTATCAATAAACATAATCGATAAAGCATAAATGATGCGTAAAATGGAATGGACTGCGTAAAGAAAAAAAAAAGGGATGAATGACACATGTCATGTCATTTGACCTGTCATAAGTAGGTGATTCTTCGTGCGATATTTTAGTTTTTTAATTGTGTTTTATCCTAATTCCATCACGAATTTCATATTGTTTTGGTGTTTAAATTTTGTATTGGACATAGTAGCAAACGATTTTAATGTTAGGAAGTGGCGGAACGATTGTGAATGAATACAGAACAAGATCTTGTAGAAAACGTGTCATTGCATATCTACTGTTATTTTGCCCGATGTGATACGAAAAGGAATGTGAATTGTAGTTAAATTCCTTTAAAATTTAGTGTATTTTCACATGGGTGATGGCTTGGCAGTCGGATACTCGTGTAAGTATTACAAACTCCAGTAAATTTTTAGTACAAAGTGTTTCTAAGATACAACATTATCCCTTGATATTGTAAACATGTCCTTGTGATCGATTAGCATTTAAATGGTCTTTTCTTGGAGAAATCATTGTTCTTTATAAACATTTTTTTCAATGACAGACAGGTTTTATCAGCATAGTACATAGTTCTGCCAAGGAAAATTGTGTGGGCAGGAATTACTTGAGATTGTCTTGTAATATGCTTGTGTCCTTCAACTTAGCAGTAGTTTTTAAGAGGCCTCAGTTACAAGGCGCACTAATGCACAGCTTAAACATTTAGAAGTTCTCACTCTCACCTGAAATGGTAAATAAAAACTAGGTTACACATATATTTACAATTGTAAAAATGTTGCTGTTAGGTGATATGTAACCTAAAACTTACACTTCTCATGAAAAAAACCGAGACACTTTTGTTTTTGTGATATGACAAAACACGAAACCTAAAAAGATGTTTCATGTTTGGGACATTTTAATTAAGATTTACTATTACACTTTTCACTATTACACAATATCAGAAATTTCTTCCAAAATAGTATTTAAATAATGTGATTCATACGAAACATAAACTTGCAAGATGTCCGGGATTTTTTGATGAGAATATATCATTAGTTAATGATAGTTATCAAACGGAGTCATTTTCTATCTATGATGAGCATACAAATGGCAAATTATGTAAACCTTTTTAAATTTTAAAATTGTTTATGATTAAATATCAAAATCAGCATTTAGACTTACAAGAACTAGTTGTCTTTAATAGCCAGGAGTTTTCAGCTGAATAAATAAATTCTTCTACATTACATGTGCTTAAAATGACTCATAATTTGATATGATAGCACTTGGATTGTAGTTAAACTCAAACTCAAAATATTTATTCAATGTAATAAATTTTCATTTAGCTTATTGATTGTCATACACAAATATATTATTATTATTTGATAGAGCAGGGGTTGGTCCTGAGAAGACCAACAGCCACTGCAACCTTTGCCGATCTGTTGTGGCTAACACAAATATATAAGTCATTGTAAAAGAAAGAAAACTGTAAGAAATAATTTTCTATCCTAGTAAATGCAGCTCAGGTGGGACTAAAAGCCCTGGTGTAACTTCACACCACCACCACCTAAATATGAAATTGTATGTTAGGGAAAAAAAGAGATTAATCATAATAATGTGTAACATTCTTATAATTAGCCGAACCCGCTGGACAGGAAAACTATGTGATTATTCCATTCAATCAAATATTCTTCCATAGAGCCACTGTATGTCAATGTTTAATAGTACTTACTTGATAATCGGTAACCTCTGATATGGTTTTGTAACAACTATTATCTAAGCACATACTCTCTTGAAACCATCTTCCAATTTTTTTGTTTACTACATTTTGTGTCCAAAATGCAAAATAAGTTAATGGGCATGTTGACTGGTAGGTCAAAAGAGCTACTTTTAAAAACAATATTTTGTATGAAAATACGAAGAGATGACTTCATGTCTCTCTAATTTTGCTGGTGTCAAAACACTTTATATTATTTTTCTGTTTATAAATTCATACAAACACATACATATATATATGTGATATATCATATATCGTATATATATACGTGATATATCACGCCTTAATCCCTTGCGGGGTAGGCAAAGCGTTAACGGCCGTTAAAATATGGTCGCTATCACCACGTCTGACAAATATTGCAGGCTCTTTCTGATGATTTGTGTATCACTTTAGTGACAGGTTGTCAGCCTGTCGCCTAAATGTAATACACATGAAAGCCTCGAGTCCGTTAGTCACCTAGCGGGAAGGATGTGGGGTGATGCTATTCTAAGCCGGCATCACACGGCAAATTCATGGCAATTATGAATTTAATCTTTGAATATTTCAAAAAACTATAAATGTACTACTATTGTATTTTATTAATGACCCATTCATCTAGCTAATTCATGGAAATATTTACCATAGTGCATTTCTACTATTTGTGAGTTTGCCATCCGCACAGAATATTTATTTGATAAGTATTATAAACCCGGAAATCCACTGAAATAGGGAGAGAGCACGCGCGTACTCACCTGACAGTACCAGACTGGCTTTTTCCACATGTACCCACATATTCGGTACATGACATGCCTTCCCCTCGAGATGACTCACTGTTAGTCCACTTTAAACTGTCTTTATAGTCTTTCTTTAACACTAACAACACATGCACATTTATAGTATAGTCCTTATTATCCTACAACACACACACATCCTTGTTCTACTCGTTTTAATACTCATTGTCCATATCACTAGACACAACTTCATCAGCTGCATCTTCATCTTCTGTTGTATTCAAATCAAGCCTCTTGTTGGTTGAATGTAAAGGTGACTCAGAACGAGCTCTTTTTGTTCTTTCGACTATAATGGGTGATGGTACTTCTATTTCTTGTGGTCCTGATACTCCAATAATTTCAGCCCACTTTGAGGGTGAAGGAATCACTACTTCTTCATCATCATCATCTTCATAACAACTTTTTCTTCTCCTAGGGGTCTCTTCTTCTATATTCTCCTTCTCTCCCCCAAAGCTATGAATTTGGTTGATATGTCTTTTCATAAGTTTGCCATTCCATCTAACCAAATATCTGCAGATTCCAATCTTCTTTTCAATTACTCCTTTCAGCCATTGGGGCTTCCCATTATAGTTTCTGATGTAAACTGTTTGTCCAAGTTCAAAAGACCTGACCTTAACTCCTTCATTACTTTCCAGTTCTCTTAATTGTGGATTGTCCTTGGACATAAGTGGATTAAGGTAATCAAATTTTGTTCTAAAACGCCTATTATTTAACATCTCAGCTGGAGTTTTATCACTTAGACTGTTTGGTGTTGTACGCAGGCCATATAAAATTTTTTGCAGTCTATGATCCCAAGCTTCAGAGGAGTGTTTCTTAAGTTTATTTTTAATTGTCTGCACTGTTCTCTCCACCTGACCATTAGATGCTGGATGGTACGGTGCTATTAAAATATGTCTGATGTTATTATTTTTGCAAAACATCTGAAATTCTTCAGAGACAAAACTCCTACCATTGTCACTTACAATGGTATCTGGTAATCCCTGTTCAGTAAATATCTCTCTCAATTTTTTTATTAAAGTAGCACTGCTCATATCTGGAACTATCTTGACCTCTGCCCATTTCGAAAATGAATCAATAACGATGAGGAAAGTCTTTCCTTGAAATGGTCCTGCATAATCCATATGCAACCACGACCAAGTTTTATCTGGTCTAATCCACTTATGTGTAGCTTTTGCAGGCATGTTTCTATTTTCTGCGCATATGTGGCATCCTTTAATCATTTCTTCTATCTGCCTATCAATACTAGGCCACCAGAAATAACTCCTGGCCATTGCTTTTGTTATTACAATTCCATCATGGTATATATGTAGTTCCTCTAAAACTTTGGCCCACATTTTTTCAGGTAAAACTACTCTATTTCCCCACAAAACACAATTTTTAAACGAAGATAGTTCTTCTCTTTTTTGCCAATATATTTTGTATTCCTTTTCTACGTCTTTTGGCCATCCATTACGTATCCAGTACAAAATTTTACTCAGCTTAGGATCTTTGATTGTAAGTTTTGCAACCTCTTCTGCTGAAAATTCCAATTCCAGAGGTGTTTCTTCAATCAATAACACTCCTGAATATTCTGTTTCTTCTTCACTTTTTTCTACTGAAGGCCACCGACTTAATGCATCAGCATTTCCTAACATCTTCCCTTGAATATATTCAATTGTATAATCATAAGAGTTTAGCAGAAGAGCCCATCTTAACATTCTTGGAGAAATGATATTTGGTATTGGCCTTTTGGAATCAAATAAGCCTAGCAGAGGTTTATGATCTGTTCTGATAATCACCTTCCTGCCGCTGATAAACTGATGGAATTTCTTTAAGCCAAACATTATAGCTGCTGCTTCTTTATCCACCTGAGCATAATTTCGTTCATGAACATTCATTGTCCTTGACGCGAACATGATGGGTCTAACACTGCCATCTGCCATCTCATGTTCTAATACTGCTCCCAGTCCATACTCGGATGCATCACATGAAAGAATAAGTTTCTTCTTTATGTCATAATGTACAAGTGTATCCTTACTTGTCAACATTTTCCTTAATTTTTCAAATGCATTCTGATGCTGCATCTTCCATTGCCATTTTATTCCTTTATTCAGTAGTTTATATAAGGGTTCTGCTATTGTAGCTTTATGAGGCAAAAATCGGTCATAGAAATTCAAAAGGCCCAAAAATGCCTGTAGTTCTTTAACATTTTGGGGTGCTGGAGTATTTTCAATTGCTTGAATTTTATCAGTGCAAGGATGGATCCCTGATTCATCAATAACAAATCCTAAGAAAGTTACACTCTCCGATGCAAACTTGCATTTTTTCTTGTTGACCGTTAGTCCAGCTTCCTGAAGTTTTAGCAAAACTGTATTCAGTCTTTTGTTGTGTTGATTAATATCAGTTCCCGTCACCAATATATCATCAAGTAATACAGCAACTCCAGGAATCCCCGCTAAAAGCGATGACATCAACCGTTGAAATATACCTGGGCTTGCTTTTACTCCAAAAGCTAATCTTTTTACTTTGTAAAGTCCTTTTGGTGTGTTCAATGTAAGAAATTGGGAAGTAGGCTCATCAACAGCTACCTGTGTATATGCTCGTTCCAGATCAATTTTGGTGAATATTTTACCTCCTTGTAATTGAGTAAAAGCCTCATCAATTGTAGGTAGAGGGAATGTATCTGTGTCAGTCACTATATTTACTGTTGACCTGTAGTCACCACAAAGTCTTATGTTGCCATTGGGTTTAAGTACAGGCACAATCGGAGTAGCCCAATCAGAATGTGATATTGGTTCCAATACATCCTCTTCAACCAGTCTATCAATCTCTTTATTAACTCTTTCTTTCAAAGCAAATGGTATAGGCCTACATTTTAGAAACTTTGGAACTGCCCCTTCCCTAGGTTTAATACTAACTACCGGACCAGTGTATTTACCTAGCCCTTCCTTGAACACATTTTTGAATTTTTCAATTATTTGAGTTGTGTCTCCTGAATCAATTTTTAAAGAATTCACTCCCTGTACTTGTATACCAAAATCCTTAAACCAGTTTCTTCCAAGAAGACTAGGACCATGACCTTTCGCTATGATCACTGGTAAATCTCTGACTATACCTTTACAATTTACAGGTACCTCCGTTGACCCTAAAATCTGTAGTTTGCTATCTGTCCATGTTTTAAGAGCCATGGTGCACTCATTTAATTCTGGTAATTTTCTGTTCCATATGAGTCTGGCAGTCGGTTCACTTAATACTGTAAGTGCACACCCTGAATCAACTTCCATTTCAATTTGACAATTATTCAGGGTCACATTCATTTTATATGCAGGTATGCTAACCTGACTGACATTATAGATGGGCACTTCATATAGGCCATTACAGTTTGATTTAGATGTACTATCATTGTTTTTATTTTTAGACATACAAGCTACTTCAATGTGCCCGGTACGACCACAAAAATTACATTTCGCCCACCTAAACTTGCACTCTCCTTTATGTTGCTTTGCACAGCGAAAACATGACTGTTTTTGAGTAAATTTTCCTCCTTTCCTGTACAAAATTGTGTTAACTTCCATGGGTTCCTCAAATTCCATAGTTGGTTTGCTTACACTGGGTGTTGAAACAATAATATCAGCATCACAGTTGGCCGATTCATGAGACAAAGCCAATTCACAAGCTGATTCTAAAGTTAAATCGTTTTTTTGTAACATTTTCCGTTGCAAATCTTTGTCTATAATACCACAAACTAATCGGTCGCGGAGGGTACGCGTAATATCTGAGAAGTTGCAGTGAATCGACAGTTTTCTTAAACTAGCAATATAATCTCTTATTTTTTCATTTTGTTCCTGGTTACGAGTATGAAATTTGAATGATTCCACGATTTCATTTGGTTTGGGGTGAAAATGACTATCTAGAAGTGATTTTATTGTTGAGTAGGTAACCTCACTTATTTTCTTCGGGGCAATCAAAGATAATACTAACTCAAACAAATCTGGACCACATACCGCCAACAAATTCGCCTTCTTTTTAGCATCTTCTGTAATTTCATTCACCTCTAAACAAAAACCAAACCTTGACACGTAATTTTCCCAGCAGCCATGTGCCACATCAAATTCGCCAAATTTTACTACCATTTTACACCACGAATTTCACTTTATTTTTCAAAAAAAAATATATGCAATCTTTTAATCACACTTTTTTACACGTTTTTCACTTATTTTCACTTCGTCGCCACTATTATAAACCCGGAAATCCACTGAAATAGGGAGAGAGCACGCGCGTACTCACCTGACAGTACCAGACTGGCTTTTTCCACATGTACCCACATATTCGGTACATGACAATAAGTATGGTATTTATTGTGTTTTATTGCAATATTCAATTAGCTTATTTCCTTAAAAAAACAAAACCAGTGCACTTATACCTATCATGATAAAATTCTTGCATTCGTGGAGTATAAATTTTACCTGACTGCTTTAGAAGTATGTATGTATGGTGTGATGAGTATGGCAAATATTCCCAAATTGAGGCTGGCCCATGTCCAACAGTAGACTTGACTGGCTGTTGTAGAAGAAATTGTAACAGAATGGAGCACCTAAAATTCAATTGTGAATATGTATGTTGAATGGCCAAATATAATAACTGTGTGATACAAGTAAAATTAGTAGAAGAATTTCTTATAACACTAACTTGCATTCAAAATGTGATGGAATGTGCTGTGTGATCCCGGTTTTCCCATGGGTCTCGTAAGAGGCGACTAAGGGCCTCGAAAGTTAATCAGCATAACAACCTGTCACTTTGGTGATACATAGTTTTCTAAACGAATCCTCAATTTTTGTCGGACGTGGCATAATTAATCGTTGCGACCATTTACGTCCTGTCTACCCCGCAAGTTTTATAGGCGTGCGTGCATTCAAAATCTCCAGTACACTAGTGTGACCCCTTATCTATGTGTGTAATTGCCAGCTTCTGTCTTAAATGATTGATTAGCAGTCAGTACTAGCTAAGGATTACTTTTAACTGATAATGGATTGAGTCATCGTGCATATTTTAGTTCGTATTCATATGCTTTGCCATGTGGTGCCGGCTTAGAATAGCATCACCCCCTCTCTTCCCGTGGGGGTCGTAAGACGCGACCGCGGGATCAACCAGACCCAAGACCGGTGCTGGAGAAGGACAACTCCACATTAAACCCGGAACGGGGTCTCCGTCAGGCGCGTGTGACAGAGGTCTATCGTGCGGTAGATTCCTGCAGCCGACCTGGCTCCGCGCCTATTCGTGGCTTAGCAAATTCTATAATAATAAAATAATAAAAATCATTTATTTTCTCACAAATTAGAATTAGGTACATGAGAACACATAAAAGAACAAAATACACTAAAATGAAAAACTTATTAATACAGTTTGAGCCAACTTGTGAGACTGGCGCCTAAACTAGGTTTCGGTATGAAACCTGTATCATAGGTCACCAGGCCCCCATTCTAACACAGTTAGACTATTTCTATGTGAAATGTATGCTGCATTTAAAAATAAGAACAACTTAATATTATTATATAAAATTAATAGTTAATCTTAGAACTAGACTATTATAGTAATTAGGAATTGACAAGAAGTACTGAAGTTATTGTGCAGTTTGAGTAGCTAAAACATACTTGTTAGACAGTTATTTGTAACAACTCTTCTGTCTCATCATAATTGAGCTGCAAGAGCCAAGACGTCAATTTTTTCTTGCATTCAAACAGAACGAGTGGGTACAGGTCAATGTAACCACTCGCCCGATTGTACAGTCTAGGACCCAGTACCCAGCACTGACGGGATGCAAAGGTTGTTCTATGACGTACCCTACCGCATACGAGGTCTGTCCTGCGGGATGTAGGATGTATATAAATCACTATGGGTAATTGGTCTTATTTATTACATGTAAAACTACTTTTTACTTTTCTTTTTCCTTAAGTGGTTAAGCATAGAATTTTGCACCAACAGTAATGAAGGAAAACTACTATTATTAATATTTATTGACAATTTTTTTTGTTTAGGGGAAATTGGAGGAAGCCCAAACCACCGTTATTTAAAAAATATTTTTCTGTTATGTGGGACGTTATGTCTACGAACGACCCGATGAATCGTGTCAGAGTACTACTACATGACTGTTTTTGTGCCGATCATAATTAACTAGACATCAACCACTGCCTACCTATGTCTATACACCTATGTCTATGTCTATACTACTGTCTTAACGTACCCTCCGAATAGTGAAATCTTTCTTACGAACAATCAGGTGGTTCAGTCTGCAATGTCCTAACCAGACTAGAAACAAATTCACAATGTGATAAATATGATTTTTTCTGAATCAGCCCTCAAATATTTTTCAGACGTGGCGACAGCGACTGTATTTTACGGCCGCTAACGCTCTGCCTACCCCTTAAGGGATAAAGGCGTGATAAGTGTATGTACGTATGTACCACCGGGGATCGAACCCGGAACTGCATCGCAGGCAGTCGCGTTACGACTGTGCCACATATCGGCCGCCTTATTGTTTTGATGACGTCATGAGATGAGTCAGTTTTGTGATTTTCACGCGAGCTAAGGTGCATTAACCTGAAATAAGTTTTTCTAACTGTACTTACACAGAGGACGGAGGATACTCGTATATGGTGATTAACCTCAACAAGAAACTTATACATACCTACACAAATCATGCCTTTATCCCTTGCGGGGTAGGCAGGGTGTTAACGGTCGTAAAATTACGGTCGCTATCGCCACGTCTGACAAGTATTGAGGGCCTTTCAGATGGCTATGGCTGCTGTAATTTTTTTTTCTAGAAATGAGTAGTACCTGTTGTGTCCTCTTTCTGTTTCTACTTGTCGTGTATCTGTTTCTGCGTACAATAAATTGTTAAGTAAACTATTATTTTTCATTTCAGACTGAAGAGAACAGCCATCTCTTACGGCTGAGGGTGGTCGCCGCTCACTCGCTGGCCAAGAAGGACATCTTCGGCGCCAGGTGCGTATTGCTATCTCTTTCATACTATAAACAGTTCGGTATTGCTGTCTCATTCGCTCTAAAGACAGTTTAGTATAGCTGTCTCATTCACTCTAAAGACAGTATGGTATTACTATCTCATTCACTCTAAAGACGGTTGGTATTGCCATCTTATTCACACTAAAGAGAGGTGTGTATTGCTATCTCTTTCACACTATAGACAGTTTGGTATTGCTGTCTCATTCACTCTAAAGACGTTTTGGCATTACTGTCTCATTCGGTCAAACAAATGTACGGTCGGACTAATTAGTTTTTTTTTGGTCATCTAGCCTATGGCCTAGTTATTATTATTATAAGCCTGAAGTGTCCCACTGCAGGGCAAAGGCCTCCCTCCCCTTCTTCTATTTATCCCAGTCTTGAGCCACCTCCATCCAGTTTTTGGCGTGGGCATCTAATTCGTCTCTCCGTCGTTTTCGTCGTCATCACCTTCGAAAACAACAATCCTCAAAAATGTCAGACGTGGCGATAGCGACCGTATTCTTACGGCCGTTAACGCTCTCCCTACCCCGCAAGCGATAGAGGCGTGATATATGTATGTATGTATGTATCGTTTTCGTGGTCGACCGCGGGCCCGTTTCGCGTTAGATTAGGTATGTTCGTCTATTGCGTAGTAGGGATTTATGATATGTCTCAACAGTAGTGTAGTTTGTTTTGAATATTGATTTATGAACTTATGACTAAGTGTTGTAAATGCGGCATGTTGTCCCGTTAGTGCTCCACTGAACCACAAACGCGGATCGGTACCGGTTCGATTCTCGCTTAATGAACTGGTGACCCGGTAATGTATGCTGGCGTAAAAATATTGGTGGCACGTGCGATTTTGACTTTTGTTTTTATATTTACACTAGTGGACACCCGCGGCTCCGCCCGCGTGGAAGACAGTTTAATCCGCTACGCCGGTCGCTGTCGCCATGTCTGAGAAACTTGATCCTCGCCGTTTCAAAAATATTGGGTATCACAACAGTGACAGCTCGTCAGCCTTTCTGTCGCCATAAATTGTATACACATGAAACCCTTGAGTCCTTTAGACACCTCTTACGACACCCACGGAAAAGAAATGCGGTGACACTATTTTAAACCGTCATCGCACGGAATTTTATTCATACATACATATATCACGCCTTTATCCCTTACGGGGTAGGCAGAGCGCTAACGGCCGCAAAAAATCGGTTGATGTCGCCACGTAAATTTTATTGACTACGTCATTATTTGTCTATCTTCATTTCTTGGTAACGAATGAATGAAAGGTGCAAATCATAGTGTAAACGGTTAGATAATTCATCTACCTATAACAAAGAAATATAATATACTAAAATAATCAATGACACATAGTACAGAGCATTAAGTTCTTACAAGTTCCAAATAGGGTATTCCCTTAATTTTGCAAGCATAAAGCAAGTTTGTCTGACTATCTTTCGTAGCTCTTTTATACTATGACAGCTCCTAAACCTTTGACGAGCGATGTGGGGCAGTGGTAGTGCGACTGCCTTTGACGCAGAAGGTTCCGGGTTCGATTCTCGGTGGGGTCACTCTCAAAGTTGATATTTATCACTTTGTGAATTTGTTCCCAGTCTGGTAAGGACATTGGGGGCCTAAACCACCCGATTGTCCGTAAGTAAGATGGTTCCGTGTTTCGCATTGCACGTTAAGCCGTAGGTCCCGGTTGCTGTCTATGCTCACTTAGACGGCGGTCGTTACACAACCATGTCAGACGCCTGCTACTTGTAGAAGGCGGTTGAAAAATTCCGACACTAGGGTTCATCGGGCCGTTGGACGGCTTGGTGTCCCACACGAAAAGAGAGAGAGCTCTCAAACCTCTGTTCGTGAGTGACAAGTAGGGTTTTACGGGACCATCAGAATATCTCTTGCCGTGTGATGCCGGCTTAGAATAGCATCACCCCATTTCCTACCCGTGGGTGTCGTAAGAGGCGACTGAGGGACTTGATGGTTTCAGGTGTATTACAACTTTTAGGCGACAGGCTTACAACCTGTCACTATAGTAATACTCAAAATTATCTTAAACGGCCCTCTGTATTTGTCAGACGTGGCGACAACGACCGTATTTTTGCGGGCGCTCTGCCTACCCCGTAAGGAATAAAGGCGTGATATATGTACTATATGTAGAGAATATCTTTTCTAAGAGAAACATCACAAACACTCAGGATGTATTGTTTTCCATATTCTTACTGAGAAGTTTTGGATTAATTTGGTTTGGTTTGGTTTAGCGGTCATTTTAAAGGTTAGTTCGTCCAAACATTTAAATCATTTTGTGTGTGTTCACTAGTATTGGTGTGTCTATTAATATTTAGACTATATTTCACTCTATCACACACACAAATCACGCCTATAGCCCTGGCGGGGTAGGCAGAGCGTTAACGATCGTAAAATTATGGTCGTTATCGGCACGTCTGACAGATAAAGGTTTGAGGATCGTTTCAGATAAGTCGTGTATTACTATAGTGACATGTTGTCAGCCCGTCCCCTAAAACTGCAACACACATAAAACCCTAGAGAGGCCCTTATTCGATTTCTACGACACGCACGGGAAAGCAATGGGTGATGCTTTTCTAAGCCGATATCACACGGCAAAAAAGTCATAACATAACTCCATCTAAAACACGCAACGTACTCGGGTTTTTAATGGATATGGATGGTAATTCAAGAGGAAGGTTTATGTAGACTGGATAACGATTAGCAACAACATTAATCGCTGCGCAGGCCGCTAATTTTAAAAATATATCTCTTCCGGCAGTCTTACGGTAAAAAAACCTTTTGTGTTTATTTGGGACATCATGTAATCTAATGCAGGTGTAGTAGTGCAAAACCAGGTGTAACCGCCTCGGTCCGGTTGCAACCAGGGGGCTGATTGTCTTCATGCCGATACCGAATGCTCTAAGCCGATGACAAAAGCCGGTTGATTTTGTTTGGAGGAATTGCGTCACCATGGATATGTGCTTGGATTGTGTATGCAGAAGACCGAACTCCGCGAAGAATGGAGAAGATTAGGAGAGGCATATGCCCAACAGTAGGCAAAACCATGCTGATGAAGAAGAACGGTATGTGCTGTTTGGTGCCGGCTTTGAATAGCTTCACCCCATTTCTACCTGTGGGTGTCGTCTTCTTCTCATTCGTTTCTTCATTACTGAAGGTCGTGTCTGCATAGACTCTCTTCTTCCAGGTTTTTCAGAATATTCTTCCATGTGTCTCTGTCTTCGGCATGTTTTAAGGCTGTGTTAATAGATAGACCCGTTAGATTTTTTATTTGATCTGACCATCGTGTTGGTGGGTCGGTGGCTGCGCCCGCTGTAACTTATACCCGTGGGAAAAAGATGTTTTCCCGGCAAGTATTATAGATAAAAACCTTGCTCTATCTATTAAAAAAACCTTTACAGTTTTTAGGATTTAAGCAAACATACAAACAGACAGACAGACGCGAAAGGCGATATACAATGTAGTACTTTACTATGTAGTGATGTGTGTGACCTATGATCGCTCAATTTGGCCGAACTTGGCTGTCGTGTGATTTATAAGGTGTGGCTGATGTTTAAATTACCCATACATAAAAATATAGGCATACTTACAAGTAGTTAGAACAAAAATCAATATTCTATGACATTGAGACATTATTACCCAAGTCCAAGGGAATTCGCACATGTCTATTATCAATAATATAATATAAACTTGCTTGTGTCTGTCTGTTTGTCTGTTTATCCTTCTTGGGTGTATGCTTAGATCTGAACTGGAAACTACGCAACGTAATTTAATGCAGTTTTTTAAATATATTTATATTAGATCTTATCTCAACTAGTAAATAATCTTAATTCTCTTCTTATCTTAATTCGTGGCCATAGTGGCTGTGTTCTTACGGCCACTATCGCTCTTCCTAGCCCGCAAGGGATAAAGGCGTATGTATGTATGTATGTTATCTTAATTAGCCTATATCGTCCCACTACTGGGCAAAGGCCTCCCTCGTCTCTCTCCATCCAGTTTTGCTCTACATATTATGTTATCTATCTTATATATATTAGATGACCATTCTTTTTGCCTTATCCCGTTCTCTGTCGGAGTGTGCTACTTTATAGGGCATTTGACGTGAAACCAATTTTTTACACAGAACGACTGCCATCTGGCCTGTGCAACCCGAAGGTTAACCCGGCTCGAATCCTTTCAAATATCGTCTGAATTCAAATTTGATTTGAATGTGGGTTTCATCACGATGTTTTTCCTTCACCGTAAGAGCAGTCGGTAAATGTACGTAAGTAAAACAACATTGGTACGTGGCGGGGATCGAACTCGGGTCTCACGATTGTAAGACCGGTGTCCTAACTATTTGGCCACCCACGTTCTCGTCGGTTTCTCAACATACATACATATATCATGCCTTTATCCCTTGCGGGGTAGGCAGAGCGTTAACGGCGCTAAGAATACGGTCGCTATTGCCACGTCTGACATTTTTGAGGATTGTTTTCCAAGGTTGTTTCAGAAAACATGTGTATCACTATAGTGACAGGTTGTCAGCCTGTCGCCTAAAAATTGTAATACATTAATACTCTCGACTCCCTTAGTCGCCTTATACGACACCCGCGGGAAGGATGTGGGGTGATGCCATTCTAAGCCGGCATCACACGCAAAATACTTTGCCTTAACAGTAATAATGAATGTTTGTTTGTCCGCAGCGATCCTTACGTGCGTGTGGAACTGCAGAAGGTAGAGGGAGACGTCACTATAGAGACATTTCTCACCAAAACCAAGAAAAAGGTAAGTCATCACTACTACAACAGCCACAACAGTCCACTGGTGGACACGGGCGTCCCTTTGGGGGGCATTACCAACGCAAGTTGGTCGCTGCAGAGAAAATATAAAGTGGGGCTTCACCGACAAAACGCAAGTGCACTGCGACTGTGGGGCCCCATCTCAATCAATGGCGCACTTTATTAGGTGTCCTCTCTTGCCCGCCTCTTGCAGCAGGGAGGAGCTGATCCTAGCTACAGAGAACGCCATTACTGGCAATCGAAAATATAATGATCCGTTGACACAAGGAAGAAGAAAACCACGCAGAGCTGGTCGTTACTTTAACAGCCACAACAGTCCACTGTTGGACTTTGGCCTCCCCATATTGGGGGGAACACACCACGCTTGGTAAGTGGGTTGGCAAGCGCAGTGCAAGGTGTCATATTGACAGGCGACGTTTCTGACGATTCCCTGGATTCATCCCTTAGTCGCCTTTTACCTACGTGTAGAAATGGGGTCATGCTATCCGAAACCGGCATTACATGGCTTTTTTGCCCATGAAATTATATTTGGGTGGGACCAATTATGTAAATTCTTGAGATATGAACTGGTATCTGGTATCTATTATCTTTACTAATATAGTTTACTAATTTTATTTTTTATGTTTTCAGACATTAAATCCAGTATGGAATCAGGAGTTTGTATTTCGGGTATGTAATAGCTTAGTACCGATTCTTTTTGATTGTATCAATAACCCACAGAAGACTAAAACTTTGGCAGTCAGCGTGTAAAAATATTATATTACTAGTAGGGAAATACCCTACTTTATGACTAATTCTCTAAAAATGGGAGATTTCTGATGACAGTTCTGATGAAATTATTCAATTTATGAGCACAGACTTTCCGTGAAAAGAAACGTTATTTCAGTTAAGCTGAGCGCCCTCTACGTGACACTTGAAATACTTGAAAATTTCCCATTTCAAATACAACAAAAAAAGTAGAAATTAAATGAAATGGAACGACAAATTTTGTATCAAAAAATGTTGCCATATGCAACCGTTATATGTCAGATTAGACAGATTGTGAAAAAGTGGCGCCCATCATAAATGTTACAGAAAGATTACAAAAAAAAAACACTCACGCCAAACTACGACAGTAGTTTGTCGGCGTTGCGCTCATAATTCACATGCTGTTATGTAACACTTATACTAACACTATTATTTACTTAAAAATTAATACATGCTTTTTTACAAACTACCTAATACTTTTTTTTTATGCGGCTTTAAGAGCCGATAGACTTTTGAATTTCTTCTCACTATTGAGTGCAGGATTACTGTTATACAGGGTGTTAGAGGCAGCGTCCCGAAAACCGATAGGGTGCAAACAGACCATGAAACTGAACAACTTTCCCCTAGGAACATATGTCAGGAAATGTCAAAAATGTTTTGGTTTCCCATAGTAAATGCAGTCCGCTGATCGCGATTTTGTATGGGAGGTCTAAATTTCTCTGTCATTTCCTGACATATGTTCCTAGGGGAAAGTTGTTCAGTTTCATGATCTGCTCGTACCCTATCAGTATTCCGGACGCTGTCTTTACACCCCTTATATTTTTTTATTAAGAATCATGTACTGCCTAGTTCGCTTACCAAAGTAGTTTCCTATGTGTGCGTCTCCAGGTGAAGCCAGCCGAGCACAAGCTGCTGATCCAGGTGTTCGACGAGAACCGGCTGACGCGCGACGACTTCCTCGGCATGGTGGAGATTCCGCTGGCGGGCGTGCCGGCCGAGAGCGCGGCCAATGCGCGCCCTCTAGCGGTCAAGTACCCGCTGCGCCCGCGCAGGTCTGTGTAAGTGTTTTGCTGCTTATTATTTTTATTTCACTACCTAATCTTTTATGATTTTTCCCTTGATTTTTCGTTTCTGCGGTGGTGTTTGATGTTTGGTATTGTCGTTGTTCTTTTTCCTTCTATACCTATATCTATATCAGCTCACTCAATGATCGCATTTTTGTCTCACTACTTATTTCTTCCTATGACTTTCGTTCTTATTTCTTCTGGTTCTTGCTATTCTTAAAAGGTCCGATTTTATAGCAGTCAAAAGGTAGAATTTCCCCCTTCGGCCGCGTACGAAACCAAGTTTCGAAACTGGTTTCGAATCAAGATTAATATTTCTTTAATCGAAACTAGTTTCGTAATAAGGATTATTTTTCTTGATTTGAAACCGGCAGCGTAAAAAGAATAGTATTTCTTCTTACGAAACTTGTAAATAATACGTTATTGAAATCACTGCACCACAATCATGAAGTTGACTTTTACCCACTGGTTTTGAGCGGGATACGTGTAGTTATTAAGCCAGAGAGGTGAAAAAAAAAACAAAATTGGAAATTTGAAATCAAAATGTATTTAATGGAAATACTACTAGGCACAAGTATAATGTAATGAAAAAGGAGCAATGATTTCGACGCAATGGCCAACAGAGATTTTCTTCTTTTGTAGTAGCTTGATTGCAGATTTTATTTCCGCATCTATTTCCATATAGTTTATGTTCCTCTTGGTATCTTTCTTGCCAACAACGCCTGTTTCATTCTTCAACACATCAAGGACTTTAGCCAATGTAGGCTTGCTCAGCCCAATGAATCTGTTGATTTTTGAATGCCACCCCTCTAAGTAGTTAGTAGTCCTAATTGTTTCATCACTACAGCAGCAAACTTTAGCAAAATCATTTTGTTCAAACCATTGCTTTTTAAAATATTTATTAAATTTTCGTACTTCCATTCCAACAGGGCTCATATTCATAACATATGTGTATCCTTATTACAAGTTTCGTAAGAAGAAATATTATTCTTTTTACGCTGCCGGTTTCAAATCAAGAAAAATAATCCTTATTACGAAACTAGTTTCGATTAAAGAAATATTAATCTTGATTCGAAACCAGTTTCGAAACTTGGTTTCGTACGCGGCCGAAGGGGAATTTCCTTTTTAAAAAGCTCTTGTGTCTCCAACAACTGTCATATATGGCTTTTATGGATAGGGTGGTCTAACTGTAGTCATGGTGGAGATCCCTCTGACGGTTAAGTACTCGCTGCGGCCGCGAAGGTCTGTGTAAGTGTTTTGCTGCTTATTATTTCTTTATTTTATAACCTAGTTTTTTTTTCAGTTTCTGCGGTGGTGTTTTTGATGTTGTACCTAGTATGGCGTGCGATTAAAGAAAGGATCTGTAGTGGCAATTGTCATGCTTTCTTTCTCCCACTGAGGCTCTTACATATACCATAAACTCGTGTGTATTGATGCGCTCAGCTCCGTCTCGGGCCTCAAACTACTCCCTCGTTAGCAATATGTTCCTTTCTCACCACGTGATCAATGTACTATTCTTTTATATTTGTTTCAATAGAATGATCCTATCTCTTTTCCTCAGTTGTCTTAAAAGTTGACTAAGATATTAAGAATTTTAGACAACAGGCTAACAATCCGTCACTTTAGTGCTACGTGATTTGTCTGGAACATCCTTCAACATTTTTGGCAGACGTGGGTATAACGATCGCATTTTTACGGGGTGTTGTAAAAGGCAACTAAGGGACTCGTTTCATGTGTATTACAATTTTAGGCGACAGACTGACAACCTGTCACTAAAGTGATACACGAATCATCTGAAAGGGCCCCTTAATACTTGTCAGACGTGGCGATAACGGCCGTGAGTTTAAAATCGTTAACGCTCTACCTACCCCACAAGGGATAAAGGCGTGATTTATGTATGTATGTATTTTTACGGCCTGCTTTGCTTACCCATCAGGGTATAACGGCCTGATATGTGTATATTTTAATTTAATTATTCTCGTTTCCAGCGCGCGATCGCGCGTCCGCGGCCATATTGAAGTGTACGCAGCGTTGGTGGGCAGAGTGGGCGACCCGGCGGGCGAGGGCGAGCACACGCCGACGGCCGACGAGTGGGAGATCGTAGACTCGACGCCCCAGACCGGCACCGTGCAACCGGTAAATATTGCTTCAAATAGCATCACCCCAATTCGACCTCAACCGACTATAAATCATCAGGGGTATTCTACAGGTGAACGCACACTTATCCGCATCGAAAGAACCGAAATTTTTAGAATTCTTTGTATGAAATACTATGAAACCTCGCACATTTGCCGGAATTGACCGATTCGACCGATTCGGTTCGGACAAATGTGCGAGGTTTCATAGTATTTCATATAAAGAATTCAAAAGTTCGGTTCTTTCGATGCGGATAAGTTTGCGTTCACCTTAAGTTGGTACCACACACACTGTAAACTTACATGTAATCATGCTGATTTCTTCGCTTGTAATGAAATTATCGGTAAGTAGAATTGGACTTACTGGGGTTTTGGCCGACTTGCCGACCGACCACTGACTAGAATTAGACTAGTCGCCAAACTGTGGAAATGGCTGACTAGTCCGTGCCTTTTTGGTGCGTGGGTAACTTTATATCAATGGTTTTAAGTAAATAGTAATAATAACGTAAGTTGAAATTGGTAAAAAATTTCGGGTATATTACTAAATTGTCGTTCTAGTAACAGTGTGTACTGTTGGGCGGTAGGTGGTGTCGCGCACGGAGAATTCTTTCACCGGCAGCGACTGGGACTTGGTTGACCTGCAACAATTTCCACGTTTAGTACGTTATTTTAAGTTTTTTTTTGCTTTTTATATTTATTTTCCTTCAATTTTAAGACTCATTCTCCTGTCCTGTCCTCCTTTAAGGTGGATGCAACTTATCCGCACCGAACGAACCGAATCTTAGAATTCTTTATATGAAATGCTTTGAAACCTCGCACATTTGCCGGATTCGACCGATTCGGTTCGGGCCAATGTGCGAGGTTTCATATAAAGGATTCTGAAATTCGATTCGTTCAGTGTGCGTTCATCTTTAATCTTCCCGCTTCTCTGCTAATGCCTTGAATTCCTGGTTCGGACGACATTGAATTTTTTATTATCTGTTATTATTATTTATTATCAGTCAGACGCGTCCCACTGCAGGGCAAAGGCTTCCCTCTACTTCTTCCACTTTTCCCTATCCTGCGCCATCTAAAGTCATTATTATCTGTTACGTGGTATAAAAAAAACCTTCGTAACACCTCATTTTTATCTATTTATAATAAATACATCTTGCGGGTTTTGAGGTCCAAAGGAGTATAAGACCAGGTTTTATTTGGCCAAGATTTAATATTATTATTTGTTATTTTTTCTTCGCACTTTTTTATGCTTTGCTTATGATTACCTTAACTCAAACAGCCCTCCAGTCCACTGCTGGACATGGATCTCTCTCCATCGGGGGGTTATGCTTATGATTATATCAATAAGATCTATGCTTCACTCATGACTGACTTTTAAAAACGAAATTCTTTGTTATGTTCCCAAAACACGGGTAATAAGTCACTTTCTATGTAGGAGTAGTATAAAAGTGAATATAGAAGGCGCGGTTCGGGAGCTAGGTATGTACTATTTTGTTCATACTGACGCTCCGATCAAAGAGATAACATCATAGTAATACCCAGTATCTCGTTGCGCGCCATCTATAATTAAAAGTGTATTTGCACACTATTTTGGCTACTGCATGGTCTGTTTCATTGTCTAGAACACATCTATGGAGGGCTTTTGTAGGATGCAAAGTTTCGAAGGTGCTGGAATCTAATACCTTTAAACGAGCAAGAATTGTTTATATATATTTTCAGGATCTCGGAAAAGACTCCAACGATTTTCTTGAAAATTCGTATGTAGGGGTATTCGGGGGCGTTAAATCGATCTAGCTAGGTTTTATTATCCAGAAATCACTTCGAACGGCAAAATATGCTGAATAAAAACACGTTTTTAGGGCCGATAAACCAGAGCTTGACTCGGGGAACCGGGTACTAGTGTAAAATAAACATAAAAAGGTTCAAAATATACATAGTTTCACACTCTAAGGTTTGATTTTTCTTCTACTTGAAGACTAGGCGAGCGACGCAGGAAGCAAGCCTTTTTACATACATACATAAATCACGCCTTTATCCCTTGCAGGGTAGGTAGAGCGGTAACGATTGTAAAATCACTGTCGTTATCGCCACGTCTGACAAGTATTTAGGGCCCTTTCAGATGATTCGTGTATCACTATAGTGTCAGGTTGTCAGCCAAAAGAAAAGAAATGAAACCCTCGATTCCCCTAGTTGTCCGCGGGAAGACAAATGGTGATGCTTTTCTAAGCCGGCATCACACAACAAGCCTTTTTCTACAATAAAATACATAAAACTTGAATAACTACCTACTGAAAACAGCAGCAGAATCCGCTGTGTAGTTTCCAAGCCGTTTTCTACAATAATAATACTTAAAACTTGAATAACTACCTACTGAAAACAGCATCAGAATCCGCTGCGTAGTCTCACCAGGATGTTTCTGTTTGCAGGTGATCGGCGGCGACCCGCTGCCGGCGGGCTGGGAGGAGCGACAGGACGCCAACGGACGCACCTACTACGTCAACCACATCGCGAGGTCCACGCAGTGGGAGCGCCCCACCAACGCCACATTCCAGTCAGTATTCTCGACTTGGCGGGCGCACTGCCGTACCCCTTGATTATTAAGTTTTTAGTCCACCTGAGCCGCGTTTACACTAGGTTCATAAAATTGTTATTGTTAAAATTGTTAATTTTTGACCATCAAAAAGCTAAATGTAAAATTTACTACTTTGAATTTGAATCATCATCAACAAATCTAGAGCTGGACACATACATAGATGAATCACGCCTTTATCCCGTGCGGGGTACGCAGAGCGATAACCACCGTAAAAGTACGGTCACTAATCGCCACATCTGACTAATATTGATTTTAGATAATTTGTTTATGTATGTATGTTTATCACTATAAAGACAGGTTATCAGCCTGTCGCCTAAAATTGTATATATATAAAACCTTCAAGTCCCTTAGTCGCCTCTTACTTACGACACCCGCGGGAAAGAAATGGGGTGATGTGATTCTAAGCCGGCATCACATGGTATAGAGCTGGAAACCCATGTGTTTCTACAAAAGAAAAAAGGTCTGCTACTTGTAGTAGGCGGGTAAAATATTCTGACACTAGAGTTTCGTAGGGTCGTTGAGCGACTCGGTATTTCATAGGAAAAGAGAAGAGCGAAATGCTAAGAACTATTCAACGGTTTCTCTATGGTTTTTATTGGTTTCCCTAAGGTTGCCTGTACTGTTTCTGTTGTATCTATTAGGGGCATTACCATAGTTACGTTATGTTTTTTATAGCTTTTTTTACCCAACTCTACTCCCCCTTGTGCTGTGAAGTTTGACTATTACCCCACCCCCCTCCTACATCACGTGTATTTTGTATTATGTACCATAACAATTATGTTAACACTTTAAAATTAAGAAAAAGTCAATTGTGAATCAAAGTCACAACATATCGCGACAACTATAAATTGGCGCGTCGCGATAAACCACATTACAAAAAACATTAATACACGTGATAAATTACTACAACCCCCCCAAGGGAGCCCCCTGTGATATTTTGTGATTTTATGTAGATCCCCCCCCTTTGAACATCCTCTTATGAATTTAGTGCAATAGAAAATGTTATGTTATGTTCTCCAGACGCAACGTGTCGCGCGAATCCGAACAGCGCATAGAGACCGCTGCGACCGAGTTCCAGCGGCGCTTCCACATCTCCCACGACGAGGAGCGGAGCTCCGCCAGCCCCGCCGCGCACCAGGTACCCCCCCCCCCCCCCCCTTCATACCACACACACCACGCCTTCACCCCTCGCGGGGTAGGCAGAGACTAGTTCCAGCGCCGCTACCACATCTCCCACGACGAGGAGCAGCAATAATGTTGTCAACATTATTTTTTTTACTGTTTAGTCAGTGCACAAACTTTATAGGGTGTTTCTACTCATGATTCTGACTTTTAGTATGGGGCCACCTGAAAATACGCAAAAAAATGGGATTTCCAAAGACAAATTTCGCTCCCGACGCATAATTTCCTAAATCCTAAAAGTATCATAAACACACAACGACTTAAACTCATAATGACATAAATTCTTCCCTACTCCGCAAAAAGGTATGGAAAACCCTTTTATTTTCGCATATTCGCAGGTGTCCCCGTAGTAAAAGTTTTTCACCATCATGAATAGAAACATCCTACTAAGTGATTGCACTGATTCAACATATTTGGGGTTATCTAAGGGTTATAGTGATGAATTGATTATTTTAAATCATTATAAATTATTATTTTTCAGCAGCCGCTGGCTTTTTCATATTTTTTTTATTATTAAACATGATACCTAACTAATCATAAAATTATTAAAAAAAAATACAAAATGTTCGCCTTGTTTAATAATTATTTTAATTTGATCTTCTAGTCACTATTTTTAAATTAAGATAGAAAATTGTTTTAATCTATTTAGTAACATGCTTTGAAAAATGCAAATTACGTTGTTGTGTTAAGTATAACCCAGCCAGATTACAAGAGCCACCGGTATTCAGGGAACCGAGGTAACGTCAGGTGAAAACTTAGTAGAGACCACTCTAAACTTATACAGGGTGTTAGGAAAAGTATTAACTTCCTTTCAAGGGATGAATCAGCCCATGAAACTGAACAACTTTCCCCAAGAAATATAGGTCGAAATATGAAATTTTTTGGAAGTTAGTACATTTCCTAATTTTCTTTTTCTGTATAGATAGCTACTAAGTTTTCACCTGCGGTTACCTCGGTTCCCTAAGTGCCAGTGTCTCTTGGAATCTAGGTAACACGATAAATTAAAATCAATATTGCGAAATTCCGTTGAGATTCGAAATCCCAAAGTATTTATTTCATTGTATTTGGATGTAATTATGTTGCATGTCACTAGATGTGGTAATAATCTAAATATTGGATGCTTTAGTTAGTGCATGCTTTCCGAAGTCCACGTATGTATTTAGAAGGTTCAACATGTTTCTAAATAAAGTAAGGCAAGCAAGTAGAGGCAAAATAATTTTTATTGCATACGTCTTTTTCACAAACAGACTTTTTATGTATTTTTGTATGAAGTACGAAAAAAATAAAAAAATTTAGGAGATGAACCATTACATGAAACTAAACGATTTTCTCCAAGAAGTAAAGGCGTAATATGGAAAGATTTTGGATCTCCCATAGAAAATATACCAGACGATCAAGTCAATTTTTATGGTCCAACTTTTTCATATTTTAACCTATTTTCTAAGGAAATGTAGTTCAGTTTCATAACCTGGTCCATCCCTTAAAATATTTGTAGTTATTTTTAGACTTTACTTATATCTTATTTGCCAATGTCCAGTAGTGGACTGTTGTGGCTTTTGTAGTATTAATTACCTTATACTTTTTTGTATACAACAGCAGCAAAAAAATATGAATTTCTATAACTATTATCACATTGTTCTACATATAAATACTACATTGCTGGCCTTGCTTTATACATTTTTTTTTACTAATTCTGTGTGTTATGTTATAATTAGGTAATTCGTAGGTTACAACTCATTTCGCAGCATGGCTATACGCGACACAATATAATACTAACATCTGAGTAATCCACGCCGTATACTCATATTTCTATACTTATAGTGTTACACACAAGTCCCAAAAAATAATAATAAATAAAGAATTAATTAAGTCCCAGTATAATATACAGTGCTGATATAAGTGTCTGCGTCTTTGCTTTAAAAAAGTACTTCTTTAGAATCCTATAAAAATTTTGGATTTGAGTTAGGCACTTCCAGTTACTTAGGTGAGTTATGATCATAAAACTACAGGCAACAAATATGCGGGTAAAATTCTTAGTACATTTCGTAACGGGTCAAAAGTCCTGGTCTTCGAATGATCCACCGATTACTCAATGTACATCGAATTTTACCTGTAAACTTGTATCCTGTAGCTTCATAAAATGAGGTACTACTGGGCAATAGATCTATGATAAAGTGCAAAATTACTGTGTCTTGAAAAAAACATTTTTCGTATCTCTGAGTATACGGCTAACTAAAATAAAAATGGCCCACAGACGATATCTGTATTTATATCCCTCACTGACAATTTAACAGACCATTGTGTTGTCCTCACATCATAGACAGTTCTGGCACTGAACCGACAAATCACGATTACTATACTGGGTAGTTCAATACACAAACTTTGCAAGATGATTCAACTCATGATTATGAACTTTAGCTATGGGGATATCTGCAAAATCTCGAAAAAATGGCTCGTCCATACATTTGGGTTGAGTTCGTATTCAATTTTGTATGAAAAAAGCACTTTTTTTGCGCGATTTCGAAGATAAACAGTAAAAGTTGTTCATAATGATGATCAGAATTAGAATCACTGTGCGAAGTGTGCGTACTGACTAAAGGAATTCCAGTATAATACTATTATACGGTCAGCAGTATGTCAAGTTGTGCCGAAATTTTCCACACTCGGAGCATTGCGAAAATTTAACTAAGTATTTATAAATTATTCAACATATTAACGGATTTTTATCGGTTTGATTAACCCATTCACAAGTTTTATAGTTTTACAGTAAAGCAATTACTATAAGGTGATTTGACAATTCTATACTGAAAGAGATCAACAACGGAAATAGACCATTTACCATTGAATACGCATAATGTTGATAGCTGTCAAATCAAACTTATTAAGATCGTCTTACTGTGAGCCTTGTCCATGGATCTTAATGTGTCTTTTTTACGAAATACAAACTTATTTGTGCGGGTTTCATACTTTTAACTAACCTGGTGGTAGTTTTTGTAGTCATTCAAAAGGTGCTGATTTTACGTATTGTCAAAAAGCTCATTCAAAACAGAGCCTGGCGAAAAAGAACATAAGTGTCTACAAGTGGGTATATTTTATTTTGCTTCTATTAGATATGTATAAGTTCGATGTAAGCTGGGTATAGAACTGAAAACATTGTCCAGTCTTCATTGAACTTTTACGGTACTGGCACGTAATTTATAAGTTTCTTATTAAACTCATAGATCTACATCATATAACTATAAGTACCGCGCACCCCACCTCGCACATATAAGTTTGTACGTCGGTAATATCAACTGTTGTCTGGCAGGAGGACCAAAGTCTCAGCCTTAGCGCTGGCAGTACCCCCGCCTCCGCGGACCCCACGCCCTTTTCTACCCCCGTACGATCCCCGGCCAGGGAACAACAAGCAACTGATAACCAACAAAACTCACCACAGACAGGTGACGACCCGACTGAACAAAGTCCGCAAAACGATCAAGAAACAGACCAAAGTTGTAACGATACAGCCGAAACTAACGGCCCGAATAGCTTAAGTGAAACCGACTGTGATACTAGGAATAAACAAGAGGATGACGACGTCGTCTGCGCCAACGAAGTGCGATTAAGAGTAACCGAGGGGAACAACGAAACCGCTCAAGGGACTAGTCAAACGGAACAAAATGCAACGGATGATAGAGCGGACGAAACTGACAGCTCACCAACAGAACGACAAGAAAATGTAAATAATAATGAAGCGGAGACTGTAGATACTGAAAATGTTACAAATGATGCCACGACCGAAGAAAGGCTGAATCCCGTAGAGCCTGCAGAAACTTCTGTAGAAGAACCACAGAATGTCACAGAAGCAATTCAAAGTACCACAGACGAAACGCAAAATACCATAGAGGACACGCAAAATGCCACAGAAGAAAGACCGAATGGCGCGGTCAGGCAAAATGCCGTAGAAGATGACGACACAGCTGATGAGAACGAAGAATCGCTTCAGTTTGATGAGAACCACTTTAGCACGCCGGTGGGGGGCGCGAGTCCGCGGGCGAGGCGGCGGCGGCGAGCTAACACCGCCAGCTCCATGGAAGACACAGAGGTAAGAGCGACGCGGGGTGACGCGGGTAACCATACATCACATCACACTCAAAGTGTGTTTACGAAAACTGATAATATCAATCGCTAAGGTTCGGCAGTTGTCTTCGTTTCCTTTACAACCAAAACTAAGTTTCGCTTTCAACAACAGTATTCATAGTTCTAATTTTAACGGTATCTTACCGACGAATTCGTTTAATTGAGTTCCCGATATTTCAACACTGTTGCAAGCGTCATGATCACGGGTTAACTGGAGTAATGAAATCGTCGGGAGGAACCCGTTAAAATTATAACTGAATAGTCTAAACAACCGCGATAGTTTAAAATTTTGTGTTACTTCAGTGACCAGCAATGCTCATAGTTGAGACACGACATAATTTTGTGATCTTAACTTTTGCATTTGAAACATTGATGCAGAAAACGACATGAAATCATGTTGTGGCCCTCATAACCCGCTGACAACAGTTTTTTCAAAACTTGATAATGCTCCTCATCTTTTCGTCTATATTCTTTATGATTATTATGTTCAATTATTATAATCTGTGATCATTTATGCGACTTAAATGCCTTACTTATATTGGTTGGTATCTTTAGTTTTCGTTAAACACACTACCCAATTTATGTAAAATTACAAACCGTTTCCATGTTTTTTTACTGAGTAGTTAAGCTAATTATTATGCTAGCTAACGACTTGTATATTTGTTTTTGGTGCTAATACGGTTTAAGTTTGGCTTTTTGTATAAAGACTGCCAAATTTCTTTCGTCCAATAAATTTTAACGAATATACCAACTCTATTATTATCTTTCTCGCTTCGTAAGGCTGGTTTCAGAGCGACGCGTCTCGGCAGCGCTGCTCAGCCGCGCGCGCCTCGCATTACACTAGATTGTATGTAGCGTTTCACAGTGACGCGTTTTGGGCCGCGTCTCGGCCGCGCCGCCACGCGCCGCGGTCGGATCTCTTTCGATTGCCAGTAGCGTTTCAGAGCGACACGGTGCGGACGCGCGGCTGCGTACAGTCCAACACACTGTAATTTATGTACTCCTCTACGTGACTGAAAATGGATGACTTTATCGACACGGGGCGACTGATTGATGAAGTTCGTCATCGAGAATGTTTGTGGAATGCATCTGACGCGAATTATAAAAATAGGGACGCGAAAAATAAAGCTTGGGAAGAAATCGGGATAGAATTGTTCGGAGAAAATTTCACTACACAGAAAGGTTGGTAGAAAAACATTTATTAAGTAATTATTTAAACATTACAATCATTTTTGAGAAAGAATTAAATATTCTCCTTCTTATTTTTGTGTAAGAAGTAAGTAGATACAAAGTATAATACAATATTTAGAAAAAAATACGAAACTTAAGATAAGTACATACTAAGTAGGTAGGTACAACCCGTTCGCGCTAAGTTTGCCACTGGCGATATGACGTCGAATGGTTTTTCTGTAATTAAACGCAATAATTAATGTGTCTTATTTTACCCAAATACACAATTATTATATAATAAAAGTATATTTAGGTAAAATTAGACACATTGATTGCGTTTAATCACAGAAAAACTGTACTAATGATTCTCTGCACTCGACCGTACACTACAACGAAGCGCGCGCGTCTGAATGTCGTTTCACAGCGAACGCGCTGCCCAGGCGCGCGCCCGAACCGCGCGCGGTTGGGCAGCGCTGCCGAGACGCGTCGCTCTGAAACCAGCCTAAAAGAAAAAGATAGCGTATTGAACGTTCGTTGCATATTTTTATGGTATACGTCACATCCGCATCGCTAACGTGTTTGGGACTTGTCTATGAGAGTGTGAGGTACAACGTGTGTCCAATGATGTCCTGTGTAAAAATGTCCTTCGTCAAATGTGATTTGTCCAAACAGTCCGATACCCAATGCTTCCGTGCTTTTGTACACACATGGGAAAATTTTATTTCTTTCAAATGAAGGGTAAGTATGGTTATAGTGCGTTTTTTAAACGTAATAGGCGTTTTTTAAAGAAGCTAGCCTGCGAGATGGCGTTATACGCTGCCGTAGACTTTGCTGGATTGGGTGTCTATGATAGATATTCCGACTTGGTCTATGGCCGCGTACAACGCCATCTAGTAGATTCGTTTGGTAAAAAAAAAACGCACATTGTGATTAAAGTTCTGTATTTTTGTATTTTTATGTCTAAACCGAATGTTCAAGCTCCATCGACCATTTAACACGCCGCAAGCTTTTATTACACTCCTGTCTACCAAAGTGATAATTGCGTAACTCAATAATGAGATACTGGTAAAAAACGTTTTAAATATATATTTTTTTGGTCCAAATATGCCTACAATATACAAATCATACCGTAGTATTTTGTAACAAGATTGTCACCATGATTTGTGTATAAAAATGAATTCGTGTTTTACCTATAATATGTTATACTATATGCCTACATTATTTTCCATGCGCTTTGCTTTGCTTTCATGTAGTTAGTATTATATGCACAGTATATGTATGTTGCATGTTACACACTGCTCAGATGTATGTATGAACAAGACACTGAATTGTTTATAAGTGGCATTGATTACTATAAGCTAGATTTGTTTTTTTCCTAGTCTGCAAATACAAAAGGAATTATTATATCGTGAAAAACGGCTAGACGGCTAGGCATAAAAACAGTTTGTACGTGAATATTACAGCTCGCTCAAATATTATTTTACAATATAAGAGGGTACACCAATTTTCGCGTGTTTTGGAAACTATTAGATTTTTTTCTATATGCTTTTTAAATCATTATTCGTGTGGTTTTTACAAATGTACTTTACAACAAGTTGGTATGCCCTTGTTACGCTCAAACTGAAATTTTACTAGTGATCGATCCTGAAAACTAAAATTGGGCTAAATATATTTACCCAAAAAACATAGGTCTTCTCTTTCTGTTGCGTCAGTTATTAAACCGCTTTCTACTATTAGTAGGCCTCTGACATTGTTGCGTAACAACCGTGTCGGTCCGGTGCTGTCTATGGTAACTTAAACGGGGGTCGTTACAAAACCATATCAGAGACTTATAAACACAACCATGATAGAAGCCTGCTACTTATAGAGGCGGTTGAAAAATTCTGAGTCGCAGTCACAGGCTTCATTGAGTCGTTATTTGACTTAGTGTCTCACACGAAGAGAGAGACTAGGTTTTGTTAGACTCAATGACACGACAGAAGTGGAAGACTTACCCTTGGTTTTCCGATCGGTCACTCTTAAAACTTCACCTCAACCTCATCAATTGTTGACACGTGGTCCACTGACAGGACGAGACGGACGCGTCAACCGAGAGTACTCGCAGTAGCAGCACCACCAGCGTCCAGAGCCAGAACCTGCCGAACAGCGAGGGTCTGCCAGCTGGGTGGAGCATGCAGAAGGCGCCCAACGGAAGGCTGTTCTTCATCGACCACAATAACAAGACCACCACCTGGATCGATCCCAGGACAGGTAATATTCATACCAGGACAGGTATTTTGACCTTATTCAGAGATTTTGATTCTAGAACAGGTATTTTGACTCTAGAACAGGTATTTTGACTCCAGAATAGGTATTTTGATGCTAGACCAGGTATATTGACCCTAGAAACGGTATTTTGACTCTAGAACAGGTATTATAACTGTAGAAAAGGTATTTTGACTCTAGAACAGGTATTTTGACTTTAGAACAGATATTTTCATCCGGGTACATAATGAATATATGGACGATAAATGATGGAAAGTGGCAGCGCAATTTTAACGAATTGGTATTCGGTAATCGGGGCTATTGATTGTTTTGATTGAATCAAACATTTGTTTATAAAAATATGTTTTTTTTTTCAGGTTGTGCATCAAGCCTGCCCTTAGCCGCGGCGGCGAGCGCAGGGGCGGATACGGACTCACTGGGAGCCCTACCGGAGGGCTGGGAGGAACGCGTGCATAGTGACGGACGCATCTTCTTCATAGACCATAGTGAGTTCAATTTTCTCGCATCAGCCTATAGCAGTCCACTGCTATATCGTCTTCTTTTTTTCGTGTGGGACACCGAGTCGTCCAACGACCCGATGAACCCTAGTGTCAGAATTTTTCAACCGCCTTCTACAAGTAGCAGGCTTCTGACATGGTTGTGTAACGACTGCCGTCTAAGTGATCAGCAACCGGGACCTACGGCTTAACGTGCCATCCGAAACACGGAACCATCTTACTTACGGATAATCGGGTGGTACAGCCCGCAATGTCCTAACCAGACTGGGAACAAACTCACAAAGTGATAAATATCAACTTTGTGAGTGACCCACCGAGAATCGAACCCGGGACCTTCTGCGTCAAAGGCAGTCGCACTACCACTGCGCCACATCGGTCGTCGTATTGTGAAAATATGTATTGCGAGCTAAGCGAGCTTGTCAATACCATTGGGTCTCATTTCTTACTAAAGGAAATTGGTCCAAAAATAAATCAAATCTGTAAATCCATTTTTAACCCTAATGCCCATAAAACACCTAAAACACCCAAAGTCAATCTTACAATACACATAAAACACCCAAAGTCAATCTTACGGGTTAATGTAAGCAAATGTTGTTACAGATACGCGGACGACGCAGTGGGAAGACCCGCGGCTCTCGAACCCGGCGATCGCGGGCCCCGCCGTGCCCTACTCGCGCGACTACAAGCGCAAGTACGAGTACCTCAAGAGTCAGCTGCGTAAACCGGTCAGTATACAAACATGAGTTAAATAATAAGTTTTCCGGGACAGTAACTTTTTTAATGAAATGAAAAATATAATGTGTAAAAATATTAGCTGCAAATATTTCAAGTGGTGAATCAGCTCGTGAATCTGAACAAATTTCCCCAAGAAACATGGGTAACATACAAAATGTCGAGCGAGTCGAGCGAGTCAACTGTATGGGAAGTCCAAAATTTTTTTTTCCTATTAGAACCTATGTTCTATGGGGAAATTTGGTCAGTTTTATGGGCTGATTCATCCCTTAAAATATTTGCAGCAAATTTTTTTTCACCCTGTATACAGGGTGACAGGGTGGTGTTTAACGACCACTAAATTGTACGGGTCAAACTAAACAAGTTTCCGATAATACATACACAAATCACGCCTTTATCCCTTGCGGGGTAGGCAGAGCGTTAACGATCGCAAAATTACGGTCGTTATCGCCACACGTCTGACAAGTATTGAGGGCCTTTTTAGATGATTTCTGTATCACTGTAGTGATAGGTTGTCAGCCTGTCGCCTAAATTTGTAATACACATGAAACCCTCGAGTCCCTTAGTTGCCTTTTACAACACCCGCAGGAAGAAATGGGGTGATGCTATTCTAAGCCGGCATCACACGGCAAATAATAACATGTGTCAAAACATGAAAAAAATACCTCCCATTGAAAATAACGCGGTCAGCTATTTTTTTACGGTATGCCTACCCTGTCATTACGACACAAGTCAATTTCTATGGGAGTCCCAAATTTTTTTTCATATTTCGACCTATTTTTTTCATATTACCTTGGGGAAAGTTGTTCAGTTTCATGGGCTGATTCACCCCTTAAAGTATTTGCAGCTAATATTCTAACACCCTATATGTATTATATGTTTCCCCAGAGCAACGTGCCAAACAAGTTCGAGATCAAAGTGCGTCGCAGCTCCATATTCGAGGACTCGTACCGCATCATCAGCTCCGTCAGCCGGCTGGACCTGCTCAAGACCAAGCTGTGGGTGGAGTTCGAGTCAGAAGTGGGACTAGGTGAGTGTCTGCCCACTGCTGGACATGGCAGCTCCATATTCGAGGACTCGTACCGCATCATCAGCTCCGTCAGCCGGCTCGAGACTAAATTGTGGGTGGAGTTCGAATCAGAAGTGGGATTAGGTAAGGAATATATACATACATATATCACGCCTTCATCCCTTGCGCGTTCAGTAGCAAAATGTCCAATTCGCATAATGTCCAAAATGGCTAAACACAGTTAATTCTCAGAATGTCCAATTCGCAGAATGTCCAATTCGCAAAATGTCCAATTCGCAAAATGTCCAATTCTCAAAATGTCCAATTCGCAGAATGTCCAATTCGCAAAATGTCCAATTCGCAGAATGTCCAATGGGAGATTTTTTCACGATTCTTGAAGTGTTCTACAGAGAACGCTGAACATGTTTAAAATAACGTTCCTTTACACGGAAAAGTCTGTATGAATTTATAAATTGTTTCTTATTCTGTCAAATCAACCTCGTTACATTTCTTATGGATATTATTTACTAAACTGTAATTATTACTCAATTTATTAGCATTGAGAAAGCTTTTATTCAATTTCAAACTAAATTAATGTGTTACGAACAATGCGTGAAACAAAAGGCAAATCAGCGGCATCGAACCACGAATGCGTTAGAAGGGTGGCACCGTGGCACCGACGCTTAAATGGACGGATTCCAAAAAATCCAGCTATACATTATTTAAAAAAAAAAAAGTTTAAAAGTTTTTTTACGAAGATAATTTTTCTTCGTCTTACGTTATTTAAACGTTGATCATGTTAGATAACATAAAAAGACAATAAAAGAGAAGAAGAGACAATAAGTTAAAAATATTGGAGAGACTTTTGATTATTTTTATTTTTATATAAGTAAACCAAATATTTTTTTAAGGCTTTGAGTTTGACCTGCTTTATTAATATCACACTAGATTTCCTTGTTATTTGATTTTAATTGATAATAAATGCGAAATCTAATTGACAACTATCCATGTAGTTCTATTTTAAATATAAATGCATTTTTTCCCATTTTTCAAACTTGTATGAAACTATTTCGCTAATTGGACATTTTGCGAATTGGACATTTTGCGAATTGGACATTTTGCGAATTGGACATTTTACGAATTGGACATTTTGCGAATTGGACATTTTGCGAATTTGCTAATTGGACATTATGCGAATTGGACATTTTGCTACTGAACGCCCTTGCGGGGTTGGCAGAGCGTTAACAGCCGTAAGAATACGGCCACTATCGCCACGTCTGACATTTTTGAGGATTGTTTTCCAAAGTTGTTTCAGAAAACATGTGTATCACTATAGTGACAGGTTGTCAGCCTGTCGCCTTAAAATTGTAATACACCAATACTCTCGAGTCCCTTAGTCGCCTCTTACGACACCCACGGGAAGGATGTGGGGTGATTCTATTCTTAGCCAGCAATACACGGCCTGGGTAAGGAATGTCGCTCTATAACTACTACTACAGCCACTGTAGTCCACTGCTGGACATGGCAGGGGTGTCGCAGCTCCATATTCGAGGACTCGTACCGCATCTTTAGATCTGTCAACCGACTTGATAACTTTGGGTGGACTTCGAATCAGAAGTGGTTTTTTTTTTTTTTTTCGTGTGGGACACCGAGTCGTCCAACGACCCGATGAACCCTAGTGTCAGAATTTTTCAACCGCCTTCTACAAGTAGCAGGCTTCTGACATGGTTGTGTAACGACCGCCGTCTAAGTGATCATAGACAGCAACCGGGACCTACGGCTTAACGTGCCATCCGAAAAACGGAACCATCTTACTTACGGACAATCGGGTGGTTCAGCCCGCAATGTCCTAACCAGACTGGGAACAAATTCACAAAGTGATAAATATCAACTTTGTGAGTGACCCACCGAGAATCGAACCCGGAACCTTCTGCGTCAAAGGCAGTCGCACTACCACTGCGCCACATCGGTCGTCATCAGAAGTGGTATTAGGTAAGCAACTATACCTCTATAACTGTAGCCCTACAACACAGTTACTGTAGTCTATTGTGTTCATGGCAGGTGCTTTGTAGTTGTAGCTCCGAAGAAGTTGGTGAGTCACAAACGTGCTTTATATTTCTGTAACCTTAACAGCCACAACAGTCCCCTGCTGGACTATCGAACTCGAGAAAAAGACATAAATCTATTATTTTCTTGTATTAGGTGCCGTTTTAATCACGTGATGTTTTTTTTTTGCCTTTTTTTACCCCCCCCCCCCCCCCCCCCCCCTTGGTGTTGCGTGGTGAGGTTTGACTAGTAGCCCCTCCTTCCTCCTACATGATGTGTATTTTTTGTTTTATATCACAACAATTATAACATCCTCCTTTTGAGCATCACGTGATTATAGACGGCCCCTTATTAGTTTTATCTATAAGGGTAATTATTATTATTAATCCCCTACTTCGTTTCAGACTACGGCGGGCTAGCTCGCGAGTGGTTCTTCCTGCTCTCCAAGGAGATGTTCAACCCTTACTATGGGCTGTTCGAGTACTCAGCCATGGACAACTACACGCTGCAGATCAACCCCAACAGCGGCGTCTGCAACGAGGAACACCTCAACTACTTCAAGTTCATCGGCAGGGTCGCCGGCATGGCCATCTACCACGGGAAACTGCTCGACGGTGAGACACACACACACACACACACACACACACACACACACACACACACACACACACACACACACACACAACAGCGGCGTCTGCAACGAGGAACACCTCAACTACTTCAAGTTCATCGGCAGGGTCGCCGGCATGGCCATCTACCACGGGAAACTGCTCGACGGTGAGACACACACACACACACACACACACACACACACACACACACACACACACACACACACACACACAACAGCGGCGTCTGCAACGAGGAACACCTCAACTACTTCAAGTTCATCGGCAGGGTCGCCGGCATGGCCATCTACCACGGGAAACTGCTCGACGGTGAGACACACACACACACACACACACACACACACACACACACACACACACACACACACACAACAGCGGCGTCTGCAACGAGGAACACCTCAACTACTTCAAGTTCATCGGCAGGGTCGCCGGCATGGCCATCTACCACGGGAAACTGCTCGACGGTGAGACACACACACACACACACACACACAACAGCGGCGTCTGCAACGAGGAACACCTCAAGTACTTCAAGTTCATCGGCAGGGTCGCCGGCATGACCATCTACCACGGGAAACTGCTCGACGGTGAGACACACACACACACACACACACACACACACACACACACACACACACACACACACACACACACACACACACACAACAGCGGCGTCTGCAACGAGGAACACCTCAACTACTTCAAGTTCATCGGCAGGGTCGCCGGCATGGCCATCTACCACGGGAAACTGCTCGACGGTGAGACACACACACACACACACACACACACACACACACACACACACACACACACACACACACACACACACACACACACACACACACACACACACAACAGCGGCGTCTGCAACGAGGAACACCTCAACTACTTCAAGTTCATCGGCAGGGTCGCCGGCATGGCCATCTACCACGGGAAACTGCTCGACGGTGAGACACACACACACACACACACACACAACAGCGGCGTCTGCAACGAGGAACACCTCAAGTACTTCAAGTTCATCGGCAGGGTCGCCGGCATGGCCATCTACCACGGGAAACTGCTCGACGGTGAGACACACACACACACACACACACACACACACACACACACACACACACACACACATTGTTTTAACTTTACTACAGTTTACGTAACTTTGACAATTGCATTTTTCCTCCCTGCATTTTTTTTCTGAATTTTGTCTCCCGCTAAAACATGAACAACGACTTCCTCTTCATTTTTCTGAAAGCTATAGGACATTTTTTAAGTTAAAATTCACCGATGGGATTTGAACCCACGTCTTCTGACTTGCTGGGTCAGACGTGGCAACCGCTACACCACGGTCAGTTCTATCCCAGGCGGCGTAATTGTGATCCACTTGCTTTTTTTCCACATGTTTCGTTTGTATTGACTTTCTAAGAAAAAGTTATAAGAGCTATCTCTAGCGTCGGGTTTTCACACAAACGTATTCCCCTGTTTTCTTTCCAAGTAATGCCTCTAGATTTATAATTCTATTCTTATTATATTAAGGACTACTGAGGCCATGTCCCTATCACTTTCTTTAAAAAAAAAATGGTATAAAGAGGAAAGAAAGCATTTTTAATTTTGTATTAAAAAATATAATTGCTCATAGTGTTATTTCTTGGCTCAGCGAATTTCCCTGGCAATCCAAAGGGGCAACGCGGCTAGTGTTATGGGCACGTTTGGTCAGGGGACACTGTGCGGGGGTTTATTTGACTAGGCTACCTTTCGTAGCTTCTATTTGTATTTTTATTTTATTTTAGTTTTAAGTTGACATTATATTAATTATTGTACTTGACATTTATAAATAATAAAGATTGCTCATATTTTGTTCTTGTAATTATTTTTCAAAATAAAATTAAGCAATACGTTTGTATGAAAACCTGACGCTAGGGATAGCTTTTAATATCAATACCTAGTTTGATATTGATGTTTAGTCTAGTGTTTAATTAAAACATTATTTACACATTTTTTTTCCAGCATTCTTCATCCGTCCATTCTACAAGATGATGCTCGGCAAAAACATCGACCTGAACGACATGGAGTCCGTCGACCTGGAGTACTACAACTCGCTGATGTGGATCAAGGAGAACGACCCCTCCGAGCTGTACCTCACCTTCGCGGTGGACGAGGAGCAGTTCGGCAGGACCATCCAGCGCGAGCTCAAGCCTGGAGGAGCCAACATCTCCATAGACAATGAGAACAAGGACGAGTATATCAAGTGAGTGAGATTGTGTGGGTAAAGGATGAATATATCAAGTGAGTGAGATTGTGTGGGTAAAGGATGAATATATCAAGTGAGTGAGATTGTGTGGGTAAAGGATGAATATATCAAGTGAGTGAGATTGTGTGGGTAAAGGATGAATATATCAAGTGAGTGAGATTGTGTGGGTAAAGGATGAATATATCAAGTGAGTGAGATTGTGTGGGTAAAGGATGAATATATCAAGTGAGTGAGATTGTGTGGGTAAAGGATGAATATATCAAGTGAGTGAGATTGTGTGGGTAAAGGATGAATATATCAAGTGAGTGAGATTGTGTGGGTAAAGGATGAATATATCAAGTGAGTGAGATTGTGTGGGTAAAGGATGAATATATCAAGTGAGTGAGATTGTGTGGGTAAAGGATGAATATATCAAGTGAGTGAGATTGTGTGGGTAAAGGATGAATATATCAAGTGAGTGAGATTGTGTGGGTGAACGATGAATATATCAAGTGAGTGAGATTGTGTGGGTGAACGATGAATATATCAAGTGAGTGAGATTGTGTGGGTGAAGGATGAATATATCAAGTGAGTGAGATTCTGTGGATCAAGCCCGGCGGCGTCAACATCTTCATAGACGAATACGGTCGCTATCGCCACGTCTGTCACTTTTCAGGATTGTTTTCCAAGCTTGTTTCAGAAAACATGTGTATCACTGCAGTGACAGGTTGTCAGCCTGTCGCTTAAAAATTGTAATACACCAATACTCTCGAATCCCTTACTCGCCTCTTACGACGCCCACGGGAAGGATGTAAGCCATGGTGGTAATGCTATACATACACAGTGAAAAAAATAATAATTAAGGGATGGACCAGCCCATGAAACTAAACGATTTTCCCCAAGGAACATAGGACAAATTATCCCTTGAGTTCCTTAGTCGCCTCATACGACACCCACGGGAAGAATGTGGGGTTATGCTATTCTAAGCCGGCATCACACGGCAAATGACGACAATGTTACGTGTTCTTAATC
The DNA here is from genome assembly GCA_029255805.1 of Keiferia lycopersicella. NCBI lineage: Eukaryota > Metazoa > Arthropoda > Insecta > Lepidoptera > Gelechiidae > Keiferia > Keiferia lycopersicella. The sequence goes on from JARACZ010000005.1 coordinate 16,942,732, forward strand.
AGTTATTTTCTCCCCACAGACTAGTAATCCAATGGAGGTTCGTGAACCGCGTGCAGGAGCAGATGTCGGCCTTCCTCGAGGGTCTGGGGCAGCTGGTGCCGCTGCCGCTACTCAAGATCTTTGACGAGCACGAGCTCGAGCTGCTCGTGTGCGGCATACAGCATATTGACGTCAAGGTAACGTAATGACATATATAAGATGTAAAAATATTAGCTGCAAATATTTTAAAGGGTGAATCAGGCCATGAAACTGAACAACTTTCCCCAAGAAACATAGCTAAAAAATTTAGACCTCCCATGCAGTTGATTTGCTCGGCTGCTACATTTTGTATGGGAGGTTCAAAAAATCCTTATATTTCGACCTATGTTTCTTGGGGAAAGTTGTTTTGTTTCATGGGCTGACTCACTCCTTAAAATATTTGTAGCAAATTTTTTTACACCCCGTATTTCACTTAAATTATTAGTATTTACGGGATTATCACCACGATATCGATAATGATTATCGAGGAAAAAATAAACATAATCGTGGTGATAATCCCGTAAATACTTATAATTTAAGTATTGTGAAAAACCGCGAAAATCTCAAAACATATACCCGGTATTTCACCCAGAAATGTAATGTAAATCATATGTTTGAGATATCAAAGTAACATAAAACATACATTTGAGATGACCATACAAAATAAGACATGCACTTAATACGTCAAATAAAAGATACATTTCACACGTTCAGACTACATTTGATACACCCAGACATGTAATGAAAAATATTTATAATAATATATTTGATACATCATAGTAACATAAAAGATACATTTGATACGTCAAAGTAACGTAAAAGATATGTTTGATGCGTCAAATTACCGTAAAACATATGTTTGATACGTCAAATTAACGTAAAATATATTTTTGAGACGTCAAATTAACGTAAAAGATATGTTTGATACGTCAAAGTAACATAAAAGATACATTTGATACGTCAAATTAACGTAAAATATATGTTTAATACGTCAAAGCAACATAAAATATACATTTGATACGTCAAAGCAACATAAAATATACATTTGATACGTCAAAGCAATATAAAATATACATTTGATACGTCAAAGCAACATAAAAGATACATTTTATACGTTAAAGTAACAGAGAACTCTTCACTCATTTGAAACGTTTAGATAAAAATTCAACGTATCTACATTTTATATGTCAAAGGACAAAACGAAATATTTCAATATAACACAATTTTTTACAGAAGGGATCCCGAAAGACCTACATTATTATTGAAAGACCGCTCATTATGTCATATATTTTAATAGATAGATAAAAACATATTTAGATAGATATAATTATTTAGATAGATAAAAATTTATAGAGACACAAACAATAATGTTGCCAATTCGGGATCCTTTCTTAAAAAAATGTGTTGTAGTAGGTTATTATAAAGAATGAATTCCAAATTCACAATTGTTGATATTGTTTCAGGATTGGCGCAGTAATACCCTCTACAAAGGAGACTACCACGCCAACCATTTAGTAGTGCAGTGGTTTTGGAGGGTGAGTCTTTTTATCACCTACATTTAAGCTAAGCATATTACCTAAGACTAAATTATCGTATAAAATATCATCTAATAGTTTTAACAAACGATTAAACAATGCTATAGTCGCAGGTCCAACCAAGCCGCCTAAGAACCTAAGACTTATCTGTGTAACCCTGAAGGTGGGGTTAACCTTCCGCAAAAAAAAACCATTTATTGCACACAATGGCGTCTGATGCCAGCTTTGAATAGTATCACCCCATCTTTCCTATGGGTGTCATAAGAGGCGACTAAGGGATATTTTTGCGATTTCGCAGTTGGCCCCATAGTAAAAGTTGTTTAGAAACACGAGTTGAAATGAACACCGCCGTGTGATGCCGGCCTAGAATAGCATCACCCCATTTCTTCCCGCGGGTGTTGTAAAAGGCAACTAAGGGACTCGAGGGTTTCATGTGTATTACAATTTTAGGCGACAGGCTGACAACATGTCACTACAGTCATACACGAATCATCTGAAAGGGCCCTCAATACTTGTCAAACGTGGCGATAACGACCGTAATTTTGCGATCGTTAACGCTCTGCCTACCTGGATAAAAGCGTGATTTGTGTGTGTGTGCTGTGTAGTTGAAACACCCTACAAAGTGTGTGTACTAACTAAAGACAATCTTGTATTTATTGTATTTTTGATAAATATTTCAAATTGTTGCCGTAGGTGGTGCTATCATTCTCGAACGAGATGCGTTCCCGGCTGCTCCAGTTCGTGACGGGGACCTCCCGGGTGCCGATGAACGGGTTCAAGGAACTCTACGGGTCCAACGGACCTCAGCTATTCACCATCGAGAAGTGGGGCACGCCGGATAACTACCCCAGGGCGCATACTTGGTAAGTAAAACTACCTTAGAGCGCATACTTGATAAGTAAAGCTACCACAGGGCGTACACTTCGTAAGTAAAACTACCCCAGGGCGTATACTTGGTAAGTAAAACTACCTCAGAGCGCATACTAAAATTCGGTAAGTAAAATTGCCATAGACATCAAAATCTTCCTACATCATAACAAATGTATAACAAATGCAAAATAACACATTAAAACTAACAAAACTAATCGATTCCAAACATATTTTGACTAATAATATTTTTTTTTGCTTTCCTAAATTTTGGGTAGTATTTATTTAAAAATCCTGTGTCCCGATAGACCCGATACCCGTGCCCGATACAATTCTCAAAATGCGTGAAAGTAATCATGAGTGCTTAAAAGTGATATTTCCTTTTTTTGAGTTGTGGCAATTTGACGATCGCATTACTTTTATTTAGTTTTATTACTGTAACTATGAATTAGATAATGTGAAATAAATGAAGCCATCTATCTAATAGATTTTTTTTAAATGAAATGTAATGTTTGTCGTAGCTTCAACCGCATCGACCTGCCGCCTTACGAGAGCTACCAGCAGCTGCGCGAGAAACTCGTCAAGGCCATCGAGGGCTCCCAGGGGTTCGCCGGCGTCGACTGAGGGGTCCCCAGGGTCCACAGGGGTCCCCTAGGTCCATGGGAGTCACGGGGGTCACGGGGGTCGCGCGGGGTAGGTTAGGGAACGGGGCACTGAGGTTGACTGCGAAGCGGTTTTGGGATGAAATACAGTTGAGAATAATAAAAAATTACTGCGGTATTTACAAAGCTATATTTTACAATTGCAATTTGATGTCTAAGTTCATGCAATTTGACGTTGTCAAACAAACTTAAGCCATCGAAAACTCATTTCAGCAAAAATAATAGCAGGTTTTCTTTTTGAGAATAAAAAAAAAATATTCTTCCAAGAACTCGATAGATGGCGTTGAACCGACTATGTAACTTGATTTTTGTGTAGATTCCAAAGCCTAAAAAACATTGCAACACTGACTGACAGTCTGGCATACACTGACACTTCCGTTTCAAATGAGTCCGAGTCCAAGTTTAAAAAAAAAACAAAATAATAATACTTTCCGTTCTTTGCGGTAACATACCAAGCACAGCGGCGTCTATTCAGCGACTAGAATATTAATAAAAAAAATAAAAGAAAATTCCCTGTTATGAAAATAAACCAGATGGACTCGGTGTCTCAGCTGGAAAGAATGATAAGTCTATGACAGCGTAAAACACGAACTTGTGAATCAGCCTCTTCGAAAAATGCCGGTTAGTTCGAGTTTTAAATTTTCAAAGCAAACGTTCAATCAATTTTCAACTTTATTTCATTTCATAATTGCCCAAAATTTTTAAAATTTTGCGTCGGCCTGAAGTAATCTGCGATTTGGGAGTCGTCACACCTTAATTTTTTTTATATATATTGTACAAAGCTTACCTACTGAAACATCAAATAAAAAAAAATGTGACTCTTTTAAATCATTGTTTGTTAGTAATTTGGACTTAGTTGTGATGTAAGATATTTGCAATAAATAATAACTATACAAAATACAGCAACAATGTACAATGTATGTATGTATGTATGAAATTCATATTTTTTCCCCAAATATTGATTGTAAAATGAATAGATTATCAAATATTGACATTACAACTAACCTAACCTACGGAAGGTATGACTGTTATCTAGGTTAAGCTAGAGTGAACTCTATCGCAGAGCAAATAATGTTGAATTTTTCTAAATCGTCGCGTTATTTCTATTCGTTCAGACGCATAATGTAATGTGTACTCAGCGCAGAATGACACACAAAATATCCCTTTTGCAAAATTGCCTCTTCGCACATTGTCGATTTCGCAAAATGACAATTTTGATGATAATGGTTCAGTGCATGTAAAAAAATGTATATATTGGTTTAAAAAAAGATGTTTAAGGTATCGCTAAGAATGTTATTTTAAAACTCTACTGACAGAGACTTATTCACATATTAGGGCATTCTCAAAAATATGAACGCGAAAGTGAAACCGCGGCGCAGAAAACTTGTTATGATACAATTTTGATAAAATAAGCGATATTATCCTATATTATCAAAAGGGAACATTATGCGAAAGTGACATTGTGCAAAAGGGCATTTTGCGAAAGTGACATTGTGCTAGAGACATTTTGCGGTGAGTAGACATTTTTAGATACGTACATTATGCGTCTGAAGGTTTCTATGTTATGTTTCGCAAAGACTTTCAAAGAAAGCGCTAGGTATAAAATTGCTTATTATTATATTCTTTGAAAGAAAACTTTCTGTCTTCACTTTGGTATTTACTTCTTTTGATTGACTTTTAAAATCTAAATTCAAGACTTTGTTATTGATCAAAAAAGAAAAAAGAACAGATTATCGAGTTACTATAATATTCGGATCACTTTAGACTGGTGATATTTTACTGTTGTACTGATAACCAGGATATTTTCATCTCTAGAAAGGTAACTAGGTTTTCTGCTTACTACTACAGCCGTACCATTGCAATGCGGGATATGGGTCCCGAATTATTGCCATTTCCCACACTTAGCAAGCGGATCGGCGACCGCAGTACAAGGTATTGTAAATATTCACAGGGAATGCTTTTAAAGGGGTGATGCTATTCTAAGGCAGTATCACAAGGTTAAAGAATTCCCTGATTATTATGACGTTATGACGAATTTCAAAGAAATTATTAAAGTCGTTTAGGAATAAATATCAAAGTGAAGTAACTAAATATACTTCATTCGCTTACATAGTGTCACGACCAGCGTAACTGTCACTGCGCGCCCGTACGTGCGTGTATGGAGCATTGAGGTCAAGTTACGCTGGGCGCGACACTATCTAAGCGAATGTGCTTATACTTCTATACTTGTAACGATTCCACACAAGTTATTGTGCGTAAATAATTTATATTTATAGTTATTCTAAATGCGAGTGCCTACATAGCGTTATCTTATTAAACGTATTGTATATTCATTGGTGTCAATTCTGGCTAACATATTGCTTAGATTTTTTTTAAAGATTTGCGTATTGCAGAAACAGATATATTTATTTGAGATGTAGATATTAAGATATTGTAATCGTGAGGCGACTTTAGCAACGTCAAACTGAAAAAATATGTTTATAAAACAATAAGTACTCAATGAAAAAAAAAAACAGTTACAGACAAATTCAACGATGGAGCAAGATAGCTTTTAAAGTATGGTCTCGTTAAAAGATTTCTTTTTTTAAAATCCTACGTTCAATATGTAAAGGGAGAAATCAAACTGCTACAAATATTTTATGAGGTAAACCAGTCCGTAAAACTGAACATCTTTCCCCAAGGAACATAGGTAGAAATATGGAAAAGGTTTGGACCTCCCATTCAAAATGTATTCGCCGGCCGAGATAACATTGACGAAGGTTTTGGAGGGGCTGAAAAAAATATCACATTTATACCTATGTTCCTTTTGGAAAGTTGTCCGTAGACTGGTTCATCCCTTAAAATATTTCCAGCAAAATTTCTTAGACCTTACAGTTTCTTCCTATAGTTAACTATATATTTTCTCAAATATTTCTAGGAGTAACTAAGAATGTGTTTGCCAGAATTGAGACGATTATCATCTTTATTTAGTCGCACTATACGATTATTTGGTCACCTATGTAAACGGTCATGGTATACAAATACTTAAAGAGTTCAGTGGTTCAAATAAAATGCATCAATTTCACATGTTACATTTTAAGCTCAATTAATGTTATGTAACATAATTTCAAGGTCAATTTTATATGTCGAAACAAAATGAGGTTGCTCAGAAATATACTTCAAAACCAAGGCAGGTAAATTAACGCATAGAACCCATATGGCTGGTTTTTACATATTTATAACTTAAATACAGGACCTAGGGACTCGAAATGGCAACATTATTGGTGGTCAATATTATCCCAAAAGGACTAGAATCCAGGCTAGAAAACCTTACAAAAAAAACAATGTTATCAAACTATAGGCAACAAGTCTATCGCGCGGTAGACTCCTGCAGCCGACCTGGCTCCGCACGTATCGTCTCGTTCCTGTGGAGTCAGCCAGGGAGGCCGAGAGGGTGGCGTAGGTCCTGGGCAACCCTGCGGCAACCTTAATTGCGTCCCAGGCAACGTAGTGTCTGTGGTCTTACCTCAGACACTATTTAAACCGTCTATCACAGATGTATGAGGTCAATTCATGAGGCAACGAGTTTACAGGCAAAATTAGAAGGTCACAAACGTCACACAGAATATTACAGAATATAATACAGCTAAGCAGTGTATAGTCTCTCCGCGTCACTCATGAACAATCCAAAGAATAGTTTATTTGCAAGCAATCATGGTACAAAAAGTTCTACAAATATGTAATTAATAACATTACATTAGCACATGCGTCTTGCGCCCGTATTTGGCTTGCAAAATTACATTGATGACATCATCAAAGCATTGAAAAATTATAATATCTTATGTAGCCACGAAAATTGCCTCAGACACTGATTAACTCGTCTATCACAGACGCTAATGATGATGAATATCATAAAAATACAGAAAATAAAAGTAGTCATTAAAATACAGAAACTTAAAGTTAAAAAAGTAATAAATTATAGTGCATGTCAAAAATAAAATGTGTTGCATTTTTCAGCAGTAATTAAAAAACATGAAGGACACAAAAATAATGCTGCCTTTTAGAGATCATTTTCTTTAAGTAATCGGTTTATACCACGTTCTACGCGTTATTCTAGCTCGCTTCGTCGCGTTTTTATTTGAGATTAAATTCCTAGCCACTGAATTCGTTCCTGCATCAATTATTATTGTGATGTTACTTGAAAATAATACTATTACATGTAATTATTATTTGTAATTATTGTACAGAAAAACGCGGAGGCTATGACCTGTCAAATCCATACGAACTTGTACTTTAATGCATTTATAATAAGAACTATATTGACAGAATCGCCGCCGATGCGTTTAGTTATTATTTTAGATAGGTATTATAAATATTTAATAATCGAAACTATGACGAGAAGAGGAGTTTTTATTTAGTTGATTACAAATTACATTAAATTTATCATCATTATTTTACTTCAGTTTATAAAAGAATAAAATAAATAAACAAGACCTGTGTCCATAGGAAAAATAAAGATTATATAATTAGTACCAATATAACAAATTATTATTTTACTTCTTATTCCTATTTAATAAATAGTAAATATCTAATCAGAACACAATCTATTGTGCATAAAACGTTCGATTTAAGGTGGGAATAAGTACTTATAAAGTCCTCGTGTCCCCACTGATCCACTACAGTGGAGCAATCAAGACTGAAAAATCCTTGTGGCCCCACTAGTGGGGATTGCCGGTGGGGCCACGAGTCCGGAGGGGGATTTACCTATCCATGGCCTGTCATGGTATTGTTCTTGGCCCATGTGGAAATCCATTACTTTGAATACCTATCTATCTATTAGAACAAATTGTCGACAATTTGTGAAGATTAGTCGCCCAAAAACCAGAATTTGGACACCGTTTAAAAGATATACATACATACATATATCACGCCTTTATCCCTTGCGGGGTAGGAAGAGCGTTAACGGCCGTCGCCACGTCTGACAAATATTGAGGGCCGTTTGAGATAATTTGTGTATCACTATAGTGACAGGTTGTCAGCCAGTCGCCTAAAAGTTGTAATACACCTGAAACCCTCAAGTCCCTCAGTCGCCTACGACACTCACGGGTAGGAAATGGGGTGATGCTATTATAAGCCGGCATCACACGGCAAACTCAAGATAATCATCATTCTCCTTGCGGTATCCCGTTCTCTGTCGGGGTCGGCTACGTAACCGAGGGGGATTTGACGTGGAACAAAGTTTTTACACAGCTACGAGTACCATCTGACCTCTTCTGCAACCCGGTGTGTCGGATCGGATCCTCTGTAATTCTCAATATCTCTGGTCACACGATTGTAGGACCGGTGTCCTAACCACTTGACCACCGACGCTCTCAAGATAAAAACAATGAATAGGTACTAGTTAACATACGTTTCAAAAACTGGAACTAAATAATATCATATAAAAAAATTACAAGATCTACGCCAGATCGCACACTTAACGCACGACGGAGCGTTAAAACATCGCAGCGGTCTGTCAGCTCCATACTAGAAATGTCAATCCCCATACTAAAACCGCACAACCAGGGTCTAGCGCAGGGTCGTCCGTCGAGTGCGGTTTTAGTATGGGGTGTGACGTGTGATGCCGGCTTAGAATAGCATCACTCCATATCCTTTCCGTGGGTGTCGTAAAAGGTGACTAAGAAACTCGAGGGTTTCATGTGTATTACAACTTTAGGCGACAGGCTGACAACCTGCCACTACAGTGATACACGAATCATCTTAAAAGGCCCTCAATACTTGTCAGACGTGGCGATATCGATCGTATTTTTGTTGCTGTTTACGCTCTGCCTACCCCGCAAGGATTAAGGCGTGATATGTGTATGTACGTATGTGACGTTTCTAGCATGGATCTGACAGACCGCAGGAATACTTTAGCGCTCCGTCGTCCGTTAAGTGTGCGATCCGCCTAATTGCCATTCACAATTACACAATTAGCCAAAGAATCTGTAAACAATGTAAAGACAGTTGTGATGCAATTCGCGACCAGTTTCCAACAGACTCAAGTTCGCTGGGTTTCGCAAATAGTTGACCCGGTTCAGATCTCGGATTCGACAATTTCGAAAATAACGAGGTGTATGTACCTACTGCTTTGCCGTGAGATGCCGGCAGACTAGCATTACCCCATTTCTTCCCACGACGGGTGTCGTAAGAGGCGACTTAGGGAGGCAAGGGCTTCATGTGTGTTACAATTTTAGGCGACAGGCTGACAACCTGTCACTACGGTGATACATGAATCATCTGAAAGGCCCCCGATTTTTGTCAGACTTTGCGATAGCGGCTGTATTTTTATGGCCGTTAACGCTCTGCCTACTCCGCAAGGGACAAAAGCGTGATTTACGTATGTGTGTATGTACTGCTTTAAACTTTTGCAGTCCTATGGAGGCGCATTTTTGAAACTTTTTAGTTCTATTCCGCGTACGAAACTCCGCAGCGACAGGCAAAATTAATCTAGGGTGATTACACACGCACAAACCACGCCTATATCCCTGGTGGGGTAGGTAATGACCATAAAATTACGGTCTTTATCGCCACGTCTGACAATATTTGAGGGTCGTTTCAGATAAGTCATGTATCATAGTGGTAGGTTGTCAGCCTGTCGCCTAAAATTGCAATACACATGAAACCTTCGAGTCCCTTAGTCGGCTTCTACGACACCCACGGGAAAGAAATGGGGTGATGCTATTCTAAGCCGGTACCACACGGCATACGGTGATTACTTTTAGAATTTTTCAAATCAAAAGGTTTTTAATCGTAGTGAAACGCTACTAATTATGATTGTATATTACAAGTTTGTTCCCAGTCTGGTTAAGACACTGCGGGCTGAACTAAGATGGTTCTATGTTTCAGATGGTACGATGTCGTAGAGTACCGGTTGCTGTCTATGATTATCTACTTAGACGGTGGTCGTTACCAGACCATGTCAGAAGCCTGCTACTTGTAGAAGGCGGTTGAAAAATTCTGACACCCGGGTTCATCTTGTCGTTGGACGACTTGGTGTCCCACACGAAAAGAGAGAGATAAGTTTTAATAACTCTAATAAATTTCCACATACCCATGGTCGACTATGAAAAATCGAGTTATAGAAAGAAATACTTGCGTGTGGTTAGACTAGTCGTTGCGGATTTCCGTGCACGTAATCGAATTACGACTTCTCGGAAATTAAGCTGCTGTAAAATTTTGCGTTTCCAAAGTCCATGGTTCGGTACCACCATACCATAATATAACAAAACTCTTTATTGCACTACAAACATTATCGATAAGTACAGCAGAAGAAAACAAAAAAATGAAAAAAAAATGTATCTCCCATACAAATTGACTTGTTCGGTTGGTAATTTTGTTCCCATACAAAGTCCAAATTCCTTTTTCGTATTTCGACTTATGTTTCTTGGGGAAAGTTGTTCAGTTTCATGGGCTGGTTCACTCCTAATATATTTACACCTCAAATACAATTTTACATACCTCCTAATACAATAGTATATATTATTAAATCTCAATTAAATCTCAGCGAAGATTTGAGAGGCGGCTGACCTTCCCACGTTTAAGTAACGTAAGCCGAGTAATACTAGCAACACTATACGCAATGTGTTACACACGCACCTGTCAGAGCCGCCGCCGTCACTAGCGGCGCGCCACGCACGGTGTGAAGCCATCTTTATAGTAAACAAGACAAAAATATAGATCATTTTCCTATAATTTTATTAACGCGAAGTAAAATTACGTCCGTAAAAATTTATAAAAGTAAATTTGCACTGAACAGTAAACAAGACAAATACGGATAATTTTTGTATAATAAACTAACGCGAAATAAAATTACATCCGTAAGAAAATTTAAAAGTAAATTAGCACGGACACGAAATACATAAAAATATTCTTATTCAATAAAAGCATCATGATTATTGGAGAAATATGTCTTAGCTATTTAAATAATAAAAAAAACTGATATTAGCAAATAAGTAACTAGGTAAATTATATACTCTCAATGGACCGTGAAAGTTTTGAAAACTTAAAGAATAAACTATGTGCAAGTGAGTTTTAATAATTTACATAAAATATACTAAAAAAGTGTTTAAAAATGTGCAAAATGTGGTATTTAGTTGCGGTTATTTTCGTCACCGAATCAGCTGGAAGTCTCGTGGATATAAATGGTAAGTAATTATTTTTTATTGTTATCAAGTTTGGTGCCGTTTAGAATAGCATCACCCCATTGTGAATGGTGCCCAGGGAATGGGCAGCAGCGTTTCTTGTAATTATCGGCAACACAGGTGGCACACGCTTGCCAGGTGGCACACGCTTGCCAGGTGGCACACGCTTGCCAGGTGGATCGGCGAGTGTAGCAGATATTAACAGGAAACGCTGCTGCCCGTTCCCTGACACCCGAAAAAAATGTGCTATTCTGAACTGGCACCACACAACAAGGCGGTTTGATAGATACAGTAATAAAAAAAGTTTGATTCAGAAATGTTTACGCGTTGATGTCTTTTGTATGACGGCCTTTGCTTACGAGGTGATGTCAAAAAAAATTACTCTGCCATAGCATTGGTGAATCTGACAGCTGCCAAAACAACATCAACGTTTTTACATCATTTCCCTGTGAAGGCAAGGGAGAGACAGGATAACAACCTTAACACTGTATACATAACATTTAATAATAATAATAGCCTTTATTGACCAGTAATTACATAAAATTTTTACATGCACACTTATATATTACATTTAATTAAATAAATATATTAAATTTCATTCATTATTATCATTTTCATTTTATTTTATTTTATTTTTATTTCCTCTATTGTTTTTCCTTTACTGGTCTGCTTCCTTAGCAAAGGCCTCCTCCAGACCTTTCCAAACCTTTCTGTCCTGAGCTTGCCCCATCCAGTTGTTTCCTGCTTCCTTTGTAATGTCATCTGCCCATCTTAGATTTGGTCTTCCCCGTTTCCTCGTTCCATCTCTTGGGTACCATTCCGCTACATCTTTTGTCCACTTGTTTCGTGGGTCCCTTGCCATGTGTCCTGGTGTGCTACTCCCTAGCCGGACCACTATTTAGTACTCACTTACTATTATTGTAAACACATGCTACCTTATGTCTACCTTTATCTCATAAGCATAGAATAAATAGTACCTCCAAGATTAATTAGCTAAAAATCATTGTTTGTGGTTGTGCCACGGAGTACTGCTCTACAGCCGGACCACCATCACATCTCCGAAACTTCTTTATGAAGCCAATTTTTTGATTTGCTGAATAATTGTACCGAAAGTCTACCTCAAGATATAGATGAAACAATTTAAAAGTTTTCTCAAATTTGGAAGTTATTAGATAATACAAGTGGTCCGGCTGGGGAGGCGTGCTCTGCAGCGACACAAAATGTTCAAAACAAAGTTTCTGCGTAAATATGTTCATACAAATAAATCCACAGTAATTATACTCTTCTTATTAGCTGTCTTCTTAGCTCTGCCTATGTATTAAAAATTTTAAATTTAGTACTAAAGTTTGGGCTCCGATTCCGTTATTATTAATTAGCATCAGAGCTAAGAAAACAGCTAATAAGAAGAGTATAATTACTGTGGATTTATTTGTATGAACATATTTACGCAGAAACTTTGTTTTGAACATTTTGTGTCGCTGCAGAGCACGCCTCCCCAGCCGGACCTCTTGTATTATCTAATAACTTCCAAATTTGAGAAAACTTTTAAATTGTTTCATCTATATCTTGAGGTAGACTTTCGGTACAATTATTCAGCAAATCAAAAAATCGGCTTCATAAAGAAGTTTCGGAGATGTGATGGTAGTCCGGCTGTAGAGCAGTACTCCGTGGCAGAACCACAAACAATGATTTTTAGCTAATTAATCTTGGAGGTACTATTTATTTTATGCTTATGAGATAAAGGTAGACATAAGGTAGCATGTGTTTACAATAATAGTAAGTGAGTACTAAATAGTGGTCCGGCTAGAGAGTAGCACACTGTGTCCTGCCCATTTCCATTTTAGTTTTTTCACAGAGACTGATATATCTTTCACTTTGGTTTTGTTTCTGATGTCATCTAGTCTCTGTCTATCTTTCTTTTTGATGGAAAGCATGCTTCTTTCCATGTCATGCTGACACACCTTTAATTTCTGTAGGAGTTTATTGGTTAGGGCCCATGTTTGGCATCCATATGTTATACATGGGAGAATACACATATCGAAGACTTTACTATTGCAGTTGATTGGCATATCTTGATTTTTCATGATGTCCTTCATTGACCAATAGGCTTTCCAGGCTTTGGTCTTTCTTGTTTCTATTTCTTTAGATGTTAGGTCTCTTGGTGATATTATTTGCCCGAGGTATGTGTACTCGTCCACATATTCTACAGGGTGGCGCAATAGTATGCATATTGCATCATCTTTTTTTGCGGGGTAGAAGGGGCGTGGGCGGGGGGAAACCGATATCGTTGGGTAGCGCGGTTCATGAAGTTTTAGTCACTATGAGTCACTTCGACGGGAAGCGTCGCGCATTTTGCGTGCGCGCATTTTACGAAAACTCTCGTTCGTACGTAGTTGTCAGGCGACTATTTTGTTCTGAGTATGGTGTACGGCAAATTAGGGAGGCTCCGAGTACTAATTTAATTAAAATCTGGATAAAGCGTTTTGAAGAGACTGGATCGACGTTTAAACCACACGCAAAAGGTCGTCCACGCACATCTAGGACCGAAGACAATATTGAGAGTGTTAAGCAGTCGGTACGAGAAGATCCACAAATGTCTACTCGCAAGAGATCGTCTGTCCTAAACATATCGCGACGAAGTTTGCAACGAATTTTAAATTTGGATCTTAAACTGCATCCATACAAGCTGCAATTAACTCAAGAATTGAAAGACTCTGACTTCATAGCACGGCTCACATTTGCTAATGAAATGCTCAATCGGTTTTCAAATTTTGAAAACATCCTTTTCTCTGATGAGGCACATTTTCATATGAATGGATTCGTAAACCGCCAAAATTGTCGTTATTGGAATAGTGAAAATCCCAGACTCAAACATCAAAAACCGTTACATAGCCCTAAAGTGACAGTTTGGGCCGCAATCTCTGCCAAAGGAATAATTGGTCCTTATTTTTTTGAAAACGCACGGGGGCAAAACATCACTGTTAATACCGAACGCTATGTTGCGATGTTGGAAGGTTTTTTGGCCCCAGAACTTAAAAATTCAAGAATAATGAACTCTAGGAGTTGGTTCCAACAAGACGGAGCTACCAGTCACACATCAAATGACTCCATGGCGGTTGTGAAGCAGATGTTCCCTGGCAAACTGATTTCGAAAAGAGGTGATATCCCATGGCCTCCGCGCAGTCCAGACTTGACGCCTTCTGACTTTTTTTTGTGGGGATACCTCAAGCACAAAGTCTACACCAACAATCCGAGAAACATCAGTCAGCTCAAGGAGAATATTCGTGGTGAAATGGCAGCAATCACACCAGCTCTACTTAAGAAAGTTTTCGGTAATTTCCGTTTGCGGTTAGAGGAGTGCCAACGTAGAGAGGGTCATCATTTAGATGATGTTATTTTAAAAAAATAAACTACAGTTATCACTTAATAATTGCTTAGTTTTATTTTAACTATACCTTTTGTATTTATTTTTTAATAATTATTTTAAAAATGCACGTTCTATTGCGCCACCCTGTATTTGCTTTCCATTTATCTGTATGGGTACCTTTGTATTGTTGGTCATAGCTTTTGTTTTTCCCGTGTTCATTGTTAGTCCAACATTCGCGCTTTGTTCTGCTAGTTGTTGTAGCATCTTCTCTAATGACTCTGGGTTATCTGCAAACAGAACCAAATCGTCGGCGAATCTCAGATGGCTAAGTTTTTTGCCATTTATATTAATTCCTTGGTCTTCCCAGTTGAGGTTCCGGAATACGTATTCCAAGACGGCAGAAAATAACTTTGGAGAGAGTGGATCACCTTGTTTTACTCCTTTGTTTATGTTGAACTCAGGTCCCGTGGTTTCTAGTCGGATTCTTGCGGTAGAGTTCTTGTAAATTTCTCTGATTACTCTAATGTACTTTTTATGTATACCTTGTTGTGATAGAGCTTTCCATATTTCGGTTTGTTTTAAGGAATCAAAGGCCTTATTGTAGTCCACGAACGATATGTAGTATGTCTTCTGGTATTCTGTTAGCTTTTCAATGATTTGCTTTACCACAAATATATGATCTATAGTACTATAGTTGGATCTAAAACCGCCTTGTTCTCTCGGTTGATTTTCGTCTAATGTAGTTGTTAGTCTTGCGAGTATAATTTTTGAGAATATTTTATATAGATTAGACATGATGCTTATTGGTCTATAGTTGTTAATCAGATCTTTGTCTCCTTTCTTGTGTATAAGTATAATTGTTGATCTTGTCCATTGTTCGGGGATCTTTTCTTCTTCTAGCACCTGATTGAAGATTGCAGTGAGCGGTTTGGTGATTTCTTCAATGGCAGATTTTAAAATTTCATTTGTGATTTTGTCTTCACCTGGGGTTTTTTCGTTTTTCTGAGTTCTGATTGCGTGTTTGACTTCTTTCTCTAGAATTATAGGAATTTCTTCACAGTTCTCTTCAGGTGTTTCTAGATCGGTTGTGTCTTCTGGGTCCTTCTCGTGATAAAGCTCTTTATAGAACTCTGTAGCTACCTCATTTATCTTTGACCTCTTTGTTATCCTCTTGCCTTTCTTTGATTTTAAGTTTGGTATCCACATAGTCATTTCTTGCATTTCTTTAAGGGCCTTCTTCACTGCTCCGGCCTTTTCAATATAGTATTGGAATCTTTTTGTTTGTTTTGCTTTCCTGTGTTGTCTAATAGCTTTATTAATGTTTTTACTGAGTTGTGTTATTTCTTTTACATTTGTTTTGTCCTCTTCAAGCACCATTCTCCTTTTTTGGATAAGTACTCTAGCAGTTTCTCCGATTTTGTCTTTTTCTTTTTCGGTTGATGTAATTTCTTTACTAATTTTACCTAGCGTTGCTTCCACAATATTATATTTTCCTTGGAGATCTGTAATTTTTTCCACTTTGTCCAGCGAGACCTTCATTCTGCTCCGCACCTGGTCCGGCAGCTCCATTGGTCCCTGCACTTTCCGGGTCCGATGCCTGTTCCCTCTGGAACGCTTGGGCATTAGAAGGTTAAGCTTTGCCCTTACCATGCGGTGATCTGAGCTAAAGTTGAATGCGTTGAGGACGTCTACATCTAGGAACATTTTTGGTTGGTCAGACAGTATGAAATCTATCTCGTTTTTGTACCGTCCTCCTGGGGAATACCATGTCCATTTTCTGTTGCTTTTCTTTTTGTAGAAGGTGTTCATAACATATAGGTTATTTTGTAATGCGAAGTCAATTAGCCTTTGCCCATTATCATTTCTTGTGCCTGTTGCATGGTTTCCAATTATGTGTGATGTGGACTCTGAAGTTTCTATTTGTCCATTAAAGTCTCCCATTACGATAACTGTTTTGTATGTCTTTTCCATTACGGAGTTGAGTTGTTTATAAAAAAAACTCCTTTTGATGTTTTGGTGCGCAGTTTGTGGGTGCGTATGCTTGAATAATTGATATATGAGTTTTGTGTTGTGGAAGCTTCAAGTTAAGTAGGGCTATTCTCTCTGAGACTGGAACGAATTCTTCAATGCTGTCTTTTAATGAAGTGTGAACAAGGAAGCCAATTCCATACTGCCCTGGGGTTTCTCCTTTGTAATACATGATGAAGTCTTCGTGTGCTTCTATATTTTCTCCCAAGCGTCGTACTTCACTGAGTCCCAAAATATGCCAGTTGATTTGTTTAAGAGCTTCTTCAAGTTCTGCTAACCTCTCTGGAGTTCTCAAGGTATTCGCATTTAGAGTAGATATGTAAAGATTTGTGTTTTTCATCTTCGGTTTGTTTATTTTTACATTTTTGTTTTTTGTTGTTTGGGTTGTTTGTAGTTTGCTTGATTTTATTTCTTCTTTGTCTGGAGGGTATTGGTCATCAAGCCCCACGGGGACCAGCCGGCTTGGGGCGTGTTTTTTATTTGCATTTATGTTTTCTATTGGTTGTATGGGTAGTGTTATGTTTTGTTTCTGGTTCCGGGTCTGAGTATCAGTGCTTAGTTTTTTGGTGTTTCTGGGGTCTTTCCGGGATGAGGTTTCCCCCGTCCCATATAGTTGAGGATATTTTGTTGCGTATTGATGGTTTGTTTGTTTTGGTCCTGCTCTGGTACGTTGTTAGAGTTTATTTTCTTTTGTGATGACATGTTAGGTGACCCTGATTCTTCTCTTTTCCTCTTGTCTCTTATATTGTCTTTTGTTGTTTTGACAACCAATTTGTCGTATACGATATAAGCTCTGTTACCTTTTTGTCTTTCTTCTGCTAGCTGAGGTTGCAGATTTTTCCTCTTTTGTAGAACCTCCTTAGAGTAATCTTCTTTTATATATATGCCTTGCGGGATACATAACATTTAACTTGATTATATTCCAATGTTCATGACCCTCAAAAATTATCGCCAGGTAGCGTTGTTAGCTCTTTTTAAGATAGAAGGATCTTCTGTCAAGATTAGTGCATAATTAAAAAAACCATTTCCATACGCATGGAAAATCAGTGCTGAGGCTGAGTATAACGGAAATATTCCATTCGTAACTTCCAGAAACCACCTTCGCGTCCTTACCGCCGCTATATGCCCTGGAGAGCTGGTACGAATGCCAGCATCCTGGAGACGTCTACTGCATCGTGGACGCTGAGCTGGTCTCCGAAACACCCTCGACCTCACTGCTGCTGCTTCAGGTAATTAGATGAATAACAAAAAATTGGAGCAAAATTAAATGGGGCGATCAATTTCGTTCCACCCTGTACAAACCATACATCGAAAAACTTATCTCTCCTTCTTTGGAAGTCGGGTAAAAAGGTCTTCTTGCTATGTGAATGAACCCTGGTTCCAAAGAAAAGTTAGCGGTTTTATCGTCGCTTAAAAACAAAAAGGTCTTCTTCTTCTCGTGTCAATGTACGTTTCCCAACGCTATTATTGTGTACAAAAATATTAAATTAATGTCTGCCAGTGCTTGGCTACAGCTACTGCTGCTGGGCTGGCCACATTGAGGTCCTCCTGTGTGCAGTTAACGGGGAGGTTTGGGCAGACAAGCAGGTGAGACATCGTTTGCGTATCCCCACAGACACATTTGTCGTCATTTGAAAATCCCCATTTTTTCCTATTTTCCCCACTCCTGCCGACGCCTGCGCGGAGTCTATTTAGGGATTTCCATATCCCCCAGGGCAGATGGTATCCTGGGGGGAGATGTTCATCTAGGGGAATTTGTGTATCTGTGGGAGGGTAAATATCTGACCACCGCTCCTTACGAACACTAGATACCATTGTGTCCAAAGAGGGGATGTCTCTTGTCCTCAACCTGCTTGTTCCGTTCGATAGATGAAGCAACATCCCGGCGAACGCTTGGTGGCGCCACTCCAGCAAGGGAATATAGTTGATGTAAAGGAGTAGGCTTAAGCGTACCAGTTATAATACGGGCCGTGTCCACGTCTTTTGCGTGGGCCGACCGTGACCAAACTGGGCACGCATACTCCCTGCTGAGTAGCATAAAGCCAGGCCACTCGTCCGAAGAACAGTTGGGGATGCTCCCCATCGGGTAGTAGTGAGGCGCCTCAGAATATTATTACTTGCACTGACTTTGGCTTTCACCTTACGGCAGTTATCCCTATATGTGAGCGATCGATCCAAGGATATCCCCAGGTACTTCGGCGTGTCATTATGGGCAATGAGGACCCCGTGCCAGTTGACTTTAAATTTCCTGTGAGACTCCTTGTTTTGGAGGTGAAAAGCGCAAACAAAAAGGTAATCACCACTCTAATCTAAGCTTTGTACTCTCTTGAACCAATATGCCACAAGGCTGAATAGTAATATTGTAATAACTGTAACTAATAGTTACCTACATAACCGCAGCTTTGCTTACCATTACTTATCGAATCGCGTACTATCAGTAGCATGTTCAGTTCGCCATAAAAGAGATAGATAGATGAAAACTTTATTAGTTAGAAAGAACATATTTTCTTCTTTACTCGTGTGGGACACCGAGTCATCCAAAGATCCGATGAACCCTAATGTCTGAATTCTTCAACCGCCTTCTACAAGTAGCAGGCTTCTGACATGGTTGTGTAACGACCGCCATCTAAGTGATCACAGACACCAACCGGGACCTACGGCTTAACGTGCCATCTGAAACACGGAACCATTTTATTTACGGGCAATAGGGTGGTTCAGTCCGCATTGTCCTAACCAGACTGGGAACAAATTCAAAAAGTGATAGCCGATAGGTAAATATCAATTTTGTGATTGACCAACCGAGAATCGATCCGTGTTCCAGAGATTGATAGATGAAAACTTATTAGTTAGAAAGTACCCATTCAAATTAGTCCTGGAGAAGGACAACATTAAAACCTGAACGGGGTCTCCGTCAGGCGCGTGTGACAGAGGGCTATCGTGCGGTAGACTCCTGCAGCCGACCTGCCGCACGTATCGACTCGTCCTTCCCGTGGAATCAGCCAGGGAGGCCGAGAGAGTGGCGTGAAATTGCGTCCCAGGCAACCCAGTGTCTGTGTTATTGCCTCAGACACTGATTGAATCGTCTGTCTCGTACGTATGAGGCCAGTGGTGTATGGAAAACCATTATTTTGTTGACGCATTAAAATGGTTACTCAAAATGCTGGCGCTTCTATGTCTAATGTTCCGCGCTGTAAATATTTAAAGGTAGATAATTAGGTATGGCAAGGTTGCGTTTGGTCATGTTTATTTAAAGGCTTTATTATTTTACTGACGAATATTACCTACATTTTATAGGTTTGTTAATTTAATATGCCTTGAAAGCTCAACACGCCTATCCGATTGGGTATACAGTGCTAGTTAAGGCTACGTCTTAAAAGTTTCATCTTATAAATGTGTTAAGGCTGCGTTCTACCCATAAAACTGAACAATTTTCGTCGTTTTTCGAAATATGAAGAAATGACCTCCCATACAATCTGACTGGCCGTACATTAGTATAGGAGGTTTACATTTGTTCATATCATCATATTAGGAAAAAATGTTCCTAACGAAAGTTGTTCAGTTTTAAGAGAACCGAGTGTTTGTACTTAAAAGTATGTAACACGTAGCTTAAAGCCAGCAATGTAGGTAATAGCCATTTTAACCATTTTGTTATAGATGTATAATTTGGAGATATGTAATTATAGTGTTCTTATTTTTGTTAAAAGTTCATAGTTATATAATTTTTAAATAATTAAATTTCTCTCTCGAAATGTTGCTGTGCCCTAACAGAGTGTCATTATACGGGTATATAGTGCTCTACACATTGTGTGACATTGTATTACTACATCGATGTATTTTGATTCATGCAATGAAGATTGAAATTTAAATTAACATTGGTTTGTAGCGCAAGCAGGCATAGAAACTTATTACGTTCACAAAATGATGGTGAATTTGAGACTGGTGACCAGCAGTGGACTATTGTGGTTGCTAATGATGATCTGTAATGAACATGACTCAAGGGCTCTTGACCCTGATGTCATCGGAAGTGCATGCGGCTGTCAAAGATGGCCGATAAGTTCAAGTGTAAAATAAAACCTTGTATACACGATTACAACAAGTACCCAATCATTATTATTATATCATTGAAATACTCTGTGAAGTATTCTTAAACTATTCTTAAGCACTGCACAATTATGATTGATGTTCTGAATCAAGGAAGTAGTTAAACAGTAGAAAAAATAAAATGAACAAGCTTGATTAACTTTATGCCGTGTAGTGCCAGCTATGCCGTGTGATGCCAGCATAAGATAGCATCATCCCATTTCTTTCCAATGGGTGTCGTAAAACCCGACTAAGAGACTCACGGCTTTCATGTGTATTGTAATTTTAGGCGACAGGCTGACAACCTGTCACTATAGTGATACACGACTTATCTGAAACGACCCTCAAGCATTTGTCAGACGTGACGATCACGACCGTAATATTATGGTCGTTAACGCTCTGCCTACCCCGCCAGGGGTAAAGGCGTGATTTGTGTGTGTGTGTGCGTGTGTTCATTAGCCACTTCTGAAAATTGAAGAGTTGGTTCAGATCATAGACTTGTTTAGATCTTGGCCTTACAACTAATGTCAAATGAATTACCCATTTAAAAACGACAGTAGTTCGTTCGTAAAGTCGAGAGAGTAATTTGACAGTTGAGGGTTACCAGCTTTACGTTCCTGAAATTGCATACACAAATCACGCCTTTATCCCTTGCGGGGTAGGCAGGGCAATAACGATCGTAAAATTACGCTCGTTATCGCCACGTTTGACAAGTATTAAGGGCCCTTTCACATGATTCGTGCATCACTGTAGTAACATGTTGTCAGCCTGTCGCCTAAAGTTGTAATTCACATGAAACCCTCAAGTCCCTTAGTTGCCTCTTACAACACCCGCGGGAAGAAATGGTGTGATGTTATTCTAAGCCGACATCACACGGCAAATGGTATAATTGTAACTTCATTTAGTAGTGTCGGTATCTGTAAACGAGGTCATAAAACGGGAGTTCCAAAAAGTTGGTATTTTTTGTTGGTAGGTAGGTATATGGATCTCAAAGCTGAATTTGGTTACTATAATATTAAAATTACTCAAAATTTTACAATTCTTTCTGGTGTACAATGATCTGAGACATCAATTTCTAGTGTAATCGGTGTGAGGTACGATAGCTGCAAAAAAGGACGAAGAACAGCCTATTTGGTACGTTCTGGCAACTTTGTTTATTTATGTAACCGCTTATTGTACACAATAGAACACAGAGGACATAACATTGAGAAAAATACACAACAGGTCAGCTTATTTCTAAAAAGAAATCTCTTCCAGCAGACCTAGGATAGTGAGATGGCATTAAGTCAGGCAGTTGAATTTTTGCTCTGGAGTATCTGTCAAATTACTCTTAACTTTACGAACGCACTATAATATTGTATTATGACGTCACATTCCCTGGATTCATTCCTTAGTCTCCTTTTTAGGTTTTCCTTGAGTAGAAATGGGGTGATGCTATTATAAGCATCAAACGGCAGACACACGATATTTTGAGTAACACTTAGCGCTCTGCTTACCCCGCCAGGGATATAGTCGTGATTTGTGCGTGTGTGTGTGTTGACGTGATATTTTGATACAGATTGCATTTTATTTGGTCCAGCTTCTCAAATAACGCAATGCCCTTTACATGTCTTTACTCAACTCAACCTGTTTCATAGATTACGTTAGACCGCTGGTCGATGCCACAGTAGAAAGACATGGAGTAAGGTCAGTGATGTAAAGCATTCATGTCCTTGGAAATGACTAACGCATATTTAAGAGCTACGTCAGTCTGTATTAAACCAAACTACTAACAGCAAAACTCCCGTACTAGCTGTCAGGACAAGTAGAAAATTAGCTAGTATTAAATCAAAATATAATTTGTAATTAAAAGAAGCCTGTAGGTAACAAAACTTGCAATTTTGGCTTATATGTGGGTACACTAGGCACAGTGAAGCCCATGCGCAATTATACTTGAGTCAAAAAATCACGAACTACGAAAGTAATTATTTCTTTATTTTCTAGCAGCCCACCAACCGGTTGATATCGCTGCTGATAGGTTTTTCCGTGCGAATAAGACATTTTCTTCGTATGAAATAATACAAACCGTTCCTTGAATCACTCTCTCTCTCTTAAAAATCCGCATCGAAATCCATTCCGTGGTTTAGGAGAATATAGTGGTGTCCATTACAAACAGACACTCACAGAAGTAGAAACGCAAAAAGCAACTTAAGTTTATACTAATGTATTGACTATTGGTTTAACACGTTATACTGCTTTTGCTTCTACTGTACACCACGCCGGTTTATCTCGACGATTACTTAAGCATTACGCGACCGACCTTCACCCACAGTGAATAAACTAGTAATTATATGCACAATCCGAGTAAACAGTGCAAGTCCTTTGAGAAAGAAATGCTATGTTTGCTTGGTTAATTAGCCGTGTGATGCCGGCTTAGAATAGCATCACCCCATTTTTTCCTAAAGGTGTAAAAATATTAGTTTTATTTTATAAGAATCGGTCCATGAAACTGAACAACATTCTCCAAGGAACATAGATCGGAATATGGAAAAAATGGGTTCCCATACAAATTGCCTTGGTCTGCTGGTACATTTTGTTTTTGTTGCTGGTATATTTAGGGTAAGTTGTTCAGTTTCATGGTTCTGGTTCACCCCTTAAAATATTTGCAGTTAATTTTTTTACACCCTGTATGTATTGGTCAGACATGGCGATAGCGTCCGTATTTTTGAGGCTCAGCCCACCCCGCAAAAGGAAAAAGCGTGATGTGTGTATGTTTCTTAATGAGTGTATGTGATAGGTATGTATGAACGAACATAGGATTACAATAGTAGTATCTATGGGGTGTAAAAGTATTAGGTGCAAATATTTTAAGGGGTGAAACAGCCCATGTAACTAAACAACTTTCCCCAAGAAATATAGAGAATATACGTCGGTAATTTTGTATGGGAGATAATTTTCTTTTTCATATTTCATCCAATGTTCCTTAGGGAAAGTTATTCAATTTCATGGGCTGGTTGCAGCTAATATTTTTACAATTCTATATAAAGAAAAAAGCTTCTGAATGAAACAGATCCTTGACCTACGCAACTCAAACAATGCAATCCATAATCGTGAAAGGCGTTTTGGTCGCGATGACAACACTCAATTAAGTCATGTGGATGCTGGCCACGCGTGGACGTCTGAGCCAAGCCGCCGCCATTAACATACTTGCTCACCACAACCTCAAAAGGGTTTATTGCTATTTTATAGGCAATCTTTGGTGGAAAATTGATGAGCTAATAAATGGAAGTGTAAAGTTATTTATGTAGGTATGCCTACAACAGGTTTATGTATTTTTATACCTACTTACACCTCTTAGACAACACCTGAATAGAAAACGCCCTATACTCGTAGCTTAAGCTTAGCATTGAACTTATATATAGCGCACCGACGATTACATCAATGCGATTGGGGACAAATGATTTCCATTTCCATTTGTTTCTAGCGACAAATGTCTGTAGTAAGTCTGCTAGGCTATGTCCTTAGGTATACCCGGTTCAAAGGGTCTGCTACAGCATGATAAATGCTTACTTATACAGGATGTTAGATAAAGTACTAACTTCCGTTCAAGGGATGAACAAGCCCATAAAACTGAACAATTATCCCCACGAAACATAGGTCGAAATATGCAACAAAAATTTGGACCTTCCAGAGTCAGTTTGTATGTGAGGTCCAATTTTGTTTTTCATATTTCGACCAACGTTCCTTGGGTAAAGTTGTTCAGTTTCAGGGCTACTTCATCCCTTGAAAGGAAGTTACTTTTCTTAAGAACCTACATTCTCGGCGTTCTTCTTTTCCAGGAATACTCTCGGCAAACCCTGAAACACTACAACAGAACTTTGATCCACCGTGGTGTGTGCGTCACCCAGTGCGGCTCTAATGACACACTGTCATGGGAACACGCGGCTCAGATCTGTGTCTCCCAGAGCGTGGCCAAGTATGGACTACAAGTGAGTCATTTTCCTTGCCTTATCCCGTTCTCAGTCGGGGTCGGCTACCTAGTCTGGGATTTGACGTGGAACCAAGTTTCTACACAGAGCGACTGCCATCTGACCTCTGCAACCCGAGGCTAACCTGGGCCTGAATCCTAGGTTAAGTCACATTTATCATCAATCTGAGTTCAAATTTAATTTGAAAGTGGGTTTCGGTTGTGGGTTCCTTGGTTAACGATGGTCGAGAAAGACCGGAAAGAGGCAAATATGGACGCCAAAACGGCACAGGACAGAGACAAATGGAAAAGAAAGACAAGCAGAGCCGACCCCAGATGATGGGATAAGGCTAAGGAGAAGAAGAGTGGGTTTCATCACGATATTTTCTCTTCACATTCATGTCGCTCGCTACAATCTGGGCTCTAAGTCTGCTAAATGAAAATCGTTTCAGTTGGATGTCGATTGGATCTCAGTTGGATGATGCTGTAATGCTGTCAAATTATGTTTATGAAAATAAATAAAAATAAATAAATAAATGATTTCGGTCATTTCATAGTCTGCTAACAGTTTGAAGTATAGAAAAATCATAATAGCAATGGAATGACAGTTGAGTTTCGATGGCGTTACAATTTCTCTCTTTTCCTGTGGGACACTGAGTCGTCCAACGACCCGATGAACCCTAGTGTCAGAATTTTTCAACCGCCTTCTATAAGTAGCAGGCTTCTGACATGGTTGTGTAACGACCGCCGTCTAAGTGATCATAGGCAGCAACCGGGATCTACGGCTTAACGTGCCATCCGAAACACGGAACCATCTTACTTACGGACAATCGGGTGGTTCAGCCCACAATGTCCTAACCAGACTGGGAACAAATTCACAAAGTGATAGATATCAACTTTGTGAGTGACAATGACAAAAAATAGCAGACTTGGGGCTGGTCTGTAGATCTCATCATTGCTCCATGATTTCTCTCAGGCGCAGGTGCGATCCGTGGGCTGGTGCATGGAGAAGGACTCGAAGCCCTCCTCCACGTCAGCTCGTGCGCTGGCCATCTTCTGCATCGT
This sequence comes from Keiferia lycopersicella, assembly GCA_029255805.1. NCBI lineage: Eukaryota > Metazoa > Arthropoda > Insecta > Lepidoptera > Gelechiidae > Keiferia > Keiferia lycopersicella. The sequence continues at coordinate 16,968,462 of JARACZ010000005.1, forward strand.
GGTCATCGCCGTCGCGCTCGCCGCTACTGGCCTGCATGCGCTCTGTGACAAATGCTCAGCGGTTGAAGGTAACGTTATGAGGTTACATTTAATTATGTAGGTACATACTTTAAGAAAGAGTTTTTTTTTCATATTTTATGAAAAGGTATTAACGAAAGTGATATATAAGGTGCAAAAATATTAGCTGCAAATATTTTAAGGTGTGAATCAGTCCATGAAGCTGAACAACTTTCCCAAAGAAACATAGGTCGAAATATGAGAATTTTTTTTGGATCTCCCATACTATACAAATTGTCTTGGTCGGTCGGTAAGGTAATTTCATATGGGAAAGCTGTTCAGTTTCATGGGCTAGTTCACCCTTTAAAATATTAGCAGCAACTTTTTTTACACCCTGTATAACATAAATGACATTCCATGAAAATTCCAGGTAACAAATACCTTCTGGCGTTTTCTTTGAAGCAGAACTGGAATATCCTCACGTACGACAGGACCAAGCCCAGGAGTGATGATCGGATGAAGGACATCGCTTGCATGGAGGGTGTCAGGTAGACACTACAATCCCTACTTTTAGTGATCTTAAGGAAACATGACGACCGATGTGGCGCAGTGGTAGTGCGAGTGCGTTTGACGCGGAAGGTTCTCGATTCTCGGTGGGTCACTCACAAAGTTTATATTTATCACTTTGTGAATTTGTTCCCAGTCTGGTTACGACATCGCGGGCTGAACCATCCGATTGTCCGTAAGAAAGATGGTTCCATGTTTCCGATGGCACGTTAAGCCGTAGGTCCCGGTTGCTGTATATGATTACTTAGGCGGCGGTCGTTACACAACATGTCAGAAGCCTGCTACTAGTAGAAGGCGGTTGAAAAATTCTGACACTAGGGTTCACTGGGTCGTTAGACGGTGTCCCACACGAAAAAAGAAAAGAAAGGAAACATGAGGGAATAATTTATGAACTAAGGAAATGACTAGACTTTTGTCGGCACCGATTTGATATGTTCCTTCGCTCATCTTATCTTTTACTGTCCCACAGAATCGCTTTTTTATCGCTCTGCCCTTAGGTAGATCGCACACTTGACGCACGACGACGGACCGCTAAAATATCGCAGCGGCTGCGAAATTTTAGCGGTCCGTCGTGCGTCAAGTGTGCGATGCGCCTTATCTGTACTCGATTAACGGTTCAGTGTTCAACTGTAGGAAGATAGATAATAATATGTTCTAGTATGCTAGGATTGTCAGAAGTGTGTGTAGAACTGATGTCACATTTGATTCTTTTCCAGGTTTATTGGCATGCAGTGCGTGATCTTCTCGCATGTTTTATTCATCTGCCTCTACTCTTACATCGACAATCCTCAGTATGTGGAAAATGTAAGGTTTTGCAAATACCTATCTATACAATATTATTGTCTGTTAATTTGAATCCGATTACGAGTAGGTATTTCAAATTTTCTATAGTCTCGTTTCTACTGTGTAATACGAATTTTCGTCTATGTGTAGGAATGCTTTGATACTTAGACCCGTTTTTAGGCCACCTTGACAAGCCTGATTTGACAGTTTCCTGATCCATTGGTACTATATAGGGTGTTAGGAAAAATAATAACTTACTTTTTAGAGATGAACCAGCCCATGAAATTGTACTAGTTTCCCCAAGGAACAAGCGCCTGAGTCAGTTTGTATTTGACGTTATTTTTTTCATATTTTGACCTATGTTCATACCTTGTAAGGAAGTTATAGTACTTACTTTTTATAGTAAGTACAAACATCGTCGCTTTCAAGACTAATTTGAGAAAGCTGTGGGGTTTTGATGCAAATGATAATTTATAGGGCTTGTATTTATTTAGGTATATTACATATATTTATGTTATATATGTTACGTATTTAATTATTTGTTTATGTATTATTAAATATTTATTATTGGTATTTACTCTTATTATTGTTTATTTAATACGTGTTATTTTATCTACATATTGGTGTTATATATATTATTAGTAATTTTACCGCGTCTTCAATTTGTACCATAGTTCACCTGCGCACACCATGTCCTCTGGATTTCTCAAAGGTTGACTGGTAGAGATCCCTTAATGGGATAAGTCCGCCTTTGTGCCTACACATTATATTAATCTATTTAAGTGTTTTTTGTAACTATTTCCTGTTTGGTACAATAAAGTTATTACATACATACGTACATACTTTCCTAACACCCAGTATAAAAAAGAAGTCAGACTGCAAAGGTTCGTATAAGTATACACACACACAAATCACGACTATATCCCTCGCGGGGCAGAATGTTAACGACTGTAAAATTAACGTCGTTATCGCCATGTCTGACAAATGTTTGAGGGTCATTTCAGATAGGTCGTGTATAACTATAGTAACAGGTTGTCAGCCTGTCGCCTAAAATTGCAATACACATGAAACCCTCGAGTCCCTTAGTCGGCTTCAACGGCACCCACGGGAAAGAAATGGGGTGATGCTATTCTAAGCCGGCATCACACGGCAGATCGACAGATTCGACCATTCAACTAATAAAATTAACTTATTCGTTTCTTCAGTAAACATTTCCCAAGATTTCTGATAAGACATTTAATTTTCCAGATGTACGATCAGTTCGGGTGGCAAGCCGTGATGAATTCACCGCTGTGGCTGCAGGCGTTCTTCTCCCTGTCAGGGTTCCTGACTGCTTACACCGTCGTCATCACCACTGACAAGAAACCTATCACTTTCTTCAAGTGCATCAGCTCTATCGTCAATAGATACATCAGGTAGCTTCAGCCATTTTTCTTTGACAACGTATTCATTATCTTTTACCAAAAATCCTTATCACATCATCATCATCAGTTTATAGCGGCCCACTGCTGGACATAGGCCTCCTCCAGGGTTCGTCACAATGAACGATCCATCCATCCAATGATTTTGCCATCCAGTCAATACCAGCCGTCCTCTTTAAGTCATCGGTCTATCTGGCCGGAAGGCGTTCAACGGTATGTTTGCCGAGGCGTGGTCTCCACTCGAGAACCCGCGCTCTCTACCGGCTATCGGTTCTACGACGGAAGTGGCCAGTCCACTGCCACTTCAGTTTGCTACACTTTCAAACTATATCAGAAAATAATCCTATCAAGTTTATTTAGAAAGAAAGAGTAACAAATTTAATGATTCATACATAACCATGGCCCATAGCTTGTTTTAGGTATGCTCAAGCAAATTTCTTTCCTTTTGTTCATATATATCGTCAACTTTTCTGAAGTTAATTTTATCACATTCTTTGAGTGTATGAAGTATGTCAGGACTACCGTACTACCAATTAATTATATTCCGAACCGTCTTTCGCCATCGTCATCATCACAATTAACAAGAACCCATAACATTTCATAAAACAAGATCGATGACTTCTTAACTTCTTATAGTTGGATAGTGTATATAGTTGTATACCAATTTTATTATCTTATCTGTAGTAATCAGTTTTCCAACGTTATTTCAGAGTAACGCCTCTAGCAGCGTTCGCGCTATGGTTCACGATTGCCTGGTTCCCGCTCCTAGGCTCAGGTCCTCAGTGGTCTTGGCTGGTGACCAGGGAAGCCGAGGACTGTTCAGAGAGGTGGTGGTACCATCTGCTCTACATACACAACCACTTGCCTCTGGGGAAACTCTGCATGGGCCACACTTGGTAAGCCTTGACAGAATTACTATGTTAGGGATATTTGCTGTATGCTGTTGGCTTACAATAGCATCACCCCATTTCTGCCGCGGTTGTTGTAAAAAGCAACTAAGAGACTCGAGGGTTACATGTGTACTTATTACAATTTTAGGCGACAACCTGTCACTACAGTGATACACGAATCATCTAAAAGGGCCCTCAATACTTGTCAGACGTGGCGATAAAGACCGTAATTTTGCGATCGTTAATGCTCTGCTTACCCCGCAAGGGATAAAGGCGTGATTTGTGTGTATGTAAGTATGGATATTCTAGTGCGAGACTCGCCTGAATATGTTTGGCTGGATAAAACTAGCTCGTCTAATATATTGGTAATTTGTGGATGAAACCACTAAAACCTATACCTAAATCGCACAGAGAAAAAATGATATTTGGGTCGCCCGTATGCGCGCATGAAATCTCTGTCTGTGATAAAACGTCGTCATCAAAAAGTCGAAGTCAAAAAGTATTGTTTCACGTAATCAAATAGAACTTTCTGACGTTTAAAATGTTTCACCCTATCACGACATTCACGACTGACCTCAAAAATGTTTAACCTAATCACGACCAACTTAAAAAATGTTTCACCTAATACTTAGCATTTTCCTATTACGGTAGTTTCTGGCCTAGTTGTTCCTTTGGTCTACGATGGCCAGATCTTACTTTGGAAATTTCCCTTTTCCAGGTATTTGGCTGCGGACATGCAACTCCATGTCCTGGGCATCTTCACGATGCTGTTCCTCGTCAGGTTCCGCAAAGCCGTCATTCCAGTTCTTGCCACCTTCGTCTTAGGCTCGGCAGTAGCCTCTGGCCTGGTCATCTACTTGTACAACTTGACTCCGATCATCACAGCGCAATCACCTGAGTGAGTATTGCGCAGTCGAAAGATTGTCTTGTTTTCTTGGAGATAGAAGGTAGGAGAACAGATAAGTTATTTGGTCTAAAACTTAAAAACCCGAAGGAACCACCGCCGATTTATCTTTGATTCTGTTGGATTTGATTCATGCTTGATATGTCAAAGCCAGGGGCCGAAGTCTACTAAATAAAAATCGTTTTAGATGTAGGTATCTCGATTGCATGTCAGTTCAGTTGGTTTTGATAGTTTGGTAGTCTGCTAATAGTTTGAACTATAGAAAATCACAGTGGCAATGGAATGACAGTTGAGTTTCATGGCGTAATGACAAAAATTTAGCAGACTTGGGGCCCATACCAGGCAAAAATATTGAACAAGGAATAGAAATACCTACCGGTCTTCGTGATATTATTGATGCTAAAACTCTATGAGAGATTGCTTTCGAAATATCTTAACTTTTGTATGTATCTAGTCCAGCTACATGTGTTTATTCTACCTTCAATAAAGCACTTCTAAATCTTCACAACATTCCAGAGCGCTCCGCACCTTATTCTTCGGTTCCAAGCTGATGTCGATGGTTTACATACCGAGCTACATGAACCTGTCAGGGTACGCCGGAGGAGTAGCCACCGCCTTCATCCTGCATCACAACCAGGTGAACGGAGTCAAGCTGTGCCAGAGCAAGGTAAGGTTGGAATCCATTTTAGCAGGGTTGGTAGTCTCGGAGATAGTGAAAGTGGAAGGGAGGAAAATTCAAAGCTTACTGCAGATGGCAGCAGGCGCGACTGTGCCTAAACGCTCATTGGTGAAGAAGCAACTGAACTTTGACATTGACACATTTTAGACCAATCACAGAAAACAGGCCCAGTCTATGGCGCCATTAGTTGCTCAGTTTCCTATTTCATTATCACCTGATTTCGGCACCTTAAATCTGACATCCGTTATTGTGTGACGCAATTCAATTCAGTTTCTTTGATTAGTGTACATGAGCATGAATGTAGTGTACTAAACGTGATGAGATAAAGGCCAGTCCACCCGTCGCCATTACCTATAGTTATGTAAATAGCAAACTTGTTTAGTGCCAAAATTGGCTATAATAGCCATCTCCGGGCGCATCAGTGCCGATCTGATAAGGAGTCGAAGTGGTCGCCATGGCCGAAATCGGTCGGAGAGATCATCATCATCATTAGCTATGTGTGTGGGACACCCAACGACCCAATGGTTAATAATTTAATACCATTTATTATTAGATATATAGATATAGACTAATCAGACGTCAGATACTATTAGTATTAGTTAGTAACTATTACTATTAGTGTACTATTATGCAGCAGCTCTAGTTACCAGTATAATTTCTTAGATGGCTGTTATCATCTGTTATGTGCGTACCTGTTTGTTCCCAGTGGTTCACGATCCTGTTCCACGCGTCTTTGACCCTGGGCGGGTGTGTGGTACTGGCGGGCACAGTGTTTCTGTCTGATCAGCCTCCACCGACCTGGGCAGCGGCGCTTTACTCAGCGCTGGATAGGACTCTGGTGGCTGTATTTTTCAACATTTTCATGCTGGGATGCGTCAGTCGATGCAAATGTAAGTCAGCTCTATTTGTTTGTGATCTTCCAATGGGTCGCTGCATTGTTCTATTTTATTCTTTCAGTTGTCGCTATCACCCTCACTTGCCTTTTTGGTTATTTTATTTTCCATAATATCCATCCACAGTCCGCACTTTTCTAAACCTTCCTCTTCTTCTGCATCCATCTTCATTGATACTTGATACTTTCTTCGTTATGAAGTTCCTATTTTTTGTATTTCCTCATCTTACTGTTTCCACATAAAAAAAATATAAAAATTCTTTTTGCGCTTCCGCAAGAAACCATCTTCAGTCATACAAGTCACATTACGAAACGGAATATGAGGAGTATGAAACATCTTTTCGTTTATTGTCTTTTTCAACCACTTCTCCGCTTCCTATTATTCATCCGCATCCTCCAACTTTGAGCTTGTTACTTCCTCTTCAGCTTCCTCATCAAACTCTGCCTCCGCCATATTGGTCCAGGGTAGAGTCGAGACACTAACTGACAATGTCATTCCAGCCGCTTTCCGCTCCCTGCTGGACTGGCGCGGCTTCCACACGCTCGGCCGGCTGTCCTACTGCGCGTACCTCGTGCACTTCATCGTCTTGAGGCTGACCCTCGCCACCAGCACGCAGCTCTACCATCCCAATCTGTTCTCTTTGGTGAGTAGCACGAAAACATGGCTGTATATATTATGTAAATGAATATAAGGTGTAAAAACATGCAAATATTTTGAGGGGTATATCAGCCCATGGAACTGAACAACTTTCCTCAAGGAACATAAGTGGAAATATGAAAAAAACAATTTGGACCTTCCATACGAGACAATTTTTTTTAACCGCAAGTTTTTAAGCGCAAATCGACTTGGTCGGTTGGTAATTTTGTATGGTAAGTCCAAAGATTTTATTCATAATGTCGACCTATGTTCTTTGGGGAAAATTGTTGTTTCATGTTGCAGCAATTTTTTTTTACTTTCTGTAGGTGATACTGCCAGCAAGCTCTGGTCAGGTTATTTAGATGGAGAACTCTCATATAATTTGCCATCATAGTCGACAGCAACAGTCTGCTGGGTGCGCATAGGCCTTCCCCTTCTGTGGCGTATAATTGCAATGTCACTAAGCTCGGTCATGTGCATTAATAGAAACGCTGCTGACGATTTCTTAAATTATCCCTTAATCATCTTTAGTACTGTCTATTTCCCGATGGATAGGACAGAAAGAACTTCCCTGGCCACACAGACACAGCGTCCAAAAGAAAAACCTAAGCTTATTTATAACCTTTGTTGTCCCATACTCAGGTGGCGCTACTAATAACAGCGTCCGTGCTCACCTACACCATCTCCATACCTTTGGTTCTCCTGCTGGAGCTACCGGCCATCCAGGTCAGTTTTTATTTCTTTAATAATTGTAATAGCTAGATTTGACATTTAAAAATCAACCTACAATCTTGTTTGATGGACGCTTGCATGCGAGCTGAACATTGTTATTTCTTGGTTTTTTCATTATTACCTACCGACGACCAGATGTTTTTTGTGTGAACAAAATGTCCGATTTTTAAACGATTTCAATGCTGGAATTGGATCTCATTGTTGCGCATTCTTAGATAGATACTCTAACAACTTGTCATGGAGTGTTGCTGTAAACGCTTCGTTGTTCTTGATTCCAGCTGTGGAAGGCTATCACGGAAGGCGGAAGACCAGGTCGCTCTGAACGCGCGCCCTCTGTAGTCACCCCAGATAGACAAGAGGATACGCCCAAGTCGTTTGACCTAGTTGCTCATATTAGGAGGCGAAATGAAGTCTAAATGAAATCCAGGGATGGTGCTTGGTGTGCAGAAGCAAGAGAATTTATCGGCCAGTCAGGACAGCGCCTCAGGAACAATGGCGCAGAACCCCGCGCCGCATGGTTCCTGGTGCAGCGCATATCGCTGGCAATTCAACGCGGAAACGCGGCCAGCGTTATGGGCACATTTGCACCGGGAACCATTCGGGGCGGACTCTTTAAATAGGTTAAGTAAGTATAAGGTGTATATATTATGTATCCAGGGATCTTTTGAAAGACAGCTAAATGTCCCTTTTGCCATACCCATTGAGATAGGTAATGTTAATTAGGTAGGTAAGTGGAAAGTAAGAAATTAAATCGTATTTGTGGCAATTCGTTAATGGACTGGGTCGTTAATAAAAAATAAAAGTTGTACGCTTAAAACTATTGTCCAAAAATACTTCGGACTTCGTTCCGAATTTTTCGAAATATTCAAAGTTAGAATTAATAAACAGAAAAAACTTTAAAAGCAAGTGTTCAGACAAAATAAAAATATCAACGTATGTGTATGACGTCATACTTTCATAGTTTCGAACAAAACCGTTACCTTTTCAGATCGTTTTAAAAAGTAGCTCATTTGACCTGCCAATCCACTAGCCTATTAACTATTCATCTTATCTATCTAATATTCGTTTGGATGGATTGCATAGAGAGTTATCTAGATACAAGTGTGAATGCTCTGAAAATGATTGAAAATATGACTGATTCAACATGTGCCTTTAGATTTAGAATTACATTTTTGTGTTTAGTAAGTAAGTACCTTCAAACATTGTACAAAATAACAGATCTTTTCTTTATTTTGGCTTTTATTTATTTTTTAAAATTGTTTTATAGAAATATTCATATTCAAATATTAATTCGAGCAGTGGTGACCCGGACAACTGACATTCGGACAGATGTATGGGACTTATATTTTTTCTAGTGCTCTATATCTTGCGATAAGCTATATTTATATAGCTGACAAGTACCGACAACTATGCACCCAATACACTTTCTTTTCAATGTAGGTACATTACTATAATCATAAATTAATTTATTTTAATTTTAAATCCTAATTATATATTGCATATATTGTAGCAAGCTATGGAATTTTCAGTGATTCGACGCATAAAATTTCTTGTTATTTTTCATGGTTTGATTCGGGTCTTTTACCGATTTTTTTATCATTTGACGTCGTCGTACCCCTGAATCTTTGACTATATCTTTGTCAATAAGACTCTCAGGTCCGTTGTCATTGGCTGCTTGACGACTAGAACTGCTTGACATCCACAGTTTGACCAGCTGGCTGAAAGGTGCCTCCACCAGCAGATGGAAGGGAATGGCAGTCAGGAAGGAAATTAAGATAGTGCTTGTCATCATTTCGAACTAGAACAAAAGAAAGTAACCGTCAAAGCCACAAAAAGGTTACACATGTGTTGAAACCTACGTCGGGGTTTCTTTTGTTTCATCCGTCAATAATGGACGTCTTTTCATTATTTTTATTTTATTTTTATTAATTTGAGTCTTCAGTGATTATTTTTGATAGTATTTTAATGGGTGAAATATCCTCATTGCAAACATTAAATGATGAATTGAAGTTGAAGAGTTTACACCCTACACCAGATTTCCGGATGGATCAAAAGGACGCCCTCGGATCCTGTCTGGAACCACCACCCGGCGTAGCTGCGCTGGAGTCTTTACTTTCTTAGATAAAAATTCGTCTAGCTGCGCTCGAGACCTATCATTCATGTAAGTAAATTTTAATTTATCATTATTATTACTAGCCTATCACTGCTGGGCAAGGGCCTACCCTGCGGTCTTCCACTTGTTGGGGTCCTGTGCAATCGCGGTACAATCCTTTAAATGGGCATCGAAATCGTCACGCCATCTTTTTTGGGGTCTACCTCTGCGACGAGACCCGCCTTGAGATAAGTAATTTTTAATAATAAATAAATTCGTTTGTCAGTAAGTCACCAAGTCTTAGATTATGAAGAATAATCTAAGGGTCCATCAGTTGGGTAAAATTAAAAATATATTGCAATTACACGATCAACGACAGCAGACAGATCAATAAATTATTAGAAAATAAAAATCAATTAATAGAAATTAATAATTAATAGATTATGTAAAAGAAGACATGAACAAAAAGGGCATAAATGAGGATTTGACTGCTGATAGAGATAAATGGAAGAAGAAAACATGTTGCGCCGACCCCAAATGAATTGGGATAAGGGCAGGCAGATGGTGATGAGAGAGATGAATAAACATGGGTTACTCTTCATCTTACAATGTTCAACATGTTGACATCAAAGGTGGTGGTCTTGGTGCCGTTGATGAGTCTGATGAGGACCACGTGCACGAGGAACAAGCTGTAGGAGAGACGCGACGGCACCGTCCAGCCACGCCACTCGAAAATACCGCGGTAAACATCTACAAGAGAATAATGTGCGTGACTCCATATATCTATTAAGAGAAGACACCACAGATCACAAAGATGATCACAACCTCACTATGAGTCTATGGCGGCGGACCTATATATCTATGATTCATACAAAGAGTAATGTAATATACTAAGATTTAGGGTTGATGAGGAAGACAATATAGACAATGTACGATTGTTTTGAAATAAATTTAATTGAAGCACCGAAGCTCCGGATAGATGCATGGAAGCCGCGTTCTCCGCAAGTTCCGCAACCGTATCCGGATTTCTTCGATACGTCGACGTGTGGTGTCCGGTATTCGTGGGAGCAGTCCAATTTATTGACCTCCATCTCTGTATGATATTCTTGTTTCTATATTTGTAACATGCTTGATCCAGTCTCTAATTCTATCTTCACTTGTAGTGTGTGCGGTAAGTCATACCGCTCCCGCATCAGCTTATATAGCCACGAAAAGTCTTGCCTCTGACCCCTCTGACACTGATTAAATCGTCTGTCACAGACTTACAATGACAAGACCAATGGTGATGATGATATTGATGATGGTTATCTCTAGTGTAGAATGTTTAACAGATAAGATAAAATTACCTTCAAACTGGTTCACCATGCCAAAAATGAGGAACATCACGGTTATTGCCCATAGGGGCTTAAAAAGGCTCGCATACAGGACTCTGTATGTTAAGGAAGTATCGCCTGCGTAGAGTAGTCCTCCAAAATATCCTATGAGAAGAGCTATTGGTAGTGTCATCCAGTACAGGAAACGGATATCCTAAAACAAATGGAAGAAAATGGTCTGTAAATTACTTGTATCAAAACTCTGGTTTGGTAGGGCATTGTGGGCTGTACCAACTGATTGTCCGAAAAGAAATACGGTTCTATACTTCGGAGGACATATTAAGCCGTCGGTCGCGGTAGCTGTGTATAACCTCCCAAAGTCCCAAATATATAAAGTACTCTATGGCTGTGTATGATAAGATAACTTAGATTAGACGGCCATGGCCCACAATGTCAGATGACTCTAGGTAGTAGTAGTAGGTGGGCCAAAAACTCTGACGCCAGAGTCCATAGGGTCGTTTGTCGTCTAACACTGGCCTCACACTATAAGTCTTATGAATACGTAGATCAATGGTGGTAATATGGACTACTTACTCCAGTCTTATTGACTTGGTATCCGATTTTCTGCGTATGGTAGACGAGCAGGCCGAGAGCTAAGCCGGCGATGTAGGAAGGCAGGTTCGTATGTGGTTTGCTGTATACGTTGTCGAAGGTCGGGTCATTAGCGAATTGTGTGCGTATGTTCCTGTCGTAAAAAGATGCGATTAGTGCGAACATAGTGTAGTGGATAAAAATAATTAAAAGAAAGACATATATAAATTTTAAAAACAGATAAAAGGTCTTTAAATTAGGACTTAGAAACTAAAGGTAATGTAAAGTTTAGTACTTACTCTGGCGTCATTAACAGAAATCCGTCCAGGTCTAAGATGAAGGTAGCAGCTGCTACCACCAGAACACCAATGACAAAAAAAAGTGCTAAGACGAAGATTCTCTTCTTTCCAGCAGTGAGGACGTAGACCGCCATGCCCAGGAAGAACAGTTGAGAGTCACATGATATATACCTGGAAATAAAACATTGGTTTTCCAGCCAATAACCCAGATCCGTAAAATAGTTTTGGTTAATTCGTAAGATCAGCTAGCGTATTAGCACGGGGACTCCCAATGTTTTAGTTTTAGTAGCTAGGCACACTGACCAAAGACGCCATGAGTGCGCACCCTTTCTTTGATCTGTGTTTCAGCCACACAACAGATATCATTTGTGCGCCGCCCCTAGTGACGTCGAATGTCATTTTTGCTCTGTGGTTTCAACCCCTTGTTTAGCAAGCTTTAGTTATTTATTTTCTTTTATTATTAGTATGATTACCAAGATTGCCTGAAACAGGAGTCGCTGGCCGCGTAGTTACTGACGTAAAGCAAGTTGATCCACCAGTCCCGTCGGCACGCATTCACTTCCCTCGTTACCATCTCCTGAAACACCAAACTGTCATCATCATTTTACAGTTAATTATTAGCAGCATTGAGAAGCCTTAAAACATTCCCCTGCAGGCCGCAATTTTAGGCTGTTTGCAACCAAAATAATATGGTCACACCCATCACATTTTTTATTTTTCTGATCATCATAGCGTATGGCAATATATCTGCTAAAGTACCTTCTGCCACTGCTTTACTTTTCTGACAGAGAAGATATGAAGATATAGGTACATACCGCATAGAAAGGTCCGTTGCCAAAATGCCTCAACCACGTCGCTGAATATGCCAGCACGACTGCGTAAGCTGGAGTAAACCTGCAGGATAAGGCAGATCTCAGTCCTAAACTATTTTCCAAAAATTAAAACAGAAGTAAGACTGTTTATGCAACGGCGCGGATCGGGTCATATAGTCTGACATTGTATGGTCTTAGCGACATGTTGCAAGCTTTTGGTGTTACACTGTCAAACAGAAATTCCAGGACCAGCGGTATAAGAGCATACAAGAACCCATTTTTTTTTTTTTGTCGTGTCGATCGGCTTTGGCGTTATTATATTAATTCGGACCAGAACTCAGCCAGACGCACTGCGGCGTCAGTAGCGTCGTAAAGATCCTCTAGCGTGCATGATGGAGAGCACGCAGGGCAGTTTAATAGATGTGCCATCGTTTGTGGGGAGGCACCACAGACACACTCGTTGTTCGTGCTGTAACCCCATCGACATAAATTGTCCCTGCAGCGGCCGACTTGGGTCCGGAGTCTGTTAAGAGACTTCCATGTCGGCCACGGGAGCTTATGCCCTGGGGGCAGCTTCTCAACGGGTGGTTTTGGAGAAGCTGTGGGGTATTTCTCCCGCCAGAGCTTACATCGAGCTTCTGATGCATCGCCTGAAATTGGGCTAGTGTGCTTCAGAAAGCTCTTACGACTTTTTAGTCTCTGGGGACCCTGAGTACTGTTGTAAAGTGGGTGCCTCAAGTCGTGAGTTGATTTAAAGCACTCAACTGAGCTTGCGATTTCTCTGCGCACGTCAGGAGGGGCAATGCCAGCCAGTGGATACAGCTTTTCAACCGGAGTTGGTTTAAGACAGCCCGTTATGAAAGAACCCATAATACACGAGACATAAGAAATAAGAAAAAGCGTCACCGAAAATTGTGGCAAGACTAAAAGTAAAGGCTGTCTTCTTTGCCGTCTTTCTGATTTGTGCTGACAGTAACCTAATATTAAACCTTTACCTCAACCAGCGAACCAACACAGCTTTGGGCAGCATTGTCAAAGTTATTTTGTGCGTCTCAGCATAGATTTCCATATTGTAGAACAAGAGAAAGCTGGAGACCATGTAACACCATTGGATGATCAGGTGGCCACAACTCATGAACAGCAGGAACGCTGTATGTTGGAACTTCTCCTGAAACAGTAGGTAACCGTTCTCATGCAGGTCAGGGCAGGGTATATTTAACAGGAAAGTATATAAAATGTCTGTCCGAATCTTGGAACTCTTGGATAGTAAATAGTATCTATTTTGTATTTCCAAAGATGAGTAACATCTAAATTAAAAGTTCTTCGTATACCACATTATTTATTCATCAGATACATCAGTGCCCTGCCAACTGCAAAGTTTTTGATGTAATGTGGGTAGTACCTGTTCAGCAGAGTAACTGGTTTCAGCACCAAACGCTAGTGGCCATAACCCATGTCCAGCCACGATGTAGATGGTGCATATCGCTCTGAAAAACAATAGGGATTCAAAGCGTCGATAGAGCTCAACAAGTTAGAGACAACAACAACTGAACAGGCTTAAAGCTGACCTTATAAGCAGCAGCCAGTGAAACCTACTGATTTATACCTATTTTTTCAGCTATTCAAGTGCAAAAAGCTAGCTTACACTAGCAAAACTGACACGTACAATAAAGAACATACTTGATGCCATTGCAACCAACTAGGCGTCTAAGGCGAGGGTCTGGTCCGTCTCCTGCCGGTGCCACCAGCTTCCTCCAGTTGCGGCTGACGGAGAAACAGGATAAGAAAGCATTTCCTGAAAGTAGGTACATGGTTAGTACTAAACATCATCACAATATTTTAGGAGAGAGGGCGCCACTGCCCATGTAAACATCGCTCGCCACTAACTTCTGTTTTAAAAATATTGAACCCAAGTTAAATTTAACTTTGACGACTTCAATTGAATTGTTGCTGCTCAAATAAGCTGTGAAATCGTTGTTTAATAAAAATCTGCAGGCTTTTGTGTTTTACATGGCAAAACGAATATCGAAAAATGCTATCGTTAAAGTGGAAATTAAGTGAATCATAAGTGAAGTTTGAGTGCTACATCTTAACTGGGATATATAGTGAGTACAACAACGCGTGAAATCCACTCACTTACTTGTTATTTTGGAAATAAATTGGCATTGGGACAGTCAACTTTTTTATTGGAGGTGTATTAAAATTGGTTCAATCACATCGACCGTCAACAGCTGAGAATCAGCTGTTCAAATGCCGTTGACTTTGATAAGGAGTTAAATTTCACTACTATACTTGTTGTCAAGATGGTGTAGAGGTCTACTGTGGTGCCTTTTTGCAACTCCTATTGTATGTGATCCGAGTTCGAATCCCGACGGTGGCGAGACTTTTTGTATTTTAGTTTTATGGGTGCCTTCTTTCGGGGATGAGAGCAAAAATACTTTTTTTTTTCTTATATTAAATATAATTGGATTGTTTAATTTTTATATTAACTGTTAAAATAATAATTTTGTATCTATTCATTTTGGGTCCACCTAACTGTAGAGGTATTTTGACAATTGTGATAGTTTTTCTTATTAATTTTAATTTTCATTTACTATTTGACATTATGTAAAAAAATATTAATTATTTAAATTAAGATTTTTTAAAATTTTATTATTTACACATTCTGATGCACTTTTATTTCAATAATAATTTAATTGAATTATTTATAACAAATAATTTTGCATTTATTAATTAAACTGGTTTTAGTTGGCAAATGTAATTGTCAGGCTGATTTATTGTGATTTTTAGATTGCTTACCTACCTAATTAAATTAGGTATTTATTTAATGTTGTACCAATTTATTTTGACTGTACTACCTTTTATCAGAATTATGTCTAAAGTTGTAAATTAGTTCAACTTATTTAACATGGTATTTTATGTCCTTATCCCACTTCACTGAAGCGAAACGATATGACTACTCATCAGTCTTCAATATGTCCTTACTGTCCCGCACAACCCCCCAAGCTGTTTACACCGCATGGTCTCCTGGTCCATATAGGGCGCATGCACAAAGGCGTGCGGTCCGGCACTGTAGGCGAGACCTTGGTTAGATCGGGCGCACGCGTGCTTCGTCCGAGCCCTGATTATTCAGGACAGATCGATTCGCCCCCGTACGACAAATATCAGATTTTGACAAATTAGCAAATTTTAGGTCAAATATTCGTGTTTTAAAACACATACCTAAAGGTGCCAGGTGTTTAGCCGCGGGTAGGCTATGTGATCTTATTTCCGGCGCTATCAGAACCAATAGCTTGGAGGACTGGTATGATTTGCTCACTTTTGCATATACGTCACTCAAAATTCCTGACTCAAGTGGCTCCAGTTCCTTAACTACCCTGGTTAAAGAGAATATAGTGTCCCCCGGTTCTGCTACTTGCGACCATTCTGGCAGCTCCAGACCTTTCCCTTCGGTGGTTAAATCCATAGAAGCTAAAGTCCACGGGGGTGACCTAAGAGGTGCCGCTCGTTTGTTGCTGTCGGATGATTCTTTTGCGTGCGCTAGTCCTGAGACATTAAATTCCTTGCAATCAAAGCATCCTGCGCCTTCCCGCCCCTTTTCTTTACCTTCAGCGCGGGAGAGATCCACACCAGCCCTAGTAGCGAAGGAAGATGCCGTTGTGCTGGCACTAGGTTCTTTTTTCAATAGTTCCGCTGCAGGTTTGGACGGCATTCGCCCCTCACATTTAAAGGAGCTGACTGATGGCTCAGCTGGCGACAACGGTCATCGCCTTTTGGAAAACCTTACCAAACTTGTCAACTTCTTACTAAGTGGTCTTGTCAATCCTATCGTATGTCCATATTTGTACGGGGCTACTCTCTGCGCGCTGGAGAAGAAGGATGGGGGAATAAGGCCAATAGCCATCGGAAGCGTATTTTGTCGCCTTACTGCCAAGGTGGGATGCCGTGCTGTCAGACTGGAAATGGCTTCGTATCTGAGTCCACACCAGTTAGGGTTCGGTACGGAGCTTGGCTGCGAGGCAGCAATTCATGCAGTCCGGGCTTTCGCTGCCGACCAGTCTAACGCAGACTGTATAATTATCAAATTTGATATACGCAACGCATTTAATTCCCTCGAAAGGGACGTGTTGCTGGAGGAGGCTCTTGTCAAGATGCCTTCCCTCTATCCTTTCCTTCGTCAACTGTATTCCTCTCCTTCTAATCTTTTTTACGGCCAGAACCCAATTCTCTCTCAAGTTGGTGTTCAGCAGGGGGATCCACTTGGCCCTCTCGTATTTAGTCTCGGCATCCAGAAGGTAATCGAAGACCTGCAGTCCCCTCTAAATGTATGGTATCTCGATGATGGCACCATTGGTGGCAAGACGGATGGTGTGGAGCGAGATTTGCTGGTTCTATTGCCACGCTTAAAGGAGCTGGGACTTGAGATCAATACAGCCAAGTGCGAATTCTTCCCTTGCGGTCCGGATTCACGCTGTGTTTTTTCTCATTTTGAGAGTATTATTCCCGGACTGAAAGAGCTGAACATCACCAGCTTCTCCCTTCTTGGTTCCCCTATTTTTCCATCTTCCATTCCGGAGGCTATCTTGTCAAGACAAAGGCTTCTCTTTGCTGCGCAGGAACGCCTTTCAAATTTGTCGGCCCACACAGCTTTGACTCTGTTACGGATGTGCTTCGCGGTCCCCAAGCTTATGTAACTGCTCCGTACCGCTCCGACTTGGATGTACCCCGACAGTCTCACGGCCTTTGACAATGTCCTTAAAGACTCAATAGAGTCGATTTTGAATATCGGCGTGAGTGATGTTCAGTGGGCCCAGGCATCTTTACCCATACGGCATGGGGGTCTGGGAGTTCGGCGAGCTACGGATGTGAGTCTGCCGGCTTTCTTGGCGTCGGTTCATGCGGTGTCAAACCTTGTCACTACTATTCTCCCTAACGGTGACAGGGTGAGCATTCCGCATGGATCTGACGCCCTTGGAGCATGGTCGTCTCGCTATCCGGGTGAGTCTTTGCCCTCGGACCCCCAATGTCAGCGTGCGTGGGATGAAGTCGGTTGCAAGGCAATGTCTTCACAGCTGCTTGCTGAGGCTGCGGGTGCGGATTTGGCCAGACTGCGGGCGGTATCGCGGTCAGAATCGGGGGCGTGGTTACACGCGCTTCCTTCACCTAACCTAGGAACGCACCTAGACAACGATTCTCTGCGTGTTGCGGTGGCTCTTCGCCTTGGCTGCAATGTATGCGAACCTCATCGCTGCATTTGTGGGACCATGGTGGAAGCCAATGGCCATCACGGCCTGAGTTGTTGTCGTTGCGCAGGTAGGTTCCCGCGACACCACGCCCTCAACGATATCGTCCGGATGGCCCTCATCTCGGTTAACGTTCCATGCGTATTAGAGCCTCCTGGGTTGAGCCGTACAGATGGCAAAAGACCGGACGGACTAACACTTATCCCATGGCATAAAGGCAGATGCCTGCTATGGGATGCGACTTGTGTCAGTACCTTTGCCGCTTGCCATCTAGGCCAGACAACTCAGGCAGCAGGGGCGGCCGCTGAATCCGCAGCCTTAAAAAAGAAAGCAAAGTATGCCGACCTTGCGCAAGGCTATGAGTTTGTTCCTCTGGCGGTGGAAACAGCTGGGAGTTGGTGCACGGAGGCTATAGCCTTTGTTAGGCAGATAGGGCGTCGGATGAGGGATAAGGGCCTGGACCATCGCTCTGGCTCGTTCCTGGTGCAAAGGTTGTCCATTGCAATACAACGTGGTAATGCTAGTAGTGTAATGGGCACCTTTGGGCCGGGGGCGTCCTGGGGTGGTATTTTTAGATAAGTTTACTTTTGTTAAATTTTATTGTTTTTGTATTTTTGACTGCATTTCTTGTAATGTTTTCTATTTATGCTGTGACAATTATTATAAATTAGCTTCATATTTAGTTTCTTTGGCAAAATAGCATGTCGTGAAAAAGATTCCATACAAAACCAGCGACAGATAGAGATTGGTATGTTTTTCAGATCCTTTGAGATATAAGACTGACCCTGGTTTTACTAAAATTAAAAGTAGGTACGTATGTTACATAAAATACCTTTTGCATCACTTTTACCTCCAAAATAGCAACCTTGTAGTGTTCCGAGAAGATTTAGTGTCAATAAAATACAAATAAAAGCGGCCAAATAATAATCGTAGGGGTCCAACTCTTGCTTACTATCAAGCGTTTGACAAGTAAACTCAGTCACTAGAGTTTTGAGCTTGTATTCATTCCAAAATGTTTCATTTAGGCATGCCTCAAGGATATAGTTTCGGTCTGTCATTGCATTGTGTTTATAAAATTGCTTGCAGGTTTTAGTCAGGCATATTCCGTAGAAAAGTTTTGTGTGGTTCAGATGCGTCTCTCGTTTCGCTGAGTATTCCTGAAAATGGTATTATTTATTAACATCAGCAATAATAACATGTCTCCTGGACTGATATTGCATCACTTTAGTTTGTGTAGATGATTTGACATTTTAAATTTTGCTGATCCTATGAGAATCTTGAAGCTCTCTAGAAGATTTTGAATTAAATTTACCTGATTAGACAAAAAAAATCGTGAAGTCATCAAAATAAGAGTCTGTTTTATATGTATTCTTAGGCTTCTATTTCATTCCAAAACAAAGCCGACCAACTTACAGTAATCAACTGGTACAGATCACTCAGTTGATCTGACACCAGGTCGAACTGAACGCTGCAGTACTCCCCGGAACCGTTGTGCTTTAGGAGACATGGCTCGTACTTGTCCAGGTGGAACACAGGGGGCATTCGAGCATGCTCTGTCCCTGCCGTTCAGAAATGGTTACTTCAGTTTAGAAACTGCGTCCGTGTGGACTACTAGCCGTGTGGTGCTGGCAGAGTAGAATAGCACCACCCCATCTCCTACCGTGGGAACACAAAACAAATCAAACCCGACCCAATCAGACCAGGGTCCTGGAGAAGGACAACTCCACATTTAAACCCGGAACGGGGTCTCTGTCAGGCGCGTGTGACAGAGGTCTATCGTGCGGTAGACTCCTGCTGCCGACCTGGCTCCGCACGTATCGACTCGTCGTGCCTGTGGAGTCAGCCAGGGAGGCCGAGAGGGTGGCGCAGGTCCTGAGCAACCCTGCGTTTTCCATAATTGCGTAAAAGTCTTGCCTCAGGCACTGATTAAACCGTTTGTCACATACGTATAAGGCCAATGATGATGATGCTACACTGGAGTAAAATCTTTTCATTCATATAAAATTGCAACGTACAGGGTGTAAGGAACGGTGTAACGATAACTTGCAGGCGTGCTCAGACCACGAAACTGAACAACTTTTCTATGGGGGTATGTTAGGAATCGTGAAAATTAAATTTCCCGATCAGCCGACTAAGTTTGCAGGGGAACGCGATAAAATTGTTTTCGTTCCCCACCAGTGCCCCCATAGTAAAAGTTGTTTAGTTTCATGGTCAGATCACGCCCGTAAAGTTTTCGTTACACCATCCCTTACACCCCGTATTTTACGGCATCAACGGTTGTTATTTTATACCTATTATTAGTACGGTGAGGGTGATACGCATGTTTTTAATTTTAACATGATATAGTCTCTTCCCAGAATTTATTCATATGGGCATTTCTACAGAGACGCCGTTTTTTTTGTCCTGGTCCAGAAATCGTGTTAAACATATAAACTAAAATCTCAAAAAAATAACACATAATCCTTAATGTATGTATTATTTGGAGAGCATAATTATTATGACTAATTTAATAATACTTTCTTCTAAAAAAAATACCGAAATGAAAAAAAACACCAAATTTACCTGATTTAGGCCTGTCCCTTTGGCGGAATTGAATCTAAATTGGTCCATAATTCGAAAATTTCCGGAATTTATAATAATGTTCCTATGTTCACATGTATATAGATGTATGACAAAGGTTTATTTATTACCAAGATGGCTATAATGTTTTATTTTGTACCACTTATGTCACTTTAAATATTTGTCCCGAGCTTATGACTTAATTCGGTATCACTCACAAACTCTTACGCACATCTGTAAATACGCGCGATTTGCACATCTTTATCCGATTCACATAAACTGCCAGTTGCGTCCGAGTAGGCGAGTGCAGTGAACCTGTGACATGCTGCCGAGATTTACCATTTTCAAAGATAAGAAATTTTACTTCGTCTTTGGTGCAGGGTAATTTCTCAACTCCGGATCATAAATATTTTTGAAACTATAAGAGCTAAAAGGTTGTTACTTTGTGTAATTTGTGCCTCGATAGTATACCAATACGTAGGTAAAATTGAATTTGCACAAAGTTATACTGTGAGAGAGAAATTTCAAAGAAACCAGCTTTTTCTCAACTCCGGGAATCTGAACTCCGTGTGCATTTGTTCACGGAGTTGAGAATTTTGTTCACGGAGTTGAGGTTTTTTATAAAACTGTGATTAGAATGATGTCGTGTGGTACCGGCGTAGAATAGCATCACTCCAATTCTACCTGTAGGTGTCGTAAGAGGCGACTAAGAAACTAGCTCGAGAGATGATTAACGACGATTAACTCTTGTAATTTCTAAACTCCGTGAACAGTCAAAATTCAAATTCGATTATTTCACAATCTGCAAGAGGAAATGGGGAGAAATTTATCTTATTTTGTTTATTCATTTAAAAAACAATAAATCACTTTGAATGAGTGCATGAAAACCTTAAAACAAACGTGCACTCTCAACTCCGTGAACACTCGAAATTAAAATTGAATTATTTCAGAATCTACTGAAGCAAATGATGGCAAATAAAATTAAATATATTTCTATTTTTTTTTCCTATTTTTTCAGTATAATAAAGTCAATAAAATGTTAAGAGTAAAATTGCACACGGAGGTGAGAAAAATTTACTCCTGCCGTAGAAATGCTCATATGGTGCAATGTTCGAATTATTAAAAAAATGTACTTACGGTTTATTCGATGAATAACAGCTGACGTTTTATGCACAGACACACATAAAAATAATGAAAAATGTAAAAAGGTAACCATTATAATTTATTGTAAGGGAAATTAAACAGGCTCACACTTGCTACGAGCAATCTGTAACATTGTAATAACTAAGTTTTGTATTAAAACTACTTATTATTAATTTGCGTACAATTGATTCCACAGTACGTGATAAGTAATTAAGTTTTGAAGATCATAAATTTGATTTTTATTTTGCAGTTTATGTGAACTCTCATATTTATACCCACTCACGTTAGTGTGAAGTTAATGTGTGAACATTTACAGAATGGAGTTTATTCTAAGCTTTAAGGTTACGCCAGGATATGTATATTTGCTTCAATAACAATTTAACCGGTTTCAAAACGTTTGATTATTATCTTATTCAAAATTTACCTATAATTAATTATATATGAAGGAACTAAAGATCCCGTGCAAGTATTTCCTTACAGTAAGTAAGTATACCTAGGTGAATCTATACCTAGTTGAAAAAGTACACCCTGGTGATCCCTTTTTTCGAATAAAAAATTCACCAGTATTAAATTATTTATTTAATCAACTTTATACATTATGATAAGATTCATAAGTATATATTAATAGATACTTACAACAACATGTACAACCTGTACGATGTTTAGTCACTCTATTTTCCCAATTAGTGGCGTTTTTTATCATTATTGTTCATTGTTCTCATGTTTAATCTGTTTTTCATCATCATTTATCACTCTGTTATCTTGTATCTCTATCACAGTAGACTCTTGATGTATATTTGAACTATTTAGTTCTGAACTACCAATTTTTGTTTCTTTCTGATGTGTAACAACTTCTTCGTCTTTGGTTTTGGATATTTCTTTCTTTTCTCTATTGGGTCTTACAACGTTTGGCGCAGCATGGTTCAAGTCTTGTTGCCATCCATTTTTAGTTCTGTTCCCGATTGTTGAAATAGTTTTATTGATTGTATAGTTGTCCCTTTCGTCTTCAGGTCTTCCAGAAGTGCAGAGTTTAATCAGCTGGTGGGTGGGAGCTTCGACCATCAGGTAAAGTAAAATGGCGGCCATGAAGGAGATCGTAATAGTGCTGGTCATAATTTCACTCTGGAATTAATGAATAAAAAATCTAATATCTTATAAAGAGGCGAACCTAACTGAAAAACCTATTTGAAGGAAAAACAAGTAAAGAGATATTTTTATGTCTAAAGCTTAAATCCATGTTAGTTTCAGGCTTGGTTCACCCCTCAAAGTACATAAACAGTTGAAATTTAAGTAGTGGGAGAAAAATTCAGTATACCATGTGCAAGAAAGAGACGTGGGTCAGCGTGGTGCCAGTGCCAGTAAGAAGTTTTGTTATCAATACGTGGACGACGTAAGCACAGTAGGAGAGACGCGATGGTAGCGTCCAGCCAGACCACTCCAGGATGCCACGATAGATGTCTGCAGAGAAAATAATATTTATATATGTGAATAATATTTGTCGGCCTTTAGATGCTTCAGACACAACAATCTCAGAAATGATGAGACAACCTGAAGTAGGACTTTTCTAAAAGAAGAAATTACCTTCAAAATTGAATACAATCCCAATGACGAGTAAAGCGATGACTCCGGTAAAGGCTGGTTTCAAGAAGATTGCAAAAGCCATTCTGATGTAGATAGACGCTCGTGGGCTGTCACGGTAGAATACGCCACTCAGGAGACCCAGGGATACTATTACTGGGAATGTAAGCCAAATCATGAAGCGGCATATCTGCAAAGTGAGAAAAGATCATAGAGGCCCTAAAAATAGATGGTAAAAAAGAAAGAACTTTGATTCGTTGCAAAATCAAACTGAGACGATTAAAATTTAATAGATGAAATTCACCCCCATGGGTTGGTATTACGTATCTATCATACATAATAATATGAGATTACTCGTTAATACGTACAGCACTACTCTGGAACTTGTGTTCGTAGCTCTGCCAATGGTAGACGAGCTGACCCAAACCGAGGCCGATGACAAAGGAGGCGAGGTTGGTGTGTCCACGCTTGTACACGTGGTTGAAGGTGTCGTCCGTGATGAACATGTTGCGGAAGGTCCTGAAAAAATACTGTTTTTTACACATCCACAATTACACTGCAATACCGACCTGTTTTCTGCATCTACTATAAGCCCAAAATTCTTCTTTCTAGAATTTCTAGATGATTCTTCATCTTCTAAGATATTGAATGTCGATAAGAAGCACATCAGACTGACGTAACAGAGAGAATCACTGTATGTAGAAAAGGTAAGCATTCATTCAGTCATAAATAATTATGATATCACTCTTCAGGTCTTACTTACTCGGGGGACAAGATCAAAGTTCCTTCCAAGTCTCGAAGATAGGTGTACACCGCAGGCATGGTCATGCCAGCAATGAAGAGTATCGCTAGCACAAACTTCCTAAACATCCCAGATGTCAGAACACAGATTGCCACGCCGATGACGTACAGCTGGAATTCTGCTGCTAAATACCTGGAGAAATAAAACAGGTATTTTGCTCGAGATGGGTTTGCTCGGGATGGTATGGGATGAGTATGGGGTGGAAAATTTACTATAAAAAAAAACTTGCAAAGGAAAAACCTAATATTATTATTGCAACCTTACCCTAATATTTGATTTCTTACCAAGTGTGTGTCATGCAGTTGGAATTATCTACATAGTTGATGATGTAGAGCAAGTTCATCCACCAGTCTCGTCTGCAGTCATTGATCTCGGACATCACTACAGGCTGAAATAATCAAGATTTATAAAACAATTTTGTTACTAAACCAAATGCAAACGATCCTATAAACAAACCTGCCACAGAGGTCCAGTCCCAATACTGAAGTGCCTCACCCACGTTGCAATAATAGCCAAAACTATAGCTAGCGGTGCAGTCGCACTGTCAAATAACAGAAAAGATTCATCAAAATAAACACAAGACGATCTGTCATCAAATAAGAAATTGAAAAGCAGTACCTAGTTCAGTTTATACTTGTCTATCATAAGGTTTCTAGACCTTTAAATAGATCAATCTAGCATAAAACTAAGCAAAAGTTGCATAACATCTCTTTCACCTAATATATCTACTGATGATTCGCTTAGGTGCTGCCAGCCACGTGACCTTCTGCTTCTCTGAGTCCAATAAAAAGTGGTAAGAAAGCAGCATCCCGGATTGAAGAAAGAATGTTTGCATCACCAGCGGCCCGTTGGCTATAAGGAGGAAGTACCACTTCCAGTAACCCTGTTGTAGAATAAACAAATGTATGACATCAGCAAAGACATCAGGTTTTTGATTTATTAATACTATTAGAAGGTATTTCTCTTTATATAGATAAAATGGTTTGTTTACCTCCTCAATGAAGTGAGTGTTATCCCCATTTACTACGATTGGCAACAACGAGTTGGTTGCTATTATCACCATCATGCTTATTGCTCTGAAATAAAAATACTAACTAGGTATTTTGCTGATGCTCTGACATTAACCATATTATCTCAAGTGCCTGACGCAGAAAAGAAAGCCAAACTACAATTACTTAATGCCGTGAAGTCCGTTCAGGCGCGTGATTCGCGGCTCCGGGCCCTCCTCTGAAGTAGCTGTGAGCCTTCTCCAGTTCCGAGGAATAGAGAAACAACACAGAAAAGCATTCTCTGCAATTTTAAATAGTTTTAAACGATATGAGTAAATAGTCCTCTCAAAAATCTTCAGGAAAACAACTAAAAAAACTAGGAAATATTATCTTGTCTTCCTGATCCTGTAAATAATTGTCCATAATATAGATAACTGCAAATCCCTAAGAGAAACAACTATCAAACTATCAATAATTTAAAACTTCTTACCTTGACAACATTTTTTCTGCAGGCTACCGACTAAGTTGAGTATCAATAAAGCTCCAATCACACCAGCTACAGCATAGTCTGACGTGTCTAAACTATCTAAACTTAGTTTCTTTTGTTTTTCACACCAGTATTGCTCAAGACGAGCCTTTAGCTTGTAGTCATCCCATAGTGACTTGTTGAGGCATTCCTCAAGGATCAATCCTGGGTCCTCTGTTCTATTATGTTTATATGAATCCTTGCACGTCTTTGTCAAGCATATGCCATAAAACAATTCTGAATGATTGAAATGCGATTCAGTTCTTGCTGAGTAGTTCTGAAATCATTAATAATACTTTTCTATAGTTATCGTTTAGTACTGGTATTATTGCAATACAAGTAACAAATCTTTATACAATGAATGACGAAAACTATGTTGAATTTATTTTATTTTGACTTGTTTTATTTTATTTCATTGTTTTATTATACGATTATCTGTATTTTTATAACCTCAATAAATGAGTTCATTACTTTGTTCATTATGTGAGTACAATATTATTATGGTTATAATAAATACAAGAAAATTTTGGACAACCAAGTCTCTGAAAATAAGAACTTCATTAGCAAGAACGTACTCTGATCATGTCGTTAAGATCACTACGGTGATCGCTGACGAGGGCGAACTTGACGGAGCAGTAGACCCCAGTATCATTGCTGTCATGGACACAACTCTCGAACGGCTCCAAGTTAAACATAGGTGGCATCCGAACATAATCAATGTCTGGATCAAACAAGTTGAATGAATTTTCAAGTCTATCAATGATCTCTGACACCAGGGTTCATCGGGTTTTTTAAGACTCGTCCCACACAAAAGATGCTATTACTTTTTATATTTTAATCAATTTGTAGGCAATGATTTTACGATGCTTCGTAATTCCTAAACTAAGTTTTTAAAAAACTATTGCAATCCTGAATTCCAGATAGATGAGGATCCCTTAATTTATGCCTTTAAATTAAATGCCTCTGTGCACAAAATGACATGAGTAGCTACGTACCATTTAAATTAAAGAGATATGCTGAACTAGTTTCGATAAGGAAAAATACACTTAACAGTCGCAAAATCATCTTTTTAGTTGAAATTGCAACTTAACCACGTGTAACCAGTTATGAAGAAGACTCTATACTTAATTACATTTTCATTGAAAATAGTAGGTGCAAAGGACAAAATGGTGACCCCAAGAAGATAAACTTGAACTTGGATTGGTAATTTGCATACCTACAACCATGCGAATACGTATGAAACAATATTGAAACATCATCCATGTACGTGAAGCATTTTTGCATCAATAAATCATCTACGTAGGATATATATATATTTTTGGCAAATAATTAAATATTAAATTAGTAAAATTATTTATAAATTAATAACGGTGTAACTACCTACGTTATGTCATCTCATCTCATAATGTATATGTAGTAATGGAATTTAAAGTTTGTTATTCATGCGCGTTTCAATAAAATACGGAATGTGTTTTTTCTTGAAGAAGAGATAGAGTAAAGTCAATAAAAGCATTAGAAAGATTTCTATTAATTTATTTCATAACATTAAATATAAAATCATAATTTGTACTTATGTAATGGCACAGAGAACAAAGTAATCGTCACAGAAAAAAAGACAATGCACTGTATTGATGGTTCATTCCACGAAACCGTGTGATGCCGGCTTAGAATAGCATCACCCCACATCCTACCCGCGGGTGACGTAAGAGTCGACTAAGGCACTCGAGAGTTTTGATGTATTATAATTTTTAGGCGACAGGTTGACAACCTGTCACTGTAGTAATAAGTACATATGTTTTCTGAAACAACCCATGAAATGTCAGACGTAGCGATAGCGACCGTATTCTTACGGCTGTTAACGCTCTGTTTACCCCGCAATGGATAAAGACGGGATATTCTTAGATTTGAGTGAGTGACACCCGCGCTGGTGAGTGACAACGATGCGTCTTTGTCACACACACGCGATAAAGAACAGTGTGAGATTGTTATGTTTAGTGATGAACTTGGTAAAAATATGGGTTTACAACTTGGTCATTACATGGGTCAGGCAGTAATTAATCATTGCATGCCTGGCGCCGATTATTCTAAAATTCTAAGCACAGTGTTGGCATCTCAATTTAATAAAAATACTATTGTTATTATATTTAGTGGCAGAAGGGGAAACGCGACAAGAAATGACTTTGCTTCATATTCAAACAAACTGTATTCAATGACTAATGTAAAACAAGTGATTTTGTTTGCTTTTCCCTACAGCCAAAAATTTACTAACTTAGAAAATAATACTCGACATTGGTGTAATAAGTACTTACATACTTTGACATGTCGCAATCATGACAAATTTCATTTTATTGACACAAATATTTTCATTGGAAAACATTTTTATGTAACAAAAGATAGATATTATCTATCTAAAGTTTATAAACGACAGATAGCAGAGTTACTATCTTATTATTTAACAAATTCAGCCAATATGTTGGCTAACAGGACAACTGCTTCTATTGAGCAGAATAGAAATAGAAACCTCATAACCTTGGAATTGGTTCCAAGTAATTTTAATTTTAATTTAAACTAGTACCTGAGACAACAGAGAGTAACTCTGGCAATACGTCGATGTCTACTTCTCCCACTAACTTGAGTCTTAGTATCTTGCCAAAACTATCTTTAAAAAATAATAATAAAAATTGTTCGAATAATACTAAAAATCGAAATAGCTTTGTTTTAAGTATAGTACACCAAAATATTGAGGGCATGTTAAGCAAGGAATTAGAAATCGAACTTTTCATGAATTGTAATAATATTGATATTTTATGTATAACTGAGCATTGGTTAAGAGATTACCAGTTAATGTTCAGTTTTAATAATCACCAGGTTGCAAGTTCGTTCAACAGATCAATAGCAATACGCGGCGGCTCATTAATACTACTTAAAAATGAGTTTAAATACAAAGAACGCACTGACATCGTGAACCTGTCCGTTGAGCGAACTATTGAAATAGCCTGCGTAGAACTTGATCATCTTGTAGTAATGAGCGTATACAGCCCACCCGATGCCAAATATGATTCCTTCGAAAAAGTTATGGAGGCAGCCTTAGATAAAGCAACAAAATCTAATAAAGGAATTATTGTTTGTGGAGATTTCAATGTAAATATTCTTGAAAACTCGAGTATCAGTAAAAGGTTTCAATCACTATTTTTAAGTTACAACCTCGTGAATCTTATTTCGGTGCCCACGCGAATCACGGCTACTTCAGCCAGATGCATAGATAATATTTTCACAAATATTAAACACGAAGACGCGTCTGTCATAAATAAACTAAGCTCCGACCACACTGGTCAGCTAGCTACTTTCAAAATTAACATTGAGAGGGCACTTAAACAAGATATTACGTGTGTACCGGTAAACGAAAGTAGACTAAATCGTTATAGACAAAATATCATACAAAAATTACCTGAATTGTCATATCATCAAAATCCAAATCAATTATATAACTCAGTATTTAGTCTTGCTAAAACAGAATATGACAATGTATTTAAATCTAAAAAAATTAAAGTTAGCGTTAAATTATTGTTTAGTGATTGGGCAACCGTAGGAATTCATAGGAGCAGGGAAAAATTGTACGATCTTTATGATGAAAGGTCATATAATAAATCAAAATCTTTTGCTGATTATGTTAAACGATATTCTAAAACTTTTAGACAGGTTTGTAGAGAAGCTAAGTCTAAATTCATTAAAAATAATATTAAAAACAGTACCAACATAACAAAAACTACTTGGAAATTTGTAAACAACGAAACTGGGAAATCTAAACATCGAAACGAAAATTTTAAATTAATGATAAATGATGAAATTAAAAACACAAATTTAGAAGTAGCTCAGGCTTTTGAAAACTTTTTCACTGATATTCCAGTTTCGACTACTAAATCGTTAAACTCTTGCCCTATTCTTGCTGAATCAATTCTAAGAGGAAATGTAAAACGTAGTGATAATGTTTTTAAATTTAGGCACGTTAGTGATATTGAAATCATAAAAGTATTTAAAACTTTACAATTGAAAAAGACTTCAGACATACATGGCCTCTCAGTTAAAATAATAAGTTCCATAATCGATTGTATTGCTCCATGCCTAGCATGTATTTTTAATGAATGTGTTGATCTTGGCCTGTTTCCTGACTTGATGAAGCATAGTAAAGTTATTCCACTGTTCAAAACCGGTAATACTACTGACCCCACTAATTTTAGACCTATATCAATACTGCCAACACTTAGTAAAATCTTTGAAAAAGCTATTTTAAATCAATTGCAAGGACATTTTTATCGTAATAACTTAATGCACTCACAGCAATTTGGTTTCACAAGGGGTCGTTCTACTACTCATGCAGGCGTTGACTTAATTAATCATATAATCGATGCCTGGGAACAATCTCATGATGCAATAGGTGTATTTTGTGATTTGTCCAAAGCGTTTGATTGTGTTCATCATGAAACTCTTGTCAGGAAGCTAAGTCATTACGGCGTAAAAGACCAGGCTCTTAGCCTCTTGGAATCTTATCTGAACAACAGAATCCAAAAGGTTGATGTCAATGGTGAAAGATCATCTGGATCTAAAATAAACATGGGCGTTCCGCAGGGCTCGATTCTTGGTCCTTTCCTATTTCTTGTTTATATTAATGATTTACCATATCTAGTGAAAGAAAAACATGATATAGTTTTGTTCGCCGACGATACCTCATTACTTTTCAAAGTAAAGAGACAACAACTCGATTATGACGACGTGAACAACGCTATATCTGAAATAGTAAAATGGTTTACTGTAAATAACCTCTTATTGAATGAAAAGAAAACTAAATGTGTAAAATTTGTTTTACCAAATGTTAAACCGAGTACCACAATTGTTAAGGTAAAGGATGAAAAGTTGAGCCTTGCTGACTCAACTACATTTTTAGGCATAACTTTGGACGCCACGCTCCAATGGGGGCCACATATTGAAAAATTGTCGAAGAGACTGAGTTCAGCAGCATACGCAGTTAAAAAGATAAGATACCTCACTGATGTGGACACTGCTAGACTAGTTTACTTTAGTTACTTTCATAGTCTAATGAGTTATGGCTTATTATTATGGGGCCATGCTGCGGATGTGAATAACATTTTTGTTTTGCAGAAACGGGCTGTTCGATCAATTTATAAATTAGGGCCAATGGTCTCCTTAAGGCAAAAATTTAAAGAGATTAACATATTAACATTTGTGTCTCAATATATATATGAAAACATTATGTACGTTAAGACAAATATAGATTCTTTTAAGAAAAATTGTGATAAACACAATTTTAACACTAGAAATAAGGATAAACTTGCTGCGCATATAAGCAGGCTTAGTAAAGTAAACAAATCTTTTAAAGGCAATTGTATACGCTTTTATAACAAGATTCCTAAAGATATCCAAGATTTACCACTAAATAAATTTAAGCGAGTGATAAAAGAAAAATTGTATAAGAAAGGCTATTATGAAATATCAGATTATATGCAAGATAAATCTCCATGGGAGTAGTTACAAATGTACAAAGTAGACTTTATATGACGACACAGGTAGAATTATCTACTGTATATGATATATATTTTATCTTTTTAACGTAGCCGCTTTTGGCTATTAATATATTTTTGTTTCATATTTAGAAATTTAGCTAGGGTAGCCTAGGGCCTGACAAATTGTATTTTTAGAATAGGAGCACTTCTGGGCAGGTTTCTGGGTGGTTTACTGTCCAGGGGGTCCGGCTAACCATACGCATGTAACACAACATTTTCTCTTGGCATGAACTCGATGTTATTTTATTTACCACCTAACGTTACATGTTGTTTGGTTAGCTTGGCCAGCCCCGAGGCAGTGCTTTAGGGGCTAGTTTTAAGTTTTTAGTCCACCTGAGCCGCGTTTACACTAGGTTCATAAAATTGTTATTGTTAAAATTGTTAATTCTTGACCATCAAAAAGCGAAATGTAAAATTTACTACTTTGAATAAATAATTTAAAAAAAAAAAAATAAAATAAAAAAAAATTTAAGAGGCCAAAATTTAAACGCAAAACAATTTAGGTTCCTTTTGAGACTATTGGCAATAACCTAGACTAGTTTGCAAACAATATTTTGGATGGCAACAAAACGTAATAACTAAATTAAAGAATAACTTTTATTTTAAATTAACAGTTTAAATATGTCTCTTCAAAATTTTTAAAAACGACGTATGGTTTAGTTCTCGAGGTTTACGAGGTTATAGTTTTCGGAATAACTTTCTAAAACTTTCAAATACCGAATTTGTTCGTTTTGTTATTGGTTGTCAATATTATCATACATACAAGATGCATCTTTATTTTGGTAAAATTATATAAATTACACATACATACACAAATCATGCATTTATCCCTTCCGGGGTAGGCAGAGCGTTAATGATCGTAAAATTACGGCCGTTATCGCTGTGTCTGACAAGTGTTGAGGGCCCTTTCAGATGTTTCTTGTATCACTGTAGTGACAGGTTGCCAGCCTGTCGCCTAAAATTGTAATACACATGAAACCCTCGAGTCCCTTAGTTGCCTTTTACATCCGCGGGAAGAAATGGGGTGACGCTATTCTAAGGCGGCATCACACGGCATCTTTTCAGACAAGACTGTAGAAAAACCGATAGTAATAAAGGCTGAAGATGAAAGGAAAGCTGAAGATTAGATAGATCTGGAAATTGAAATAAAACAAATCGCAGAAGAAGTAAAGGTAAGGTAAATGAATTCGCCACACAATAGAACGCGCAAAGTCTTAGTCATAATTTAGGTAACACTTGATTTTAAGGTTCCGTGGTTATTATCACTAAAACTATAAGACATTATAACATGTTGCAATCGCCATGATCAGATGTTACCCGTGTAAGTTTACACGGGTAACATCGCCGAAATATTGGGTGCTCGATATATCCCTACCGTGAGTTAAAACCCGTTATAATGTCTTATAGTTTTAGTCATAATTTAGGTGTTCATAAAAATAAAAGCCAAAGTACTCGAAGAATATAAAAAAGTGTTTATTAGTTAAACCTTGGTAGAGTCAGCTGTCTTGTTGGTAGTATCTCTCTTGGGGGGCGTGAAGAGTGCTTTGGTGACGCAGGCGCAGGGGTTTTCAACGCAAACCCACATCACGCCCGCGCTCATGAACGACAGGAAGATCGAGGCGGCCATTATTGTTAGCTGGAAAAAAAAAATACCACTACTTTTCGTCTCCCCTTGATGTCAATAATTTATTTTGTTCAATGTAGGTAGTGTATGTAGAAAGCATTAACGTCGTAAGACTAAGGGACTCTAGGGTTTTCTGTGCATTAAATTTTTAGTGAGTTACATTTATTTATTTATTTAACTGTTTATTGCACACAAGATAAAACACAGGACAATCACATTTAGATAAAAGCACAACCGGCACTACTTATTTCATATTACATACTTGGGGTCTATAATTTTATGGGAGGGAGTATGATATTTTAAGGAGTGAACCAGTTCATGAAACTAAACAACTGTCCCCAAAGAACATAGGTCGAAATGTGGAAAGTTTGTACAGGTGGTCCATTCGTTTTCATATTTCGACCCACGTTCCTTAAGGAATGTTGTTAAGTTTCATGAATTGGTTCACCTCCTAAAATATTTTCTGTTGATTTTTTTACATCTACCTTGTTATATTGATCTTTACTTACGACATAATAGTCAGTGATATGAACGGGAGTCACTTGACTTCCGATCAGACCACGCTGGAAGAGTGTGTGCAAGAGGAAACCACCGTAGGCCACCTTGCCAGTCCACGTGAACCCACGCCATTCCACTATTCCCCTGTATACACCTAGAACAAAGCAATAAGTAGGTGAATAAGGCACGGTACAAAAACGGCAAGAGTGGAAGTCTCTTCGAGCTCTATGTACTTGATGAGTGATAAGAGGACTTCATCATCTTCATCAAGTAACGTGCTCATAGAAATCTATGCTGTAATTGAAGATTGAGACACAGTGATGATTTGTTGTGAAGGAGAGGCTGGGAGTCTAAATTGAGGAATAGAAGAGAATCATGCAACTGTAAACTAAGATAGACAAACAACAGATCAAATAGAGGATTTAAATGTTCATATTTCTTAAAATAAATTAAATAAAAAAATAAAAAAATAAAAAATAAAATAAAAATAAAAAAATCATTTATTTCGGACAAAGAATCCATATTTAAAATTATTAAATTATTAAATTGAAATTAGTATTAAAATTAGAAATAGAATTATAAATAAACATCAAAAATTAAAATACGTAATTTTTGTGTCTTTGGCGAGGTGTACGCGCGTCCAGTGCTGCATAACAGCGCTGTCAACGTCCAGCCTCGCCGCGACAACCTTCAGGAGGCTGTTGGTGCTGTTCCGTACGCGATTAATCAAGGATGCTGTGCGTTTCCTTATAATAGCCGTAAAACTATCAACCTCGGCTTCCGCCAGCATCCCCGAGGCACTGCAGTGCCGTCGCAGCCCCATCAGCATCCTGAATGCATTATTATATTGAGTGCGCAGGGTCTTGTACGCTTTATGGGTATAATTCGTCCACAAGCTGCACGTGTATAAGGTGGAACAATAGGCTCTGAAAAGTGTGACTTTTACTTGTTTAGTACAGCGTGCAAACCTGCGAGCAAGCATGTTAGCCCTAACACACAATGCCCTGCGCTCTCGTTCCAAATCGAGGTCATCTTTGAGCGAGTCGGCGACCCAATGTCCCAGATATTTAAACGTCTCTACTTGTTGGAGAGGAGTGCCATTTAGCTTAACTGGCGGAACCTTATATGATCGGTTTTTAGCTTTAAAAACTAGCAGCTCACTCTTGACAGTGTTATATCTAAGACCGTGGGCCACCGCATATCGCTCACAGATGCCAACTAGTTTATTTAATGAACTTATCGATGGGCACAGCAGCACCATGTCGTCGGCGTAACTGATGTTGTTGACAAATGTGCCGTCAATAGAACACCCAACACCTGCGCTGCTGAGCTCAATGATAAGTTTGTTCATGTACAGATTGAAAAGTGTCGGAGAGCTTATCCCCCCCTGTCTTACGCCACTTTCCAAAGTGTACATGCTAGATAACTGTCCTGACCATTTGACACAATTTTGTTGGTGACAGTACCAGTACTTTAAAATACTAACCCATTCTGGAGGCAGATCAGTATCCTCAGAAAGCTTTCTCCACAACAGGTCGTACTGAACTAGATCAAATGCTTTTGACAGGTCCAAGAAAACAGCATACACGGGTGTATCCCTGGCAGTGTAATATCTAACAGTCTCCTTTAGACACAAGACAGCAGCTTCTGTAGAGAGACCAGGCCTAAATCCAAACTGCGCATCATGGAGTTTGACATTGACACTTAGTTCCTGGTCTAGCAGTCTGTCTAGTATCTTGGCCACAATTGTTGCCAGAGATATTGGCCTGTAGTTGGACCTGTCACCAGCATCGCCAGTTTTATTTTTAATGATAGGCACTACAATAGTTTTAAGCATGTTTTCAGGTAGGTAGCTGTGACTTAGGCAAAGTGAGAAAAACATGGCCAGAACCCGCGGTAGGTGAACACCTGCATATTGTAAATGCTCAACACTTAAGTGGTCATGTCCGGGTGACTTACCTCTACTCATTTTACTCAAAACAGATCTTATATCCTTTGCCTTTATCACAACTGACCTTTTGCCCATACACACACTATCATCATCACCCCCCGACACCTCCCCAGCTGGGTCCACGTGAGAGGATGGCTGAACTCTAAAATGTTCTTTAAACATTTCAGCTATCTGGGAAGAATCTTTTATTCCGTCCACACTTACTGGTAAACCTGGTCTCGGGCTTAACCTTTTTGTGTGCTTCCAGAAACTCGAGAACTCTTTATTTGCATGTTTTGTGCCTAAGATATCCATCTTAATCTGTTTCTCATTATTCTGGCACCATTTTAGTTTGGATTTAAACGAGTTTCTAGAAACACACATTTTGTCATAAATATAACCCTCACGCGGTTTACCATATAAAACCCAATAACTAAACCAAGTCCTAGCTTCACTATGTGCGGCCTTCACATGTTTATTCCAACCACAGATATATTTCCTATTACAATTATGTTTTTTCTGTTTAGAACTATGCACTGCACCTTCCTGAAGCACAGTTATTATGCGGTCATACATATTTTTCAATATAATACGATGATTAGGGTCGTTACACATCCTATCTGCACAATGTGATAACTTAGTTGGGAAATCTATACATTTCAGCTTATCATTACAATATTTAGTATATTCTACAATCTCACTGGTATCCCGTTCTCCCCATAGAATATGATTTATGTTATTATTATTACACCTGATTGTTTTCGGCTTAAGTAACTGTAGGTTGCAGTGTATTTCTAGGGGAAAATGGTCAGACCAAAACACACCATGATTGATTGTAACGCTACCAACCGTAGACCTAGCCGCTGGAGTAACCACACAGTGATCCAACCAACTACATGTTCCGTGACTGTCACTCAAGTAGGTGTAGGATCCCGAGTCCACACCCATTAACTCAACATCCACACAACTCCATTGCTGGTCAGCACAAAAACTCATTAGCTCGATACCAAAGCGTTTACCCGGGCTGGCATTATAATCACCTAGTATATAAACATATTCTGTACCACAGCTATCGATAACGGCACTTATCTCGCTCAAACAGTGTGTGAACTCCACTAAATTGTCCATCTCATCTGTAGGCATGTAAACAGAAAACACCAAGAAAGTACGCTCCGCGATCGAAATCTTAACCGCGATTATGCGATCACTAGCACAGGGCACCACAGATACCGCACTAAATACGTTTTTCCGCCATAGAATAGCGACACCACCGAAGGGCCGCCCGCGTAAAACTCCCGCTGATGTATCAACAGCTGACTTTCCCGTGTACTCGAAGTCACTATCCACGGTGCCCAGCAGTGGGATGTCGTGTGGCAGAAGACACGTTTCTTGTAGTGCAATTAAATGAGACGACCGACACAAACTTCTAATACAGTCAATAGAACTTGAAAACGATCTACAGTTAAATGTGACAAACTTTACTTGGTTGTGTTTATCCATTGGATTTATTATTTTCAAGTTTCTGTCTATTAAAGTCTACAAACCGTCTGAATGAAACACCCTCCGGCCACAGATCGTCTGATAAGAACAGTGATAACTTGTTCTTTGGTACATAAACTATGTAGGCAGTGTATTGTTTCTGACCTTTGGACTTGACCTTCTTCAAACTTACGCTAACTTGCGTTTTACTACTTATGTAATTTATGATGTCTTGTTCCTTTGTATTCGTGTCCACATTATTTATAAATAAAGGAATTTTAATATCTGCAGCCTTAAACTTCTCGTGAGGATTTATGGAAGCTTTACCCTGGATTGTAGTAAACCGATTTCTATATCTTTTATGGTAAGAAACCTCTATAAATTCTCTGTCAGCTGATCGACTCTGTGACTTATTTTTCGTCTGTTGACCTAGTTTTTCATTCGTCATAATTTCTACAAATGATTTATTGTTTGCGGTCGTGTTGAAATGTACTTTATTATCTGTGCTTAAGGTCTTCTCTTGCGATAACTTCAGAGTCTCGTCTTTATTAGTCGGCGGCGCAGTAACCGGTAACGGCACAGGTGGAGAGGGTGGCATGCGCGGGGCTGGGTGCTCTGCTTCACCTGAGTGCGAGGGAATCGGCAAGCGTTGGTCGCCGACGTCAACATTCGTCTGCGTCATGCGCGGGGAGGACGACGACGACAGGATCGGAGCGGACTGTACTACCCCGCCTGAGTGCGAGAGAGTTCGAGAACAGTGGTTGTCACCGACGTCATTATCAGCTGTCCGATTTTGCGTAACCGCCGGTATAGATATATGCGGTAGGCCAAACGGCCCACTATCTAAACAATAGCTACTTTGTAATCCACCGCCTCTTTTAAAGTTAACAAAGTGGTTTGGTGTATCAATAATTGATGCATTTTTAGCACTTAACAGGTCCGCTTTTATCTCCTGTAGTTCATTTTGCGTCGCATATGTGTCTTTAATTAGTTGTAAATCATTTTTTAGCACAATGATATCTTTGAGCAACCTCGATGCGTCAATATGGTCAAACGTTAAAGGAGGCAATTTTTGCAGTTCTTTGGCCACATAAACAGGCAACTCGTCAGGATTTGTCTCCTT
The DNA here is from genome assembly GCA_029255805.1 of Keiferia lycopersicella. Taxonomy (NCBI): domain Eukaryota; kingdom Metazoa; phylum Arthropoda; class Insecta; order Lepidoptera; family Gelechiidae; genus Keiferia; species Keiferia lycopersicella. The sequence goes on from JARACZ010000005.1 coordinate 17,006,144, forward strand.
AAAAACGGCTATAACGTCGTGTAAATCTTTGAAAGATTTCTTCTTTCTTCTCCGTGTATTCCGTTGCGATATTGCGGAGAACAAAAGATGTTTGGCGGTATCAATATCCTCCTCGGTGAAACTAGATAAACACAGGGTCACTAATGATTTTTCGTCCATAACATCTTGCTTGTTTTGAATGAAAGCAAGAAGTTCACATATCACTATGTTACACGATGAACATTTAAGCGTAGTTGACATCGTTACTCAATTCTATCCACGCTGAGCGCGTAAAAATCGAAAATGCGTCCACTCACTAGCGCGTGAACACAAGACTGTATATATATACAGTAATACTGTAAATATATACAGTATTCCTCTTACTCTCGATCTTGAATATGCAGCCGATGATGATACCGACGATGAGCAACTGGAACACAGGCTTGTACAGCGCAGCATAGCTGACTCGCAGCAGGGTGGAGGCTGGCTGCCCGTCCACGTAGAACAAGCCTCCAGACAGAATCACCGCCACACCCACCGGAACTATCAGCCAGAAGAGGTAACGGTAGTTCTGGAAAAAAAGAAACACAATTTAGAATTATTCGCACCATCCCGAGAAACATCTACCTATCTCGGTCTCCGGTTTAGTGACTAAATGCTAATTAAATCTCTAAGGCTGAAGTATTCGTCGTAACTCGAATTTCCTTTGGGGTTGTCCTCGTTGATAAAACTATGTGTACAGTCAGCAAAAGAATAAGGTGTACAGTGGTGCTCCAAACGAATCGAAATGTACTATTGTCTCAAATGAAAATGTAAAAATTATGTAAATCAGTTCTCGTAAAGTATGTCATTTTGTTAAAATTTATTTGTAGACTAGCTGGTGCCCGCGAACTTCGTTTCGCCATAATATATCGAGGGGTTCCGGGCTATTTGTATTAACCGCCATTTTTGAAACTTTACACCAGAGCAGTTTAAAGTTTAAAGTTTCAGAAAAAAAATCATAACTATAACAAATCGCATTATTTTATCACAACAAAGAAAATTTCTGTTCCTGTTACTCATTATCTATAATTTGATTAATATTTTTTTCTGATATTTCTCTTTTTAACGAAAATATATGGCGCTTAATACAAAGTGACCCAAAATTTTCATTTTTTTGTTCCAGGCTAAATGACTTAACCGCCTGAGATAATGGGTTTTTGTTCCAGGCTAAATGATTTTACCGCCTGAGGTTATGGTTTTTTGTTCCAGGCTAAATGACTCAACCGCCTAGATTTATTAATACATGTTCCAAGCTAGTACCTAGAATTGAAAATACTAGCTCTAAGTACTTGCTTTTACCAAAAAGTTATTCATATTTTAATCCTAAGCGAATAAATTTAAATACCACATCTTAAACTGCTAAATATGGCTAAAAATATGACTACATTTGTTTATTCGACTTATTGTATTAAGCGACATTTGACATGAATTTTACTAAGAGGCTAACTGTTTTAAGCGACATTTCTATATATTTATAAGGTCAGGCTAAATGGTTGAACGTATGCACCCTGTAAATTATTGTTCCAGGCAAAAAGGTTTAAACGACTGTGTGGTCATTTGGTAGTGAGCTTAAGTACACAAGCCTTAAATTTGTCAATATTTTGTGCCGGTTCATACATTGCACTTCGAAATAGGCCCAAAAAATACGGTTGTATTAAGCGACATTTTTTTGCTCCGATCATCACCAAACCGAGCTCAAACGACGCAGAAAAATTCGCTGATTCCAAATATGTATAAAAGTCTATATCGCAAAAATTGTCGGTTAATACAAATAGCCCGGAACCCGTCGATATCTTCCATCATTTATCAGCTATATATAGGACGACCACTGCTAAGCATAAACCTCTAAGAACCATAAAATAATATTAGCTAATATTAAATTGTTGGTAGGTAGGTACCCGAAAACTTGGTTTCTCATACTATATATATGTAAGTAATTTAAAAATCTATTAAACCGTAAAATATCAATTTCCACATGCAAGAAAAAGTAAGAAAACGGTGGTTCTTTTATATGTTTAGTCTTTTAGAATCCCTGAAGGTTCAGTTTCTTGAAGTCGTCATTCCCTGCTCCTATTTTTTAGCTTTCCAGTTCTCTTCCCTATATCTTCAACTTTCCGCCTCTTTTTTACAACCGTGCAATATTTACTTCCAAGAGTATTAATTCCGTGAAGTAGACTGATGCCACATTTCTTGACATTGTGATGGAAGACTGAAGACCGAGTTCACGAGTGTGAATGAATAAAAACAAAAGCAAGTAATCATACTACTAATCCTATCCTATCCTACTTCCTACTTAATAATATAAATACAAAAGTTTATATGTTTGTTTGTTACTCCTTCACGTAAAAACTGTTTAACTGATATTCATGGCATTGAACCATAGGAAAGTTTTCTTCGCGAAAAAATATTCCTGTGTGATGCCATAGGATGACCGATTTCCACACGGGCGGAGCCGCGGCTAGGATTACGTTTAATTAAGTACCTAAGGCTATTTAATTAAGGTCGTGTGCTGCCGGCAAAGTAGAATAGCACCTCTCTTCCCGTGGGAGTCGTAAGTATCAACCGAGGGAGAAACCTGACCAAGACCGGCGGCCCTGGACGAGGACAACAGAATCTACATTTAAACCCGGAACGGAGTCTTTGTTAGACGCGTGTGACAGAGGTCTATCCTGCAGTCAATTTGGCTCCGCACGACTCGCAGTTCCTGTGGTGTCAGTCAGGGAGCCCAAGAGAGTGGCGCAGGTCATGGGCAACCCTGCGTTTTCCAAAATTACACTCCAAACAAAGCAGTGTCTGTGGGAAATCGGCTAATACCTACGAAAAGTGTTATCTCAGATACTGATTTGATCGTCTGGCACAAACGTATAAAATATTACTTTCTTCAGGAAAAGTTTACAGAAATATGGAAAAATGTATCTTCTATACAAAATTTGCGAGAAAAATTAAAAACGAAAATCTGAGCCATTTTGACCACGGTTGGAGCGACAAAAATGAGGAATGTCTTCACACAAACTTTTGCTTTGAAGTTATTGCAATTTTCCCGCGATAAATAAATAGTAGATTACGCACAAAGAAAACGATCTATAAATAAAGATTGTATCGTCTGGCCACGCAACTTGCACGTCTTGCACCACGGAACTTTTGTTTTCGAGGGTAAAAATTATTAAATTATTAAAAGTGAAAATTATTCCAATATTAAAGAGATATTTTTGTAGTCGTAGACATATTCGTAGATTTTAGTTTCCTTGTCGTAATCATGAGCAATAATTCGACAAACTCATTTGTTGAGGTTATAAAAATACAGATTAAAAATATAAATACGGCCTCATGTTTTTTTTTCTTCCTGTGCGCTTATTCAAAACGACACAATACGTGCTGGCCAGTTCGAAATTTGAAATCAATCTCGAGACCAATTATTAGCCCATACACATCCTTTTACTACGCGCCACTATGAAATTCACATGACCTACAAACTTATTTTATGTGTAGCAGCCAACCCCCCTTTTAGGGGTATGTTTTTTTTTTAGCCTATAACCTGGTCGGTGATTTACTTGACATTTTGGTACAAATTGCATTCCATCCGTTCGGTCGTTTTCGCGTGATGCTTCCTCATATCCACAAACAAACATCCAAACATCGTACAAAACTCGTTCATAGATGTCGCCACACGACTTTTAAAACGCCCTATCGAAGAGTTTTCTGAAAATTATATAGGGTCACTGAACACCGACTTGTTACTGTCTTATTATATGTATGGATGGATTATCAATATTTTACTTGAAAATAAAATTAATTCAATTCGCTTGGACTACCCCTGCTAACCTATCTCCATTGCCGACTGTACCAACCTATTGACTGATATTGAGACCTGAATTTCATCTAGCAGTCATTCTCTTAATAATTATTAGATGTTTTCACAAAATGCTTTTTCTTCTATACGAATATGCGCCGATACTACCTTCTTAGATAAATAGTAATAAAATAATTAAACTGACTTTATGTTTGCTGAAGTCCTTGCCCTCCTTCTGCCAGTAATAAGTGAGGAACCCTCCAGCCAAGCCCAGGGTGTATGTAGACAAGTTGGTGTGCCCACGGCAGTACAGCAGACGAAACGTGCGGTCGTTGGCGTACAAGGTGCGGTAAGATCTGGAACATGTCATGAAAAAATTGTCATCTTCCAGTTGACACAAAATAATAAAATACACTTTCAGTTCATGAGCTTCTTCAGAGAAGCTCCGTAAAGAAGCCCCTCGGAAAAAGTCTGATACTTACTCAGGCGCTTGTATCACAACAGCCTCCAGATCTTGGAAATATGTGTGTAAAGCTGGTACGATGATTGAGACAGGAAAAAGGATGGACAAGGCAATCTTTTGGGCTCTTGGAGTCGTGGCTATAACGCAAACTAGAAGGCCTATGCAGAATAGTTGCGTATCTGATGCCAAGTACCTGTAAAAGAGATGAATGTTATAAGTCCATTTTGACATGCTAGAATAAACTCCGGTGGCACTACCATATCACTACACCAGGAAAGGGAAGTAGTGCAGTTAATTTGGCAAAAAAATACAATTTAAAAGCAGCTGATTATTTCCTTACCAAGTCTGCGGCGTGCAAAGAGCATCATCATACACATAGTTGTTGATATACAGCAGGTTTGCCCACCAGTACTGGCGGCAAGCATTGGCCTCCGACACCACGACCAGGTCCCAGATAGGACCACTGCCGGCGTGGCGCATCCAGGTGCAGATGGTGCCCAGAACCAACGCATAAGTTGGAGTCAACCTGAAATATATTTGGAAAATTTGCAATAATTTGTAAATGATAGGCAAATTATTTCATTATAAGTCTGCATTGGCAGGCTGAAATAGTCTTCTTTTTACTCGACTGTCGCATATTTTAGAGGAATTGCATTGCATGTGTGTATGTGGACCTGTAAATTGTTTTCCAGGGGCTAGAACCCTAATAGCTGACGGGATATGGACAATATGAGATGTCGTTAGATTTGTCTCAGCGCGAGTGACACAGGCTATATTTTCTCATAAATTCTAGCGGATTTTAAACTTTATAATTGGGTCCAACCTGAGCCACCTAAGCAGCATCCCCTTCGGCCACTGCACCCAGCTCACGGAGCTCTTCTCCGCGTGGATCTGGAAGTTGTATGCCAGCAGGAAGGCTGACATCACGAAGAAGGTCTGCGTCACCAGGCTGCCGTTGAACAGGATCTGCTTTGCTGGGTCTTCGTACGACTGGAAATTTGCAGTGAACAGATTTGGTGAAGCAATAGCCATTTTGATACATATAAAATTCCCCCAATCAAAACAGATTGACTGTTCTCGGTATCGGCATGAAGTTGCTCACGAAAATTAGACAATCAGCCCGCTGAATGAACGATCCAATCAAGATAGCCTTTTTGAATTGCTTGGTATTAATCACGACAACGAAACAACTATTACTATTATCATTATCACCATTGACCATTATCGTCAGGAGAAAAACAGCTTAGGAAAATGCGTATTGTGTATGTAAATTACAGTTGTTTCAGTGTTAATAAATTACTTTGTTAAAATAGATTACCGTTTCAATGTAGAGAGGGTTTTCGACGTAAGAGGCGGCCATTACAAGTACAGCATGTGAGAAGAACACGCACACCATCGTCATGGTCCTGCAACACATTTAAAAATCTTCAGTCTAAAAATTATTAATATTGGAGTAACTGTCTTAATCTTTCTGTTCTATCTGATCCACAGTGATATAGTTGAGTTCTTTATTAGTATCTATGTTATTCGTTTACCTTAAACCGTTAAAGAGTTTCAGTCTATTAACTCGTGGGTCTGGGCCTCCGCTGGCTGCCGTCAGCTTCTTCCAGTTCCGTCTTACAGAAAAAGCCAACAAATATGGATTCCCTGAAAAGTATAACGATAATAAAATATTTGTTAATATAGCAAAGTAATTTTGGATCATTGGTTAATCGCTTACCAGATTTGTCATTTTCTTTACATAAAAAGGTGTCATAAATGCTTCCGATTGCATTGAGCAAAATTATGACTAAATATACCACAGCCATTAATACATCACTTGTATCTATTTTTGTTTCTTCATTAGTCTTTTTACAATAACCTATTTCAGCTACTTTTCCTTGCAGGTCGTAGTTTTTCCAAAGAGACTCGTTGATGCATTCCTCAAGGATGATCTCTAGGTCCTCTTTTCTTTCCAGTGTATGGTTTTGTATGAAGCCTTTGCAGGTGTCTGTTACACATACGCCTCGATGTATTTGCGAATGGTTGAAATGTTTCATTGTATGTGCCGTATATCCCTGGAAATAAGATAGTTAGTATTTTAGTCTAGGTTATTACATAATGAATACATTGTAAATTATTCCCTAATCTTTGTTTACACCTTACCAATAAATACGCATTATCAGCATATACGAGTACTACATAACCATATAACAGCGAGTAACTAATTACAGTTAGTATTTATTTATTTATATTCATGTTGTTGGGTAGCTTAGAATTAAAACGGTTTTACCCCTCTATCTTTTTTTTTTTGTTAGATAGGTACTTAAAGGCGTTATTTTTGTATGTGTATGTAGTTACTTAAAATGGTCGTTGACACTGTCTGCCCCGCCAGGGATATTGGCGTGATATGTGTATGTACTTAAAATTGAAAAACTTCTCATAATAAAATCTTGTTTTATAAAAACCATAATCTAACTAAACAGGTTTGTTTACTCAAATAGGTAGAATTACAGAAATGGTAGTTACGTAGAATTATTATAGTGTACCTACGCGTTTCCTACAATTAACAATACCAAGTTTAATTTAATCACACAATTAACTTTTATTTCAAACTTAAAGCTGATTTCAGACTCTTTTATATTCTAATGCCTCCTCAACCGCCCTGCCGTTTGGGCTGATCCCTTGGAAAACCCTCGTTCTTTGGTAAAAAAAATATCAGCGTTCTAAGTATGTACCTTAATACCTTAGCATGTCCATTCTGCATGGTTATTGACACAATAATGCTTGTAGCCTTACACCGCAGATCATGAACCCTATTGTTACAAATTATGTCAAGTTCTAGTTATTGAGGTCAAAGCTCAGCCACAAGTATTATCTTAACAGTAAGGTCCTACTATAAGCAAAGGTCCTGAATTTGGTGCCCTAGCAGGTCATTTTACTCTTTTTCAGGTCTGAAAGTTCTGTGTGAGTTTTTTTGTGTTTGTGCTGTGGGCACCCCGAAGAAAAATCTAGTGGGATGATAAAGGCTGTTGATGTTTTTTTATTTTTTGGCTTGATTTTGGCTTGGCTTGGTTTTTTTATGATTGGCCTGTATGTATGTATGTTTGTCCGCGATTATCTCGCGTTTGAATGAAACCGATTTTGATGCGGTTTTCAGAAAAATATTTGTCAGAATTAGGAGGAGAAGGTTTTAAGCTTATTAACCGACAAAAAATGGAGGTTCGCACTTTTCCCGTTCGTTACAGTCTCTTTAAAAAAAGTTATTTATTTGTTAGTTAAAGGCAACCCTGTGCCACGCATGCGCCATAACCGTATTGTTTAGTCTAATAATCTAATTGCGCAAGAGGCAAGTGCCAATTACCCCATGAACGAGTTCTAGGTAACGCGACCTGTTGTCTCGGTATTTCCTACGTTTAATGCATGGTTTCTTTTAAGTAGTTAAGTCTGATCTTTAAACGCATTTTATGACGACTATTGTCGTACTGTCAGGGGCATAGAATTACTTTTATACTGTCGCAGAACGAAGTATATTATAAGTCTATGATCAGGGGTATCTGTTATAATATTATCTCCCGTTACAATACTATACCGTTTTTTTGTCTAAATAGAGCTGATGAGACTTTTAGTCCTAGATAATGTAGCTGTTCAATCATACATACATATATCGCCTTAATTTGAGGGTAGTTACCAAACAAGTCGATATCCTAAATGCTGCCAACAGCATGGCATCTTTAGATCACATCTCGTCAGGTTGCTGCATAGATGATAAAATTGCAGTACAGACATGACGTCATCCGGTTTTAGCATACATGATGCCATCAGGTTCACTGGGTCGTTGAACGACTCGGTGTCCCACACGAAAAGAAGAAGATCATCATCATCATCATTTCAGCCGGCAGACGTCCACTGCTGAACATAGGCCTCCCCCAAAGATTTCTAAAGTGAACGATCCTGCGCAACTTGCATCCACTGGCGTCCACCATCTTCACCAAATCATCTGTCCACCTTGTGGGAGGCAGTCCAACAATCCGTCCAGAAACATGGTGCGGTAATTGCAGATACTGTTATGATGAGGGGTAGTAACTCGTACCTGTATCATCTCCATGAGAGAGTTGTTTCCATACAAGTCTACGTCCAGGATGCAGTATGTCCCATCAGGCTGAAGCAGACATGATGCCATCAGGTTTCTGCAGGCATGATGCCATCAGGATTTTGCAGATATGATGAGAAGAGGACTCGTACCTGTATCATTTCCATGAGAGAGTTGTTCCCGTACAAGTCTACGTCCAGGATGCAGTAAGTCCCATTAGGCTGAAGAAGGCATGATGAGAAGTCGTCTAGCGCGAACAAAGTCGGCATACGGTTGTATTCTGACTCTGAAAATTTGAATAAAAGTATTAAGAAAGCCTTACGCTTTTTTTATAAGTGACCATGCTCAAAGTTGGCTCAAAAACTCAACATGAAAATACTGGGTGTAAGGGAAGATGTAACGAAAACTTTGTAGACGTGATCAGACCATGAAATTTTCTATGGGGGCTATGTCGGGACACGAAAAAATTTTTTTCGAGTTCCCATACAAAGTCACTCAGCTGATCGGTAATTTTGTATGGAAGAGCGAAAAATCTTTTTTCGTTTTCCGACATAGCCCCTATAGTATAAAAAGTTGCTCAGTTTCAATGTCTGAGCAGGCCTGCAAAGTTTTCGTTACACCGTGTATAAAGAAAACATTCTTCTCGGAGGTTCATGAATGTCTGTAGGTCGTTATGCGTTTAGCTCATTGTGCGTTAAGGACATTTTTAGGATTTTGGATATTATGCGTCGGGCGGGAGGATAAAATGGACTGGCAAGTTCGCGGGAAGTTTAAAATTGGAGCTGTGTGAATCAACTGTCAATTTGTTTTTCCAGTGAAGATGAACTTGGATGTTATTCGGTATCTCATTTTTTAACACGTTAACTCTTAGCTTTATAGGAGTCACACTCGTAGTTGGCAGGCAACGTGTTAATAGGTAACAAATCGACTATTTAGTGATATTCGCGCATCCTCACAGTCTCTAACACCAGAGTTAATCATGTCGTGGTAAGACACGGTGGTGTCTCCCAAAGTTTCGACGAAGTTGCCAACCTTTTTGAGGAGGTTGAAATGAAACCCCTAACAAACTTTGCATAACTTTAACATCCACACGAGCAATTAAAATGACTGCGGAAATAAAAACAATAATATTGACCCTATAATTGACCCCAAGCAGGTTCAAGTTGAACAATATAGAGCAAGGTGTAATTGTGGTCACTATGAGCCGCTAAACTGTTTGCAGAATTGACATAAATCGAGGAAAACTGTTAGTTTGTTTGTGCGAACTGCTCTTCCGGATTGTAAATTGTTTTATTTACCTACCTACAATTACATATATAGGGTGACCGGTAAATTGATGCATTCCTTTCAAGGGATGAACCAGCTCATGAAACTGAACAACTTTCTGCATGGAACATAGGTCAAAAAAAAAAATTGGCCCACCCATACAAAATTACCGACCGACTAAGTCAATTTGTATGGGAGGACCAAAATATTTTTTTTCATTTATATTTATTTTTGAAAATAAATTTTACACATTTCATATTTCGACCTATGTTCCATGGGGAAAGTTGTTCAGTTTCATGAGCTGGTTCATCCCTTGAAAGAAATGCATCAATTTACCGGTCATCCTGTATATCACTTGTGGGGTAGGCAAAGCGTTAACGGCCGTAAAATATGTCTGTAATATGTCTGTAAATAATTCGTGTATCAAACATGTAACAAATATTGTAACAAATTTGTCAGCCAGTCGCTTAAAGTTTTTATAGGCGTGAAACCCTCGAGTCCCTTAGTCGCTTTTTATGACACCCGCGGAAATGGGGTGGTGCTATTATAAGACGGCATCACATGGCATTAACAATTCAGTCTATTTGCAACTCAAGGAGGTGCTGATAGTTTCAAGACGGTACCCATTTAAGGGGGCGGATCGCACACTTAACGCACAACGGAGCGCTAAAACATCGCAGCGGTCTATCAGATCCATACTAGAAATGTCAACCCCCATTCTTAAACCGCTCAACGGCTGTCGACGCAGCGCTAGCGCAGCTGTGCGATTCACTACGTAATATTTAAGATTAAAACAATGAACATAATCATAACCCAAACTGAGTAGTTTGGAGGCCAATTACTTATCGCGTCATATTTTGGACCTTATGGTACCAAAATGAACTTGAAATGAACCCATCTCTATGCCTGTCACATCGCCGCATACGGAGATAGAGTGCTCGTTGTCAAAATTATTTGGCTTCACATTTTAGGCCTGTTATTTTTTATTATTATTACTGATACAGACAGGGTGCCGTGTGATGCCGGCTTAGGTGCCGTGTGAATAGCATCACCCCACATCCTTCCCGCGGGTGTCATAAGAGGCGACTAAGGGACTCGAGAGTATCGGTGTATTACAATTTTTAGGCGACAGGCTGACAACCTGTCACTATAGTGATACACATGTTTTCTGAAACTACCTTGAAAACAATCCTCAAAAATGTCAGACGTGGCGATAGCGACCGTATTATTACGGCCGTTAACGCTCCGCCTACCCCGTAAGGGATAAAGGCTTGATATATGTATGTATGTATGTTTGTATATAGACAGTAGATGCGGGAGGCATAGGACCGGCCTAGATGGCGAGAAAAAGAAGAGGCCTATACACAGCAGTGGGTAGATGTGGGCTGATATGATGGTGATGATGATTACTGATACATACAGGGTGACCGGTAAATTGATGCATTCCTTTCAAGGGATGAACCAGCTCATGAAACTGAACAACTTTCCCCATGGAACGTAGGTCGAAAAATGAAAAAAAAATTTGGCCTACCCATACATAATTACTGACCGACTAAGTCAATTTGTATGGGAGGACCAACATTTTTTTACATATTTCGACCTATGTTCCATGGGGAAGGTTGTCCAGTTTCATGAGCTGGTTCATCCCTTGAAGGGAATGTATCAATTTATCTTCTTCTTCTTCAACCTATAGCCACCCAATGCTGAGTGTAGGTCTCCTCCAATGATCTCCACTTTTGACGATCAAGGGCTTCTCTCTTCCAATTCTTCCCGCCAACTTTGACTATGTCGTCTGTCCATCTTGCCGGCTGTCTACCCACGTTCCGTCGTCCCTCTCTTGGTCTCCACTCCAGCACCTTCAGCATCAATTTATCGGTCACCCTATATTATACAGTGTGTCATCGTGGTGTTACCGGCTAATAGATAAAATAGGTAATAGGCATGAGGCACTGGAAAGTTAAATGAGCAACATTTTAAAACTATATTTTGTATGAAAATACGAATAGATGACGTCATGTCTAGCTGTAGTTTTGGTTTTGATATGGTTTCGATGGCGTTAAAACACTTACTTATAATATTTTTAGTTTAAGTTTAATTGTTTCAAATTTTGATTATATCGAAAAACTATAAACGGGTTATGTAGTATTTTATGACAATAGTTTTAAGCATACAATTTTTGTATTTTATTAATGACCCAGTCATCTGGCGGATTCTAAGCATCTAGGTATGTGAACACTTTTTATATCCATCCCTCTGCGAAAACACAAATAAAAATATCAGATATTCCATATACATTATGCTTGAGCTGTTAAGTTAGTTTTCTATGGGGTTTGAATGAACTTTGTAGATATCCAGAAAAAGTTGTTTATATGGATTTTAAATTATCAGCTTGAATAAAGACCTGCGTGTTTGTAACACGCTTTACTTAATAATAACAAGTACCTAGGTCCTATATCCCTTGCGGGGTCGGCAGAGCATAAACAGTAGAAAGAACGGTCATACACGCCACGGCAGACAAAATCTTTAGGGTGATTTCTTAAGTCGCCTTTTACGACACCCACGCGAAAGATATGGCGAGTTTTATTAAACAAACACAAAACAAACAAACACAAATCACGCCTTTATACCTTGCGGGGTTGGCAGAGCGTTAACGATCGTAAAATTACGGTCGTTATTGCCACGTCTGACAAGTATTGAGGGCAACTGCAGATGGTTCGTGTATCACTGTAGTGACAGGTTGTCAGCCTGTCGCCTAGAGTTGTAATACGTGCTAACACACATGAAACCCTCGAGTCCCTAGTTGGTTCTTACAACACTCACGGGAAGAATTGGGGTGATGCTATTCTATACCGGCATCACACGGCAAATATGTATTATTAAATATGTATTATTTAAACTCACCATTCAATTTATAGATCACAGCCGAACTTTCCTTCGCCGATAACACCAAAACTACTACCACTAATATTTTCATTGTAAAAAAGCTATCAATTATGTTTCTAAAAAAATATTGGCAAGAATTCACTTAGATTCTAATTTCTTATGCAACTGAAAATATTTTTATCTAGTTCATGGGACTTTTTTTAATGACAATGACAGGTTGTGGTCATTTATGTGTGTCTTTGTGAGCAATCTAGAGACGTGTGCTGTTACAGATGTAACGAGACACCGCGGCGCAGCCCTTGTCCCGCTGTAGGGTTGGCAGAAGATGGAAAATCAAAGATGAAAAATATTATCACTACATAGTATAAAGCAAAATCGCTTTTCGCGTCTGTACATGTGTATGTATTCTTAAATCTTTAAAAGTCACTACGGATTTTGATGCAGTTTTTTTTTAAATATATAGTGATTCAAGAGAAAGGTTTATATACGTATGTTTAATATTTGCCGGGAAAACAAACTAATTCCCAGGGGAAAAGGAGTTGCAGCGGGCGGAGCTGCTGGGCAGGCCGCTAGTACAAAATTCACTTAAAAAAAAACTTGTATTTAAGAGTCATTTGTAGTACAATACAAAAAAAATACAACTTTTTTAGAATAACAATTTACGAATGTTGAACATTTTCGCGTCTTTTTGCCCACCGGTCCTACACTTCTCAAGTTCACCTGGGTGGGCCGTGGAAAGTATTTATTTACTACCGTCCACTGTTGTCTATCTAGGTATTCCATTAGATATGTTTAATTTACACTCCTCGTGGCAGCCCTGGGCGAGATCTGTACTGGGCTTGATCCACATGAGCGCGCGCTCGCGGTGTGTGACCCGCGCGGACGTGCGGTGTGTGACCCGCGCGGACGTGCGGTGTGTGACCCGCACGGACGTGTCAACTGCCGTAATGGCCGCTACGAGGAAACATTTGACCGGTAACGCCCTTACCGAGCGCATACGCACTGTTTAATTTTCCTTGTGGATGTCCTTCAGATATTCAGGTATATATTTGCAAAGATATCAGATGTATCGCAGCTACCATCGTGCAGTCTAGAGATTGCAAATCGGGCCCTCTTAGAAAAAGTTGTTCTGTGTCATAGGTCTGATAACGCCTGCAAGGCCACTTTCACGCTCAACTTCCAACGCAGCGCATTTCTGACGTCTGTCAAAGCTGACCCCGACACAATGACAGCGCACGACGCACGATCAAAAAGTCGAGCAAAATGACGTCGTTTGGCACGACGCAGCGGTAACGGATGAGTCGTCAAGCAACGCAGCGGTTGTGCTTGTGCGTTCGGACATTCGTCAAGAGCGGTATTTGTATGGGGAGTGACGTTTCTAGTACCTATGGATTTCAGAGACGGATCAATTAGCGCAGTGTTATTTTTGCGCTGCGTTGGACGTTGAGTGTGAGAGGCCAAAGTTTTCGTTACACCGTGCCTTACACCCCGCATAAAGTCCGCGCCGCGAAAGAAGTCCCGCGAAAAATTTAAATGACCCTTATGGACGTCATCTTAAGGGTCATTGAAACGTTTTTCGCGAGACTTCTTTTGCGGCGCGAACTCTATCTATTATGCTACTGTCATTTCAACGCCTACAACGTGAGGTATAAAGTTTGTACCGAACGTAAACTCTACGCTCTATAGTGTACATAACCTACAGGCGCTTTTTACTTTCTGATTTTGCTGCTCAGGGTATCAGGCGCTTCAGGCTAGTTGTTTGGATGGAGTTTCGATTTTTGAGGGGGATTACAACTTCGAGAAACACAGTCTTCCGTCCCGTTGTGTTACATTGTTACAGCCACACATACATACATATATTACGCCTTTGTCCCTGGCGCAGTAGGCAGAGTGTTAACGGCCGTATACAGTCGCTACCGCCACGTCTGACCAATATTGAAGGCATTTTTGTGTATAACTGTAGTGACAAATTGTCAGCCTGTCTCCTAACGTTGTAATACACGTCATTATGAATCCCGAGTCCCTCAGTCCCGCGGGCAAGAAATGGGGTGATGCTATTCTAAGCCGGCATCTCACGGCAACCCATCCATCCATCTACTCGCAAGCAACATAATATAACATAACATAACAAAATTCTTTATTGCACAAAATTTAACAACATGAAGAAAACACAAACAAAGGAAACAATACAACAGGCGGCCTTAATGCTAGGTAGCATTCTCTACCAGGCAACCTTAGGGTGAACCCGAAGAGTTAGTAACCGTGTCAATATAAGTCTTATTATCAGCCACAACTTACCTCAACCGGCCCTCAATATTTGTCGGACGTGGCGATAGCGACCGTATTTTTGCGGTCGTTAACGCTCTGCCTACCCTGCAAGGGATAAAGGCGTGATATATGTAGGTATGTATGTATGTATAGCCGTATTCTTTGTTTGGCTCTGGTGTCCACACTCCGCAGTCCGCGTAAGGCGGTTCTCCCACTGCACCGCACTCCGTCGCGTAGCGCGGGAGCGCAGATTTTAAAGTTGTATGTAAGTACATCAGTACGTATCGAAAAACCGCCTAGTACAACACACTGACAAAGCGTCAACGCGCGGTGGCGCGTCGCGCGCGCAGATTCTGCTTATCGGCGCACTAGCTCCGCAGTGCCGCTCGAACCACGGCGATCGATAGTGGAGTGAAGTCTTTGTTTGGCGAGGGGCCGTCGTACAACGCCCCTCCGCGCGGAGACGCGGAGCAAGTCGCGCGATGAGCAGATCTGTGCCTCGTTTTTCGAAACTACAGGCTACAATTCTATTTCTCAGGTGAAATTCGATGTACATTGCGTAGCGGGACAAAAATGTTGGTTTTATAATGTCTCACCGGCTACGCAATGTACACCAAATTTCACCTGTAGAATTGTAGCCTGTAGCTTCGTTGCATAGGCCACAGCTCCTCCGTCGCCGCGCGCGGGATCTGCCGCTCCGCGCTACGCATCGGGGCGCGTTCTCAGTGTGTGAGGCGCCTAACAATCTACGTCATAGTCCTTTACATGTTTTGAGTTATGCAAATCTATTAATCCTTGTTTACATTTACATCTAGTAGCAACGTAAAAAAACTGCCAAGGTCAGGACCCCTGTTTTTATCGCCGTTTGGAAGACGCGTTAATGATTTTCTGTATAGGTATATTAGTATCTGTTTTTATTTAGTATTAGTTTAGACATTTTCATTGTAATATGTTTCTTCCACTGTTGTTCTTTATTTTATTGTCACATAATGTTTCCGCATACATTATTTCTTTAAGTGGTACGTATTTAGTTACAGTGAGAAATAAGGGTTATTAAAGGAGCTCGTATCCACATCGTATCGCCCTGTGATGCCGGCTTAGAATAGCATCACCCCATTTCTTTCCCGTGGGTGTCGTAAGAGACGACTGAGGGACTCGGGGGTTTTAAGTGTATTGCAATTTTAGGCGACAGGCTGACAACCTGTCACTATAGTATTGGGGCTCTTCAGAAGTAAAACTCACTTTTTAGATTTCACAATAATTAATTTATTCTTATTTTCACTTAATCCGACATTGAGTATTTTTGCACGTCTTCATTATCGAACTGCTTTGAGCAGACTGCCCGATAGCGTTGCCGCTCGATAGTGGACTATCGATA
Source organism: Keiferia lycopersicella (assembly GCA_029255805.1). Taxonomy (NCBI): domain Eukaryota; kingdom Metazoa; phylum Arthropoda; class Insecta; order Lepidoptera; family Gelechiidae; genus Keiferia; species Keiferia lycopersicella. The sequence continues at coordinate 17,022,285 of JARACZ010000005.1, forward strand.
GACAATCGATAGTCTATCGATAGTTTTTCGATAGTAAGAACTATCGATTTTTAATCGATAGTATCGATACTATCGATACTATCGATACTATCGATTGTTCAGAATGAGGCAATACTATCGGTCAGCTTCGATAGTATCGATACTATCGATAGTATCGAAGCTGACAATCGAAAAAACAATCGATAGTATCGATAGTATCGATAGTATCGAAGCTGAAAATCGAAAAAACAATCGATAGTATCGATAGTATCGATAGTTTTGGTCTATCGATAGTCGGCCGATGAGCGATAGTATCGTTCAGTCAGGTATGGATTATTTTACATACATATAATTATCATGACTTTATCTCTTGTGGGGTAGACAGAGCGTTCACGGTCGTAAAATTACTCAGTAAAGCGACAGTAATCATTACTGTCGCTTGCTATCGCCACGTCTGAGGGCCGTTTCAGTATATATTATAAATATTCTAAATATATATTCTAAATACAATTGCTCATGCCCTAAGCTACCCTAGCTAAGTTAAAAAAATAATAATAAAAAATTAATAGCCGAAAATGGCTATGCTGAAATAAACATAAAATAAAATATTATATTATTATGTATACAGTAGATAATTCTACCTGTTTCGTCATTTAAAGTCAACTTTATACATTTAAAACTACTCCCATGGAGATTTATCCTGCATATAATCAGATATTTCATAATAGCCTTTCTTGTACAATTTTTGTTTTATTACTTTATGGCGGGTGACAGGATGAATCCAGGTGGTGTCGGGAAAAGGGTAGCTACCCGCCTGGCCGGGTGTTGTGGCCTGGGGACCGACGGGTCCACCTGGATTGGATTAGAAGTTGTATATATGCGTTGCGCGGTGAACACTTCGATATCGCGTTTCAGGCCCATTGTTCTGTCACGTGGCGCCATCTCTCCGATATGTTGAGAACTCCTGTTGCGTCTTGTATGCATGTGAACTACTTGAGTGAGCTTCATGTTGTAGCCACTAGAGGTCGCTACAACTTGACATGACAGGTGATGCGTAGGTATCTATTGTGATACATCACGTGATGCGTCGATTTCATTCTCCTGTCATATCCATACTATTTTTTCCCGCACGCACGCAGACGCAGGCGCACGCATCTAGTGTGCAAATGCCTTTAAAACTATAGGTGTATTTTTATGTATCTAATTGTATAACTAATTCATTCATTGCTAAATACTATGGCTAAATGAATTTACTTTAATTATTAAAATTTTAAAAATCTTTTAAAATAATCCATATACTACGTTACAATAATTAACCCATTAGGCGTGGGATGCCGGCTAAGAATAGCATCATCCTATTTCTTTCCCATGGGTTTCATGTGTATTGCAATTTTAGGCGACAGGCTGACAACCTGTCACTTTAGTGATACGCGAATTACTGAAACGGCCCTCAGACGCGGCGATAGCAAGCGACAGCAATGATTACTGTCGCTTTACTGAGTAATTTTACGACCGTGAACGCTCTGTCTACCCTACAAGAGATAAAGTCATGATAATTATATGTATGTAAAATAAAATATCCATACCTGACTGAACGATACTATCGCTCATCGGCCGACTATCGATAGACCAAAACTATCGATACTATCGATACTATCGATACTATCGATTGTTTTTTCGATTGTCAGCTTCGATACTATCGATACTATCGATTGTTTTTCGATTGTCAGCTTCGATACTATCGATAGTATCGATACTATCGAAGCTGACCGATAGTATTGCCTCATTCTGAACAATCGATAGTATCGATAGTATCGATAGTATCGATAGTATCGATAGTATCGATACTATCGATTGGCCTATCGATTGTATAGGGGTTTCGATAGGAAAACTATCGATTGTTTTCCTATCGATAGTTCGGCAACGCTACTGCCCGAACTCCCAGCCCGAACCCTCGACGGCACCCCTTCCCAGTGCCCCTTCCCCACAAGTGGGAAGAGTACCGTCAAAGCCGTTTGGCTACTGTACTCATAGAACCATCCGTACTCATGACCACAAGACGACTGTACTCATGACCAAGTAATATTTAATGTTCTATATTTAATGTAAATATTTTATGTTCAGTGAAAAACTAATATTAATTGTATTTAAAACTAATTGTGGCTAACAACTCGGCCATCCTGCTCAAAGCGAGTCCCCTCGCGTCATTTTACTTTCATTCATTATTGACTTAATTAATAATGATTATGTAATATTCTGCTATGTAATAATTTAGTACTATTTTAGGTAAGTTTACTTAATACAGAAATATATATTGTTTTAATATCTTTTGTATTAAACATGAATTGTAAAATAAATTATCATTATTTAACTCAAAAGTGTTACCTAATAGTAAACAAGTGACAAAATGGAACCGTTAGCTTGCGTAGTGATTTAATGTTAACATGACATTTTAAAATACTTATGAATTAAGCTTTTCTTAAAATTTAAGAGTACAAGTAATACTATTTTACTTTATAATAATTGTTCTAAAACAAATACAGCATGCAAAATTAATGCCTTAGTATCTCCTGGCTAAACAGTAAGTTTACATCGTAATTTATTCTTCTTCACTATTAGTATTACTACATTCATCATTACTTGACTCTAAATCTCTATCAAAATTTAACCACGGTTGAATTTTATCTATTGCGACTACAGCTTCGTAACGTCTACCTTGTTTTCTTGTCATTGGGGTGTCTTCTATAACATAACGATCATTGGGAAGCACTTTCATTACGCGATACGGTCCTTGGTACTTATTAACCAGTTTTTGAGACCTACCGTCGTGCGGAACTTGTCTTTCTACGCGAATTAAATCACCCTCTTTATATACTCTACCCGATTTTCTCTTTACATTAAACCTCCGCGCGTCTTTGTTTTGCTGCTCTCTAAGTTTTTTGCTTGCGTTCTCTCGTATCTCAACAATTTTATCGTTATCTACTTCCTCCATTGTGTCATTTATGACAGCATTTAGTATGCCCTCCGACCTACATCTGATATTAAATCCAAAAAGCAATTCTGATGGAGTTTTCCGTGTTGTTTTATGCGTTGTAGTATTAAGTCCAACTTGTATATCTGACACATAATCGTCCCAGTTTCTTTCATCATCGCCATGAGCAGAAGTAGATAGTGAATCGAGAATAGTTCTGTTATATCTTTCCACTTGGCCATTGGCCCTAAGTGTGGCGACAGCGTTTTCAATGTGTTGGATACCGTATGCTGTAGTAAACTCCTTGAACATTTTGCTAGTAAAACTTGTGCCTTTATCTGTAATTAGCCTAGTAGGTACACCGAAATGGCTTATGTGGTCCTTCAATACTCTTATTGAGGTGCTGGACTTGGTGTCCTTTACAGCTTTCATATTAGTGAACTTCGTAAAACCGTCTATTATTATTAACAAGTAACAATTTCCTTTTTTACTTTTGATAAATGGTCCAAGGTGATCAGCATGTACTGTATGGAAAGGGACACCGACCTTTTCTATCGGGTGCAGTTCACCCTCGCGTTTACCGCCAGGTGTTTTATGATGCGCGCATTGTAAACAAGATAAGACATACTTCTTTACAAAACGTCGCATTTTGGCAAACCAGTAATGCTTCTGAATGCGCTGCAGAGTTTTTTCAAAAGCACAGTGACCAACGTCATCATGATTTTTTTTAAGAATCTGCCAACGAACTCCTTTGGGCACTAACCATTTTAGCTCCTCACCAATTATGCGGTATACTCTTCCATTTTTAAGTTTATAATTTTTGCGAAATTCATTTATTCGATCGGATTTTGGGTCACCCAAAACTTCCTTGATTGTCTTTATTTCTTCGTCTGCACATTGTACGGTCGTAATCCAATCTTGATCAAAACAATCCACAGCCAGTACGTCAAGCACGTGGGGAGTTGTTCCAGTTTCTTCGATGGGGTTCCGACTTAAAGCATCCACATGCGCCATTCTAGTTCCAGGACGATATTCAATAGAACAGTCGTATTCCTGTAACTGAACCCACCATCGCGCAATACGTGGTACTATGTCTCGCTTTGTCAATGTAAATCGTAGAGCATTACAATCCGTTAGAATTTTAAAAGGGATTCCAATTAAATATACCCTGAAACGGTTAAGAGAAGCTATAACCGCTAAGGTCTCCAGCTCATAGGAGTGTAGTTTACTTTCATCGTGTGTCGTTTTTCGGCTGAAATAGGAAACGGGTTGGAAAACTCCGTTTGAATTGGATTGTAGTAGTATTCCCGCGACTCCTTCTTTGCTCGCATCTGTATGGAGCTGTGTTTCAGCTCTAGGGTCATATAAAGCAAGCAAAGGCCTTTCAGTTAATTTTGTTTTTATATTAATAAACGACTGCTGCTGAGCTTCACCCCATGACCACTGAGGATCCTTTTTTAGAAGATTTGTCAAAGGAGAACTAACAATGGCATAATCCTTCATGAATCTTCGAAAAAACCCTGACAATCCTAAAAACTGTCTTAATTCGTGCTGATTTTGCGGAGTTGGGAAATGTGACACTGCATCAGTTTTCCTTGTGCCTGGACGTATACCCTCAGAACTCACTTCAAAACCCAGAAAATCTATTTTCTTCTGGAAGAAGTTACACTTGCCAAGCTTCAAAGTAAGCCCACCCTTCTTAAGCAGTTCGAGTACTTCTTCTAGCCTTTGTAACCCTTCATCTACATTTTTCGATGGAATTAAAATATCATCCATGTAGACGATGGCATATTTAATTTTGGCTTCCGATAGAATTTTGTTCATCGTTCTTTGAAACACAGAGGGGGCATTAACGAGTCCGAAAGGCATGCGGTTGTACTCGAACTGCCCGTCAGGGGTTACGAAGGCTGTTTTCTCTTTTGATTTTTCAGATATGGGGATCTGGTAATAACCAGAGGCCAAGTCTAGGGACGTGAAAAATGTATTACCTGAAAGTAAGTCTAACTGGTCTTCCACTCGAGGAAGAGGGTAATGATCTTTTTTTGTTTTGCGATTTAATGCTCGGTAGTCGATACACAATCGCTTCTCGCCAGATTTTTTTTGGACTAATACAATGGGACTGGCGTAGGGCGAAGAAGATTCTCTGACGATTCCATTGTCCAGCATTTCCTGTACCATGCTTCTTACAAGTGTCTTTTCTGCGTGTGACATACGATATGGGCGATATACTACTGGTTGAGTGTCTTCAAACTCGATTACCATTTCAGTTACATTAGTGTAACCAAGATCACCTAAGCCTTTTGAGAAACAATCACTATATTTAGCTAACAGCTGTTGAAGCCTCATGCGTTCTTCATTGTTTAGGCTGTCACCCGAATTAACTGACTCATCGAATTCTGTTTCACTAAAAGCTACGCTACAACAATCAAGAGTAGAATTCATGGACTCTTTGAAAAGAGCACGTGTCATCAAAAAGTTTTCATCGATTTCTAATGATTCGGGAGCCACATTGAGGACCAAGACAGTAGTACAACCTCGAGTAATATGATATTGCCCAGAGAGCAAATAATACTCTTTGCCTTGAGGACCACGCAATGAGCCATTTACGTGAACAGTACCAGAAATATCTGTCGAAGATGTAACTGGCACTGGTGTGAGGGTATTGCGAAGAAGTATTGTTTGTTTCGTTACCTTTAATTCAATTTTGTTATTTAAAATTCTATGAAATTGCAGATGAGTTGGAAATTTTGTAATAATAATGTCTGGTTGTTCGGTGAAGTTGTGCCCTAGCATAGAAGGGTGCTTTATCACATAATCTTCAACTACAAACAAGTTGATTTTTTTGTCAATTCCCTGTACTTCAACTACGCATGTAACAATCCCTATAGGTGTAACTAAGTTACCGCCAATAGGTCTTAGTACTGGCATCTTTTCTTGTTTATTGATATAAAGCTCAAGTTCATTTGCAGTGCTCTCTCTTATCAGAGAACACTGGCTACCCAAATCGACGTGACATTCTACAGTTTCATGATTAATGCTTATATCCATAATATATTTTTTATTGGTATCTATCCCGTCTTTATTCATGTTTAGGGTTTCCGTAATTTCCATTAGACAGTCTGTGCTATCTATACTCAATCTGGCCACTTGCTTTTCATTTTTTCCTTGTCTTGTACCTGGTTTTTTTCATTTCCCTTGCTATTCTTGTTTTTAAAACAATGCTCAACTAAATGCCCCACTCTCTCACAGTAGGTACATTTTACTGCTGGCTTTTCGCATTTGTTACTGCGATGGCCTACTTCGTTACAATTGTAACATTTGATACTAGCATTGATCGGCGTTTCTTTCGAAGTACCTGGTCTCGCTGAAAGAAACTGCTTACGTTCACTGCGCATTTTTAGAGATGTATCTACATCTCTGCTTGGTCCAGGCTTGACAGTCTTGAAATACTTCAAAACTTGCTGGGGATCTGAGAATTGTGCAGCTTGAGCACCTACCCTTACAGCCCTGTCTTCTACTCCATTTAAAATACAGTCAACTGCTCTTTTGCCATAAATTTGGCACCTGTTTAGTAAATTGATCTTTGCGTAATAATAGTGCTCCAATGATTCTCCGTATCGAACTCTCTTAGCCAACATACAAGTGAGAAGCTCAGCATAATCTTCACGACTAGGAAACGATTCAATAAGTTTCTTTTTCCATTCTGTCCAAGTGAATAAAACGCTCGGCAACCCTTGATACCAGGTCTTTGCGACACCCGTCAGTTTTGGAAGAGCGTAATGAATCGTTTCCTTGTCATCCCACCCATAAATAGTGGCACATTCCTCGACTTTAGTAAGCCAGGTCAACATAGTTTGATCTTTAAGAAATGGATCGAACTCAGGGATCACATTTGATGAAAAAGATAATTTTGGTTTTTCTGAGCTTTTCACTTGTTTTATTATTGCTAACACCTTATCTAATACATCTGAATCACGCTGATACTTAGAAGGACTATGATATTGCTCACGATATTCTTCAGGTGATGGACTCCGGGGTCTTCTGCGATTCATTTTTGGGGCGTTCAGTATGGGACTAGTCAACCGCTTAGTACTTTTAGTCGCAGTGCTGTATTGAGCATAAGCTACACCCTGGCCCTGACCCTGACTGGGTACTCCTGGGCTTCGGTATGGATCAAAATTATCTATGCCCTGACCCTGACTGGGTACTCCTGGGCTGGTGTTGTCAACACAGACCTGATCCCGACCCACTGACCTGGGTACTCCTGGATCATTCGTTTTGTGGGGACCCTGGCCTAATGATCTAGGCACTCCTGGGCGCATAGGACCATGGCCTTCTGGCTCTCCTTGGTCATTGTACTCCATGATTCTGAAACTTGCATTGTTTAGCTTAATACCCCGAAAATAATAACACTAGAACGGTTGTCACTTTATTTAAGAAAAAAAAAAACACTGACTAGCTGGGCCAGCCTTAATTATGATCATCAAATCGTATTTATCATCATGCGAGTTGTAGAATACTGATTTAAGTATAAATAGTTATGCTAAATAAAAGAAATACATAATTACTAAGGCAATTCTTACACCCAGGGAGAGACCTGGCAGAGCAAGCATAACCTAGTTTAATCGTATATGCTGCCGAAGAGTAGCCACGGAACAGCACATAAGAAAGAATATAAAATATATAACCATATGCATATTGGACAATAATTCGAAGGATTGGATTGATATTTACCCCCAGAGAGTGCCCTAGCAGAGTAAATACTAGTCCTTTCAATCGTTTCTGCCGCCGAAGAGTAGCCACGGCACGGCAGATACGACTAGTTTTTAATAATGTTTATAATAAATACTCATGGAATAAGTTGACAGGAAGAAGTATCAGAAAAAAAAATACACGATTCAGAACCACATGAGTAATATCTAAACCCAGGGAGTGCCCTGGCAGAGTAAATACTACTCCTTTAAATCATATCTGCCGCCGAAGAGTAGCCACGGCACGGCAGCTACGATTCGTTCCGAATTTAGAATAAAAATATATAAAATAAATGTTAATACATACAAATAGGTTAAGTAAAAAGAAAAAAAAAACGCATAATTCGGAACAATTCGAATAATATCCACTCCCAGGGAGTGCCCTGGCAGAGTAAATACTAGTCTTCTTAATCATATCTGCCGCCAAAGAGTAGCCACGGCACGGCAGGTACGATAAATTCCGAAAACGAAATAAAAAATTATTAAGAACTCTGTAAAATTAAAATAAACTAAAACTCACGTTTGTGGGCGCGAACAGGATCCAACTTCTGAAGTTATTGGGGCTCTTCAGAAGTAAAACTCACTTTTTAGATTTCACAATAATTAATTTATTCTTATTTTCACTTAATCCGACATTGAGTATTTTTGCACGTCTTCATTATCGAACTGCTTTGAGCAGACTGCCCGAACTCCCAGCCCGAACCCTCGACGGCACCCCTTCCCAGTGCCCCTTCCCCACAAGTGGGAAGAGTACCGTCAAAGCCGTTTGGCTACTGTACTCATAGAACCATCCGTACTCATGACCACAAGACGACTGTACTCATGACCAAGTAATATTTAATGTTCTATATTTAATGTAAATATTTTATGTTCAGTGAAAAACTAATATTAATTGTATTTAAAACTAATTGTGGCTAACAATAGTGATACACGACTTATCTGCAACGACTCTCAAATATTGTCGGACGTGGCGATAACGACTGTAATTTTGCGATTGTAATCGTTCTGCCTACCCCGCGAGGGATAAAGGCGTGATTTGTGTATATATATGTATGAATGTATGTATGGAGTATCCACATTTGTATCAGCTGTTTGAATCACTTTCTCGGTGTTATTGACAAATTTAATATCCAGTCTTGACTATGACAAGTTCTTGACCTATGATGTTGACCACGGTCCACGGCCACGGCGACTTTGATTTTCTCTCTCTTTCTATTGTATGTCAAAAAGCTTCACTTGTTTTGATAAAATCCATCAATTTGAAAGTTCAAAGAGAACTTCCGCGCGAGATAATAACGCGTAAGAAATAAGAAACTATAGCTAAGTCTATGATAGCTTTCGTATAGCTTGATACCTGTGAAGTTTGTCAGCTTCGTGCAAATGCTATGACATAAGGTAAGTTTTCTTTTGTTTACTTTTGACGGTGTCGTAAGAGGCGACTAAGGGACTCGAGGGTATTGGTGTATTACGATTTTAGGCGACAGGCCGACAACCTGTCACTATAGTGATACACATGTTTTCTGGAACAACCTTGAAAAACAATCCTCTAAAATGTCAGACGTGGCGAAAGTAAGTAAGTCAGCTAACGCTCTGCCTACCCCGCAAGGGATAAAGGCGTGATATATGTATGTACTTTTTAGTATGGAGTTGTCAAACGTCAAGGTATCAAGCCAAGCTACATTTTAACAAGGAACATAACACTAACCTAGCGGTGAGCATTTTAAGCACTAATCATCATGAACGTAGGCCAACACGTCTTTATACACTTTTTACCTACATAAAAGACGTCAACAAATAAACAATTTCAGAGAGCAGGCAGGATTTGAACCTAGGACTTGCGCTATCAGAATATAGAGAACGCCTCTATAGAAAGTATATACCCACTGAAAGTTGCCACTTTCAAACCTAACCATAACAGCCACAACAATCCACTGCTGAACACGGGCCTCCTCCTATCGGGAGGTATGACCATACTCACCACGCTTGGAGGGCGGATGGGCGAGCGCAGTGCAAGATGTTGCATTTACTACAGGAAACGCTGCCGCCCATTTCCTTGATGATATTCCCACAGTCGCTTTTACGAAACCCACGAGTAGAATTGGGGTGGTGGTATTCTGGTATTCTAAGCCGGAATCATACAGCATACTTCCAATCCTACCTGCGATTTCTCAAAAATATTGTTTTCTTTTCAGAGAGCGACTATGCTCGTATGCCACCCGTATTCCACCTGGATAGGTACGAGCCATGCTTTCATGAGAACAATGGGTCTGGAATATACTGCAAGTTGAAGTTCAATTTGGTCTCAGAGGGACCCAACGAGCTCTACGATATGATGAAGGTAACCCGACACCTCTCTCTCTCTCTCTCTCTCTTTCTCTCCTTGGCGGTGCATTCTCATCTGACGGTATCTTCCCTCTGTTAGACGTACCGTTAGATAAAAATTAATCGCTTTACTCGCGCTATTCATCTACGTACCTATCTCCCTCAGTCATAAAGCAGGAGCTCTTGATTATGAGTTTTATGACCTTATTTAGCAAGCTACAAGCTCCTCAACACTTTTTTATGATCTACCTTCCTTGTAAACATCAGGAGTATTATTTTACCGATTCTTCACAATTTACTTGCTGGGATCGTATATATTTCATACAAGATTAAATTTTCATCACTACTTACTAGTTTTTAATGAGTATTATAATGAAGGTAGATTAAGAGAAGAACAGACCCATAAAATAAACTCATGAATATTTTCTTCTACAACATTTTTTCAGAATTACTCAGACCGACATGAGACGCATTTCAATCATACCCAATTAACTTACGGCATATGTCTCACAAGAACATGCAAGAATTTTTATAAACGCGAAACAACAGTGGATCTAGGGGAGATCCTTGAGGAATGCCTCAACGCAACATTCTGGAGGGACTACAACTTACAAACGCGTGTGACTGAAGATTTGAGCTGTGAGAAGTTAGAAAAAGGACTCAAATTGGACAACTCAGATTATGCTGTAGCTGCTGTAATATTTATCATATTGGCTGTCAATATTGTCGGAAGTCTACAAGATTTCGCCCTCGGTCCTGAAAATGAAGGTAAAAATACTGTTTTGTTATTGAACAATTTTATCAATGCAATGTTTTAGCTTGCAGATGTTCAATCAGGACAATTTTCGTCTAGATTCTCATTGTTTTTGTCGATAATATTTCAAACATCTTGACTTTTTTTTCAGCAAGTCAATTTCTGATGTGTTTCTCAATTCGCCATAACTGGAAGAGATTGACTGCCCCTGCAGGAGAAGGACCAGAGCCGCGGGTGAGCCGTCTAAAAGGATTTTATGGCATTAAGTGAGTATCGAGGGACATTCTAGGGCCACACACAGATCACTTATATATTTGTTTTAAAGTATACGTCATGCGCCACATTATTTAAAGAAAGTATAGATGGCGCGCAACGGGTTACTGGGTATTACTCACGTTTTACTATAATGTCATCTCTTTGATCGGGCCATCAGAATGCGCTAAAAAGTTCATACCTAGCTCAGAACCACGCCATCTATATTTTCTTTTATACCATTCTTACATAGAAAGTGCCATATTTTGTCTTAAAGTGTAAATCTGCGATGACTATGGCGCGTTGTGTCGCTGCAGTCATTGCCAGTCTGGCACAATGTGAAACCAAAGACGGGGACAACATAAAGCGATATGTAACGGATCGTGGTAAAGCTCAAATCATCCATACTAATACTTGCTTATAGCAACTGAGGTAGACTTTGAGGCCTTAGAACGACGACTACCGATGTGGCGCAGTGGTAGTGCGAATGCCTTTGACGCAGAAGGTTTCGGGTTCGATTCTCGGTGGGTCACTCACAAAGTTGATATTTATCACTTTGTGAATTTGTTCCCAGTCTGGTTAGGACATTGCGGACTGAACCACCCGATTGTCCGTAAGTAAGATGGTTCCGTGTTTCGGATGGCACGTTAAGCCGTAGGTTCCGGTTGCTGTCTATGACTACTTAGATGGCGGTCGTTACACAACCACGTCAGAAGCCTGCTACTTGTAGAACGCGGTTGAAAAATTCTGACTCTAGGGTTCATTGGGTCGTTGAACGACTCGATGTCCCACACGAAAAGAGAAGGCCTTAGAAAAATGTATTATTTGGTGTCCGCAGGGCTCTCAACATAATGTTGGTGGTGCTGTGTCATTCAGTGATGCCTGCCACAACCAGTCCCAACAATTCGCGGTACATAGAGGAGGTAATGCAGAATATATACCTACTAAACGTCAGAAGACGTGGGTTCAAATCCCATCGGCGGCGTAAATTTTTTTCACTTATTTCGTTTGTATTGACTTTCTAACAAAAATAATACTCTATTTTCTTTCTAATATACTAGTTACTTATTAATCTAACAAAACTGAAGGTCTGACGCTATCAGACTTCATCAAAGGCTTTTTTAAGAAAATTGTGGTGTAGATTTGACTGACAGTTTTAAAGTAATATCAACAAAAAGAAGAACAAGCAGTGCTTCAGGTAAATCCATCGATATGTAGCCGTCTAAGGCCAGCGGATTTGACCTCTACCGATGAATAGGCTTGTTTCCTGACAGGTCAAATGAGCTACTTTTTAACGGTATTTTGTATGAAGAATTCGTGGTATGACGTCACGCCCTCAGTATTTGTATGGCGTCAAAACACTAACTTCTATATTATTTTACTGTTTATTAATTCAAACTTTGAAAATTTCGAAAAATGATGAATGAAGTCCGTAGTATTTTTGGACAATGGTTTTAAGCGTACAACTGTTATATTTTTTTAATGACCCAGGAAACTAGCCAATTCCACACCTACTGCTGTTTTTTGCGTATCACGTTACATGTCGCCGCATGAAGATAAAGTGGCTGTCGTTGCATGGTGGTTGACACAAACTTTGTGGCTATCAGTACCCCATGCAATGAAACTAAAGGCTACAATTCTACACGTGAATTGGATGTACACTGCGTAGCCTGTGGGACATTATGAAACCAGGATATTTACGCGCTACGCAATGTACATCGAATTTCACCTGTAGACTTGTAGCCTGTTGTTTCGAAAAACCAGGCACTGGTGCTGACACCTGTTCAACTGGGTCATTACCAAACATACGCTTAAAACTATTGTCCAAAAATGTTACATACTCAATTTATTGATTTTCGCTATATTCAAAATTTGGCAAAATGACAGCTAATATTTTTACACATTATAGATTTGATGACCATTGTTTCCACAGGCGTTGCAGCAGTTCCCCTTAATGAGCAACGGCACCCTGGTGGTGCAGAGCTTCTTCGTGATGTCAGGGTTTCTGCTGGTTTACAACCTGCTTCTCGAGGAGGAGAAGCGGAAAGTCACCTGGACGGCTTTGCCGAAAATCATCTTGAATAGATGGTTGAGGTGAGGAATGTCTTTGTGCTATCAGGGTTTCTAATAAAGGGATATAAGCGAGTTTTCGAGTGGAGACCTCGCCTCGGCAAGCGTACCTTTGGACGCCCTCCGGCCAGATGGACCGATGACTTAAAGAGAGCGGCTGGTAGCGACTGGATGGCGAAAGCGGGAGATCGTTCATTGTGGCGTACCCTGGGGCAGGCCTATGTCTAACAGTGGATTGCTATAGGCTGATGTGATGTGATGATCAGGGTTTCTGCTGGTCTACAACCTGATTCTGGAAGACATCATAAATAGATGCTTGAGGTCACTTGCATTTTTTTTTTGTATAATGGCTACATGGCAACCGGCTACCGGCGTCAATGGCTATATCATGCCTTTAAATATTTGCCTGAATTTACCAATTAAAAGTAACTGCGGCAATGCGGCATTGTCACCAATAACAGACAGCGAAAAAATAAGTTGGTGTTTTGTACGTAAACAACATTACGTAAATAAATGCTTTTCATTACCACACAATGGAATAAATAAAATCACGTTGGCGTAAAGGTAACATATTTGGATGATCTTTTTGAACTTCAAACATTACCTACCGATTTGGGATTTTTTCAGCAAATTGATACCTAACACACACACACACACACACACACACACACACACACACACACACACACACACACACACAGACACAAAGTGGGCAGAACGGTAACGATCGTAAAACTACGGTCGTCATCGCCACGTTTGGCAAGTATTAAGGGTCTTTTTCAGATGAAATTGTAATGCACATGAAACCCTCGAGTCCCTTAGTTGCCTTTTAAAACACCCGAGGGAAGAAATGGAGTGATGCTATTCTAAGCCGGCATCACATGGCATACTTATAATACAGCAAAATAAATCAGAAAACCTGATTATTACATTCCCTTTAATAATTTTTATATTTCAGACTAACCCCGGCGTACATGGTGGTGCTAGCGATTACTGCAACATGGTTCCGCCATTTTGGATCCGGGCCAATGTTCAAGGTAGGTTGCAAATCTAAAAAAAAACTTTTGTATTATCAAGATATCAAGTCGTTATAGTAGTAGTTATAATAATATCTAATAGTAATATGTAATAGTAGTTATAATAATATATGTTCCTGAATCGTGGTAGACTACAATACGCTACGCCGTAGCAAAAGTCTATAATTTACTTAGACATTCCTGGTAGCAACCTTGTTTCTTCAGTTCAGTGCCTTGCTTTCCTTTCTTGTATTTTTGCTTTTCTTCAGGTTTCATAGAACACACAAAATCACGCTTGTATATCCCATAGGGTAGTCACAATTTCTACAGGGTGTAAAAAAGTTGTTGCAAATATTTTAAGGGGTAAACCAGCCCATAAAACGGAACAAGGAACATTATTAAAAATATTTTGGACCTCTCATACAAAATTACCAACCGACCAAGTCAATTTGTATGGGAGGTCCAAAAATATTCTCATACTAGCTGGTGCCCGCGAACTTCGTTTCGCCATATATCATCCATCATTATAAGCTATATAAAGGAAGCTCACTGATAAACATGGGCCTCCCCCGTAGACTCTAAGAACCATAAAATAATATATTATAAGCTTATATTAAATTGTTGGTAGATAGGTACCCAAAAACTTGGTTTCGCCGACTATACAGTGTGTAAAAATATTAGCTGCAAATATTTAAATGGGTGAATCAGTCCATGAAACTGTACAACTTTCCCCAAGTAACATAGGTCGAAATATGGAAAAAATTTTTGGACCTCCCATACAAAATGTAGCAGCCGAGCAAGTCAACTGTATGGGAGGCCCAAATGTTTTTTTCATATTTCGACCTATGTATTCCTTGGGGAAAGTTGTTCAAATTCATGGGCTGATTCACCCCTTAAAATATTTGCAGCTAATTTTTTTACACTTTATATGTAATTTAAAAAAACTGTTAAATCCTAAATTTACAATTTCCACATGCAAAAAAGAGTAAGAAAACGGTGATTCTTTTTTATATGTTTGGTCTTTTTGATTCCTGTAGGTTGAATTTGCTGAATCAGGTTACAGATTAGTCACTCCCTGTTCCAAATCCTCGCTTTCCAGTTCATTTTAGCAATTTTTTTAAAATCGTGCGTTTACATCCAAAGGTAGACATTCCGTGAAGTAGACTGATGCCACATTTCTTAACATTGTGATGGATGAATAAAGACCGAGTTCATGAGTGTGAATAAATAAAACATAAGCTTATTAAAAACCAAGTAATCCCACTACAAATCCTATCCTATCCTACTTCCTACTAATATATTAATACAAAAGATTTGTTTGTTTGTTACTCCTTCACGCAAAAATTGCTGAACTGATTTTCATGAAATTGGGCACAGATGATGTGTGATGCCGGCTTAGAATAGCATCACCCCACATCCTTCCCGCGGGTGTCGTAAGAGGCGACTAAGGGACTCGACGGTATTGGTGTATTACAATTTGTCGGCTAAACATATAATAACAGTATGTAACAGAACAACATTGGCTAGTAACGTAGATATAAAGAATAGCCTTAACAAAATGAGCAAGAAAAATTAAAAAAAAATTTGTGGTACTTCGCTGGCCGACTTACATCATAAGCAGATCCATTTCCGCTGAGTCATTTTAACCATGGTTGGAGCGGCAAAAATAAGGATAGGTATCCCTTCACACAAACTTTTGCTTTGTAGCTATTGCAATTTTCCCGCGGTAAATAGTAGATTACGCACCAAGAAAACGATCCATAAATAAAGATTGTATCGTCTGGTACGCAACTTACACGTCTTGTACCACGGAACTTTTGTTTTCGAGTGTAAAAAATATTGAATTATTAAAAGTTAAAATTATTCCAATATTAAAGAGATATTTTGTAGTCGTAGACATATTCGTAGATTTTACTTTTCTCATTTATTGAGGTTATAAAAATATAGATCACAAAGTACTTTAATATATATAGGGGTATAGAGACCTATCTCAGCTGCCAAAACTGGCAATGCGTAAGTAGCGCCCTCTCAAGCACTTAGTAGGAACTAACTACATAATATATATAAATACATCTATAGCTATATATAACATGTATGCAGCTATATAGGTACTTATACCGAGCCTATATCTAAAAGTACTCATGAAACTAAACAACTTTCCCCATGGAAAATGGGTCGATTGATAAATTGGCAACATAGAATTTGTAAACTGCCACGCCATCTGTGAGATATAGTAAGAACAACGCTTCGTAATTTCGCATCGTATTCCGAAAGTGTTCCCCAAATCACAGTACTATGATTGAGCGCCCTGATATATATTAAAAATAATAAATACGGCCTCTTGTTATTTTTCAGTTATATTTCAAAGTGACACAGTTCGTGCTGGCCAGTTCGAAATTTGAAATCAATCTCGGGTCCAATAAGCCCATACACATCTTTTTACTACGCGGCACTATGAAATTTACGTGATCTACAAACTTATTTTATGCGTAGCAGCCAACCCCCCTTTTAGGGGTATGTTTTTTTTTAGCCTATATCCTGGTCGGTGATTTACTTGACATTTTGGTACAAATTGCATCAAAATCCGCTCGGTCGTTTTCGCGTGATGCTTCCGCATATCCACAAACAAACACACAAACATCTAAACATCTAAACATCCAAACAGACAAAAATTTAAAAAATTGCAGAAACGTGTTTTGTTATCAATATTAAGTATCACGAAACTATTTTTTTTTGGATATCTTGTATGTACAGACTTTCGGTCCTCTTGAGCTTTATTATATGTATAGATTTCGACCTATATTTCTTGGGGAAAGTTGTTCAATTTGGGCTGACCCCTAAAATGTTTGCCGCAAATATTTTTACACCACCGTGTTTCGATGGAAATGCTTTAAATTGGAGACGTTATTTATCATAGTGAATGAAAATTAAAAATGTTTTATTTCAGCAAAATTTACAGCTTACAAAACTGTAGAACAAAATTGAAATCTTAACATTGCTGAGATTCTATTTCCGGTCACACTATTTTCGGTGATCTTTACACTAGGCAAGCCTGTATCGTAAAGACCAACTGAAGTTTACCAAATTGGTTTACCCTCGGTACGGATGATTTTAAGATGCATGCAATAACTTTCCCCTTGCAATGGTCCCATAGGAAGTTATTCAGTACGATGCCCTAAAAAACATATCTAATTTAATGAATTTCTTCCGAAACGCGGCGTATACCTAAACGATGATTGTGTTTTTTTTTTCAGTTCCTGGTTAGTGACGAGGCGAGGGATTGTCGCCGGAACTGGTGGCAGCATCCACTTTACGTCAACAATTATTTTGACAACTCCTACTGCATGATGCACACCTGGTAATTTATGATTCGCTAGTTTCCTAGGTCATTATTAGAATATAAAAGTTGTAAGCTGAAAACTGTTATCCAAAAATACTGCGGACTACATTCAAAATTTTCCAAAATATTCAAAGTTTAAATAATTTAAACGTTGAATATTTTGAACTTTGATTATTTTGAACTTTGTATATTAATTATTAATATACAGAAAAAAAACATAAAAGTATACGTAAGTGTTCTGACGCCATCCAAAATACACAGAGCTTTTTAAAAAGTATCTCATATGACCCGCCAGTCCATAACCCTATTTTTCTGTCTCCTCTTTCCTTCTGTCAACCCTTCACAGACACAAAAGTCCACTGCTGGACGTGGGCCTGCCCATTTAGAAATTATGTCATACTCACCACGTTTGGCAGGCGGATTGGCGAGAAATTAATAAGATGTTTATTCATCAATATAGTCCAGCTCAGGCGTACTTGGACAGTTTGGAGTTTGGACTGATATTGGCGATTCGAGTATATATTAAAAAGAGTTTGACAGTACCATAACTTGATACTACACACACAAGAAAATTTTATATCATTCCTTAGTCAGCATTTAAGCTAGAACGATGAGTACCGAAATACCGAAGACAAAATGTCCAGGTTGTTTTATTTTCATTTCGAATCATCAGGCATGGAAGTGACAATACTACAACCCTTCAGGATATATAATAGAGTACAAGCGGCTTATCGTGTGAGGATGAAACTCACTAGAGTTGTCGCAAGACACTCGTGGGACCGATGCCTCGCAGATTTGCCTTCTAGAGTTCTTCTGAACTCTATTATATCTTATATCATTCTTTTCTTTCCGCAAAGGTATATAGCAGCAGACTTCCAACTATACTGTTTAGGAGTAGTAGTCTTCGTGCTCACCAAAGGATGCTGCAGGAAGATTCTGCTGGGTCTGCTGTTTGTGCTGGGAGTGGTGATGCCAGCAGCTCACACCTACTTGCAAGACCTGGACGGCGTTTTGATACTGGCTCCTGAGTGAGTACGCTTGAAGCATCCTCGTCATCTTCATGAAAAACTGCCGTGAGAGTTCCACGATCATTGTCGGTACGTCTCGTACGATCGCCACTTCACACCCTTCTGAAAAACACCATCCATAGCTGTAGGAAAAATTCAATAAGTTAGTAAATCTAATATGCATTTATCTAAATGCTCTAACCGATATTGAGGGTATGCAAATGACAAAATCGTTCTAATTCTTTAGAGATTTGCAGGTAATTTTATTGTCTGTTTCTGGTGTTTATATTTCTTTACCTATCTGCAGAACGACCCGCAACCTGCTGCTGATGGATCCGACCTTCAACCACACGTACAAGCGAGGACACACCAACCTGGCCTCCTTCATCATCGGTATAGCTGTCGCCTTCTTCGTCTACCACCTGCAGAACAATGAGAAACTCTACTCCAAAATCAATGTAAGCAAAGTTTCAACGGTTTGGTTCCATCGGGACACATACCCATTGAGATACATTCCCATGGAGAGACAGTTTCAAATTGATATATCAGTATAGCCATCTTGATAAGAAGCAGTCAGCGGGCTCTCGAGTGGAGACCACGTCCCAACAAAAGTAGCTATGTAATGTGAGGTACGTCCTACGATGACTTGAAGGGTGCATCTGGCTATGAGTGGTTGGCGAAAATGATGATTGATGATTAGGCCTAAGGGTGCGTCTCCATTGAAGCGGGGCTGCGCTAAGCTAAGCTAAGCGCGGCAGACTTGACCAATCATGAGCCTCAAAATCCCCGATCCCCACCCCGCTTCAGTGTAGACGCACCCTGATTGGTCAATTCATGCCCCGCTCAGCTCAGCTTAGCGCAGATCCGCTTCAATAGAGACGCACACTTATGGTGGCCTTATGGCGTGCTCTGAGAGAAGCCAACATGCAGCACTGATCGCTATAAGCTGATGTGATGATGACGCTTTAATAAACGTATGTATACTCAGTGCAAGGTGTTGCGTTCATATGAATCAGTCCATCTTAGTAGATCTCAGTAGAATGGCACTACCTCGTTTATAACACACAAAACTTTCTTTCATAAATGTCACTTCTTTTTCCATAGAAATACCGCATCTTGTTTCTCCTATCAGTCCCTGCAGCAGTTGGGTTGAACCTGGTCGGGAACATATTCTTCATGGATGCCCCACGAGCCTCCATCTTCATCAGGACAGCTTGCGGAGGCCTACTGAAGCCCATGTTCGGAGCTGTGGTCGGAGTTGTCATTGTCGGCATGGTGTGCAAGTTTGAAAGTAAGTGTGTAGCAAGAAAATTTACAGGGTGTAAAAAAATTTGCTGCAAATATTTTAAAGGGTGAACCAGTCCATAAAATTGAACAACTTTCCTCGAGCAACATAGGTCGAAATATGAAAAAAAAAATCGACTTCCCATACAGGTTGACTTGCCCGGCTGCTACTTTTTGTATGGCAGGTCCAATTGTTTTTTTCATTATTCGACCTATGTTCCTTGGGGAAAGTTGTTCAGTTTATGGGCTGGTTCACCTCTTAAAATATTTGCAGCTAATATTTTTACACCTTTTACATGTCAGGAATCCAACGCCTGGCGTCCCATGGTGCAAAAAAGACCAGTATATTGTATCTACCACGGAGTTGAAATGACATTTGTGTCTCTCGGTGCTGCGCATTAACCTCTGGTCTGTGATATCTACCAAGACGCTACCAAGTAACAAATGTAACAGAAACCTAATAAACCAGAAACAGATATGTCAACAAGACATACACCAGAAATAGTTATGATATGTCAACGCAAGTTTTGGCACCGTTTCTGCGTGAATGTCGGTTTTTGTAAGGAGAATTTGAATTTTCCTCACAACTGACAGACCATTCTTCGCCTACTGCTGCTGCTAACTGCTTGGCACTGGTAGCAACACATCAAAATCACCAGATTCGGGTGACCTTTTCAAAGAAAATCCATACGATCAAATGGGGGAAAATGGGAGTAGCGGGTAACTTGAGACATGGTCGACACCAGCATCTATGCACCAGCTATGACATTGTAGCTGGTTGAAAACTTTGGACTCTACGTTTATCAACCAGTTATATAACGTTATAGGCTTATAGCTGGTTCCAGTGGCGTGCACAGGATTTGAGGACAGGGTAGGCAGTATGAGCAAAAAAAATATGACCCATTTTTGCCCCATGAAAAGATTTTTTGTTGTTAGTTAGCAAGATTGTTTATAAAAATATGATCATACACACACAAAAAACATGAAAAGAAAAAGATAAAGATCAAATATTAGTTTAAACTCACCAGGAACCAATTTTGCTAGCAGGACAGGGACAGGACACAGAAAAGGATTGGGTTAGTTCACATGCCGCGTGCGGTTGGTTAGAGTTTGACCACCTCAAGTATTCAACTAAGTGATTGATGTATTTTATTAACAAGCCACTTAGAAAATACCCAAAACGGCCTTAAAAGGCCTTGGACGTTAATATTTCTTGATGCAAGCACTTTCACACTCAAAGACAAATAAAATGCGACAAAAGAGTTATATTGTTGCACTAATCTACACTACTCCACTCACTTGTAAATTAAATCTACGCGCCTATTATAACAAACGATATCCGGGCCCTTATAATTTAAATATAGCGACATCTGTTGACCTTAATACTATTAAGTCAATTGGTACCAAAGATGGTACCAGTGTACTACAGTGGCTCAACCCTAGTCTTTGATGGGAGCGGGATTGGTTCGGTAACTGGATAAGAGATGGCGCTGGGAGTCATATTTGGGTCGATTGTTTGTGAAGGTGGGATTTGTGTGTGTGTGTGTGTGTGTGTGTGTGTGTGCATGTGTGTGTATTTATGAATGAAAATTATATAAAGTAGCGACGCCTGGTGTCGAGTAGGAGAATTATTTAGAAAATTCTATAAGTATGTGTGTGTGTGCGAAGGTTCCGGAGAATTCAAGAAAAATAATTTTCGAGAAAATGTTTCGAGATTGATCGATTTTAGGACTATATAAGCCGGTCGCACGGCCGTCAGAGGGAAGTTTAATTTTACCGAGGCAACTCGCTGGATAAAGTGAGAAGGTTTCGAAGTAAAGTAAATCGGTGAAGAGTGTGTTGTGAGTTTGAAAGTTCGTCGTCCGCAATCAGCTGTTCGTGCCGTGTCAGCTGATTGATCCGCGGGTGAAATCAGTGAAGAGTGTGTGTGCTGGTGTCTTGTTATGAGGGAGGTGGAACAGTTGTGCCGCTGTGGGGTGCTGATGCTGCCGGTCTATTCAGCGAGGGTGGAAGCTGTTTATTTTGGATAGTTTTGTCGAGAGATACTGGTTCCTGGGACTCGCCAGATAAGTACAAGTTTTGCTATTCTAAATCTTGTCAATTGTAGCTAATGAATCATATATTTTTAGGCAAGAAAACAGTTTAGACTAAATATCTAGGTCTAGGTTATACAGAATAGACTAGTTCAACCTATTTTATATTTTTCTAGAAATTGACAAGATTTGGAAATGTTAGGCTTCTTTTTCTTAGGCTATACCTAGGTTTATTCTTGTTGAACTTTGTATTTGCTTTGTTGTCAGTTCCGTTTGAGTTCTTCATGCAAACCTTATCATTTCTTAATTCTGCAACCAACAACCATAATTTCTAAATCTTTCAAAATCCTTTTTATTAATCTGCATAAGCGATTGCTGATGTTTCAATATAGGTAATAGGTAGGCAACCCCTAAATCTGATCCTATCCTAACCTCTTCTATTCTACCAAAATATATCAGGTCTGTGCCTGCACTGGACTAATTATTTATACCTACAGTTTTGATTTGTTCCTGTTGGGACTATCATATTAAAACTTTGTTGCTAAAGCGACTGAGGAGAAAATACTCTTTGTGTCTTTTACTTACATGGGCTTTGCTCAGTGGTATCTATTAATAATATTTACAACTAATACTTACCTATTGTTTTGCTTTATAAGCAAAATATCGAGGGGTTCCGGGCTATTTGTATTAACCGCCATTTTTGAAACTTTACACCAGAGCAGTTTAAAGTTTAAAGTTTCAGAAAAAAAATCATAACTATAACAAATCGCATTATTTTATCACAACAAAGAAAATTTCTGTTCCTGTTACTCATTATCTATAATTTGATTAATATTTTTTTCTGATATTTCTCTTTTTAACGAAAATATATGGCGCTTAATACAAAGTGACCCAAAATTTTCATTTTTTTGTTCCAGGCTAAATGACTTAACCGCCTGAGATAATGGGTTTTTGTTCCAGGCTAAATGATTTTACCGCCTGAGGTTATGGTTTTTTGTTCCAGGCTAAATGACTCAACCGCCTAGATTTATTAATACATGTTCCAAGCTAGTACCTAGAATTGAAAATACTAGCTCTAAGTACTTGCTTTTACCAAAAAGTTATTCATATTTTAATCCTAAGCGAATAAATTTAAATACCACATCTTAAACTGCTAAATATGGCTAAAAATATGACTACATTTGTTTATTCGACTTATTGTATTAAGCGACATTTGACATGAATTTTACTAAGAGGCTAACTGTTTTAAGCGACATTTCTATATATTTATAAGGTCAGGCTAAATGGTTGAACGTATGCACCCTGTAAATTATTGTTCCAGGCAAAAAGGTTTAAACGACTGTGTGGTCATTTGGTAGTGAGCTTAAGTACACAAGCCTTAAATTTGTCAATATTTTGTGCCGGTTCATACATTGCACTTCGAAATAGGCCCAAAAAATACGGTTGTATTAAGCGACATTTTTTTGCTCCGATCATCACCAAACCGAGCTCAAACGACGCAGAAAAATTCGCTGATTCCAAATATGTATAAAAGTCTATATCGCAAAAATTGTCGGTTAATACAAATAGCCCGGAACCCGTCGATATGTTCACAAGGCTGAAAGTGGCTTTGTTCATCAGTGGATTAAAAATCTACTATATTTTTTACCTACTTGTGCTTACTATTTTATAGTTAAGTACTTTCATCATACTAAAAATATGGCTGGTAGATTAGAAAATCTCCCATCCTTTGTTTCCTGTCTAAGAACAGGTTTCAGATGTTAATATGCATCTTAAATTATTTTATTGTTTCATAAAATCTCTCATGGCTTGCCTGAGAATACCGGTGTGTTAACACATACCAATTAATTGTCATTGAATGATGTATGACAACTGCTATCCAACGCTCCTGATATATATACTTACCTATAGTATTCTATATGGCTGTAACGTTCATCCTGTTCCTATAATCATTTATATGACCAAAGGAGGTAATTATGAGTTTCATATCTGCACAAGCCACACCTATATCTTACAATGGGATTAGCATTAGCGTCTCAACCTACTACTGGCTCGCGGAATGATCTCATTTTAAAGGGACTAATTTGCTAAATGCATACCCTTAACTTCCGTATGGAAATCATATAAAATGTATGGGGGAGTTCAGTACAGTCTTTATATTGAATACTGGCCTGAAAGGTCAAAATAACAACAAACTACTACTGAATGATTCCAGTTGGAATTATATTATTCAACTGATAATAATACATCTGACACATTGGTGTCTTCTGGCTGGTCATGAAGACTGGTTATACTAATACAAAATCTAATATTTGTTCTTAAAGAACATCTGAATCTGTTCAGAACTCTTGATCATTTTCCGTAGCGCTGCTTCAGCGCTACAGAGTCAGTGTTATGACACATCTTTTAGCAGGAGAATAATCTCCAAATCCAAATCCAAATCTTCAAGGGGACCTGTTGGGCAGCGTTCAGTTTTGATAATTGACTCTTTCCTTGTGGATGTTTTTGCATAATTCATGATTGTGTAAGAATATCCATGGGCAGGCATTTTGTCAAATATTGGATGTTGCTGGGTCGGAGGTCCATTTGGTTGAGCGTGGCTGGGGGCTCGAATCGTCTCGTTTGTCCGTCCCTGTTGTCCATCCTTATCCAACCAGTACTCAATGCCTACCTAATAGCTATTATAGTCCAAGAATTCCATATACCAGCTTAAAAGAACTATTGGTTTACTATATCTTATAAAACACAACGTATATAAGGGTCCTAAGTATTATCTAGACGATCACAACTAAAATCTATATCACGAGCCATTTCATCTAGACTTCTATGTGAGGTATAGACCTTCTATAGGTCTTCTATAGGTCTACGGTGGCCCCAATACCACCCAGGGCTGAACTGTTACACTATCTTTTCTCAAGTAATTCTGTAAGACTTCGTCATAAAAAGAATGTGAATTCATTAAACGCCGTGACGCTACACATCAAGATAAAACAACAATGGAGGCTAATTCGCAATTTCTAATTTCTCATAAATCTAAATTGAAATACTGTCAATTAATAATGCACCCCATTAGTATGCAAAATGTTTGAAAAAAAGGTGTCAATAATTAGCCGGATTATACGTGCGATCGGCACGCTCCTCCCCCGCACCTCAATCCGCGGTTACGCGGTTATTTCTTTTTTTTTCGGGTTTGTTTACACGATTTTTGGCGCGATTTTAATGTCGTGACAGTCGGAGGTCTCTTTCTCCCGCATGAAAGAGAGTGAGAGGCACGATTGTAAAGACCACAGCGCGCGGGTTCTTTGCCTTGCAGTAAAAATTAAAACCACCAGGAGGCTGTGCTTTTGGCGCTATTCACCGCTTGTTAGGGCTTTACTAGCGCTACTAGCGCTACCTGGAGATTTTATGTATGTATTAAATGAAATTTCAAAGAATGCCAGCAGGCAGCCATGCAAGTCGACCTGTTCCGAGTCGGAAATTGCGATTGACAATGATGATGTTCGAATATGGTAGTGGTGCGAAAAAGTTTCGAGTACGTATTATTACGTTCCATTTCACGAATAGGACAATGGGTATCTGTTAATACTGATTTATTTGAATTTATTTATTTTGTATGTTTTTGTTACGTGTTTGTTGGATAAAATTAACAGGGTAGGCAGTGCATTTGTGCCTTTATGGACGGCACGCCCCTGGCTGGTTCATAGGTGCTGGTGTCTAACATGTCCCAAGTTACCCGTTTGACTCATTGTGAGTCACCGTGAGTCTCATTTTCCCCTATTTGACTGTACCAATTTTTATTCAACTAGCAATCTTGTTGAAGAGTAATGACGCTCAAATCTTAACCTTTCAGACGTATACCGCAGTATCCTAGAGTGGGGCGGCTGGGCGCCACTGTCGCGTGTTTCATACTGCGCGTACATCATCCATGTAATCTTCGTGAAGGTGATCAACGGCACCAGGACCACGCTAGTGCACCTCTCCTTCATACACTTTGTAAGTGGTGTTGTTTGTCTTAACTTAGTTTGACATACATACATACATACATATAGGGTGTTAGGGACAGCGTCCCGAATACTGATAGGGTGCAAGCAGACCATGAAACTCAACAACTTTCTCCTAGGAACATGTGTCAGAAAACGACAAAAAAAATTCGACCTCCCATAGCAAATCGCGATCAGCTGACTGCATCCAAAATCCAAAAATGCAGGAAGCCAAAAATTTTTTGACGTTTTCTGACATATGTTCTTAGGGGAAAGTTGTTCAGTTTCATGGTGTGCTTGTACCCTATCAGTATTCGGGATGCTGTCCCTTACACCCCGTACTTGTAAGTGTAAAAATATTCGCTGCAAATATTTTAAGGGGTGAATCAGCCCATGAAAATGAACAACTTTCCCCAAGAGACATGGGTCGAAATATGAGAAATAATTTTGGACCGGTAATTTAGCATGGGAGGTCCATTTTTCTCATTTTTCAAAAAAAAAAAATCATATTTCGTCCTATGATCCTTGGGGAAAGTTGTTTAGTTTCATATGCTGGTCCATCCCTTCAAATATTTGCAGCTAATATTTTTACACCTATATAACATCTCCATCCATTGCAGAGTAGGCAGGACGTTTAACAAAATACAGTCACATAAAACTATCGAATCTCTGTGTCGACAAAGTATGGTTAGTTTCTACGGAGTAAAAACTTTCCCATACAAATTGACTTAGTCGGTCGGTAGTTTGGTATGGGAGCTCCAAAATTTTTTTGTCATATTTCGACCTATGTTCCATAGGGAAAGTTGTTCAGTTTTATGGGCTGTTTCACCCCGTAAAATGTTTGCAGCTAATATTTTTACACCCTGTATATTATGAGTATGTAGGTGGGTATGTATTTAACCTTTATTTCTTCTTCCAGCTGCAGGGCATGACCAGCCTGATCATCATATCCTGGCTGGCGGCGCTGCCGCTGCACCTGTTGGTGGAGGCGCCCAGCTACCAGCTGATGAAGTTGGCCACGTCTGGGCCGAGGAAGCCGCCGCACCAGCACCCGGAGAAGACCGCGGACGTCAATAGCAGATGCTGAGGGTTGGAAGACTATCATAGTTATGATTTTTACGGGTTCTTGCGGGTAATGGGAACTCAAAATAAAATGAATTCTGCATACATACATACATACATATATCATGCCTTTATCCTTTGCGAGGTAGGCAGAGCGTTAACGGCCGTAAGGGTAATAGGGTCGCTATCGCCACGTCTGACATTTTTGAGGATTGTTTTCGAAGGTTGTTGCAGAAAACATGTGATCACTACAGTGATAGGTTGTCAGCCTTTCGCCTAAAAATTGTAATACACCAATACTTCCCGAGTCAGTTAGTCGCCTTTTACGATAACTGCGGGAAGGATGTGGGGTGATGGTATTATAAGCCGGCACCACACGGGTTGAATGAATGAAAATGAATTCTAAACTAAGTAAATTAATTACTTTAAATGTGGTTTACTATTTTGTGGAAGTGTCCACAAGATAGTAATTTCGAATACTTGATATTGATATTAACTTTTAGTTATAAAGTTAATACAAACAAAACAAGTTCCGCATGTTTCGTTTTTCTCACTTGTTTCATTTGTATTAACTTTGCCATAAAAAGTTAACTAATATTTAAATACTTTAATATTTTAATATTCATTTTTTTTTATTTGATGTGAATTTTTAGTGTAAGGAGTTCGTCTGTAAAACCCCGTTTAAATTTATAACTATGAAATAGCGTAAACAACAGTTTTGTAAACTATAGATAGATGACAGATTTTTTTATCAGTTGAACTGTCGTAGCTTACTATATACAGGTTGTAAAATTAAATGCATGCCATAACTTCAGGACAGATTAAGAATTATCATGAGTTTTTTTTCTTATTTGGACTGGATCGTTGAAAATTCATTGTCTTTTTAGACAATATTTAGTTTTTTTTTATTTTTGTCGTATGTACGTTACAAGTACTTTTTGTTCTATTCAATTTTAAGCTTGAACGTACCTTCCTAAACTAAGATATAAGGATATATATGTTTCATTATAATCATTTCTTGTTTTTTTAAAGTCGGGATTTTTCAAATATTTTTTGCGGGCTCTGCCTAACCCGCAAGGGATAAAGGCGTGATATATGTATGTATGTATGTATGTATGTATGTTTTTACGGGTTTCTTTATTGAACCTGCCTGCTGTGGCACGAATTGAAATTTACACCCTGTATAAACAATTTTACTAAATATATTCTTATTCATTCGTAAGCAATTTGAATTATGCATCCAGAGTGCAAATTGTTCCATACTAAATAAAACACATTATAATGATAGCAAAGAATATTAATTTATTTATTCAAACCTACTTCAGAAATTAATAATACTCTGCTTAGACAATAATATCGCTGTTCTTAACTAAAGGTTTATTTATTTCATCACATACTTCACTTACCTACATTACTTACATTACATAAAAACTACCACGTCACCTTTAGGCCGCGATTCCACTGCAAGCTTCGTGCAAGGTGCAAGTTGCATGCCACAAAGGTGCAAGTAGCATGCGGGTAGTTTCGAACTTGTAAACAAAACGCGCAACTGACGCATGTGTGTGCAAGTTACGCGCGCAAAGGCCTGTTGCGAATTGAAATCGAGTTTCAGTTGACTGAAATACCTGCATGCCAATAAAATCTTGCACGCAAGGTTCAAAAGAGGCTTCCAATGCAAGTAACTTATATGCCAGCGTCATATTTGCATGCAAGACTTGCTTAGTGGAATCGCGGCTATAACATTGTACTTACAATTTATTGATTAAA
Source organism: Keiferia lycopersicella (assembly GCA_029255805.1). Classification (NCBI taxonomy): domain Eukaryota; kingdom Metazoa; phylum Arthropoda; class Insecta; order Lepidoptera; family Gelechiidae; genus Keiferia; species Keiferia lycopersicella. Next base: position 17,050,873 of record JARACZ010000005.1, read on the forward strand.
TCAAGATTTACTTAAAAATACCCCGTTTAAGGGCCTTACCACACAAAAGTGAGACATGTTTTGGACGCGCGTTTTAAATAAAGCTGCGTACAAAAAACGCTAGACACGCGTGCAACTTGCACCAACTTTTTGTGGTAAGATCCTAAATCATACAAAATACAACTAACGTAATTTAATATAAAATATCACATGCAAATACGACACTTGCTATCTTATATTCTCACTTTTTACTAAATTAACACTACCTAGAAAACAATGTGATAGATTTTATTTATTTCACTTAATTATAAGTCATACAGTAGGTGCGTAGTAAAACAAAATAAAAATGTCAGAGGGAAGATATTGTTATCATTAAAAATATAAAATAAAAAGTAGATTAAAAAGAGTAATATAAACATCGATACAAAATTGGGTAGGTATTTTCCACTTATCAATGACAATAAAAATATTTTTACGGATTTAAGTTGCGTTTTTACAATTCCTACGTTTTGAGATCTTTTCAACGTCAAAATTGCAAAATCTTATTACAAACACAACTTTAATTACTTATTACAAACACAACGATTTTTTCTCTTTTATAGTGTGTATATGTTACTGTAAAAGCCCGAACTGTGGTAAATCCAAAGATTTTCCGGTAAAACCTAAGATTTACTAACTCTCAATGGGTAATGTCCGAACAGTTTTTTTATTTCGAACTTTTACCACCATTAACTAGGCAAATCTTAGGATTTACCTCAAGGGCATGGTAAATGTTGATAAAGACAATTTTTTCCTCTTATAATTTAGTATATTATTATGGTTGGTTGTAGTTGTTTGGTTGGTTGGTTATATTATTATATTATAATTGCATTTAGACATCAAAAACGCAAACAGAAATGAAATTTACGTGCGCGTTCAAACGTGTCAAACAAACGACTGTCAGCCTGACGAAACTTCATATTAAAAAAAAAACTCAAAGAGTTCACGCTAAAATTTATGGCGTCGTTTATTGTCTCTTTCCTTTTATCCTGCTTCTTTGTCTAGCGCTGTCAGACTGTCACACCACTAAACAATATGGCGGTTCTTGTCAAATTTGTTGATATCGCAGCATGATTAATTAAAAGTTTTCAGTGAATAACGTGAAATATTGGTGACGAAACTTTAACATTTACAAATAATTTACATTGTGGTAATAAATTAATTACGATTGCATCTCAAGATGCACTATAAAAAGTGTGAAATTTGTGGATTGAAAGCCGGTCGACAATCGGGAGAAAAGCGAGTATTTTTGGCTCAGTTCCCATTATTTGAAAGGCGGTAAGTTATTTTGGTTATCATTTTATCAATTCTAAGTGATTTCGAAAGACTTTCTGTCATTTATTTTACGTATTTTATATCTGGGCTATCCTTGCAAATTTACCATAGAGATGGGTTAGGGTTGTATCGATAAAATAATCGATAGTTTATTTACGGGTCAGAGTATACTTTTCCAATAAGGCCTTTTTTATAACAATGCATTTGACAACTGCAAAACCTCATTTCTTCTAATTGTGTTCTGTTGTCTTCTGAAAAAATTTGATGGTTTTAACTTTTTGAATAAAATAAAAACTCACATTCTTCTTCATCTTAGGTCCAATAAAAAAAATGATTCATGCGAATTTGCGAACCCCTTAGAGTTTTTAATTGTATTTTATGCACTATAATGCATTTTTTTTTGTGTTGTACACTTTCTAATAATGTACTATACTGTTTCAGATGCAGACAATGGGTAAAATTGACTGGTGAAGAAGATTTGGCATATGTGCCTATAGAAAAGTCACATTCTTTGAAGTATTTATGTGGAAATCATTTTACCAAAAAAGACTTCAATAGGAAGTTATTACCAAAAAAGACTTCAATAGGAAGTTATCTAGGTTAAAACCTTCAGCTAAACCAAACTGTTTAGCGGACGTGATCTGGGCTGATCTACACAAGCAATCTTATTCGAGAGCAAAACCCAAGAAATGCAGTTTACATGGTTAAGGTACTACTGCTACTTGCTGAATTGAATAAAACTGAGTTTAATCGAAAACCGCGAAAAAACGACGTAGGTGTAGTGAGGTACTAGCCTGAGTAATGAACTTCCTTATTTGCAGTTGCAGAGTAGCCAACATTTCTGATCAGAAGACCACATACAGCAACTAAATAGACTATTGCACAAATCAACATTTACCAATAACAGCAAGTAGCAATTATTGTATCTGTCAGGTAAAAAAAGTTTCCTTGATAAAAAAAATTATAAACTTTTATCATGTTTTTTAATAGACATTGCACTATAATACATTGGAAATATATGATTTGGCTGTTTTGAGATAAGGACTGATATTTAGTCGATACGATATTTTGTACATTGTACGATCTAGTCTATGTCATACCGACCCAGGTATAGGAAAAATAAATAAACTTATAAATTAAGAAAATTGAGTTTGTTTCTCATACACCTAATCTTTTTCAAAGGAGCAATTCCGCAAGATGGTGGTGTACTCCGCCATATTGCGAAACTGCTCCTTTGAAAAACGCCCATTGAAAACAGTCTAGGATATTCCAACGCTGTTTTTTTTAAATATCGATATCGATATATTTATCATACCAGGGCATACCACATCTCTATTTTTCTGTCATGTTGGTAGCATTGTTACAATATTGTTAGAATGCTTATATTGGCTAGAGATTTTAGCGTGAACTTGAAAAAAAAAACGTTATACGTAAGACCCAACTCTTAAAACGCTAGTTTTATTATATTCTCTTTGACGACTGTGGCGAGCGAACGGAGTCGCGGAGGCGGTACGGGTAGCGGGGAGATGCGGACTGCCCACGCGTACGATGCACCGAACACGTTATGACATGTCTTTATCAACATTTACCTTGCCTTTAAGGTAAATCCTAAGATTTACCTAGTGAATGGTGGTAAAAGTTCGAAATAAAAAAACTGTTTGGACTTTTACCATTGAGAGTTGGTAAATCTTAGGTTTTACCGGAAAATCTTAGAATTTACCACAGTTCGGGCTTTTACAGTAACATATACATAAAAAAAATGTAGTATCTCCCACCATTTTCAAAACGTCTTCAACTGAAATTGACAGAGTCTTATACTAAAGAGATATATCTAAAAGACACCAGGTTCATCAGGTCGTTGGATGACTCGGTGTCCCACACGTAAAGAAGAAGCCTCCTATATCGCTCCCCACCTGACACAGTCCTCGACGATGCCTGAGAACCTCTCGGCATACAGATCGTTGCCGGGGAAGGCGAAGGTTTCAATGCCACCTTCTCCGTCGACCTTCGGAGCCTGCTCGATGTCCACCAGCACGATGGGCAGCAGGAAGATGCCCAGGATAACCAGCAGTGGCAGCATCTGGAAAGGAAATGATTGTTTTAGAATCAGGCTGTCGAGTCCATCCAATTAATATTATAAATGCAAAAGTTTGATACGTTTGTTTGTTTGTTAATCCTTCACGATAAAACTCTTCTCATCTGCCTGCCCTTATCCCAATTAATTTGGGGTTGGCGCGACATGTTTCCGTTCATTCCTTCTTCCATTCATCTCTATCAGCAGTCAAATCCTCATTTATGCCCTTTTTGTTCATGTCGTCTTTTACACAATCCATCCAAACCTTTTTGGGCCTTCCTCTCCTCCTGCATCCATCCAATTTCATGTTCATTTCTTTTCGTTTTCATTACCTTCACAATAAAACTACTGAAGCAATTGTCATGAAATTGGCACACAGATAGTAGCTTGGATTAACACAGGACGGTTGCTAGCCCGAAACAATGATCCTGAGGTATGCTATGGGATTTAAACCGACTTATACGCGGCTGAAGCCGCTTGCTTATATGCAAGCATGCATGTATAATAACATACATAAATACGTAAACCAAGAAAATGTTGCAAGCATAAAGCATGTTCAAACAATCTTTCTATGGTGGTAAGTAGGTAAACGAATTAAAATATTCGACCTACAAATTCTCGATCACCTGTGCTTTGTATGGGAACTGTCGTCTCGTCGTCGTCTCAGCCGATAGACGTCCACTGCAGGACATAGGCCTCCCCCAAGGATCTCCACGATGATCGGTCCAGCGCCACCCGCATCCAGCGGCTTCCCGCGACCTTCACCAGATCGTCGGTCCACCTTGTGGGAGGCCTACCTACGCTGCGTCTACCGGTCCGTGGCCGCCACTCGAGAACTTTCCGGCCCCAGCGGCCATCGGTCCTACGAGCAATATGCCCCGCCCACTGCCACTTAAGTTGCGCAATCCTTCGAGCTATGTCGGTGGCTTTGGTTCTTCTCCGGATTTCCTCATTTCTGATTCGATCGCGGAGAGAAACTCCGAGCATAGCCCTTTCCATTGCCCTTTGAGTGACCTTGAGCCTTCTTATGAGGCCCATTGTTAGCGGCCACGTCTCAACTCCGTAAGTCATCACTGGCAACACGCACTGATCCCAGACTTTTGTCTTGAGGCACTGCGGTAGTTGTTGAGAAGAGAAGATGTTACGTAGCTTCCCGAACGCTGCCCAGCCGAGTTGGATTCGACGATTGACCTCTTTCTGAAAGTTGAACCTACCCAGCTGGACTATTTGTCCCAGGTAGACATACTCGTCGACAACTTCCAGAGTAGAGCCCCCAACTGTCAGAGTAATGGGTGCAACAAGAGAGTTTGACATAACCTTGGTCTTGTCCATGTTCATTTTTAGACCCACTTGTTGGGAGGCTCTATTGAGGTCATCGAGCATTGTACCGAGGTCCTCCAGGGTTTCCGCCATGACCACGATATCGTCGGCAAAACGAAGGTGAGTCAGATACTCGCCGTTGATGTTGATGCCAAGTCCTCTCCAGTCCAAAAGCTTGAAGACGTCTTCCAGTGCTGCTGTGAACAGTTTCGGTGATATTACATCTCCCTGTCTCACTCCTCGCTGCAACTGGATAGGTTTCGAGTCCTGGTCCTGAAGTCGAACTGACATGGTGGCGCTTTCGTACAAGGACTTCAACACTTCGATATACCGATAGTCAGCTTGGCACCGCTGAAGAGACTGAAGTACGGCCCATGTTTCGATCGAATCGAAGGCTTTTTCGTAGTCCACAAACGCGAGGCAGAGTGGTTGGTTATACTCTTCAGTCTTCTGTATAACTTGCCTCAGCGTATGAATGTGATCCACGGTGCTAAAGCCTTTTCGGAAGCCGGCTTGTTCGGGAGGCTGGAAGTCGTCGAGCCTGCGTGCGAGACGATTCGTTATAACTCTTGAGAACAGCTTGTAGAAGCATGGGAACTGTATTCATACTTAAATTTACATGGCTTTCTCCCAACAGAATGGTTTTGCCATAGGTACTCACTACGTCTGGCAGGCAGATTGGCGAGCGCAGTGCAAATATTTAATTATGTACCTAAATTACTAAACTTTATCCTCATAAACTAAATGTTTCTGCGGGGCAATACCTAACTACGTAACCAGCTTAGGTCAATGTCATGTCCGATTGCAGTTTAAGTAAACTATTAGAGCAGAAAACTGGGTTAAAGTTGTAGTTTGTAGTTCACTAGCTGAGTGAGGCAAGTTTAAATCAAGCCTGCCTGGTATTGCCTTGTACCTATACATTTAACTAATAATTTTACTTCGTTTCGCACTCCACAGCATTAAACTATTTTCAGTTCCACATCCTGTATACGATGTAACAACTTCTGTGGTTATTGTAAGCGTAAATAAAAAAATCGACTGCAGTAGTTTTTAAGTTATACTTTTTGCATTACTATCTTGCATTTCGAATTTTAATCAATGCAGTGTTTTTTTAACTAACCTAACCTAACCTTCAGCTCGCTGTCAAACACCTCCCTAGGGTAAGCCTCGGTTGCGTCAACCCCTAGCCGCTGCATTGCTGCAAACAGCTCTTTATAATAATGTTCGACTAGACGCAACTAGTACTGAAAGCGCTAACTAACCTCCTTCAACTCGCTGTCGAACACCTCCCTAGGGTAAGCCTCGGTGGCGTCAACCCCCAGCCGCTGCATCGCTGCAGACAGCTCCTGATAATAATAGTCGACTAGACGCTCATAGTGTTCAGCGCGGAAGGCGCTGTCGGTGCCACTCAGCAGGAAGTACACGAAGTCTGCAGCAGGGGAGCCCACGTGGATAGTCTGATAGTCCACCAAGATGGCGTGGATTTTGTCATTCTGAAATGAGATAGTTCGGTTGTTACGTCTGGATGTATTTTTTGGTGTATATCTAAAGGTTTGGGATCATTCTGACGAACTTGCAGGCTTTAAGGTATAAAGAGCTTAATATTGGTATACTTTAAAATGGTCTCTACGGCCACACTGTCAATACTAATTGTAAGGATACCTAATATTTTGTTTAAGAAGAATGAATATTTTACAATATCTGTGCAGTTCCCCCAAATAATAATTCCATAATTTAATCGAGAATGTGCGTAGGCGTAATTTTAGATCGAATTATATGGTAAAAAATAGACGCATCATCTGCAAAGATAACCATGTTTTGATATTATTTTGATCCTGATCTATAATTATGGCAAAAAAGTACCTTCCTAGGCTAGAGGACTATTATTTAGTGTTTGAATGTATATATCCCTTATATTGTCCTGCTATATAATTATATGTAGATTGTAGATACTATGTAGATTGTACATAGATAAGGACGACGAGTAGTAAATTGTGCAAAATAAATGCAATTGTTGGAAAAAACCGTAGGGTACAATTAATATGCTGGTAGGTTGTAGATAAGTATGATACCACCATACGTGCGAGAAATTATAGTTATCATGTACATACAAATTACGAACATAAGGATACGGACAACATACAAAAAGTATTATAAAGAATTGTAAACATCATAGTATGATCAATTGTTTATCTAGGTATCGAGTAACTTCGTATGTAGGCTTATCATTTTATTATTATTATTGCATGATATGATTGTTAGTTAATCAGTAATCCTGTTTCCTAACAGCAATATCATTTTAATAAAACAACATAATCTCATATGCAGTCCTATGTTTGATCATAATTTATAATATAATTTTATGATAATAACATTCAAACATTTACTTTACCTCTAACAAAGAATAGTACGTAAGCTAAGCTGGCAAACAGTACAATAGGTATCGTTTGTGCCTACATACTATTTAGGTACCTACCTACACCTACTACACTACATAGGTAGGTACAGATTGGCACAAATATTGAGTATTTAATAGCAATTACAAGCGTTATAAAAACTATAAAATTATTGCTTGGAGAAGTATTGATAACATTTTCTTTGTAATCAACTAACACAACTGTTTGTGGTAATATATTTACAAAACTATCTTAGATTTTCGTTTTTTATACGCCAAATGCGCACGTTTTAAAAACGTAAATTCTCTCTCTTTTCGTGTGGGACACCGAATCGTCCAACGACCCAGTAAACCCTAATGTCAGAATTTTTCAACCGCCAACAAAAATTTTAAATGGAAAATCTGCCATTTAAAACTTTAAAGCACCTCAATCGAGATTTTATTCAATAATACTAATTGTTTGTAATCGGCTAAGAATAGCATCACGCCACTTCTACCCTAAGGACTTTATGGACTGAGGGATGAATCCATGGACCGGTCAGCAGCGACCCTGTGAAAATCTACAATATCTTGCACTGCGCTCAGCAATCCGCCCTCCAAGCGTGGTGAGTATGGCAATACCCTCAATTTAAGGAAGGCCCATGTCCAGCACTAGACTGTTGTGGCTGTAGTAGTAGTAATCGGTGAATAAAGAAACTTCGTCTTCTTATATTTAAGAGCTCATTGCTCTTGTCGGTGGAGCATCCCCCAGCTGTTTCTATCCTCCGCCTTCTCCTTGACCTCCTTATACGTCATGGCCACTATTCTTTCCTTCACTTGATCTAAATAACTTCTTCTTGGCCTGCCTCTCCCTCTCTTTCCTTCGATCTTTCTATGAATCGAATAAAGAATCTATCTATGCAAAATAGCCACAAATATACTACTGCTATACCTACTGGACCGGTACTGATTCGAGCTTGACCAAGATTTCTTACGCCGCGATAAAAAACAACAAACCATAACATTTTGCCTACTGAGTTTACCCGTGCCTAACACTAACCCAATTTACGACAATAAAATCACAATACATAATAGTTCTATTCAAAGTTCATTGTAGAATGACCTAGTAGAGGGAGTAGGACGAATCTCACAACAGCACCGGACACCGTTCCGATCGACGGAATCCGATTGCGCATTCGCTCTGTCCTGGAGTTCTGTTTTATTGAATTTTCGAATTCGAAAGGCTGCTACTCATCGTACTAGTATTACACGTTCTACTGCTCAATATCCTTACTATTAATTAACAATATCCTTGACATTAAAAAAAGACTAGAAAGTGATTAGATTGATTGTTGCGAAGCTAAGTGCATGATCTTAGAAATCACGCTTTCATAAATTGAGCTCCTACTCTTTCGAAATCCTTTACAGACAACGCGTTGTATAAATATAAAGTATTACCGTTGCAACGGTAACATGCGGTGTTTCTAAATAACTTGACCTTTATAAAGAAACGATCCCGAAAGGCAACATTATTGTTGACATCCGAGTGTTGCCAATTCGGGATCGTTTCTTTATCTGATTTTACGACCAAATAGAACCGGATTACCGCACACCTGAGCGGGGACTAGTGCAGTGTGAGATCCGCCTGATGTTTTGATATCATTGGTGTCATTACAACACGATGGTTTTGGCCGTCGCGGAATTGAAGACCAAGGCCGTATCTCTATATGTCATGCTGACTAATGATTCTGTTTATATAACTTTAATAAGTACGTAGTATATGATTTGCGCACTTCCGTGGTGGCTGTACGGCGGATCGCACACTTAACGCACAACGCTCCGCTAAAATAACGCATTAGTAATGCAGCAGTCTGGCAGATGCATACTAGAAACGTCAATCCCCAGACTATAAAACCGCTCAATAACGCAGCCGTAACGCGTCCGTCAACAACGGTTAAGCGGTTTTAGTATGGGGATTGACGTTTCTAGTATTGATCAGACAGACCGCTGCGTTACGGATGCGTTATTTTAGCGCTCCGTTGTGCGTTAAGTGTGCGATTCGCCAATGTAATGTACCAGTGTAATATGTTTCTGTACTCATAAAAACATATTTATGTCAACAACATGATAAGTACTTTTAGTTGCCTGTAAGCTGAAGCTATATGCACCGCATAAACGATTTTCTTTACACTTCTTGTAATTTTTTACCGAGAAACGGAATGCGTGAAACGGAAACGTATGCCGTGTGATGCCGGCTTAGAATAGCATCACCCCATTTCTTTCCCGTGGGTGTCGTAAGAGGCGACTGAGCGACTCGAGCGTTTTAAGTGTATTGCAATTTTAGGCGACAGGCTGACAACCTGTCACTATAGTAATACACCAGTTATCTCAAACGGTCCACTATATTTGTGAGCCGTGGCGATAGCGACCGTATTTTTGCGGCGGTTAACGCTCCGCCTACTACTTATACTAGCTATGCTTAACATTCTAATAATGTATCCCTCAGTTTCTCCTTAAGGCCCCTTAAACACAATTTAGGTTCTAGGCGGTTCTTTACCTATATTATATTTTTAATGTAAAAATTACACCTTATGTAGCAAAAATTATGAAATTATATTAGTAACTCATCTTTAGATGACTCGTTTTCGTCCGAACCACCATCATAAGTCTCTCGATTGGTACGACTGTGGTGTCAATAAATCCACTAAAATCAAATTTTGCCCGCCAAAAGGCAAGTCAAAACCAGCAGATTTGGTGGAAAATCCGTGGTAAGAGACGTGAACATCTTTTGAGCCGTTCCCAAAGTCTCGATTATATGTACATAAAGTAGGGAACAATCCACTGAAACTGATAGGGTGCATTCAGATGGATGACATTTAACAAATAGAATCACAACAAATCGAAATATGACAATAAAAATTCTGCCTCCCATGAAAAAATAATCGGTGGGTTGGTACCGTATTTCTGTAAATTGTTTTTGACGAAAATTGTTAAATTTTGAGATTTGGTCAAAACATAGGGTTAAAAGTCCTTTCAAATTGAAAACAATAGTATCACCCAGTGCCGCACAGAAATGGATGTCATCTTTGAACTTTCACCTGAGATGTGTGGTAAAGTAAAGACAATTTTTTTGTTTTTCAAAAACAACAAAATCCCTTCTACGGGATTCCTACGTCATTTCGACTGTTTTTTTTGTCGATGACGGTTTACCGACATTATTATTGAAACAAGTGATATTTGCACGACTTCTGTTACAAAGAGGGTTCGTTTTATCGAAAATCGAGATACTCATAAAACGATAGTAGTTCATTAAAATAGCATTAATCGACTGTTTTATACATACAGTGTGATGCTGGCTTAGAATAGCATCACGCCATTTCTTTCCCGTGGGTGTCGTAGAAGCCGACTAAGGGACTCGAGGGTTTCATGTGTATTGCAATTTTAGGCGACAGGCTTACAACCTGTCACTATAGTGATACACGACTTATCTGCAACGATCCTCAAACATTTGTCAGACGTGGCTTTAACGACCGTAATTTTACGGTCATTAACGCTCTGCCTACCCCGCCAGGGATATAGGCGTGATTTATGTATGTATGTATGTTTTACATCGGTAGTGAATTTTAATCCATATTCAATTTCATCGCTTAATCATTGATCGATCGATTTGCACACCAAATGTTCAGTTTAAGGTGATTCGTCGTGCAAGTGGCGATTCGTTACGACAATAAAAACAGGCTGTATTAAGCATAGGTACTTGACTTCTATTACATAATTGCTGTACCTATACACCATGACATAAATAAATAAAATTGGTGTTTAGGCTACTTGTAGAAATTGTACCCTAAATAGTAGGTATAGATTGAAATTATGTACACATACATACACAAATCACGCCTTTATCCCTTGCGGGGTAGCATTAACGATCGCAAAATTACGGTCGTTATCGCCACGTATGACAAGTATTGAGGGCCCTTTCAGATGATTCGTGTATCACTGCAGTGACAGGTTGTCAGCCTGTCGCCTAAAATTATTATACACATGAAACCCTCGACTCCCTTAGCTGCCTTTTACAACACCCGCGGGAAGAAATGGGGTGATGCTATTCTAAGCCGGCATCACACGGCGTAAAAATTATGTAAGTAGTAATATTGTAGTTAATTTCCCAATCCCAATTTAACTAATGGGATTACATCCTTACTAATATACAAATCACGCCTAACAGGGTAGGCAGAGCGTTAACGACCGTAAAATAACGGTCGTTATTGCCACGTCTGACCAATATCATTGCAGATAAGTCGGGTATCACTATAGTGATAAGTTGTCAGCCTGTCGCCTAAAATTGCAACACACATGAAACCCATAAAACCCTTGAGTACATTTTTACTTTGGAACCCAAAATTCAGATGACAAGGATTCGGGCCAGGTTAGCCTTCGGTTTGCAGAGGTCATATGGCAGTCGCTGTGTAAAAACTTGGTGCCACGCCAAAATCCCTAGGTTAAGTAGCCGACCCCGACAGAGGCAAAGAGAGTGATGATGACTGTGGGCCACATAAAAAAGGACCTGTATTCGATGAGATAACCAGTACCTACTGCTAATTATCATTACAGAAACGTGTTCAACAACTCAATGTCAAGTGCCTGCACACATGCACTTGAATGACACTTGCATCTATTTCTTGCTGACTAATGTAATTAATGAGATGCTAATTACACAGTATGCTGATGAATAAGATGGTCCTTACACTTAAACGCTCTACGAAGCGCTATTTTGCGCATCCGTTAGGGTGCGTTTCCACTAAAGTGGGGCTACGCTAAGCTGAGCTGAGCGGGGCATGAATTGACCAGTCTAGTGTCTCCACTGAAGTGGGGCGGGGATTTTGAGGCTCATGATTGGTCGATTCATGCCGCGCTTAGCTTAGCTTAGCGCAGCCCCGCTGCAATGAAGACGCTAAAGTGTCTGTCACATGCAAAAGGACAATTTTCCCAAACTAAAAACCACGGAGCATTGTGCTAAAAACCGACATTATATCAAGTCCAACCCATGAACCTGCGTCAACGGATGCGTCTGTGAAACAACGCAAGTTCATCCGTTGGTGCTGCGTCAACGTCAGTTTTTTCTCTGTCAGACTCATGCGTTATAGATGCTGCAAAAAATGTGTTAGGTACAATATCACTATACTCAAGTCGTTGTTTCTGCAAAACACTATAGTGAAGGACGATTTTTTTTAAATGACCCTTAAATGTTTATCAGACGTGGCGATGGCGATCGTATTCTTACGACCGTTAACGCTCTGCTTACCCCATAAAGGAAAAATAAGTGTTATTTGTGAGTCAGCTACAAAGTACTAATAGTAACTCTTAAACCAATTATCACAGTGAAACTATAGAAACCGGCCTTTTTGACATACATATTATCCGTTGTAGGTACTGATTAGAAATTGTTTTACCTGTCCTCTTTTGTACATCATATTGCTCGGCCGGAAGTCGCCATGCACGATCACTTTAGTGCCCAAAGGTCTCCGGAATTTCCAAATACCGTCATCTCCTACATCTTCTAAATATTTCACGATTTTCGGCTGGTATTCCTCCTTGACTACACTCAGTGACCGCGCCACCATTTGCTCCCAAACAGACTTCGACTTTTCATCTCCTTTTTTTTCAATAGCTACAAGATCTTTACAAACTTCCTTGAACTCGTCGGGGTTTTCTTTCTGGTAAGCGAAGGACAATGCGTGCAGCTTCGCCAGGGTTTCCATGGAGCTGGCTGCGTGTTCCCAATCCACAGATACAAATCTACTGTACATGCCATACCCTAATGTAACCAAGTTTTCTAAAACAACCGTCTCTTCGTACGGATTCTTGTTGCATCCGTAAAACTTTGGTATTACAAACTTGTCCTCTTCCCCCACATTTGCCTTCGCCTCCAATGCTTTGTAGATTTTTGCGAGTTCCATATAGAAGAACGCTTCAAGGTGGTACATTCTTTTGGCGCTCATGGCGTCTCGCAGCTTTTCTCCGATGCAGGCGACTTTGGCGAAGAGTTCCACATCTTTCTTCTTGTTTTTCACGGTCACTAGGAAAAGGGTTGATGTGTAGTTGGCGCCTTCGCTGGTGATAGGGTGGATGTGTAGCTCGTGGTCGCCGAAGTGGTGTTCGACCGCGATTTTGCGGAGCAACTCGCGAAGGAGGGTCTCAGCGTCCAGCATGATTGGTGACCGAGATGTGACTGCGTTCGGATTTGTTTGAGTGATCTACTCGCGCTTGTATAGACGAAGAGCTAGCACAGCTTATTGGTATAATGTAGGGTGGACCTGTGGACCAATTTAACGTCTGTGATAGAGGAAATTCACATTTCTGAACATCTTTATCCCGGCAAGAATTTGAAAATCTTCTATTGCGTGGGACACCGAGTCGGACGACCCGATGATTTGAAAATAGTGTGTTAGTACACAGCACAATATAAACCCCCCAGCGTGTAGGAGACTTCTCGTATTTTTGCCCCCAAAAGTTACTATTTAGGCAGCTGTTAACACAGCTGCCTGATTTGCCGATGACAAATTCCTTTCGAGTTTGTTGCTAACTTTAATTTACGAAAGTTGTAAAGTAACTGATCACATCGATGTTTTTATTTTATTTTTTTAACGTTAACCGAATTTTTGCGTCTATATTTTCGTTTTTGTTTTGCTATTATTTCGTACTCTCTTACTTACCTACTAACGCCTTTTCACATGGCTAGCTCTCTGTCTATATCTGCGCGTGCGCTTGCGTAACTGCAAGTTTTGTAGTCAAAAGAGCCCGGCTGCGGTCAATTTGCTATGACTATAAACATTTTTAGAGTTCCGTACCCCAAGGGTCAAACTGGACCTAATTACTGAGACTCACACCATCTGTGCACCGTAATATTTAGAGACTTGAATTTTTACAGTCCGTATTTCTGCAGCCCCTTTAACAAATACTTATACAAAAAATTTGAATATAATTCATACTCAAGGAGTTTTTATTTACACAGTATATGTAATAAAAAAAAATCTAGTTAATCTTCCAGTGTGGGTACAAAGCACAACGCGAGCTGGTTTGATATTGTATAAAGCGGCGAGAACTGTCAGATAAAAAAACCCTTTTTTACGTAATGGTACGGAACCCTCCACGCGCAAGTTCGATCCGCACTTGGCCGATTTTTTATGGTTGAACTACCTTCAAAAAATCTGGTTGTTTAGGAAAATTGTTGTTGATAACCTTGCCCGGTACCACTATTACGTATTATGTGCGTTGATTATAAATCTAGTCGTACTGCGCATAAATCCATACTAATATTTTTAAAATTATCTCTCTGAGTGTTTTTGTGTATGCTTATTATTATTTTTTCCTACCTTCCATACAAAATTCGCAATCACCTGACCGACATTCTATGGATACTCGTTTTGTTTCCACAGCACCTAGCATAACCCTATTTCTACTTGTCTTATCAAGGCAAGTAAGGGATGAATCCAGGAAAAACGGGTACCTAGTAGCTTATGTTAATAAATTATTATGAATTATGTAATGCGCTCGCCAATCTGCTCACCTAGTGTAACTTGGCAAATACTCCTTTTTACTCCCTTTATGGGCCTTATGTCCAGCAGTGGACTGCTGCGGTTCTTTAGTATGTATTTATTTATACGTACTCTTTTATAATCTCAATATCCGTATCAGGGAAGAATTGCTAAGCCGTAGCAAAAGTCTACGGCCAGTCTACGGTTTTCGTAGCAGGTACATAATTTTGGGTTGATTTTGAAAATGGGAGAAGGCAAAAATATCTTCATAAAAAAAACGCTAAACACGCGTTCAACGCGCGTCTAACTTCGTTCTCATGTAATAGTATACCAAAAATGCATTACTGGACATGGGCCTAGAATAGAATAGTATAGGCCCCCAATAGGGGGTATTGGGGGTATTTGCCATACTCACCACGCTTGGCAGGCAGGTAGGCGAGTGCAGTGCAAGGTGTTGTACACGCTGCTGGATTCATCCCTTAGTCGCCTTATACGAGCACGGCTAGAAATAGGGTGATGCTATTTTAAACCGGCATCACACGGCATTAGTAAATGTACTAATGTACTTGCCAAGGTAAATGGCCTATCTATTAGTGCGTTAATAATGTCAAGATCCAGTGGCATCGTATCTCGATAGCTAGATAACAATAAGTGCTAAACAAACGTTTAAGTACCATTATAGTCCATTGAAAATTGTTTGAGCCAAAATCATTTTTTAATGCGTGTAACTCAGAAACGGTAGGATATAGGAAAAAGTGATTTAGGTATAACTTGTAGATAATTTTATGGCCTTTCAACTTTTCCTTGAACGTTTTTCTCTAACATGTACCGTTTTCGAGATTTAAGCGAAAAATGAAAAAATGGACCCTTTACCCCCATCCCCCCACTCCGGGGCTCCTCCTAGTGTCCCGGGGTTTTAGTATGTTTATTACCTAGGGACTCTTGACATGTTTCCGAAGAAACATCTTACGTTACTAACTCTCGCACTCTAGGACTTTTTATTCAATGGACTATTAGGCGGATCGCACACTTAACGCACGACGGACCGCTAAAATATCGCAGCGGCCTGACAGATCCATTCCAGACATATCAATCCCCATACTAAAACCGCTCAACCGCACTCGACCCAGCGCTATCGCAACATCGTACGTCGAGTGCGGTTTATGTATTGGGATTGACATTTCTAGTATGGATTTGACAGACCGGTACGATATTTTAGCGGTCCCTCGTGCGTGTGTGTTCTGCCTTGGCACACCAACCTACCTATTTAAGGGATCAGATCAGCCTACAAATGGTGAAGAGCGTCGGTGGCCAAGTGGTTAGGACACCGGTATTACAATCGTGAGACCTGTGTTCGATCCCCGCCGTGTACCAATGTGTTTTACTCATTTACATTTACCGACTGCTCGAAGGAAAAACATCGTAATGAAACCCACATTCAAATAAAAATTGGAATTGAGATGATAATTTGAATGTGACTTAACCTAGGATTCAGCCTAGGTTAGCCTTTGGGTTGCACAGGCCAGATGGCAGTCGCTCTGAGTAAAAACTTGGTTCCACGTCAAATCCCCTAGGTTAGGTAGCCGACCCCGACAGAGAACGGGATAAGGCAAGAAGAATGATGCTCAGCCTACAATGATTTATCTAAGTCACAGTTTGAATGACCAATATAAGTTGATCTCTGGAATGTGTAGGTTATGTGTTCGTGACCGATGACTTTGCTTTATGGAGTGCGGAACGATAAATGACGGCGGTTACATAAGTGTGAAGGAGAAAGCATGAAAGTTTGGTATATGTAAGAGCCTCAGTGGGAGAGAGATAGCATGAAAATCGGCCGCCATTTACAGATCCTTTCTTTAATCATACGGCTTTTACTATTATATGTAGGGATAGTGATGTTACCTGTCGTTTATACAGCATGTTGCTCGGCCGGAAGTCTCCGTGACAGATGGCTTTAACACCCAAAGGCTTCTTGAATCTCCACACCACATCATCACCCAGTCTTTCCAACAGCTTCAAAACCTTCGGCCTATGTTCCTCTTTCACTACACTCAGAGAACGCGGTAGGTACTGCTTCTCCCAAACCTCTTTCATTTTTGGATCGTCTGTTTTCATCTCAACGAATACCAACTCTTCACAGACCTTTGCGAATTCTGTAGCGTTTTCTTTCTGATAAGCGAAGGATAGGGCGTGGAATTTTGCTACTTCTTCCATCGAGCTAGCTGCGTGCTCCCAATCTACAGAGACAAATCTGTCGAACGTTCCATACCCTTCAGCTACCATGTTCTGCAGCACTATAGTCTCTTCAAATAGTTTTTCTTCACATCCATAATACTTCGGTACATTAAACTTATCACAATCTTCTATGCCCGCTTTACGTTCTAAAGCCTTATAAGTTTTCGTCAACTTTGTATAAAAGAAGACTTCCAAATCGTACATTCTTTTTGCACCAACGACGTCCCTCATCTGTTCGCTCATGCAGGCCACTTTTGCGAAGAGTTCCACATTCTTTCCAGGGCACTTCAGAGTCACTAGGAAGAGAGACGAGGTGTAGTTAGCGCCTCCACTGTTCGCTGGTTTAATTTCCAATTTGAAATCACCAAAGTCCTGATCTTTTGTGATCTTGTCGAGCACTTTGCGAAGGATAGTTTCTGCGTCAGACATGTTTGAGAGAATTTCTTTTTTAAACACCGATGATAATTTTTCGAGTGGGACACCGAGTCGTGGTTAGCGTAAGCGCTAGTAGACCTTTAAAACGCGTTTGTTTACGCGCCAATCGCCACAGTACTTATCGAAGTAGCTATTTCTATTACTTGCTATTACACTGACCTGAGCCTGCATGCATCGCTGGTTGTCTTCAATTTATTACAATGACACTCATACAAATACCAGCTATGTATTCCCTGTCGGCAGAGAAGTGTAGTAGCCACTTCGTTTTTGATAATCCCACGTTATCTTTATTTGATAACAGCGGAATGTTTATTTGTTCTTTTTTAATCAAAACGTTGTAAAAATTGTTTCGCATTTTTTTATATCTTGTTGCTAAACAATAAATTTTGGGTATTTACTGGATGAAGCAACTTATAAAATTGATCCAACTTTATCCATGGATATCGAAATACATTGAGCTTAAAGTCAAAATACTACAAAATAACCTACTGGTCATATTTTATGTGGCGGGTCCAATGTTTCCATTTACATATTTATTTTTCCATGTATTAAAATAGAGGGTTTATCAGGTCATTGGACGACTCGGTGTCGAACATTTATAGTAAGAAGATTCAAGTACTTATTTACTTGGGATTTATTTTTGTGCATTTAAAAATGTAGCCTGATGGAGCTTAATCTAAGGGATGGAATAATTAATAATACAAATATACCTAAGTACGGTCAGGGACAAAAGTGGAGTCAGTTCTCAGAAAACTAGTTGCTTGCGCATCCCACAATACACTCACACATTTACAAAATATTACGTAGCTAACTGACCAATGCGCAAACCGAGTAACATCCATAATTTCACCAAGTTGATTATATGCGCAGTTGGTCTAGTGGATAGCAAGTAGAGGTAGATAACAGGAACTTCGTCAAAGCAGTGGTTCGAATCTCGGTCGTGTTTTACCTTAAATTATTTGGTTTTTATTATTATTTTGCCTTAGATTGTTTTACCCGATTGGATTGCATTCGGAAGGAGTTCGTATTTTGTCGGTGTTAGCTCGCTATCGTGGGTGCCCGTGTTTTCTGTTACATTCTTTCTTCGCTTCATTTACTTTCATTACATTTTTCAAAATGAGTAATAATTTAAGTAATGAGGATAAGCAGCGTATTGTTGCGTTGCATAACGTTGGACATAAATAATCGGAAATTGTTGCTGAGACCGGCTATGCCGTAAGTATCTATAATATTTCAAATTACTAATTTATTTAGTATTATTTACATTTTCCTGTTATAACATAGTTTTAGTTGCATAGTTTATTAAAGTATTAATTTTACCAATTATGCTCGTTTGTTTTGTTTTAGTGGAGAACAGCGAAGCGTTGGGTGACTCGTTTTGAAGAAGAGGGTAGTGTCGTTGCTCGAATAAATGTTATAAACTGGCCGCTAAAGACCTGGGGTCTAAAGAAAATCTATGGGGCTTAATGGTGCAAAGATGGGATATGCGTAATGAAAGACGAAAGGAAGAATTGGAGTCTCACTGCCATGAAGTGTGGAAGTATGTGAAGGTGCGGAACCAACATTTGCTCCGAAATGGTCTCTTCAATGCCACGGCGTTTGCAAAATGTAATTAAGTTATTTACTTATAATTTTAAAGAAGAAGTATTAATGTTTAATTTTTTTTTGTAAACTATATCAGTCAGACAATGTTTTGTTTTGTATTACGTAGGTAATCTAAACAAAGTTACTTACGAAATTTGTAAATTTTCTTTGCCTTCTTGAGATTTAGCTTCAATATCTTTTCTTCTTGAAAACGAATACTTTAAGCTAAACCTTGAGACATTTAACCTCATTATTTTTTAGATCTGCGTAGTAGATGTCAACTTCATTATTAAAATATTGTTTAAAAAGGCTTGTTAAATGTTATTTTACAGTTTTTGATAATAAAAATATTTAATTGGTTAATAATTGTTTTCATTTTACTTTAGTGTTGATTGTCCTAGTCCACAACAGAATCAACAGCAACAATAAAACAACAAAAAAAATAGGATAAGTAACGATCCTAAACAAAACTAAAACATGTCATAGAGATCCGAACCTGATGTTATTCTAATCTTTGACGTAACCTGGACGTAGCAACCATTAGACCATTTACGCTGGTGATATTAACGTTGAAATAGAAGTATGGGTCTAATTAAACCAACGCAGCAGTTTAATTGGTTAGAGTTACGACGTGGTGAGTCAGACTTTAACGTTCAAACAGGCACTGTTCTTAATAGTTCTTCTCATAAATTCATAGAGGTCGCTGAGCAATGTTTATATGAGTTTTGACTTAAGTTAGCTTGATTTAAGGTTTACTTTTTAAAAACACATTCGAGTATGTGTATGTGTGAGTAAGGTAAAATGATTGTGTATGCGATAATACACCCTCTTGACTGACCCCAATTCTGTCCATGACTGTACATATAAAAACAGTTTTTGTTGAATAATATATCATTCATATAATCATAATAAAATAATCCACTAATTACTACCTAAATAGACATTATTAGATATGTACCGCAAAAAAACACAATAGAAAAACAATAAACAAATTCATCTAGATCATCTAGTAATAACTTTTTGTTACAAAGTTTATTTATACAAACCTTAATTAACCTTATATTATTATATACCTATTCTTGCTCGTTTAAAAGTATCAATAACTTTCGTTTGTACCTTCGAAATCTGACTACGGAAAATGCAAGAAAATCATAACAATCTCAACTCATAACAAATACCAGCAACCCTAGAACATCGAAACTACCTAGCTGATAAAAACAATCAATAAAAAAAAACCTTATACTAAGATGATCAGAAGGTGTAGGTAGGTATGTCTGGTTTGAGATTCACATTTTTCATACTTTTTGTTACTCCCATACAAAATTATCCATTCCTCTATTTTCATGGGAAAATGTATATGGAAAAATAATTTTTAGCGAAAGTTATTCAGTTTTATGGGTAGATCACACCCTAAGTATATTTGTACTTAGAATCACTCTAGCTTTGAAAAAACTCTAACTATAGGTACATACATATAACTTCATTTTTTTAAGAAACGATCCCGAAAGGGCAACATTATTGTGGGCATCCCGCTCATATGCCATATTATATTTTGATAGAGTGAAACAATAATGTTACCAGTTCGGGATCTTATCTTTATCTGATCTATATGTATATAATGCTACCTAGCATTAAGGCCGCCTTGTTGTACTGTTTCCTTTGTTTGTGTTTTCTACATGTTGTTACTTTTTTGTGCAATAAATAATTTTGTTATGTTGTTATGTTATATAAGCCATATAAATCGCTCTACCTACTCCGATCATTGTTGATGACTGGTGACTCATGATTTAATCGCCGCACAACTCTAGTCTGATTTTTAGTATATTTTTTTTTTATAATATAATTATGTAGTGATCGAATGTGACCTTAAATAAGGCCCCATTTTATTAAGTACAAATATTTTAAAGGCATGTTCGGAAATATTATTAAAGATGTTTTATGTAAAAACAAAGAGAACATACACGCTAGTTTTAAAAATAAACGCCAAAAACATCTTCACCAAAATAAAAAAAGTGAACGACCTGTACACAGACTGCGTAGTCCACGTGGAGTATTTTGCTACGATTTGACTGTCATACATTTGACATCACATGTCATAAATATCAATGGGATCATACATAGGATGCTACTTATCGAATCGATTTAATTTGTTTGAAAAATTATAAAAAAAAATTAGCATATACATTTTTTTTGTTTTTTACATAAAACATCTTTAATTATATTTCTGAACTTACCTTTAAAATATTTGTACTTAATAAAATGTGACCTTATATGACACCCCATCTGGCACAGTCTTCGACAACTCCCTTGAACCTGTCAGCGAAGAGGTGGTTGGCTGGTAGCGAGAGGAAGTTGTCCAGGGTCGCGTCCCCGTCCACCTTCGGGGCCTTGTCTGCCTCCACCAGCACCAGGCGGAGCATGAACATGCTGAGCATGAGGAACATCGGCAACATCTGGAATAAGAGACTTACGATTTGGCAACCTGTCACTATTGTAATATAAGTAAAAATATTAGCTGCAGATAGTTTAAGGGGTGAATTAACCCATAAAACTGAACAATTTTCCCTAAGGAACATAGGTCGAAATATGAGAATTTATTTGGACCACCCATACAAATTGACTTGGTCGGTCGGTAGCTTTGTATGTTCCTAAGTTCCTTGGAGAAAGTTGTTTAGTTTCATGGGCTGCTTCACCCCTTAAAATATTTGCAGCAATTTTTTTTACACTTTGTATACAACAATTTTATTGTTCTTAAAGGACTCTCAAATAATTTGTTTGTCAGACGTGGTGGTACGGCCGTTAACGCTGTGCCTACCCTGCGAGGGAAACAGCAACAAAGGTCAGCTCTCTTAATCTCAACCTAGGCCCGTATTTATAAACCGCACTCAACACTGAGATCGATCTTGAGTGCGATTTTGAGATGCTATTAGTACTGTCATTTAAATCGCTCTTGAGATCGATCTCAGAGTTGAGTGCTATTTATGAAAATGAGCCCTATTCACTACTCAAACTAATGACAGCTTGATGAGCACTGATCATAAAATAATTGGGTTATGTACACGTGAGTTGCCGGATTGCATTTTACATAGTCTTTTTAGACAGTGCGGTGACGACCGATGTGGCGCAGTGGTAGTGCGACTGCCTTTGACGCAGGAGATTCCGAGTTCGATTCTCGGGGGGTCACTCACAAAGTTGATATTTATCACTTTGTGAATTTGTTCCCAGTCTGGTTAGGACATTGCGGGTCGAACCACTCGATTGTCCGTAAGTAAGATGGTTCCGCGTTTCGGATGGCACGTTAAGCCGTAGGGTAGGTCCCGGCTGCTGTCTATGATCACTTAGACGGCGGTCGTTACACAGCCATTTCAGAAGCCTGCTACTTGTAGAAGGCGGTTGAAAAATTCTGACACTAGAGTTTATCGGGTCGTTGGACGACTCGGTGTCCCACACGAAAAGAGAGTGAGAGACAGTGCGGTACAGTACGACAATTCCGTGCACAGGAGTCCAAACGGTGGAGGGACGAGGTATTCATCCGAATCTATATACATACATACATAAATCACGCCTTTCTCACTAGCGGGATAGGCAGAGCTTTAACGGTCGCAAAATAATACGGCCGCTATTGCCACGTCTGACATTTTTGAGGATTGTTTTCAAAGGTTGTTTCAGAAAACATGTGTATCACTATAGTGACAGGTTGTTAGCATGTCGCCTAAAACTTGTAATACACCAATACTCTCGAATTCCTTAGTCGCCTCTTACGACACCCGCGGATCTGGGGTGATGCTATTCTAAGCCGGCATCACACGGCAATCCGAATCTACGAAAAAAAAACCTCAACAACACGACAGACCCACCCACCTCTTTCAATTCACTATCAAACTGCTCTCGTGAGTAATACTTCTCGGGATCAACCCCCAGCCGCTGCATCGCTGCAGACAGCTCCTCGTAATAATGGTCCATTAGACGGTCGTGGTGCTTTATCCTGAAAGCGCTGTCGGTGGCACTTGATTCGAAGTACATAAGGTCCGCCGCTGGACACCCAACGTGCATGGTTTGATAGTCCAGTATGATCACCTCGACTTTGTTGTCCTGCAAGTAGATTTAGCTTCTTTAGTGCATGGAATACGATTGAAATCTGGTCTTAAATATACTTTCAAACTACCTAGTTACTACTACGACGAATGTACAGGGTGTAAAAATATTAGCTGCAAATATTTTAAAGGGTGAACCAGCCCCAGAAACTGAACAACTTTCCCCAAGGAACATAGGTCGAAATATTATAAAAAATTTTGGTCCTCCCATACAAAATTACCGACCGACCAAGTCAATATATGTATGGGGAGCCCAAAAAAGTTTTCCATATTTCGACCTATGTTTCTTGGGGAAAGTTATAGTTTCATGGACTGATTCACCCTTTAAAATATTAGCAGCTAATATTTTTACACCTTATAATAATGAGATTTATTTATTAGATCAAGGAAAAAAATCAAACATGCTCCAGCATTTTTAAATTCTAAAGTTAGTATGAAGATTATTGCGCTAAGAAATGATAATAAGTTAACGTATATTTCAGAATCTTTAGAAATTTTAAATTTGTAGATATGATTGTCAATATATTGTGTGCTTTAGGCAATTTTTTGACTCTGTTGTAAACGGCGTAGGTAATAAAAAAAGGCGAGAATCGGCAGTATATAAACAGTAGCTATATTACGAATTATCAAAAAAAACAGTGTGACAAGACAACCAAATTTTATCAAAAGCAATGACTTCCACACGTCATAGACAGACCCTTGGCCACTCTTGATACCAAGGAGTCTGTCTGTAACATGCCCCACCCCAGTGCTAGCACTCACTCCAAGGTTATGGGAGCCACCCGTGCCGCAGAACGCCGCCATGTACCAGACCCAGCAACTCTTACCTCGACCATTCTAACACGGCCATCCTTCCCCGGAAAGACTTGGCTGACCAGTCCTTTTGGCCACGTGTTCCGTGGCGAATCAGGATCTACGACCAGAACCTAATCTCCAACTGCCAGTGACCTCCGCTCATCTTGCCATATTCTCCTTGGCAATAATAGTTCAGGCAAAATTTCTTTAACCCACCTTTTCCAATACATATCCGCCAGTGCCTGAGTCTTACGCCAGTTCTTGCGAAGGTTCAGGTCAGAAAAATCAAACGCCCCCATGATAGGCAAGTTTGACGACCTTCCAAGAAGAAAATGATTTGGAGTCAAAGTTTCCAAGCTATTTGGTTCAACTGAAACGTTAGCTAATGGACGACTGTTTACCATATTTTCCACCTCGGCCATTAGAGTACTAAGCACCTCATCTCGTGGTGTGCGTTCCTTCAAAATTACCTTAAGTGAAGTTTTCACACTTCTGATAAGTCTCTCCCATGCCCCACCCCAATGGGGACTGGCGGGAGGGATAAAGGTCCATTTTATACCCCTATTCGTGCACTCAGTTTGCAGAGCTTCGTTACTCAGAAGCTCTTGCATCGACTTCCTTAGCTCCTTGTCTGCACCTCTTAAATTAGTACCGTTGTCAGAGTAAAAACAGCATGGCCAGCCACGCCTGTTCGCCATTCGTTGCAGCGCCATAATAAGTGAATCCTTGGTGAGACTGTGTACTATCTCAATATGAACTGCTCTAATGGTGAGGCAAGTGAAAAGCACTCCATACCTTCGTTCGTGACGTCTGCCCACGGTGACTTCCATCGGGCCAAATAGGTCGAGACCACAATGGCTAAACACAGGCTGATGATGTGCCAGTCGAGCCTCAGGGAGATCGCCCATCCTGGGTACCTGTGGCTTTGCCTTGCGTATCCTGCATAGCATGCATTTAGTCGCTACAGACTTTACAGTAGGTCGGAGCCTCGTTATCCAATACCTCTGCTTTAGCTCATTGACAACAGTTTCCTGGTTACCATGAGCAACCTTTACATGATAGTGCCTCACAATGAGTCGCGAGACAGGATGCTTACCATCAAGGATGACCGGCTGCTTCATTTCTTGTGTGACGTTCTGCGCGACATCAATACGGCCGCCGACGCGGAGTACGCCATGCAGATCAAGAATTGGTGAAAGGGTCAATAACTTACTACTAGACGACACTGGTTTACCTTTTTTTACCGCGGCCAACTCTTCAGGGAACGATTCGACTTGCACATGTTTAAACAATAACCGTTCTGCTTGTATCATAGTATCGCAGTCTATGTCGTCTTTACGCTTTTTACACTTATCGATGAACTTCAGCATCGTGGCCGTGCTCCTCACTAGTCGCAGCCAAGACGAGAACCGTTGCGGGTCGGGAACTGATAACGTCATAGGGACGTTTTGCGTCAGCATAACGCACTTTGAAGTTCCTTCTATCGGTGGTTCGGGCTGAATAATAAGCTCCGGCCACGAAGCTTCAGGCTGGTATAAAAACGTTGGGCCTTTAAACCACTCACCTTTGAAGACCTGTTGGTCAAATGACTCCCTCGTCGCCAAATCCGCAACGTTCATTTTTGTGGGTACGTAACGCCATTCCTCCTTGTGAGTTAGATCATCGACTTCCCCTAAACGATTTGCGACGAAGACTTCGTACACACGCGTGTTGTTGTGGATCCAATGTAACACGGTAGTAGAGTCGCACCAAAAATATCTACGCACGGGTATGAGCTTATGTTCCTTTACAATAGTATTGGCCAATCGTGCTGCTAACAAGGCTGCTTGTAGCTCTGCCCGTGGTATAGTTATAGGTTTTATAGGTAAAACTCTGCACTTACTTGCTACCAGCGCCATCTGTCTGTAACCGTCGTCACCAACCCAGCGCCAATATGCCACTGCCGACATTGCTTTGGCCGATGCGTCACAGAACAGGTGCAGCTGTAAGTCGTTATACCCTCCGGGCGCGCGGACGCTGGACGCAGGAGTCACTGGATCTGCTCCTTTCGTGCAAGTCATATGGTAGCACCTAGGAATGCGTACCTCTTTAACCATTTTGAGTAGGTCGATCCATTTGCACCATTTTACGTAAACTTCATCAGGAATGTAATCGTCCCAGCCGATATTTAGGCGCC
Organism: Keiferia lycopersicella; assembly: GCA_029255805.1. Classification (NCBI taxonomy): domain Eukaryota; kingdom Metazoa; phylum Arthropoda; class Insecta; order Lepidoptera; family Gelechiidae; genus Keiferia; species Keiferia lycopersicella. The sequence goes on from JARACZ010000005.1 coordinate 17,076,788, forward strand.
ATGTATCTTGTAACATAATGCGGCCTTGAATCGTAAACGGCGATAAGAATCCTAAAACATCAAAGATCGACATTACAACTCGAAGCATTAAACGTTTGGTCGGACGTTCCTTACCCTGTATCACCTTTTCGGGAACTCGTTTCAACGACACATCAAAAGCCAACTGGTCGTCTCCAGGGTACCAGATCATGCCGAGAATACGCTCACCTTCGCACTGCTGATCAACTTTAAACCTTACGGCAGCAGTACCCAAAGCTTCGTTCGGCACGCTGTTCAAAACTGCGACGCTGTTGCTAGTCCAGTTTCTGATCTCAAAACCCCCATCTTTATGAATATTTATTACATTTCTTACCATATCGATTGCCGTGGACTCATCAGGAAGGCTATCTATATAGTCATCCATATAATGGGAATTGACTATCGCATCCACTGCAGCTGGTAGTGCCGCCTCGAAGCGCTTCGCATTTTTGTTCTTAATAAATTGCGCTACGAAGGGCGAGCAGTTAGCCCCAAAGATGAGTGACGTCATTACATACGTTTTAATTTTCGTAGTCGGGTCACTCCTCCATAGAAATCTTAAAGCGTCTTGATCTTCTTCGCGAATTTTCACTCTCAAGAACATATCTTTAATGTCACCTGTGACTGCAACTCTATTTTCCCTAAAGCGCAGCATTATACCAAACAGCGATGCCAGCAAGTCCGGTCCTGTGAGTAAATAATCATTTAAACTTTTACCGTTTACCATATCGGCCGCGTCGAAAACCAAGCGAAGTTTTTTCTTGTAAGGGTTGTCAACCCCAAAATGTGACAGATACCACGTTCGCGTTGAGATCTCTGAGATCTCCTCCTCCTTCAATTCCCTGGCAAAATCGTTGTCTAATAAGTGAATAACTCGTTCCTCATACCTTTTAGCAAACCCCGAGTCCTTCTGCATCTTTTTCCCTATACCTTCTAATCTTTTTGCTGCTCTAAGGTAAGTATCTGGCATTTTACAGTGCTCGTCCTTCCACGGTAAACCTACATGCCAGCGCCCATTGATGAGCTTGGAAGTACGCTCCAGCTGAGCGATGGCGCGAGCGTCGTTCGCGTTTTGTCGCGGCTTACTTTCAATGCCTACAGCATCGAGTTTGAAGGATCGCCGCACCTCGTCGTGGATGTCCCGTAGCAAAGTCTCCTCACTAGTTGCATCTAGAGAGCCTGTAAACTGTTCCGACCCACATTCAGACAAAAATAAGGTCGCTTCAGCAGTCGAGTGACGCCCCCGCTTGCGACAGCCCTGCGGCAAGGGTGCGGTGCCGTGCACGCACCAACCTAAGCGAGTGAGTGTAGCAGCTGGCTCGTGAAATGTCTTCCCTTCTATACATTGTAAAGGTCTCAAAAGATACAAGTTATCCTGCCCTATCAGCATATCAGGTTTTACATTAGAGTTACACATATTAGCGTTATCATTCAAGAACCTAAGGTGATCATAATCGTTACAATCTATGTATGACAAATTTTGCATCGGTAGGTCTAAATTTTTGACACTGCGCGCTCTCACACTATAAATTTTGTTATCCATGCTACCTGAAATATCTACGTTTACAACGTGAGTATCGCACACGAGTTCACTATCGGACCACGCACCACGTACCCGCATCGTCTCTTGGTAGCCACTTAGACCTGCGCGTTCCGATAGTTCTGCACTGATCATTGAGACAGTCGACCCGCCGTCCAACAAGGCTTTCGCACTTATAACGCCTTTAGGTCCATGAATGCGAACTGGCACAACTTGCAGTAGTGTTGCGTTGTCACTGACCTTTACATGTGCAACTGTCTCAGCTGCAGGTTGCTCCGTCGACTAAGATGGCTGTTCGGTTAGTTGTAGAGAGTTTTCGGTGACATCACGCATACGAGCACTAGGACCCGTAGTAAGATGCAGCAGCCGGTGGTGGTCTTGACCGCAGTTATCCCTGTCGCACACCGGCGACACACATGTCGCGCGGGCGTGACGAGACTCTAGGCACCGGAAGCACAAGCCGTTTTTCTTTACAAACTCCCATCTCACCTTACGTAAAGCTCTTTTGAACTGCTTACAATCTGGAAGCTTATGATTAGTGTCGCTACGACAAAACTTGCATTTTATTATCCGAGCCGAGTCATCGGATTGGACAAGTATCGTGTGTGGGCGCTGTAGGGTAGTATTCTCAGGGCGCCTATTCGTGCCGTATTCATATTTACCGATGGTGAAAACGCTTGCTGTGGCCGCTGTCTTTTTGGCTTCATCGTTCAAAAACTGTGATAGTATTACCAACCTTGGTATTTTCCCTTCAGTAATTAGTTCATAACTATAATCAGACCATTTAGACACAAGCACGGTAGGCAGTTTGGTGAGCAAGCTAGAAACAACTGTGACTCCCTGTAGGTATTCGTAGCAGCCCACAGCTTTTACTGCTTCCACGTAGTTTTGTACTTTTACAGCAAATGTTGTAATATCCCTTTGATAGTCATGACAAAGTGGTTGCAGTTTTTGTATGTCGCGCAAGATTCTGTTCATGATGCGGTCCGGGTTACCGAATTGTAGCTCTAGCGTCGACATTATTTTCTCAGGTGACGTAGCGCTGATAAACAAAGCGTTAACCGTATCCTTGGCAGGACCACGCAGACATTTTCTCAACCTCCATAGATTCTCCTTATCTGAGAATTTACAAACTTCAGTAGATTCCTGGTATGCTTGTTTGAACTGTAGCCATTCCATGGGGTCGCCTGAGAATTCTGGTAAATCCTTCGGCGTGCTTAAGCGGCTGAGTAGACCAGTGTTTGGAGAGGCGTCATTACGGGAAGTAGATAGGTCCTTCACAGTAGCAACCAACATTTGAACAGAGTTAACCAAGCTGGTGACCGTGATGTCCGCCGCAGAGCCGCTCGCCGGGCCGGGCGCAATCTGGGGCGCGGGCGCGGCGGCGAGGGCGGCAGCGGGCGATATTTCAACTACTGGTTCAGCCGTTTGTTGTTCCTGTTGTTGCTGTTTTATCCATTCTGCAGTGTAGGTATGACGACTCACGCTACTACCTTCGTGTGGACTGTTGCTTTCGGTGTCTATCTCTAGAGCCGCAATCTTGGCGTTAAGCTCTTTTTCTATAAGGTCGATTTTAATTTTTGCCTTTTGTTGATCGGCTAAAAATTCCAACTGCTTCTTTTGTGCTTCGATGGAAGCAAGCGATTTCCTAGATACCGACCTTCTGGTGCCGCTGTTCGTAGCTGACCTTTTAGTGTCGCTGCTCGATGTCTTGTGCGACTTTTCAGCCACGTTTTTCATCTGTGGGACATCGTGCGACTCTGTATCCTCGTGATGCTTTTTATCGGCGCCGTCGTTGTCGCTGTTCGTCTGTTGTTCGCGTGCCAACCGCGCCGCTGTTTTTCGTAAATCCATAATGTGCGGCGGTGGCGTGCTGAACATATCACTCGAAGATGACCAATGTAAACGGCGTAGGTAATAAAAAAAGGCGAGAATCGGCAGTATATAAACAGTAGCTATATTACGAATTATCAAAAAAAACAGTGTGACAAGACAACCAAATTTTATCAAAAGCAATGACTTCCACACGTCATAGACAGACCCTTGGCCACTCTTGATACCAAGGAGTCTGTCTGTAACATCTGTGTTCCATTACAAAAAAAAATGCGCGAGTGAAACCGTAGACAGACTAATAAACTCATACTGTAAAATATTGCTATCTACTGACCTTTTCTCTATACATCAGATTATCCGGTCGAAAGTCTCCGTGATTTATAACTTTTGTGCCCAGAGGTCTCTTAAACCTCCACATGTCCTCACTTAACTCTTTAATAACCTTGGATACTCGCGGCCTGTATTCTTCCTTAATCATCTCAAGGGTTTCTTGTAACTGCTTTTCCTGCATATCTTTCATAGCATCGTCTTGATTAAATTCCATAAATGCCAAATCTTTGCACACTTTTTCGAACTCTTCAGGATTTTCTTTCTGATACGCAAAAGACAGTGCGTGGAGTTTCGCCAAGTTTTCAATCGCACTGGCTGCATACTCCCAACTAACAGGTTTCAGTCTATTGTGCATTTTGTAGCCTTCTACAGCTAGATTCTGCATTATTACAGTTTCTTCGTGCGAGTCTGTCTTGCACCCGTAAAACTTGGGAATAACTAATCGGTCCTCGTCAGCAACATTCGCTTTCAATTCTAAAGTTCTGTAAATTTTAGACAGTTTTGTATAAAAGAACACTTCAATGTCATACAGTTTCGCAGCATACTCGAGCTCCCTAAAGTGGTCACCCATACACGCGACTTTTGCGAAGAGTTCCACATCTTTCTTTCCGGGACACTTCACAGTCACTAGGAAAAGAACCGAGGTAAAGTTGGCGCCTCCACTGTTAATGGGTTTTATGGCAAGTTCGTAATTGCCAAAGTCGTGTTCGCTCGCGATCTGGGCGATCAAATCGCGTAGGATAGGTTCTGCGTCCGTCATGTTTGGGGACCGAGTTGTGACTGTGGCAGGATTGTACGATTGCGCGCTCTTAGAGGCTGGGGAAATAATGTTTGTTATATGAGTTGAATTTATGTTTTTATTACAAGCGATGACAGAGCAAAAACTTTTTTGTAAATACTTTAATAGCAAGATTTTATTTCATTTGATTATAATAATCTTGATTACCTAGATGGTAAAACATATGTTAATCATAGTTTAGGTAATTTTTTTGTTACTGGAGCGAATTTTGCGTGGACTATTGCGTCTGATAGATTTAATCAAAATATCAAAAATCTTTATTCAAAGTAGTAAAAGCATGTTAGGCATCTAATATATTTATTTTTATTTATTGATTGTAAACATTATAGGCAGGTACAGAAGTGGTAGAGTCGTTGTAAGAAATAGTAAGTCGTAGTCTATTTATATCAAGTTAGAACAAGGGAAAGAAGTATGCCAGGATCGTAGCAAGTGGATGGAAATAGTCTCTGCCTACCCCAACGGGAAAGAGGCGTGATTTATGTATGTACGTGGCTTCGACCAGCATACAATCCTGACGGACGGCATAAATAGCATCATCCTACTTCTTTTCCGGTGGTATTATAAAAAACGAATGCTAATTGTTGTAATGCTAAACAGTAACATAATGTTACAAATTGTCAAAGAGTCGTTGTCAGTCGGACCTTGGCCAGCTTATCTCGGGAACCATCACACTACTTGTCCAGGGTTAATTGAAGAATAACCCAGCAGAGGAAGTAACCTACCCAACTATTACTGCTATCATACCGGGTATACAGAACATAATGGAACATATTAACAGTGTGTGCATTATATGACACGTTGCTTAGGTCTTCATACTAAACAATTTATTTTTTAATGCGGGCAAAGAATAGGTAGGTACTAACTATATATATACGTATGCCCTATGGGGCAAATGCTGGAGGTTCAGACCTCCCGCGCAAAGTCTAGATTAATAAACATGCATAAATTACAATATGAATTTGACACCCAAACTAGGAAAATCCTGTGCTATGGGTATCATCTATGGTATCAGTTCGGCTTTGACAGAATAATTTTTAATATGTACTAAAATCAAAATATTTATAACTAGCTGGTGCCCGCGAACTTCGTTTCGCCATAATATATCTTCCATCATTTATCAGCTATATATAGGACGACCACTGCTAAACATAGGCCTCTAAGAACCATAAAATAATATTAGCCAATATTAAATTGTTGGTAGGTAGGTACCAGAAAACTTGGTTTCTCAGACTATATAAGTAATTTAAAAAACTGTTAAATCGTAAAATTTCAATTTCCACATGCAATAAAGAGTAAGAAAACGGTAGTTGGTTTATAGTGTTTAGTCTTTTAGAATCCCTAAAGGTTCAGTTTCTTGAAGTCGTCTTTCCCTGCTACGATTTTTTAGCTTTCCAGTTCTCTTCCCTATATCTTCAACTTTCCGCCTCTTATGCCATTTTTAGCAGATTTTTTAAAACCGTGCAATATTTACTTCCAAGAGTATTAATTCCGTGAAGTAAGTAGACTGATGCCACATTTCTTGACATTGTGATGGAAGACTGAAGACCGAGTTCATGAGTGTGAATAAATAAAAACAAAAGCAAGTAATCACACTACTAATCCTATCCTATCCTACTTCCTACTAATAATATAAATACAAAAGTTTATATGTTTGTTTGTTACTCCTTCACGCAAAAACTGTTTAACTGATATTCATGAAATTGAACACAGACATAAAGGAGGTAACTTGGATTAATGCATAGGAAAGTTTTCTTCGCGAAAAAATGTTCCTGTGTGATGCCATGCATGACCGATTTCCACACGGGCGGAGCCGCGGCTAGGGTTACGTTTAATTAAGTACCTAAGGCTATTTAATTAAGGTCGTGTGCTGCCGGCAAAGTAGAACAGCACCTCTCTTTCCGTGGGAGTCGTAAGAATCAACCGAGGGAGAAACCTGACCAAGACCGGCGGCCCTGGAGAAGGATAACATAATCTACATTTAAACCCGGAACGGAGTCTTTGTTAGACGCATGTGACAGAGGTCTATCCTGCAGTAATTTGGCTCCGCACGTATCGACTCGAAGTTCCTGTGGTGTCAGTCAGGGAGCCCGAGAGAGTGGCGCAGGTCTTGAGCAACCCTGCGTTTTCCAAAATTACACTCCAGACAAAGCAGTGTCTGTGGAAAATCGGCTTATACCTATGCCACGAAAAGTCTTATCTCAGATACTGATTTGATCGTCTGGCACAAACGTATAAAATATAACTTTCGTCAGGAAAATTTTACAGAAATATGGAAAATGTATCTTCTATATAAAATGTACCAGCCGATTGAGTCACTTTGTGTGGGAAGTTCAATTTCTATTAGTATTTCCAAAGAATATTTCAGAAAAAAGTTGTCGCACCCTGAAAATAATGTAGCTGTATTGTCGGCAAAACCTATAACATACTGCATGTACCAGACAAACATTGGCTAAATAGCCTTAACCAAATTAGCGAGAAAATTTAAAAACAAAAAAGTTATTGCAATTTTCCCGCGTAGATTACGCACAAAGAAAACGATTCCTATATGAAGTTTGTATCGTCTGGCCACTTGCACGTCTTGCACCACGGAACTTTTGTTGTCGAGGGTAATAATTATTGAATTATTAAAAGTGAAAATTATTCCAATATTAAAGAGATATTTTTGTAGTCGTCGACATATTCATAGATTTTAGTTTCCTTTTCGTAATCATGAGCAATAATTCGACAAACTCATTTGTTGAGGTTATAAAAATACAGATTAAAAATATAAAAACGGCCTCATGTTTTTTTTTCTTCCTGTGCGCTTATTAATGCGACACAATACGTGCTGGCCAGTTCGAAATTTGAAATCAATCTCAGGTCCAATTAGCCATACACATCCTTTTACTACGCGCCACTATGAAATTCACATGACCTACAAACTTATTTTATGTGTAGCAGCCAACCCCCCTTTTAGGGGTATGTTTTTTTTAGCCTATAACCTGGTCGGTGAATTACTTGACATTTTGCTACAATTTGATTCAAAATCCGTTCGGTCGTTTTCGCGTGATGCATCCGCATATACACAAACACACAAACATCGTACAAAACTCATTCATAGATGTCGCCACACGTCTTTTAAAACGCGCTATCGTTGTGTTTTCTCAAAACTATATAGGGTCACTGAACACTGACTTGTTACTGTATTACAGCCTGACGAAACTTCATATTAAAAAAAAACTCAAAGAGTTCACGCTAAAATTTATGGCGTCGTTTATTGTCTCTTTCCTTTTATCCTGCTTCTTTGTCTAGCGCTGTCAGGCTGTCACACCACTAAACAATATGGCGGTTCTTGTCAAATTTGTTGATATCGCAGCATGATTAATTAAAAGTTTTCAGTGAATAACGTGAAATATTGGTGACGAAACTTTAACATTTACAAATAATTTACATTGTGGTAATAAATTAATTACGATTGCATCTCAAGATGCACTATAAAAAGTGTGAAATTTGTGGATTGAAAGCCGGTCGACAATCGGGAGAAAAGCGAGTATTTTTGGCTCAGTTCCCATTATTTGAAAGGCGGTAAGTTATTTTGGTTATCATTTTATCAATTCTAAGTGATTTCGAAAGACTTTCTGTCATTTATTTTACGTATTTTATATCTGGGCTATCCTTGCAAATTTACCATAGAGATGGGTTAGGGTTGTATCGATAACATTATCGATAGTTTATTTACGGGTCAGAGTATACTTTTCCAATAAGGCCTTTTTTATAACAATGCATTTGACAACTGCAAAACCTCATTTCTTCTAATTGTGTTCTGTTGTCTTCTGAAAAAATTTGATGGTTTTAACTTTTTGAATAAAATAAAAACTCACATTCTTCTTCATCTTAGGTCCAATAAAAAAAATGATTCATGCGAATTTGCGAACCCCTTAGAGTTTTTAATTGTATTTTATGCACTATAATGCAATTTTTTTTTGTGTTGTACACTTTCTAATAATGTACTATACTGTTTCAGATGCAGACAATGGGTAAAATTGACTGGTAAAGAAGATTTGGCATATGTGCCTATAGAAAAGTTACATTCTTTGAAGTATTTATGTGGAAATCATTTTACCAAAAAAGACTTCAATAGGAAGTTATCTAGGTTAAAACCTTCAGCTAAACCAAACTGTTTAGCGGACGTGATCTGGGCTGATCTACACAAGCAATCTTATTCGAGAGCAAAACCCAAGAAATGCAGTTTACATTGTTAAGGTACTACTGCTACTTGCTGAATTGAATTAAACTGAGTTTAATCGAAAACCGCGAAAAAACGACGTAGGTGTAGTGAGGTACTAGCCTGAGTAATGAACTTTCTTATTTGCAGTTGCAGAGTAGCCAACATTTCTGATCAGAAGACCACATACAGCAACTAAATAGACTATTGCACAAATCAACATTTACCAATAACAGCAAGTAGCAATTATTGTATCTGTCAGGTAAAAAAAGTTTCCTTGATAAAAAAAATTATAAACTTTTATCATGTTTTTTAATAGACATTGCACTATAATACATTGGAAATATATGATTTGGCTGTTTTGAGATAAGGACTGATATTTAGTCGATACGATATTTTGTACATTGTACGATCTAGTCTATGTCATACCGACCCAGGTATAGGAAAAATAAATAAACCTATAAATTAAGAAAATTGAGTTTGTTTCTCATACACCTAATCTTTTTCAAAGGAGCAATTCCGCAAGATGGTGGTGTACTCCGCCATATTGCGAAACTGCTCCTTTGAAAAACGCCCATTGAAAACAGTCTAGGATATTCCAACGCTGTTTTTTTTAAATATCGATATCGATATATTTATCATACCAGGGCATACCACATCTCTATTTTTCTGTCATGTTGGTAGCATTGTTACAATATTGTTAGAATGCTTATATTGGCTAGAGATTTTAGCGTAAACTTGAAAAAAAAACGTTATACGTAAGACCCAACTCTTAAAACGCTAGTTTTATTATATTCTCTTTGCTGTATTTATTATATGTATCTGAACATGAACACTGACTTGTTACTGTATTATTATATGTATAGATGTATAGAAGATGTATAGATTTAAAATAGGTAATATAACAAATTTTGCATTATACAAAATTAGGAAAATATAAGAAAATGAGATGAGATAATTTATTGCTCATGAAATGAAATGATAAATAATAGGTTTTCAGTCTGTCATAATTCAAAGTTAAAAGCCAACGAGTCACAGTTGATTTGCAGTAATATTTACATAATGGATATATATTTAGACATTTGTTAACCTTATTGTATAGAAATGGTCCGAGAAACCCAGCAAAGCGAGAGGCAAATTTGGTACGAATTGGTTTATTTTTACAAAGTGTATAGTGCCGTCTATTCAACACTGATGGGGAAGGGTTATAAATAATTTTTGTATGTTGCAAAGTTAAGATGTTTAAAATAAATAGCTGCCGCACGGACAGGACTTGACATTCCTGGTATAGCGATTCTGTGGGATGCCTTCGAGGGTGACGCGTCATTACTTTAAGAACCGAGCGTTGCGCACGTTCAACCTCAAGAATCTTTGTCTTTATAGCACCTCCCCACACTACGACACAGTATGATAGTATTGATTGACATAAAGCATAGTAAATCGTTTTCAAAAGTTTTAGATGAGCCTTATCTCTGAGGGAGTAGAAAATCCAAATGAGCTTTCTGACCCTAGACTTGACAAGATCTAGCTGTGGGTGCCAGGTGAGTTGGCTGTCAATCATAATTCCCAAGTACCTGATAGTGTTAGCGCGCGCAAGAGGTTAACATAAACAATCTAGAAGAACATGTAAGCTGTGTGTATAGTTGCAGGTATGGGCTTTTATCGAGAATGAAGATGATGGTTGTGTCCTTTTTGTGATAGAAAACGTGAGAAATTTTGATTTTGCGATATTGAGGGAAAGTAGGTTAAGTTGCAGCCAGTCGATAATCTTTTGTAACTCCATTTCGCAGTTAATTTGAACCTCGTCCCACGTCTCTCCCCGGAATACAAGTGCTGTATCGTCAGCAAATATCTTGCCATTTATTGGCTGATAGAGACAGAGCTCGTTGATGTATACCAGAAACAGACTGGGACCGAGGATGCTGCCTTGAAGAACGCCGTAATTAACAGAAGTGTCTGAACTTATGTAATCATCGATTACTACTCGTTGTACTCGACCAGAGAGGTAGTCCTTAAAAAGTAAGAGAGGTTTACCACGTATACCTATGTTGTCAATCTTCTAAAGAAGTATGTCGGTAGGCACAGTGTCAAACGCCTTTGCAAGGTCAAGAAACACTGCTATACACTTTTTATTATCATCGAGGTTGTTGACAATGAAGTCTGTGAGGTTTGACACTGCGTCCACCGTAGATTTACCTTTCCTGAAGCCAAATTGTGAGTCAGATAAAATTTTTTCGCTTTCCAGATAACTGATTAGGCGTTTATTTATAAGTTTCTCCAAAACTTTCGATAGGGTAGATTGTGAAAGGTGTTTTGTATAAAAGGTCGTAGTTATTTTTTTTTCTGTTACACTGTGTACCTATTCGTCAGTATTGGTCTAGTTTTATATTCCTGAATATGCCTACAAGTCATCGGTACACCGTCCCAAACACTCGATATTACGTTTCGACCTATTGATGTCAATTTGGGGGCGATGGTTTTAGACCTCGGTAGATCAAGGCCGACCACACAATAGGTAGGTATTTTGTGGTTGAATCAGGGCCCTAAGTCTACTAAATGGAAATCGTTTCGATTGAATGTCGATGGGATCTCGGTTGGATGATTTTAGTAGTTTCGTAGTCTGCTAACAGTTTGAAGTATAGAAAATCACAATGGCAATGGAATGACACCTGGTTTAGATGATGTTGGTTTTCGATGATGGTTGAGTTTCGATGGCGTTACAATGACAAAAAATAGCAGACTTGGGCCTTGGTATTCAATTTTAGCTAATTGCATAAATTATGTCTGCGGACAGCCTTGATACCTGATAGTATTCAGTAGTGCTGCATTAAGCAACTTATAAAATTGATTTTCTTTCTCCTTGGAATATCGAAAAAAAAATTGGGCCTTCCATTCAAAGTAAATGTGTAAAAGTGCTGCAAATATTTTAAAGGATGAATCAGCCCATGAAACTGAACAACTTTCCCCAAGATACATAGATCAAAATATGTTTAAAAAATTGCAGCATTTTTTTTACATCCTGTATTTACGTGATGTTTACATAGAAGACTACGTATGTTCCACTGCTTTTGCACTTGATTCATTTTCATCCTGTATTATTTTTCTTGTATTACCTTATGAACAAGGAAAAACTGTGTAAAATATTGCGTATATCTGCTAACTCATGTTTTTTACTAGAATAAGATAAGTACCTAAGCTTGTTTACGCCGTCAAGGTCTTGGTTTGGAAGATTGTTTGATTCTATCGCAGCGTTTTTATAAATATTTTGTTGATATTATAATGATAAACTGATAAAGTGCGAAAATAATGAGTCATGATGATGCAGTGTGATGCGGGCTTAGAATAGCATCATTTCCTTTCCGTGGGTGTCGTAGAAGCCGACTAAGGGATTTGAGGGTTTCATGTGTATTGCAATTTTAGGCGACAGGCTGACAACTTGTCACTATAGTGATGCACGACTTATCTGAAACGACCCTCAAACATTTGTCAGACGTGGCTTAACGACCGTTATTTTACTGTCGTTAACGCTCTGCCTACCCCGCCAGGGATATAGACGTGATTAGTGTATACATAATGATTTGTGTATACTTACAATATGGCGAAAATATTTGAAGATATGAAAAACAACGCTGAGGGCTCAAACGAAAATAGTGGATGTAGGTCAAAAGTCAGCATATCTGAGGTGGGACTGGGAAGGACATACCGCTAGAATGCCGAACATACTATGGGCAAATATTAAAAGTACTTGGGCACCTTCTAATGTGAAACGGGCACGTGGACGATCGCGAAAGCGATGGAGAGATGAGCTCGATGCCTACGCGAAAAACTGGATGGAGGTAGCTAGAGACAGGGAGCAATGGAAGAAGGGGAGGGAGGCCTTTGCCCTGCAGTGGGACACTAAAGGCTTAGTAATAGTAATAATAATAACAACAATAGTAATAACAATAAAATAAAAACCCCCAAAAGGGAGAAAATACTAACTTACAAAAATAATAATAATATTTTAAATTTTAATAATAATCTGTCCGATCCGATTTCGGCTACATCGACTGCTGGACAGGCTCAGCAGCTCTCTCTCGTTGGTCCGCGCGATCGTGTGCTCGCATGTGGCTGCAGTAGCCTATTTTGGCCTTAAAGGTCCTTGAACACTTCAGACAAGTGTGTACGCCGCCACTATAATGGTGTTGGTGGTCTGGATTTTAACTCGTCTCTTTTAGGCGTCAGTATTTTAACCAGTCCGTCAAACTCGACCTAAAGAACGTGCCTAGGTTCAGTATATACTTTTTTTCGTATCTCTGTTCCTAATGGCCAATTTCATGTTCTGGTTCCCTTGAGACATTTTCAGTATTTTTTACTCTGTATATTGATAGGACGAAGTGGGAAAAAACGCCAAACTATAAATAAAACACAGAACAATTAATATTTCCCTTTTTATTATCTCAGGAATTGTTTGTTTTCATATTAATATAATATCATAGTTTCATTACAGTGATTACAAGTCAGCAGGTAATGACGAATGCACGAACGCTAGTACTCGACCGGTCCACAGACATCCACTTAAATAATCAATAAAACAATTTCAAAAACACGCATCCATTTCAAACGTAACCGTCGAACGAGGCGACCATAGACCATTCAATTCAATTCTTGCTTAGTGGCGTTTTCATTGTGATTTCGCCAGTGTCGAGTTGACGCTAAAGCTTTGATATCCATACAGCCAAGTGTCACAGACAAAAAATGGATAATACTCGTCGATAAGTCCGTTTGAAAGGCGCGTAGCTTAAAATTAAGATCGCAACAAACATTTTAAACAGAAATGTCGCAACAAAAACACAGCCTTCAAATAAAAATTTACATTAGGTATTCGATTAGGTCGTATAGTGCATCTATCCACTACGGCACAGCGTCAAGTACCGACATTCAGTAATAATTTATTTGGTCGTACACGCTATAATCATTACAAACGTACACAACTTCTTTTATATATAAACATTTATTTTTATAAGTACCTAGTAGAATTTCTCTAATCTTGCATTTAACTAGAACGACTTAGTGCATAAACATGTTTAATCGTTTTTCTTTAAATAAGCATAAATTATCTTAGAACAATATTTAAACGGTTTTAGTAGAAAACAACTTTTTTTGTAAAAATGCAGTCCGTTAGGCTTAAAAATAGTAGGTAACGGAAACAAGCGGAGTCGCGGCGAAACACTAGACTTAGGCGATATGTGAGTTAATAACCAGTTACGATAACATTTCAGCTAACTATAATAATAAAATTTTGCATTCTGAGCCTGATCCAGTTTGCTAAATCTACCAAAAAATTAAATCTATTGAACTATCGTTTAAAAATGAAGTCTATTCCATGACGGCAGAAAAAAAAATTCAAAATATGGCGCTCACATTCTAAGGTCACGTTACGAAATTCCAGTTTTTGTTGGAATTTTAGGTTTTTGACAGCTCACATCTGAAAGTTCTAATAAACAGCCCCAAAGAGAGTAGCGCCATCTACTTAATAGCGTTTAAAAACATACGGTGTTACAATAGGGACTAAAAGAAGCTATATTAAAGATGGCAGCACGCGAGACTGTGCTTAAATGCACCAAAAAATAATAACTGAACTTAGACATTGACAAATTTTCGACCAATCACAGAAAAGACAGTTGACAGTGGCGCCCATAGTTCCCTAGTTTTCTACCTCATCTCGAATATAAGTTTGGTAGATTTAGAAAAACGAAACTGGTCTAAAGTAGCTATAATATGTTAGATAGAAATCTACGTACAAAGCTAAATCACAAGAACTTGATTACAATAGTTATTGTATCTTTAGAACGCCATTTTAGTTCCCATCTCTAGCAAAACAAACACACTTGATATGAAAACATTGTACTATGTATGTATGTTGTGTATTTATTTTTGCTTCTTTTATATTATATTTTATTTATGTTCGGTTTCATAGATATATTTCTATGAACTTATAAAACCACACAATATAACGCCCTCTATGATTTTCTACATATCTATTTTTTATCATAATCATAAGTATTTGAGGATTTTTATATTATAGTGTGGATTTAAATCAGGTCTTCGTGTAGTAAATATTATATTCTATTATGTTATCTTGTAAGTCAGTGCTTTATTAAATACATTCCGAAATAAAAATGATATTTTAATGTTCGGTCAATCAATATAATATTAGATTAAATTTTAATAAGTAAAAATATTGTCATGTCGTGATGACGTACTCATAAAACTGAAAACTTTCTTTTCTATTTTTTTTTCCTAACGTTTAAATCAATTATTTGTTCAGTTTATAAGTAGAACACACCGTAATAAATAATATTTGTACTTATACATCGACCAACGGGTTTCAGTACTATTTTCTGATGTAAATAAATAAATGCACTGATCTTACAGACATTAGTAATAATATCAGCCATAGACAAAAAACTCATGTTTCACAGAAACAGATATCTACAAAATATTTCGTTGCATATAATTATAACAAAGTGGGCAGAACTGCTTAAATGACGATTATATACTCATTGCAAATTATTATAACGTTAATTATCAGAAAATGAACCATTTTTTGTTCATTATCTGAGTATACACAAAGTAGAGTATAATTTGGCGGGAAGATACTACTACATCAAAATATATTTTGTCAAATGTAAGAATTTTATGATGATAGATCGCATTTTTTATGTACTGTGCAATCATATCATACATTTTTTCATTTTCCCGCAAAATTATCACAAAATCTATATTAGTAATTACAATTACAACAACGACGGGATTGAAATTCAACGGTTATTAAGGATTTTCAATACAACTACTTAATTTATTGCGTGTATTGGGACCAGCTACAAAACGTTTTAACTGCGCCTTATCCTTCTAAAGTCAACACTCGGTTACCAACCAGACGAACCACTTACAGAACTCCGAAAAAATACATATTACAAACTTGCTTCAATAACGGCTAATTTTGAATAATTTATCAAACAAATCTACTTGCCGCACTTTATTTGTACCGGCATCTCTTTCTCGTCTCTAAAATTCTCAACACACGCCATATTCCGTTAAATTATGATATTCCAATACATCGTTACGCTACAAAAGCTAAGGCGCGCGGTCCTAGTAATACTGAATGACAAATCTAATTTTAAAGCCAGTTTTATGGAGCGAATTAACAAAATCATGCTGTCTCTCATTTACACTTCATTCATGACAAGCCGTGTGAAAGAGGCACCATTATTTCAATGCGCCGCAAAATGCTCCAATTTTCTAAACCAGTGGTCAATAAGTACCGCGCACCGTCACTACAGACTCAAGCTTACAATAACCTGTATTTTAACTTTTATCAATCCGTTATTTAGGGTTTTAGCTTTAAATACACATATACAAGTCAACGTCAAGAATTAAAGTTTATTTATTCTGCTATCACTGAAAGGTACATACATATTATTGTATATTCGATAACAGATAGGGTTCGCCGGACCGCGCTCGCTTTTCTACTAATAAAATACAAGTAAGTATGTACTATACAAAATATTAGGTGCTGTATTTTAGCCTTTATACGTCAAACGATACGTATTTTTTCGTACTATCGCGATATTATACAAATACTACACCAACAGATCTCCGCAATAGATATAGAAATTGACTGGACATAGATATTTGTAAAAATTTCAACAACGCAATAAATGTTTTAAAAAGTAACAAGGTGATATTATAGCTACGATACAACATTTTAATAACGTAAATTGATATAATTATCTATTAAAAAAAGTATCTCAAGTATCAAGATTAGTTCGATGTAGTATATTTTTCAAGATGGCGGCTTCGCGGTCCGGCGAACCACAAACAACAGCGCCTAAGAAAGAGATAACAACTTTAGGATATTACCCATAAACACTGGCAATTTAGTATTACACGTTCTGTTTACAAGTTACATTACCTATCGCCTAGAAACTGCTTGACGAGACATTTCTTACCTAAATATTTAACCATACAAAGATATATTTTTATTTTTTTATTAAACATGGATACGCGTTCATACAGCCAGCGTTAAAATAAGTATTTTCTAGTGAAATGTCTCTACAAGCACTAAAGTAGTTATTGTACCGGGGGCGGCGCTTGCCCGTGCGCACGTAAGCTAGTGACACCAAATGCAAGACTAAAATGTGCTATACTTCCTAAAGAAGCTACCAATTTGGTAGGATTTCCTACTATTGTAGTAGGATTTGCTACCAACTTGGTAGGATTTTTCTACTGTTTCAATTTGAACAGATATGTGTTTAGTAAATATATGTCACACATTATGACTCGCGCTCTGGGTATTTTTTATCAGGTTTTCTCACTCGCTAACACAGTCGCCCTTACTACAGAGAAAAAGACGCAAGTATAGCGATTAAAAGGCACTAAAGAAGACATAGTGTGCCATAGATAAATAGCATAAACTGCTGTTCGGTTCAGTATACGATCTACCCACGTTCTCATGACCGGTCATTTATCAAATATTATTGAGCAATCGATGCTTGGTCTATCTTTGGATAGGATGAGTATATTGCGACATTTAAGTCTCTCTGTTACATGATTTTCATTTACTATTCTACGATCATTCGCACCTCTGACGCCATATGCGTTTATGACAGATATGTATTTTGAATATTAAAGATTTTTGTCTGCCGACCGTACCACATGATCATACACGTACAAAATAATTACAACAAAATAACAAACATACAGAAATGCACAATAATTATGGTTGTACTTCGACTAACATCGAATGGAATAATACAAACAATTTAGATAATTCTAAAATTACTATAATACAATCATCATAAGAAAATAATGTTAAAATGTAAAATAATTTACAGCGGCCATATTGGATTAAGTATAAGATTTATACTGGATTTCACAGGTGGCAACATTATTACTATTTCAATATTATCCAATATATTGGCAACACCATGGAAGGTACTGTCAAAAATAACTGGTTTCTCTTTCGTTTGTTCAAAAAGATTGGTGGAATATTTCAAATTACAAAAAAGTATAACTACCTACCTAAATACATGAAATATACAATCGCGTAAAAATAAACTAAAAATATAAACTATAACCCACTTCTGTGGGAAGCCATACTGTAAACCGTAAATTAACAAAACACTAAATTACATAAATTATCAGTAAAAGATATATTGACTGTTTTTTATATCCATGGATAATTTAATTAAATTATTTTACAAATACAGAAACAATAAAAGTTTTGTGAGCATTAGAAAAGGACGCACTTATAGCCCTATAGTGCCGTCTCTTTCTGGCCTACCGAAAACAAGTAGCGAAGTTAAAAGGCTATACATTTAATCATAGTGTAAGAAGCATTAGGCCACAGCGTACATGACAACGACCAGTATATTACAAGTTTACATAATCTATCGACTAACTCTCGATATGCGAGCAAATACGTGCCTATGCGCTTGGTAAATGAGCAACTTTCTACTTGATTTTATTTCAGTACCAAGGTTTAAAACACTTTCCATAAAAAGTTCACAATTTTTTGAAATCTTGCAAAATTATCTACCACAATGGCCAAGATATTTTTCATAATTTCGGTAGCCCATATGGTAGAGGCGTTGCTGGTACTGTTAGCGATAGTTGCAGGTTCACGTCCTGCTTGCGGTAAAAAAAATGCTAGTTTTGAAAATATTGAATTTACTTGTCCACGAAAGTAAGCTAAGCGTATCTCTCAATCAAATAAAGAAACGATCCCGAAATGGCAACATGATTGTTTGTCTCCTTATCAAAATATATGACATATGAGCGAGCTGTCAACATTAATGTTGCCTGCCCTTTCGAGATCGTTTCTTTAAAAATCAAGTTATATAATATACCACAGTATAATCCACTTCCAAAGTGTTTTAAAGTTTTTTATTTTATTTTTCAAAGAAAATACCCACGATTGTATTATTCAGATTTCATAAAATCACGATATCAATTTTCAAAAGAAAGTTGCCCATTCTACTCAAGATTCCATATATCCAATTTTGTACCGTTCCAACACATATGACATGCTTGCTTATCATGTGGGACACTAAGTCGATGGACGACCCGATGGGTCCTGGCGTCATTGTATGACCCGCCTGGACTATAAAGAGACCCCTTTCATTTGACTAGTTATCTAATTTCAAGCGAAATACATACACGGATTAATTTAAGATTAGGTTGTAGTGTAGGCATCTACGATTTAAAAATGTGACAAAAACAAATAAGGACCGAACGACTAAACTGGACGTTTTGTTTTCAAATGCAAAGGTATTTTACTCATCCGTAGTGATTAGTGTGTGATCACGGACAATGATGGCTCAGTTTATGTAGTTTGATGAAGAAATAACTCTGCATCAAGATCACTTGCAAAATATTTAGTTTTTTTATATCTCTCGGCGTTCAGGCGTGTAAGGGTAGTAGACGAAATATGAATTAGCCCGATTTGATTTACCTGTGTATTTGTCAATTAGAATACGCGTGGCACACGATTTTTATAATCGCAACTTTTAACCCTTTTGTAACGGAAGAGGGTTATAAATAGGTTCATATGTGACATTCGTCGGGTCACTACGTATTTCATCTACTATGCGCTATTTTTTCTGTAACCAGAATAAACTGAGCCACAAATTCCGTAATCACGTTGGGTTTTACATAGTCTTCGTAAGACCGACTCAACACTCCTCAACATAGAATCACTTCTCCTGTCTCGAAATAGCTAAGGCCAGTTGGAGTTCAGCATCCTCTTGCCGCCTTCTAGCTTCGGCAGCTTGTTCCAAGCGTTTGGACTCAGCTGCAGCCCAAGCTATCTGCTGCTCTTCAGTCGGCAAGAATTCCACGCTTTTCGACTCAACCGTACCACTCCCTTTGGACTTATCTTTCTTCTCCTTATTATGCTTACTTCGCCCGATACCGCCTATAGTGTTGACTAAAGATTTCGCGTATTTGACAGGTTTAGGTGACTTCTCTTTTTTGTTGGGTAGAGTGTGAGCCGGCCACGTTTCGTTCAAGTTTTTATTTTGGTCTGAACTCCAGTCGGTCGCCCAGTTGTCGGTTTTGTTTGCCCAGTTGTCGGTCTTCCATTCGCTACTGGCTGATTTGGTATTGCCAGACCAGGCGTCGGTTTTGGATCTGTTCGAGTTCGCTAATGAGGACTCGTGCGCGGGTTTCGACCAGGCGTCTTCGGCGGCCCAGCTGTCGTTAGGCCAGGCCGCCCACGAATCGTTATTGTTAGACTTATTATTGGGAGTAGTTTTGAATTCTGAGTTGTAGTCTGATCGCGAGGAGAACGGGTCGTATGCGACCGGGGGCGCTGAGACGCGTCCGCTGCGTTTTTCTGGCAACGTGAAGTTTCCATTGACGGTCGACGAGGCGGCCGGGAAGATGTCGTCGGTTTCGAAGCCGGCAACGGACGTGGGTCTGGCGAAGGGGTCGATTTTTTTGGCATCGGTGACGTCTGAGAACGGGTCGTCGATGTTGAAGGGGTCTTCGTAGCGGTAGTCTTTGAAGGGGTCTTCCGTGAATTCCATGGCGCGGGTCTGACTCTGAACAGAGAGCGGGCGCGTGAGGCAGTGTTGCGGGGTGATGTGGGTTCGTGGGGTGGGGTAGGGTGGGGTTAGGGGGTGTACGCACGGTTCGCCGCCGCCGCCGCGTCCGCCTAGCGCTGCAAGTGGGGGAAACACACGGCAAGTGTTAGCATGTTAGTGAGTGAGCCAGTGTCAGTATACGAAATGATTGTAGGCGCACATCATTGCTGATAAAATACTCCTATTTATGTATCAGGATTTAATTACTCTAATAGGTGTTTATAAAGTATTTGATCTGAGAAATGGCGTGTACGCCGCTATAGACTAATTTAGAACATGTATCAAAATTTTGACAATCAATCCGGCCATCTCTCGGAGTAGTTTCTCCGAAAAACGCCTATTATTCCAAAACTCGTAGATCTTGCTTGAAATTTCAAACTATGTTTAGGCACGTGTTTTCAAATGAAATAAAAACCTTTCAAACTAATTTTTATTAGTAGAAACATTACATTTGAATTTAAAATAATAATTTCGATATATTCACCATGATGTGCACCTTTAGATATTATAAAATAGAAATTGTATATTACAAGAGATATAAATTAGTTTTATTAAAAAGAGGGGTAAAATAAATAAGAAAATTAAAGTATATAAAGAAATATTTAAAGAGGAGTGTGGACTTTAGCACTAACTAAGCAAACTATTTAGTTACCTAGCATATCAAAAGTCCGAAATTATATCCTTACCTTTGTAACTGTTTATCATTTATTGTTGTTCTTTGAATTTATGTCTGCATATATTATGTATTATTATTTTATATTTATTATGTATATACTTTTGAATTGCTCTTCTGTTGTTATAGCTACTTTATGATTCATTACGTAAATAAAATAAGCAAGAACCTTTATAACCCTGAAGCAGACCACTTGATACCCCAAAGTAAAACCTCTGCAACCCCGAAGCAAAACCCCTATAAACCCGAAGCAAAATCTTTGTAACCCCGAAGCTAAATCCTTCAAACCCTGTCTCTAATAAATTGCTTGATTCGCCTAGATAGACATTGTCTAAACACAGAAATTTAAATATTTTACATACAATATACATGCAATTTACCTCCTCTATCTATGGGACACCGAGTCGACGACCGACCCGTTTTTCATGCTATAAGCTCCATCTAAACTTGCAGTTATACCGTGTGAACGTAATATACGATTATTAATATACGATGATTATATAGATTTGGTAGACATTTCATAAATAAATATCTAGATAGATAGATAGATAGATAGATAGATAAATGCTTTATTCATATTCCTGCATCACACACATTTAACATTTGTAAGGAAATATAAAATTATAAAATTAAAATACATTTTAGTTCATCCCACACAAACATGTGTGCTGCAGTGATGTGAAAGGGCTAAAGCTCAGTGTATTTAGCCAGGAGGCAACACTGGTTTTCAGCCGTCGCCCGCGAGTTAAAGCGGGAAACAAAACCGAGCAGAAAATAAATGTTTGTAATCGGGTAGTGTAAAAATAAACTCCCGATACATAGAGAAAAAAAAAGAATTAATAAAAAAGAAATAATACCCAGAACAGTGTGTGCATTTTACAGTAAGTGTTGTGTGCCTACTCAAGTATCTTTTAGCTTTTTAAACTGTGACGGTTATTGTAGTGCAGTGTATTTTCGCCATTCCAGACAACCATCCGGAATCTGCAGTTTGGTAACATTTAACAAATGTTTTTTATAGTGATTTTTAAATGAACCCTTGTAGCAAATACTTCTTATTGGCGGTGGAATGTCGTTCCAGCACTTGGTTGCCTGAAACCGAAAACTACCCTCGAAAGCGACAGTCCGATGCAAATGACCAGCAAGGGGAGCACGTGTACTTCTAGCAAGATACCTATCATAGAAAGGTGAAAACTTAAGTTTACTGCGCAAGTATTCGGGTATCCCAAATTGCATGACGTCAAACATAAGACTCGCTAGATGAAGCTGTCTACGGGACTTCATATTTAGCATACCAGCCTCATTCAGATATGGAGAAATATGGCTGCGTGGTGGTACTTTATAGCAGAACCGACAACATGCATTTTGAACTCGTTGCAGGAGGCGTTTTGATTTACCAAATTAAATCTAAATCTAAAAATCTACCAAATTAACTACAAACAAACAGAGCAGAAAATCTTAATTAGTCTGTTTTTTATTCAAAGAGAGTAAATAGACATTACTGGGTTGTCAGATTTTTGCAAATCTTAAAAAGTGATGTGTTAATATCAGTATTGTTGTTATCAAAATAGGACTTTTGTAGTCTGTTCATTCAGTTCTTAGTAGACGGCGCTCGTGCGAATGATTTAAAAGCTCACCAGTGATTTCCCATAAGGACAATGTTTTTTTATTATACACTGAACTTGGCGATGTTTAGCACATCACTATTTAAAATTTGCAAAAACCTGGCAACCCAGTAACTTCAATTTATCTCTCTGAATAAAAAACAGACTTTGGTAAAAATAAAGTGTAAGAAGCTTGTGAAATCAAATGTACACATGCCGTGTGCAAACCATAAATAAAAACAACCAGGAACAACCATTTTTTATACATATGACACCTATATTTTTTATACATTAACGGTATTTTTACGTAATAAAAAAATGTTCCTAGTTGCTTAACGAAATCGAGAATGGCATTTTAATAAAACAGAGAAAGTAAAATTTCTATAAATACAGAAAGAATGACATTTTATGCCAATTTTGTTTTATCCGAAATAAAATAAAAATAATAAAATGCCATTCTCAAAAAAAAATACAACTAAACACTGTGCGCGTTTACTTTTACGTACATTTTACTTTCTCTGCAGCGTACGAAAAATAAAAAATAAAATGAGTACTTTTGTCAACCATCTGCACATCTTCATGCTGAGAAATTAAAAAAAAATGGGAGAGGAGAGGAAGGGAAGGGAAACAAATTATAAAAAACAAACCATGAAATAAAAAAATTATTAATCTGTAAATAAAATTCATTAGCTCGATATTTTTACTCGTAGTATAGTAAATATTGGTTAATTTATTGATGTAATAATCATTAGAAAAAAATTTAATTGTTC
The DNA here is from genome assembly GCA_029255805.1 of Keiferia lycopersicella. Lineage (NCBI taxonomy): Eukaryota > Metazoa > Arthropoda > Insecta > Lepidoptera > Gelechiidae > Keiferia > Keiferia lycopersicella. The sequence goes on from JARACZ010000005.1 coordinate 17,100,186, forward strand.
ATCCATCACAGTAACTATAAAAATTTCAATTTAATTCGATAAAATTTTACCCAAATCTAAGTTAATTGGAATGGAATTAGCTTGTTCCTTTCCTAAATCAATAAAATATTTTCAAACTTGAAAACAGTTGTAACCTAAATAGAAATAAAATGAATTTAATTGAAATATATTTTATATATATACGTATTATGGTGTTGTAAGTTCCTTACATCTCGGCTTATTAGGCCGGTTTTTCCCAATTATATATATTTCAATTAAATTCAGTTTATTTCTATTTAAATTCAATTCAATTATATTTAAACTATTTTTATTTTCATTTTTTTTTCACTATAACTAGGGCGTACCTTGCCGGGCGGGTTGGGTCGCGGGGGCGCGGGGCGCGGCGGGGGCTTCTTGCCGCTCTTGGGCGGGAGGCCGGGCGCTCCGGGCGACGTCGCCTCCGCAGACTCGCGGGTCGGCGCGTGCAGTACAGCGAACGGGTCGTTCTCCCATGCGCTCTGACGGATTACATTGGGATAAATATAGATTTTTAAAACGTTAATACATACACATACACACACAAATCACGCCTTTATCCCTACCGGGGTAGGCAGAGCGTTAGCAATCGCAAAATTACGGTCGTTATCGCCACGTCTGACAAGTATTAAGGGCCCTTTTCGATGACACATGTATCACTGTATTGACAGGTTGTCAGCCTGGACGTTAATAACCGAATGAATTCCTTTCCAAAAAAACAAAATACCAGAAAAAGTACCTGTAGTCTGTAAAATATAAGATGTTCTCTGTGACGTTTGTGACCTTGGAGCAAATGCTATGACATAAGGTCCAATTGCCTAGTAACAAAGGAAAATAGACCTTATATAATAGCATTTGCTCCAAGGTCACAAACGTCACAGAAATATCCTTTATTTTACAGACTAATAACACTTAGATATAAAATATATAAATGTTAATTATTTTCATTTTTTTCCATGTGTTGACTTATGTTCGTTTGGAAAGGTTGTTCAGTTTTATGGACTTGTTCACCCTGAAGATATTTTCTAACCTGTATACCATAGGCTACATTCCTGACAGGTCAAATGAGCTCCTTTTTAAAACGATATAAACCAATATTTTGTTTTGTATTCACACAACAACATCTAGCCAAAACCTAACCAAAGCTTGTACAATGGGATCTAGATAGCTGATAGATAGTGTATGTATACGTATAATATCTGTGGGTTTTAGTGTGTGATGCCGGCTTAGAATAGCATCACCCCATTTCTTTCCGTGTGTGTTGTAAAAGTCAACTAAGGGACTCGAGAGTTTCATGTGTATTACAATTTTAGGCGACAGACTGACAACCTGTCACCACAGTGAGACACGAATTATCTGCAAAGGCCCTCAATGCTTGTCAGACGTGGCGATAACGGCCGTAAGTTTACGATCGCTAACGCTCTGCCTACCCCACATGGGATAAAGGCGTGATTTATGTATGTGTTACATAGCGTGTGTATGTGTATGTGTGTGTGTTAAAAGATCACTTACATCGTTTTGTTTGGGTTTATTGTCGGTGGGCGCGAACGCGTCTCCTGCGAAGGGATCAGAACTCGCGAACGGGTCCGAGGCGAATCCACCCTACAACAATAAATACAATAAGTGAATTCCAGAACTAGAGGATTTCTTACTTTCTCTCTTTCTTTTCGTGAGGGACACCGAGTCGTCCAGCGACCCAATAGATGCGTCCAGACCACCCGAGCAGCCTCAGTTGCTCACCGCCTCGTGCGGCTTATGGAGCATATTATTCGGGTGAGGCAAATTCGCCATGTTTTGACATCTGGACATGTTTTTGGTGAGCCTTCGAGCCGTCATTTCAGCCGACGCGAATGTAAAGTTCGCCATCAGGTAAGGACACAGACTAAACCTGATTGTCTGTAAGAATGATGGTTCCGTGTTTCGGATGCTACGTTAAGCCGTAGGTCACGGTTGCTGTCTATGATAACTTAGACGGCTGTCGTTACACACCCATGTCAGAGGCCTGCGACTTGTAGAAGGCGGTTCAAAAATTCTGACACTAGGGTACATCGGGTTGTTGGACGACCTGGTGTCCCACACGAAAAGAGATTACAGACTAAACCTGATTATCTTTAAGAATGATGGTTCCGTATTTCGGATGGCACGTTAAGCCGTAGGTCCCGGTTGCTGTCTATGATAACTTTGACTGCGGTCGTTACATAACCATGTCAGAAGCCTGCGACTTGTAGAAGGCGGTTGAAAAATTCTGACACTAGGTTCATTGGGTCGTTGAACGACTAGGTGACGGTGAAAAAAGAAGAGAGACGTATCTGCGCCGGCTATTTTTAAGCTATTTTGCGTAAAGGGCGTTATATGTAAGTACGGTCACGTTCTATACCTGCGCCGTGTTCCCGGCGGAGGGCGCGAAGGGGTCGTGCGGCGCGGCGGGGAACGCGGACGACGCCTTGAACGGGTCGGACGCGAACCCGTTGGTCGCGCCGAAGTTGTCGCCCTTCGAAAACGACTCGTCTTCCTCCTGAGAAGGAAATCCAAGTTATTGTTCATCATCATCATTGTTATTTATAATGTAGATAACATAAAATGCAACCGACCTATTCTAGTTAAGTTTAGATTAAGTTTGATTGTCTTTGTAGTGCCCTAACAGGGTTTCAAGTGAGACACTATAAACATATTTAACACCTGTATTACCATTTGAAAGCAATAAAGATTTATGATTATGATTGGCCTCGTACGTCTGTGACAGACGATTTGATCAGTGTCTGAGGCAAGACTTTTCGTGGCTATATAAGCCGATGCGGGAGCACACACTACAGGTGAAGGTGGAATTAGAGACTGGAACATGCATGTTTAAATGGCGCTGTCGGCGTGCTGCGCGCTGATTGGTGGAGCACACTTACGAGCGCGTCGTTGGGCGTGGCGCCGCGCACCAGCTGCTCGAGGTGGTGGGGGGCGTGGCGCGGCGCGAGCGCGAGGTGATGCGGCGCGACGGCGGCGCTGTCGGCGTGCTGCGCGCTGATTGGTGGAGCACACTTACGAGCGCGTCGTTGGGCGTGGCGCCGCGCACCAGCTGCTCGAGGTGGTGGGGGGCGTGGCGCGGCGCGAGCGCGAGGTGGTGCAGCGCGACGGCGGCGCTGTCGGCGTGCTGCGCGCTGATTGGTGGAGCACACTTACGAGCGCGTCGTTGGGCGTGGCGCCGCGCACCAGCTGCTCGAGGTGGTGGGGGGCGTGGCGCGGCGCGAGCGCGAGGTGGTGCGGCGCGACGGCGGCGCTGTCGGCGTGCTGCGCGCTGATTGGTGGAGCACACTTACGAGCGCGTCGTTGGGTGTGGCGCCGCGCACCGGCTGCTCGAGGTGGTGGGGGGCGTGGCGCGGCGCGAGCGCGAGGTGGTGCGGCGCGACGGCGGCGCTGTCGGCGTGCTGCGCGCTGATTGGTGGAGCACACTTACGAGCGCGTCGTTGGGCGTGGCGCCGCGCACCAGCTGCTCGAGGTGGTGGGGGGCGTGGCGCGGCGCGAGCGCGAGGTGGTGCGGCGCGACGGCGGCGCTGTCTGCCTGCTGCAGCGCCGCGCACGCCGCCTCCAGCGCGCCCAGCTGCTCCTCCAGGTGGGTGATCTTTATCGTCGCCTGACGGAAAATATTCACAACGTTAGTTTCCACCTATACATTAGCCTTTTTAACTCTTTAAGGAACAGGCTTCAATTCATCTTGTAACACTCTTTATTTCTCATCAATGCGCTCTCTCTCTCTTGCTCTCTGTACTGACCTGGCTGACGGCGAGCACGGTGCGTCGCAGCTGCGAGGTGATCTGGTCGGCCTCGCTCTCGGCGCTCTTCAGTTCGTCCTACAAGGAAATAGTTACATCTGTAGAAGGCGAAAACAGCCAATCCGCTCCAAATGATAATGACGATTTTTCCTTTTGCAGGATTGGTCCTTTCAGTACAAGGAATGATTTAAGAAGGTAAGTCAAGTATTTAGTCGAAATTGATACCAAACTTAACCTTGCAGCTACAAACTCAGTGACAGGAACCCCTAGCTCACCCTAAAAAGATGCCCTTCTTACATCATTCTTTGTAACCTAAGGACCAATCCTGCAAAAGGAAAAATCATCATCACTGTTTTCGGCGTAATTTATTGAATAACTAAAACACGGTACACGTTTGGAAATAGAAACTCTACACTTTTGTGAAAGACAAGGAATATACTCTCTTCAACGTGTGCCTGAGTGCCCCTGATTTTTCCTCCTTTTCATAAAAACGTAGTGGAAACGTTGGAAGAAGAAGAACCTAGAACCTACCTGGACCAAATCGGGGATGTTTTAAAAAAAGGTTACTTCAAAAGTACCCCAAACCGACGAACGAACATGAAAAGAACATGAATGTAGTAGAAGCGATAGAAGTATGACAGGAACATAGCAAGTGGAACGAAATAGGACTGACGGAGACCCGGTTCCGGGTTAAGTGTGGAGTTGTCCTTCTCCAGGACCGATGTTGGGTCTGGTAAATCCCTCGGTCGGCTCTTACGACCCCCACATGAAGGGGGTGGTGCTATTCTACTCTGCCAGCCTACACGGTACAAGGTAGTGTTAAGTGTGGCAACACTCTCCACTAAGTGTTTATTTTTTATTTAAAAATAATTAATGGATAAGTCCTAATCCTAAGTTGTTATGTGTTGCCGCCGCTACCTAAAGTGTGTGCTTTCGCACTTCACCTTTGTGCTGGGCTGCCTGGAAGAGATCGCTTACAGCGATAAGGCCGTCTTTGCTTATGTTATGGTATTTGTTTTTTGTTCCTGTATAATGATGCGTTTTAATGTGAGCAATAATGGTAGGGATGGGCCGAATATTCGACTTATGTTCGGTATTTCACATGTTCGGCAGGGTTGCCGAATATTTGGTTTCAATCGAATATTCGGTGAATAAATATTTGACCGAATAAAAATTTACTGTTTTTGTATATAATTCGTTGCAAGTTGAAGTGAAAACAATGAGTTTTTTCAATATGTTGTCAATGTCTAGTGTGAAAAATTAGAGGGGTAGCGAACGGAGGGATCTACGTAACTAAGACTTTATATTGTTTTTATATGGAAACCAATTTCTGCCGAATTATTCGGCCGAATATTCGGTTCGGCAAATATTTTACCAAATATTCATCACTAATAAAGTGTGTCTGTCTGTCTGTCTGTGTGAAGGTACCTGTAACGCCCGCTCTTTCTCCTTGAGCGTCTGCGCGGCGGCGCGGCGCGCGGCCACTTCCGCTTCCGTTTCCGCGGCCGCCGACTCCTGCGCAGCCACTTGCGATCGGAGTTTCTCCACCTGTAGGGACAAAATAAACATATAAGGTATAAAAATATTAGCTGCAAATATTTTAAGGGGTGAACCAGCCCATGAAAATGAACAACTTTCCCTAAGGAACATAGGTCGAAATATGAAAAAAGAATTTGGGCCCCCATACAATGTAGCAGCTAAGCGAGTCAACTGTATGGGAGGTTCAAAATTTTTTTTCATAATTCGACCTATGTTCCTTGGGAAAAGTTGTTCACTTTGATGGGCTGGTTCACCTCTTAAATTATTTGCAGCAAATTTTTTACACCCTGTATATAACGCAATTTATTAGGTGAAGTGTAAAATAAACTGTTAAAAAACGGTAATAAATCGACAACAGCAAGGTATTTGTTGTTTTTCTCATAGTGGGGGATGAAAAGTGGTATGTATAACTCGGGCCCAAAGTTTTTTATCGTCAGGCGACGTACATTGAATCCCTAGCTTTATTCAAGATTCTACTCTAAAATCCTTCTTTACGCTTGTGATTCAAAATAACGCCCTCGCTTTAAATATATTACTTTAGTCCCTTGTCATAAAAAACCCCTATTCATAAAATTACCTGTGTTTTCAGATCGTTTAACCTCTTTTGTGCTTCGCCTTTCTGGTTCTCTAACTGCTTCAGTGTCGCCGTCAATGTGTCCAATTCGCTCTGAAACAAAACATAACAATTCAGTTCTGAAACTCTGACCAAAGCCTTCATATTACTGACGAACGCTTCTATTTATCTGAAAATCGCTTCCATTTCTCTGACGAAAGCTTCCATGTCTCTGACAATTGCTTCCATTTGTCTGACGAACGCTTTTATATCTCTGACGAAACCTTCCATTTCTGATAAAATTAATAAATTACCTGTAAACTGTCAGCCTCACCAGTTTTAGCTGTGGCCTCTCTTTCCTTTGTGTTGAGCTCTGCTTCCAGAGCAAGTCGCTCTCTGGCAAGCGCTTCCACTTCTCTGCCAATCGCTCCCATATCTCTGAAAAACGCTTTCATTCCTAGCAATAAATTACCTGTAAACTATCAGCCTCGCCGGTCTTCGCTTTGGCCTCTCTTTCCTTCGTGTTGAGCTCTGCTTCCAGGGCAAGCCGCTCTCTGGCAAGCGCTTCCACTTCCCTGGCAATCGCTTCCATCTCTGGCGTGGGCTGCGGGCCGAGGTTGAGCGCCTCTGGCACCGGCTGGATCGGCTGTTGTGGCTGGTGCTGCTGGAAGAAAAGTGAACAATGATGTTAATGACTAAAACATTAAAACAGGGGTTTTAATACACAAGTTGTTTTATCCGATATATTTTAGTGTTTATATGTTACGGAAAAATTTTGAAACAGTTATTTACACATAAGTAAATCTGAATGTGTTGGCCTCATACACGAGCTCAAGGTCACTCAACGACTGATGGAGACAGCTAAGCTCGGAATTTCTCTGCGCGATCGAATCAGAAATGACAAAATCCGTAGAAGAACGAATGTAACCGATGTAGCTCTCAGGATAAGCAAGTTGAAATGGCAATGGGCAGGCCACATAGTTCGACGAACCGATAACCGATGGGGAAGAAAGGTTCTCGAATGGCGGCCACGGGTCGGAAGTTGTAGTGTCGGGCGGCCTCCCACAAGATGATCTGGTGAAGATCGCTGGATGACAGTGGATGCAAGTTGCACAGGATCGTTCACTTTGGAAATCTTTGGGGGAGGCCTATGTTCAGCAGTGGACGTCTTCCGGCTAAATGATGATGAAATCTGAATTCTTTTTTGAGACCTTGCATAACTGATTTGTAGGCACCTGGTTTGAACCTGCTACTTTCGCTAAACTAGCGACGCTTTAACTGACTGTGCTGCCGCCGGGTCTTATAACTCGCTGGCGAAATAAAGAAATACATTACGATACACTTGCAAGCTTCATATAACAGGACAGTTTGAAGTTAATTTGCAACTTATTCACTCTTTACAGACTGAATATTGTTTAAAAAAGTTATTATCGAAAACATAAACTGTTGACAACCTTATCAATAAATGAGTGCAAAAATCATATTGTGTCTGTCATAAAATGTATTAATTGTCTATAAGAAATATCGTAAAATGTGATAAAAAAAACTAACTAAATAACGCAAAGTTAGTAAACTTGGAAACCTCATTACAAACGCGTGTATTAGTTTTAAACAATTCGAAATTTAAACAAATCGAAATGAAACTAGCTGTCAACGCAAATGACATGCAAAAAAACATGGATCTTTTTAAAATAATTCTTCATATTCTTCTTTTCATAGATTTCTGCTGTTGTTTCGAGTCTGATGTGGCTAGGCTGGTGTCTCATCAGCTCGCGAAGATCAAGGAATTGCAGGAGAAGTATAAAAAGTTGTATGGAAGGGCGATAGAGGCGCCGACGAAGTTGTGGGAGCTTGAGATGAGCGACAGGTTGTCTTACCCGAGTAAGTTACGTTATCTTTGCGTGTGGGACAACGAGTCATCCCACAACCCAATGAATCATAATTTCAGAATTTTTCAACCGCCTTCTACAAGTAGCAGGCTTCTGACATGGTTGTGTAACCGTCTAATTAATCGTAGATAGCAACCGGGACCTACGGCTTAACGTGCCATCCGAAACACGGAGCCATCTTTCTTGCGGATAATCGTTTAGTTCATTCAGCCTGCAATGTTATACGTAGACTGAGAACAAATTCACAAAAGTGATAGATAAATATCAACTTCGTGAGTGACCTACCGAGAATCGAACCCGGAACCATCCGCGTCATAGGCAGTCGCACTACCACTGCGCCACATACAGATTACAGATTTTGATGCATTTTTTTTTTATTAGACAGAGGGATTCAGGAGGAAGGTTTACATTTGCACGAAAAACTTATTCTCACGGGAAAATGAGCTACAGCGCGTTCAACCGCTGGGCAAACCGTTAATTTTATTTTTACACAATAAAATACACAGGAAACAGCAAATGGAACAATAGACAACAGGGCAGCTATTTCTAAAAATAAATCTCTTCCAGCAGGCCTAATGATATGATATGAGGTAGAAAGAACAGAAAGAAAATAAATTTATTTTGGTTAATGCAATACACCAACAAAGGAAACATTTAAAACATAATTAATTATACTAGGAACATGTTATGTACCGAAAATGGACTTCAGTCAGCATATGCGGCAGACAGCCGTAGCCATCTACAGCGCTGGTATTCTGTGAGACCATTATTAGGTTAGGTTAGTAAATTAGGTAACCCAGCCGACTTATTTTCGTTCCATCTTCTCACAGGAGGCGATAAAAACAAACTCCATGAAATCTCAATACAGTGGATTAAGTACTACAAATGCTGCGTTGACAACCTACGGCAAGTGACAAGCGCTGGCGCAGTCGCTGGCGTCAGTATTAGCGCTTATGAAGGGTCTACCGTCAGAATACCGTGCAGCATATGTACTTCAATGATACATCCGCAAGTCACTTGGTTGTATGCTAAGGTTATTGTAAAACTCTGACAGCAGGGTTCCTTGGGTTGTCGGCTCGACGTTCTAGATGATAGAATAAAAATGTAATGCTTAGCTACAAGAGCACTAAAAGATGCAGCGCTTTGCTACGAGAGCACTAGTTGATGTAGAACTGTGCTACGAGAGCACCAGTTTTTGTAGTACTTAGCTACGAGCACTCTGTTATTATTATTGTCTATAAAATATAGAATGATCCCTGTGACGTTTGTGACCTTGGCGCAAATACTATGACATAAGGTCCACTTTCCTACTAAACAAAGGAAAATGGACCTAATGTCATAGTATTCGCTCCGAGGTCACATACGTATACGTCACAGGGATTATCCTTTATTTTACAGACTATACGTAATCTAGAACTTTTCTGTATCCTTAAGCAATATATCAAGTCTAATCTACTGGGCAGTCGGTGGCGTTAGTCTTAGCGCTTATGAAGGGGATACCTTCAGAATACCTTTTTACTTCAACGATACATCCGCAAGCCACTTGGTTGTACGCTAAGGTAAGTGTAGCACTTAGCTACGAGAACAGACAGTGATGTAGCGCTGTGCTACGAGAGCACTACGCAAGCAGCACTTTACTACGAGAACGTGCCTATTATTTACAAATCTAGATTTAGGTAAATTTCAAGCTACGCCAGAGACAATCTTCAAGGGTTCCTCGGGTCGTTCGTCGGCTTAGTGTCCCACACGATAGACGAAGAATGTAGAGCTAAGCTACGAGAGCACTTGTTATGTAGCGCTTTGCTACAAGAGCACTAGTTTTTGCAACGTTTTGCTACGAGAATGCCGTTTGATTTTATTATCATACCATAGGTGTTGTATTACTAAGCTAGGAGGTGCAGTTTTTCGAGATAATTTCAATTTCAAGTAAAAAAAATATTTTTTTACAGTCACTAGAGAATCTGACTTACACTCCGATGGAAGAGAAAGAGACAGCTATAGTCGGTGACAGAGAACTGACTATCTACCGAGTTCAACACGAACACGCAGGGGTTTATACGTGCCAGGTAATCAAAGATGCCCGGGTTAATAATAGCATCACCCCATTTCTATCCTGCGCGTGTATTAAAAGGCTACTAAGAAACTTATCGTGTAGTGTCAGCTTAAAACAGCTTCACCCCACTTTTACTCGATTTTTACAATACCGGTAAAAGGTGACTAAGGGTTGAATCTAGGGAGTAAGCAGCGTTGCCTGTAAATATCTACAAAACCTTGCACTGCGCTCGCCTATCCACTTGCAAAGCGTGGTGAGTATGGCAATACCCGTAGCAGTTAACGGTCTGCCTGTCCTTCAAAGGATAAAGACGTGATATGTGTATGAGCACCATCTTAAAGGGCCCTCAACATTTGTCAGACGTGGCGATAAAGACCGTATTTTTTTTAGTGTTGTATTGTTAGCGCTCTGCCTAGCCCGTAAGGGACAAAGGCGTGACTTATATATGTATATATGTGTATGAATGTTTTATATGTTGTTTCACAGCTCGGAGCAACGTATGGCAATACAGTCGTGCTAGATGTGGTCGACATCGAAATAGGAATAAACCCTTCCGTGGTAAGCTTTTCACTCACATCACATCATCACATCAGCCTATAGCAGTCCACTGCTGAACATAGGCCTCCCGCAGGGTACGCCACAATGAACGATCTCCCGCTTTCACCATCCAGTCGCTACCAGCCGCTCTCTTTAAGTCACTCATCAACACTTATCATTATGGTATAATAGTAAACTTGTAACGACCGTGTCGGTGGCCAAGTGGTTAGGACACCGGTCTTAGTGTACGTTACCACTGAAGAGGGGCTGTGCTAAGCTGAGCTGAACGGGGCATGAATTGACCAATCAGGGTGCGTCTTCACTGAAGCGGGGCGAGGATTCGGAGATTTTGAGGCTCATGATTGGTCAATTTATGCCGCGCTTCGCTTAGCGCAGCCCGGCTTCAATGGAGACGCACCCTAAAGCAAGGAGGATGGGTTATAATGATGGTCAAAAGAAAATTTTTTGGAATTTCCATAGGTGGTGAAGCCGCGCTATTCTACCGGCGCTTACTCTAACCCCCCGGTGCAGTATGGTGGGGTATGTATCACGAATTATTGTATGTATTCAAACTAAGACACAGACAAGTCTGTGGGATTATAGACCGAACAGAATAGGACCTAAGACTATTCTTTATGGGATTATAGACGGAAAATACATTGTTTTTTTACTAAGAGTAACAACATGAATAGAGCTCAAAGTAATCTTGAAACTGATCTTCGACGTAATTCGGTTTATTAACCCTATTGCTCCCAACTTTTAAGCCCGTATATAAACCGCACTCAACTCTGAGATCGATCTTGACGACACTCATCTTTGAGATGCTGTTCTCTCTCTTTTCACGCTGTCAGTATTGACTGACATTTCTCAAATCGCTCTTGAGATCGATCTCAGTGTTGAGTACGATTTATAAATACGGACCTTATTATCACGCTTGACGACCGATATGGCGCAGTGGTAGTGCGACTGCCTTTGACGCAGAAGGTTCCGGGTTCGATTTTCGGTGGTATATTTATCACTTTGTGAATCTGTTCCCAGTCTGGTTAGGGCATTGCGGGCTGAACCACCTGATTGTCCGTAAGTAAGATAATTCCGTGTTTCGGATCGCACGCCGTAGGTCCCGGTTGCTGTCAATGATAACTTAGACGGCGGTCGTTACACAACCATGTCAGAAGCCTGCTACTTGTAGAAATTCTATGGCGGTTAAAAAATTCTAACACTAGGGTTCATTGGTCCATTGGATGACTCGGTGTCGAAAGGAAGGAGGGAAGGACTGTCATGCTAGTTTATTTTCAAGGTGACAGTGTTCAACTCGTGGCAACCCTGGAGCGAGTGCAGCAGATGTGGCCGGTGGGGGCGTCAGCGAAGATACGGCATGTGTCGAGTGGCACTGGACAATGTTAGCATCGCCATACCACATACATACATAAATACATACACATATCACGCCTTTATCCCTTGCGGAGTAGGCAGAGCGTTAACGATCGCAAAATTACGGTCGTTATCGCCACGTCTGACAATATTTGAGGGACGTTGCAGATAAGTCGTGTAGCACTATAATTACAGGTTGTCAGCCTGTCGCCTAAAATTGCAATACACTTAGAATATACTAGCGCCATAGGAGTCCTGAAACGCGGAATTAAAGTTTTTCCGATGATCTCTATATAAATTTAAAATAACAGAACAGGCTACGCCTTCAGTTTCCCAGTTTGCTACATCATTATTTTATAAAAGACAGAAGGAAAATATCAGAACCTTCAGTTTCCCAGTTTGTACAACATTCTATTAGAAGTCACAGAAAGAAAGACTCGGAAATTCAGGCCAAAGCATTTATCATTTCCAGTCATGATGTAAGGAGACGTGGAACCTAAGAGTAAAACTGGCCCACTGGCTACATAGACATGGCCCCAGCATAGATCCCCAGAACTCGGGGATAGATCGAGTCCATAATGAGAATATCCGCAAAAAGACCAAAGTACCAGATATCGTACAAAAGTGTAGCAAGCTCGGGCTGGTCACATCTGTCGTAGAGCCGATGGCCAGTGCAGTGAGCGGGTTCTCGAGTGGAGACCACGCCTCGGCAAGCGTACCGTTGGACGCCTTAAGGCCAGATGGACGGATGACTTAAAAAGAGCGGCTGGTAGCGACTGGATGGTGAAAGCGGGAGGTCGTTTATTGTGGCTAGGGATTGCAATCCCGCAGGTCCATCAATCCCGCGGGATTGATTTGCGGGATTGGCCCAATCCCGCGGGATCCCGCATGTTTGAAATGATGTTACAAATAAAATTGAAAATATAGTATTTTTTCAAAAAATCAAATTTTATTTATTATAATCAAATCAAAAATATTAGTTTTCTAAGAAATAACAATTGGTAATTTTATTTTATTTATTTATTTTATTAGGTTCACCAACAGGTAAATACATATCAACTTAACCTAGATACCTACATAGTGCTTATTATGACTATATGTACACCCAATAATAGGTAAACTCAACCTGCGTTGTATTCTTTCTTAATGGTTGGATGATATATGTATGTATGCAAAACTTATATATTAGACTTATAATTTAATAGGAACTTTTTAAACCTATGCAAAGTACAGTTAGATATATCTAGATCTCCGTTATCTTCCCTAAATAATAAGTTGTACTGACGGCATATTCTATTGAGTACACTATGAAAACCTATATTAGTTCTGGAACTCATTAATGCAAACGGTCTGAAGTTGCACAACCGGGAACCACGGCGCGGAATAGAAAATTTTATTTTTGATAAAATTTTTGGACAGTCAAGAACACCTGTGACAATTTTAAAGAGAAGGACTAGGTCTGCAATCCATCGCCTGTCCTCGAGCGTGGACAACTTAAAATGGGTTAACCGGCTCTTGTATGAGTTCAGTGTCCGTTTTTTGTTTCCATGAACTGTAAGAAAGAAAAGAAAACGTTTTTGCACTCGCTCCAATCTATCGATGTGATTCCGGTAGTGCGGACTCCAAACGGTAGAACAGTATTCTAAGTTACTACGAACTAATGTGTAGTATAATATTTTTAATGGGTAATTACTTTTAAATTTTTTACAATTGCGCCAAACAAATCCCAGCATTTTAAGTGACTTTTTAATAATACCATCAATATGATCATTGAAAGTAAGTTTTGTGTCCAGTGTTACGCCAAGGTCTTTGATGGAAACCACTTCCTCAAGAACTGTCCCGTCTATCTGGTAAGACGACGCATAGGGGAGCTTTTTCCTACAAAATTTTATATGTTTACACTTTTTATTGTTCAAAGGTAATTTATTGACTTTAGTCCACGCAGACACTTTGTCGAGATCTAGTTGTAAAGATTGTGAGTCCGAAGGACTTTCAATTATTTTAAATAATTTTAGGTCGTCTGCAAAAAGAGAGAATTTAGAATTAGAAATTACCGTAGTTAAATCATTTATAAAAATTAAGAATAAAAGTGGCCCTAAATGCGAACCTTGGGGTACACCAGAGGTTCCTATAAACGTCTTGGAACTTGCTCCACAAACTATGACTTTTTGAGATCGGGATTGAAGATACGAGGAAAACCAAGCAAGTAGACTACTATGAATGCCTATACTGAAAAGTTTACGTAATAAAATGTAATGGTCCACTTTGTCAAAGGCTTTACTAATGTCGGTGTAGATTGCATCGACTTGCTGGCCTTTGTCAAGGGCTTGAGAAATATATGATGTGTAATCTACTAGGTTAGTAACTGTGGACATATTTGGCCGAAATCCATCTTGCTCAGATACCAGGATTGGCTTTAGGTGGGCTGTAATTATTGGACAAATAAGTGACTCGAATACCTTTGCTAATGTTGATAAAAGCGATATAGGTCTGTAGTTTGTTATATCCGATGAACTACCGCTTTTTGGAATGGGAATAACGTTTGCAGCTTTCCAATCCGATGGAAATATACCAGACGATAGAGGTATTATAAATTAGTTCCAGTGGAACACTTAGAGCCTTAGCGCAGTTCACTACAAAAACAGGTGGAATACCATCTGGCCCACAACCCTTACGAACATCTAGCTTTTTAAGCTTTTTCTCTATAGCTTCTTTAGAGAGCTGAACTATACCTATAGAGTTATGCGTGTCAGGGCATTGAAAACCAAGAGCTTTAGACTGTTTTACTATAGAGTCGAGTGGATCATTGAGATTATGGTCAACTGGAGAGAAAACTGAAGCGAAATGCTATAATCATAATAATAATCATAATAATCATTTTATTAATGTGAGACACATGTATATACAAAAGTTGTTAAAATAAAATTGCTCAGCAAATGCGTTACATATTGTCACAGAGGTGGAAAGCTTGGAACCGTTGAAATGCATTTCAGCAGGGAAATTACTATTAGAATTACGTTTAGAACCTACATATGACCAGAAGGAGTTGATATTATTTTTGGAAATTGAATCTTCTATTGACTGGCGGTATTTGGCATAGCAAGCCGCTATCTGGCTATGACATCTTAAGTAATCGTAATAAGTATAATCAATCTTAATTTGCTTTGTTTAATTTTGCACTTAAATCTAGCAATAACAATGGTCTTAAATTATAAATCATGATTAATTATTGAGATCAAACTTTCATCAACAAATCACATTTTTTTAACTTACGGCTACGACTATTTAAGAGCGTACCTACATCCGATTTTTGAAAGTACGCTCTTAAAAAACAAATGCCATTAATGGTTTCATCGCTCAGCCTAGGTCTTAGTGAACTACAAATATACCCTGACGCCGAAAACGCTCTTTCAGCTTCCACGCTAGTACGCTGGATGGTCAGGATATATTCGTAAGCAAGCCTGATGTAGTCTCCTCTGACACCATCAGTCTCAAAACTTGCCATTTCTTTTTTCAATATTTTCAGATCCTTTTGTTTGTTATCCTGTGTTCTTTTAAATGTTTCTTTTTCTTGTTGGAGCTGTTTTTCTAATTCTTCTTTTAGTGTTAGGATGATAGGAGCGTAGACACTAGAATTTCGACAAATAAGGCTGAGTTCAATAAATTATGGTGAGGTTCGTTGTGATATTTTGAATCGGGCGGACACAATGAATCTATATATCGCTATGTATGAATGTATAGTTAAGTAGGTGACAAAATCTTGTATGAGGCGCTAAATCTAGGGTTGTTGTAGATCAATGCTTGCAAAATTTGTCGATTTTAGGAGCGAAATTTTAATATGCGGGATCCGCGGATCCGCGCTTTGAGGGTGCGGGATCCCGCAGGGCAAAAAATAGCGTGGGATCCCGCGGGATTGCGGATCCCGCGTTGCGGGATTGCAATCCCTAATTGTGGCGTACCCTGGGGGAGGCCTATATCCAGCACTGGACTGCTATAGGCTGATGTGAAGATATGTGACGTGATGATGAATTATCATAGAGTTTTTTGTTATATTGCATCTTTCACCGGATTGTAAGGTTATTAATACAGTGAGACCCGCACTCTATTTTGTTACAGAACAAGGACACACCTGGCGAAAGGCCTAAGGATCCTACTGTTTGTGAAGAAGGCAGGAGGTTTTTAGAAGGTATACATACATACACACATCGACTGTAACTACTACATCGGCCAGAACAGTCCACCTCTGCTAAAGTTTAAACTCATTATTTTATGGGGTTTTAAGATATATTATTCTCCTAAATGACAATGGAAAAACCAATTTCATTTTCATTTCTTCTCTAATGTGGACTAACCGAGTAATAAGTTCTAAGAGCTTCTAGTGGATGTCGCTTATCGTCGCTTCGAGACGAGCCTCAAGAGGTTGATAAATTGACGAGGTCGATCGGTGCGTCGATAGCTCAGTGCCAGAGCAGTCGGACGGCACCCCATGTGCCTGGGTTCGATCTTCGATCGACGCTTGTAATTTTTTTCAGTTTAATATTTTCATATAAGATTATTTGTGATTTTCCAGCGTTTCCCGACGGAGTGGGGTGTCGGTCTAAGATCTTGCCGAAATGTCTTCAATCCGTTGATGTCGTCATGTCCAGACCCAACCTAATTATGATCAAGATGTGCAGGGTAAAACTATCTATTCTTGCTTTCTTTTTCGTGTGGGATAACGACCCGATGAACCCTGGTGTCAGAGTTTTACAACCGCCTACTACTATTGCCGTGTATTGCCGGCTTTGTCGTATATTGCCGGTTTTGTCGTGTATTGCCGGCTTTGCCGTGTATTTCCGGCTTAGCCGTGTATTGCCGGCTTTGCCGTGTATTACCGGCTTTGTCGTGTATTGCCGGTTTTGCGGTGTATTGCCGGCTTAATAGCATCATCCCATTTCTTTCCCGCGGGTATCGAAAGAGGCGACCATAGGGATTCGTGAGTTTTATGTGTATTACAACATTAGGCGACAGGCAGACCACCTGTCACTACAGTGATACACGAATCATTTGAAACTTCCCTCAACATTTATCAGAAGAAACGATATTAACTTTATTTTTACGGCCGTAAAAGCTCTGCCTACTCCGCATAGGATAAAGCCGACATATGTGTATATGTATAATAACCCTAAAAATTTTCAGCAACCATGCAAGACCAATATGGTATTCAACGTTTTAACTACAACCGGCGTGGTGTTAGAGAGAGCCAACAATAGCGCCGGGATCTACTCTCTCGCTCAGCCGTTGCCACGGCAACCGCCGCCGGTAGCTAGAGGCCTTGTGTTCGCGATGAATGGACAAAAAACTCTTATAAAATGCAAAGGGTAAGTGATAGTAGAAAGAGAAAACAACAGTTCTATCTACTCTGTCGCTCAGCCGTTACCACGGCAACCGCATCCGATAGCTAGAGACTTTGTATTCGCAATGATAGGACAAAAAGTTCTTGTAAAATTCAAATAGTAGTAGGTGGCGTTAGAAAGAGACACCAATATTGTTGACTAGTCTCTCACTCGCGTAAGCTTAAAACACTTACCTATTAAACACACGTTAAGCGATGTTAGAAAGAGACAACAAAATCGGTATCTACTCCCTCATTCGAGAAGTTATGTTTGCTATGATTTGACAAAAAACACTTATCAAATACAAAGGGAGCTTGATTTTAGAATGATCCAAATAATACATGTAAGTTTGAAAAGGAAACCAAAGAATTAAGGACTGGCTATGTCTCTTCTTAGGATCCCTGATCGATGAGGGATAATAGGACTTAATTTTTTTACACATCACTGGCCTTATACGTCCGTGATAGATGATTCAATCAGTGTCTAAGGCAATAGCACAGACACTGCGTTGCCTAGGATGCAATTATGAAAAACGCAGGGTTGCCCAGGACCTGCGCCACCCTCTCGGTCGCCCTGGCTGACTCTACCTACAGGAACGACGACTTGATACGTGTGGTGCCAGATCGGCGGCAGGAGTCTACCGCACGATATACCTCTCGTCACCCTGTTCCGGGTTTAATGTGAAGTTGTCCTTCTCCAGGAGCGGTCTTGGGTCTGGTTAATCCCTCGGTCGCCTCTTACGACCCCCACAGGAAGAAAGGGGGTGGTGTTATTCTAGTATGCCGACACCACACGTCTAGCATTCATTTTTTACAGCACATCGCTAAGAGACATCCCAGTGAGTTGGCGCGTGGGTGTAACGCACGTGTCAGAGCGAGCCCTGGACAAGGAAAGCGGCGGTAGGGTGCGAGTCAACGCTCACGACCACATACTGTTCGACCCGGTGTGGAAGGAGGACGAAGGGCTATACAGGTGACGCTTCTTAGACAATCCTTCTCCTTCTTTCTACAGCACATTTCTACGACGCAGTGGTAATGCGACGCAGAAGTTTCCGAAATCAATTCTCGGTGGGTCAGTCACAAAGTTTCTAGTCTGGTCCGGACATTGCTAGCTGAATCACTTTCTTACGGCTCGCGTAAGAAAGATAATTCCGTGTTTCAGTTGGCACGCTACGCAGTAGGTTCCGGACCACCCGATTCTCCTTAAGAAAGATGCTTCCACGTTTCGGTTGGCACGTTAAGCCGTATGACAACTCTGTTTATGATTACTTAGACGGCGGTCGTTACACAACTATGTCAGAAGCCTGCTACTTGTAAAGGGCGGTTGATAATTCTGACACTAGGGTTCATTGGTTCGTTGGATGACTCGGGATCCCAGTGAGTTGGCGCGTGGGTGTTTTTATCCCGTAACATCCCAAAAATTCCATCCCATCCGTAAAATTGTTATAAAAAAGAGAAAATTGTGTCTGACAATTGTCTGAAAATTGTGTCTGACAATTGTCTGAAAGTTGTGTCTGACAATTGTCTGAAAATTGTGTCTGACAATTTTCTCTTTTTTACAATGGC
Organism: Keiferia lycopersicella; assembly: GCA_029255805.1. NCBI lineage: Eukaryota > Metazoa > Arthropoda > Insecta > Lepidoptera > Gelechiidae > Keiferia > Keiferia lycopersicella. Next base: position 17,118,844 of record JARACZ010000005.1, read on the forward strand.
AATTTTTTTTTTTTGTGACAGTATTGTATTGTAAATTTCTGACTTTCAGAAAGCATTCGTTGTGAATCTACTTGGAAATAAACGATAGAAATTTGAAAATTTGAATTTTTAAGTACAATTTTATGTTTCAGTTGCTGGCAATACGACGTATTGGTCGGAGAAGTGAAGCTAGAAGTGTGGACGTCAAGGATGACAGTTACCGAACTTATATTCTTGGTGCTCGCTGTGTTGGGAGCGATTTATATTTTACACATTATTGGAGGACAGCATCGTAATATTTATAATCAGCTCTATTAGACGCTAATAGTACCTCCATTTGCTAATTAAAGAAAATAATTTTGGTTGATTTTCAAACAGTTTACAACTAAGTAAAAAAGGCAGTTTATAGACAAAAATATTTTTCTTCATTATTATCATCTTCTGCATATCTGCTTACCGTGTGATGCCGGCTTAGAATAGCATCACCCCAATTCCTTCCCGTGGGTGTCGCAAGAGGCGACTAAGGGACTCGAGGGTTTAATGTGTATTACAACTTTTGGCGACAGGCTGACAACCTCTCACTACAGAGATACACGAGTCATCTTAAAGGGCCCTCAATATTTGTCAGTCGTGGCGATAGCGGCCGTATTTTCACGGCCGTCAATGCTCTGCCTACCCCGCAAGGGATAAAGCATGATATGTGTGTTTGTGTGTGTGTTGGTAACCTGAGGTGTTGCAAAGTGGTTAAAATAGTAACTATTGGTGTTTATTTCCATGTAACTTAATATTTATTTTAATAAGTTTACATTTATTTATTTTGATGTACTTGGACTCTGTAAAATAGATAAAGGTATTGTCTACCTATGAATTCATAAAAGATGTATAAGTAATATATTTATTTAATTTAAAAAATAATCTTTTACGTCTACAGAAGAGATGTTATGTTGTGTTTATGAAAAGTTGAATACATTATATTATTTCACTAGTACAAATATTAGTGTGTTTTTTTTACAAAGGGTCAAATTATTGTCGACAATTTTTTTTACACCAGGATCTCAACCCTCGATACCTGACTGCTAGCAAATGAGGCCTATCATGGTGAATAACAAATGTTATTAAGTTAGCAAATGCTTTGGAAGTATTTTCGTATTTATTTTGGTTTAGATGAGGTACTGGTGATCTGTGTGATGCCGGCTTAGATGCCGTGTGATGCCGACTTAGTATACCATCACCCCATTTCTTTCCCGTGGGTGTCGTAGAAACCGAAGGGACTCGAGGGTTTCGTGTGTATTGCCATTTTAGGCGAAAGGCTGACAACCTGTCACTATAGTAAGGCACGGCTTATCTGAAACGACCCTTAAACATTTGTAAAACGTGGCAATAACGACCGTAATTTCACGGTTGTTGACGCTCTGCCTACCCCGCTAGCACAATCATGTAGGACAATGAGTCGAACGACCAAATACGCCCTGGTGCTCAAGTTCTGAATTGTACGTTTTTGATTGCATACGAGTACTACGAAAGCGCTTTTTCGTAAGCGAAATCCTAAAATCGCCATTTTTGAATTCAAATCGTCGACGGATATCGAAAAAGAGTGGTCAAACCACTCTTTTTCATTTTCAACTATTACCAAAACACAATTTTATTTATTTATCAAAACAGCTGACTGTCAAACTTAAAGTGACAAATAAGCATTAGACCATAGACAACACTAACTTTTTAAATCACGTTTCGTTTCACTGTCGAAGATTATCGGTTTTTAAATCAATCAACTTTGGTCGGTGGCCACTTTGGTTTGGCCTTATATTTTTGCGTAAAATGGAAATTTTTAGGATATTTTTATAAAATGGCAATACAGCTTTCTACTATTTTAAAAAATGCGCAAAAATTTGTGTAAGCGTAATGAAATCGTAGACGACTGATTTTCGTTCACGGAATTTCGCTCAATTCAGATATAGAGCTTCTGATATCAACCAGAGTTGTTTCGGCTACTACTAGTAGACCTCTGACATGGTAGATTGAGCTGGTTACCTGTAGTTGTTCAGTGGTTACCTGCAGTTGTTCAGTTGTTACCTATAGTTGTTCAGTTAACTGTAGTTGTTTAGTTAGCTGTAGTTGTTCAGTTCCTACCTGCAGTTGTTCAGTTGTTACCTGCAGTTATTCAGTTAACTGCAGTCGTTCAGTTCCTACCTGCAGTTGTTCAGTTGTTACCCGCAGTTTTTCAGTTCCTACCTGGAGTTGTTCAGTTGTTACCTGCAGTTGTTCAGTTGTAACCTGCAGTTGTTCAGTTGTAACCTGCAGTTGTTCAGTTGTAACCTGCAGTTGTTCAGTTGTAACCTTCAGTTGTTCAGTTGTTACCTGCAGTTGTTCAGTTGTTACCTGCAGTTGTTCAGTTGTAACCTGCAGTTGTTCAGTTGTAACCTTCAGTTGTTCAGTTGTTACCTGCAGTTGTTCAGTTGTTACCTGCAGTTGTTCAGTTGTTACCCGCAGTTTTTCAGTTCCTACCTGTAGTTGTTCAGTTGTAACCTGCAGTTGTTCAGTTGTTACCTGCAGTTGTTCAGTTGTAACCTGCAGTTGTTCAGTTGTTACCTGCAGTTGTTCAGTTGTTACCTGCAGTTGTTCAGTTGTTACCCGCAGTTTTTCAGTTCCTACCTGTAGTTGTTCAGTTGTAACCTGCAGTTGTTCAGTTGTTACCTGCAGTTGTTCAGTTGTTACCTGCAGTTGTTCAGTTGTTACCTGCAGTTGTTCAGTTGTTACCCGCAGTTTTTCAGTTCCTACCTGTAGTTGTTCAGTTGTTACCTGCAGTTGTTCAGTTGTTACCTGCAGTTGTTCAGTTGTTACCTGCAGTTGTTCAGTTGTTACCTGCAGTTGTTCAGTTGTTACCCGCAGTTTTTCAGTTCCTACCTGTAGTTGTTCAGTTGTAACCTGCAGTTGTTCAGTTGTTACCTGCAGTTGTTCAGTTGTAACCTGCAGTTGTTCAGTTGTTACCTGCAGTTGTTCAGTTGTTACCTGCAGTTGTTCAGTTGTAACCTGCAGTTGTTCAGTTGTTACCTGCAGTTGTTCAGTTGTTACCTGCAGTTGTTCAGTTCCTACCTGCAGTTGTTCAGCTGGCTTGCGGCACGAGGGCGGCACCATGTCGGGCGCGAGCGCGGCGGGCGGCGCGTCGCCTCGGAGGGCACGTTTCACCAGCCACATGGCCAGGGCGAACTGCTCGCGGGAGAGCTTGCCCACGCTGTCCATATCGCAGAGGGCCCTGGAAGGAAAATTTCTTAAAAACATACAGGGTGTAAAAAAAATAAACTGCTAATATTTTGAGGGGTAAATCAGTCTATGAAACTGAACAACTTTCCCTAAGAAACATAAGTCGAAATGTGAGGAAAATATGTTGATAATTTTGTATGGGAGGCCAAATATTTTTCCTCATATTTTCACCTTTGTTTCTTCGGGAAAGTTGTTCAGTTTCACCCCATAAAATATTTGTAGCTTATACATACAAATCACGCCTTTATCCCTTGCGGGGTAGGCAGAGCGTTAACGATCGTAAAATTACGGTCGTTATCGCCACGTCAGAAAAGTATTGAGTGCCCCTTCAGATGATTCGTGTATCACTGTAGTGAAAGGTTGTCAGCCTGGCGCCTAAAGTTGTAAAACGTGGTAATACACACGAAACCCTCGAGTCCCTTAGTTGCCTCTAACAACACCCACGGGAAGAATTGGGGTGATGCTATTCTATGCCGGCATCGGCCAGTGACAAGCTGTCAACTCACCATATGTGCGCCAAAGTGGCCTGCGGTAGCCCGGTCTCTAAGAACGTGTGTTTGATCTCCATCCCCGACACGAACCCGTCACGGTCTTGGTCGGCCGCTGCAAACTGAAAACACAAAATTTATCAGTATCTTTAGCACGTCGAGGATGGTAGACGATTGGGGAGCAAAAAGAGCGTACGTGGGTCGTCCCACAGGACGGCGTCCAGAGGGGCGCCCCAGGTTTTCCTGTCACAGTCAAAGTCAAAAGTCAAAGTCAAAATAGTTTATTGTTTGGCTATAAGTATTACAAAGTGGAATTAAATTTATATACGTATCATTACAGCTACCTAATTAGGTGTACAATATTCTTATTTAATATTAATTATTACATTTAATTATATAGTTGTTAAAATAATAATAATTACAATTCACAATTATAGCAATTCAGTCTCCATTAACATATTAGTACATACATGAAATTTTACAGACCCTAACAGACAATTATTTACATGAACAAGTTCAAATTGAACATTCTTTAATATTACTTACAACTAAGTTAATTCAGTTACCAAGTCAATTGTTATTTGTATTAAATTAAATTATTGTTTGTATTAAATTATGTGTAATTAGTTATTAAATGTACATGTCAAATTATTTATTTATTTTAAAATGTCTGTGTTTCTTATAACAATTATTTCTATACAATTTATCACAATTTACCGCAATTCTCCAAAAATTCTGTTACGCTATAAAACAGTCTTTGCTGTAACCATGAATTAACATTGTGTTTAAATTTGTTTACCTCATATTCTTTAAATTCATCTGGGATGTTATTATAGATTTTTACAGCCATATAAAAGATACTTTTATGGTAAAATTCAGAAAGGTGTGTGCCAGATTGTAAAAGCTTATGATTGTTTCTCAAATTTCTATTGAACTTGCTTTTAGATTCATATAGTGCCAGATTTTTTCTCACAAACATAGCTACTTCTTTAATATAGAGGCATGGAAGTGGCAGGATCTTGTGTTTTCTGAAAAGAGGTTTACATGAATCTATTTGGGCCAACCCCTCCAAGGCTCTTACACAACGCTTTTGCGCAAGAAACGCCTGAGTAGCATCAGTAGAGTTACCCCAAAATATTAGGCCATAAATCAGAACTGATTGAACATAGCCAAAGTAGGCCATTAGGGCTGCTTCTAACGATGTGGTATAAGCAATTCGTCTTAAAGGGTACACGAATCTAGCCAACCGAGCGCAAACATTCCCAACGTGAAGCTTCCAACTGCAGTTACAATCTATTGTAAGGCCAAGAAATTTTGCTGAGGGAACTTTATTTAACAAGCAGTCACCGAATTTCACATTTAAATCTAGTGGCTTTCTAGCATAGGAGTGGAATTGGATTATGTTTGTTTTGGCTAGATTCAAACACAGTCCATTAACATTCATCCATCGCATGATATCATCCACAGTACTAGTAATTTTACGTTCATATGTTTCCGGGGATAACGATTCAATAACTGCTGTGCTGTCATCTGCAAATAAAACCATTTCGGTTTTAGTGATTTTAGGGAGGTCATTTATGTAAAGGAGAAAAAGTAGAGGCCCAAGAATGGTTCCTTGCGGAACACCTCTACCATTAACTCTGTACTCTGACTGGTTGGAAACGACAGTATTTGTGGTTTTGCAAAGGGCATTGATCTCGACACATTGCAGTCTGCCATCTATATAGGAATTAAACCAGTTTAATGTGGTTCCTCTTACGCCATACTTTTCCATCTTACCTAGTAAAATGCTGTGCTCTACACAGTCAAACGCCTTGGACATATCAGTAAGTAACGCTGATACATGGATGCGCTTGTCGACACAATTGTGTACAGTTTTCATAAGTTGGTAAATCGCAGTACTGGTTGATCTGCCGCGCCGAAAACCGTTTTGCTCTTTAGCAAATAAATCGAACTTTTCCGAAAAGCTAATTAATCTGTTATACATAGCACGTTCAAATATTTTACCAATAATTGGGATGAGAGTGATTGGCCTGTAGTTAATCATTTCTGTTTTTTTCCCCTTATTTTTGCAAATGGGCTTTTTTAAGGAAACTTTGAGTTTCTTCGGAAACACGCCCTGTTCCAACGATAAGTTTATAATGTGCTTTAATGGACTAACAATATATGCACGAGACTGTTTTATTATATAGGTATTCAATCCATCATATCCTACCGAATTCGAGTTTTTAAGCTGCGATATTATAGTCATTAATTCTGACTCAGTTACAGGAGTTGCATAAAAAGTATGGGAATTGGATGTGATGTGTTTACATGCTTCTGTGCTTTCAGTATTATTTGACTTTGGTAGAGAGTCAATGAAGTAATCATTAAGACTAGATGCAATTTTTTTAGGCTCATTTACTTTTACTCCGTTTACTAATATAGATGATATCGTATGCTGTAGATTATTGGATTCACCTGAGCAGTCGTTTATGACTTGCCATGTTCGTTTACATTTATTGATTGACTTCGATATAGTTTTCTGGTTTGAAAGTCTTATAGATGTACGTGTGCAGCGTTTCAGGATGGACGTATAATTTTCATATGCTTTTTGTTTATATTTGTTTCCTTTTATTTGCCGCGATTCTATTAGGAACATAAAATTGTTGTTGTTTACAATGACTAATTCATTTATTCAGTGACAGTATTGTATTGTAACTCTTTGACATTCTAAAAGCATTCATTGTGAATCTACTTGGAAATAAACGATTGGGTCTTGAATCTTGTACCGCTGGAGAGACGTGGTAGAGGCTGACCTGCGCGATCTTCGAGTCAGCAATCGGCAGGAGATTGTGCATGACAGAGATCAGTGGAGACAGCTCGTTTCGGAGGCCGAGATCCTCTTTGGCTCGCTGAGCCAGCGGAATTAGTTAGTTTTAGCACACATCTTTATCTTCTTCTTTTCGGGACACCGAGTCGTCTAACGACCCAATAAACGTTTACTATTTTGTAGAAATTGTCCACAAGAAATTAACTTTTGAACACTGCTTCGTGTTTCAATCAAACACTACTAGATATCGGTATCAACTTTTTGTTACAAAGTTAAGCTGTGTCATGGGGGTTTCATTACCTGTGCACCATACTGCGCCTTCTCAGCCGGAGTGGCGACCCAGTTGCTGGTGAGCTGCATGGGGGGGACGAGGGGGAGGGGCTGGACCAGCTCGGGGGGGAGGGGATCAAAGGCTGCTGTGTCTGAGAGGGGGGTTTCATTACCTGTGCATCATACTGCGCCTTCTCAGCGGGAGTGACCACCCAGTTGCTGGTGAGCTGCATGGGGGGGACGAGGGGGAGGGGCTGGATCAGCGCGGGGGGGGGGGGGGGCGCCGATCAGAGGCTGCTGTGTTTGAGAGGGGGGGTTTCATTACCTGTGCATCATACTGCGCCTTCTCAGCCGGAGTGGCCACCCAGTTGCTGGTGAGCTGCATGGGGGGGACGAGGGGGAGGGGCTGGACCAGCTCGGGGGGGGGAGGGGATCAAAGGCTGCTGTGTCTGAGAGGGGGGTTTCATTACCTGTGCATCATACTGCGCCTTCTCAGCCGGAGTGACCACCCAGTTGCTGGTGAGCTGCATGGGGGGGACGAGGGGGAGGGGCTGGATCAGCGCGGGGGGGGGCGCCGATCAGAGGCTGCTGTGTTTGAGAGGGGGGGTTTCATTACCTGTGCATCATACTGCGCCTTCTCAGCGGGAGTGACCACCCAGTTGCTGGTGAGCTGCATGGGGGGGACGCGGGGGAGGGGCTGGATCAGCGCGGGGGGGGGCGCCGATCAGAGGCTGCTGTGTTTGAGAGGGGGGGTTTAATTACCTGTGCATCATACTGCGCCTTCTCAGCGGGAGTGACCACCCAGTTGCTGGTGAGCTGCATGGGGGGGACGAGGGGGAGGGGCTGGATCAGCGCAGAGGGGGGCGCGCCGATCAGAGGCTGCTGTGTCTGAGAGGGGGGCTGGAATATAACAGACATACATTATATTAACTGCTTAAGAAAAATGAAAAGCTTGTAAATAATGTTGTTACTGTTCGAACGTTCACAAAACTTCTATAAAGCCCATATAATTTGGGCCTCCCGTACATTTTACTCAGTCGGATGGAACATTTTGTATGGAAGATCGAGAAACAACTTTTTTTTCATATTTTGACCTATGTTCTTGAAGAAGTAAGTTCCTTTCCTCTCTCAATTTCATAGACTTGTTCACCCCTTAGCCAGCTTGGCCAGCCCCGAGGCAGTGCTTTAGGGGCTAGTTTTAAGTTTTTAGTCCACCTGAGCCGCGTTTACACTAGGTTCATAAAATTGTTATTGTTAAAATTGTTAATTCCTGACCATCAAAAAGCGAAATGTAAATTTACTACTTTGAATAAATAATTTGACTTTGACTTAAAATATGGGTCAGAACTTTTTTTATACCCACATATCACATTAATTTCTGTAAATAATAGGAAGCTTGGCAATAATGCTTTTAACATTCGAAGAATCACGTCACTTTTTACACGTAGTTCATCAACATATTTACATATTTAATAATCATTCTCCTCGCCTTATCCCGTTCTCTGTCGGGGTCGGCTACCTAACCTAGGATTTGACGTGGAACCAAGTTTACATATTTAGTATGAAGACAAATTATTTAGAAATATAAAAGAGAGGTTTAATATGATGACACTTACACTAGAGAGATCCAGCAGCCCCTCCAACAGCGACTGGTTGGTCGGGGGCCGGGGGGGGCGCGCGCCCGGCGAGGGGGGGCGCGAGGGCGGGCGCGAGGGGGGGCGCGAGGGGGGCCGCGAGGGGGGGCGCGCGGGCTTGGCGCGCAGCTCCGGGGGCAGCGTGGTCGGCACCGCGTGCTTTTCTAGAGCTTTGTACACTAGGTGCATTGCCTGCGGAGGAAAATAAGACATATAAGGTGTGATATACTGGGTTATTTTTTTAGTCAGTACGCAAACTTTGCAGGGTGTTTCAACTCATGATTCTGAACAACTTTTACTATAGAGGCCACCTGCGAAATCGCAAAAAAAATTGGGTGCTCCATACATTTTGCCGAGTAGGTATGAATTTTTAGGTTCAAAGATACTTTATTTCTCATTAAAAACACGAAGTCACTTACATAAGAACATGACATTCCATTTTATAGAAGTTATACTTATAGGTATAGAGGAACGTCGTTCATTTCCTCGCAGATCTAAACAATATTACAAGTAGGTAATTGTAGTACCTAAATGTGTTTTAAACCGAATGTCCGCAACACTCATTTTATTGTTTGCCTTTCCAAAACAAAACATATCATAATCATAACACACCTAATTAATTTTTCTATGGAACACCCATTTTTTTTTTGTCATTTCTATGTGACGGTGTAACAAAAACTTTGCAGGCGTGATCAGACTATGAAACTGAACAATTTTCTATGGGGGCTATGGTAGGAAACGAAAAATTTTTTTCGAGTTCTCACACAAAGTCAGTCAGCTGATCGGGAATTTTGTATGGGAGGTCGAAAAAATTTTCGTTTCCCACCATAGCACCCATAATAAAAATTGTTCAGTTTCATGGTCTGATCACGCGTGCAAAGTTATCGTTACACCGTCTCTTACACCCTGTATATCACGCCTTTGTAGGTCGAGCGTTTTATCCAACAATTAAAACAACTGTGTTATTCTTATGAGAAGCGTATAAAATTGAATATCGATATAATAACACTTACCACGATGAACTCGTGTCTATCGAGCATTCCATCTTTATCCTGATCGGCCAGATCCCAAATCCGGCCCAGAGTGTCTAGTGGCAGTTTCGATTCCATTAACACGCCTTTTACCTGAAAATTATAATATAATGTGTGAAAGTGGTACTACACGCATACAATACGTATTGCGACCGAAGTCAGGCGGTCTATTTCTGAATCGAGCGAAATTCCGTGAACGAAAATCTGTCGTTTACGATTTCATTACGCTTACACCTATTATAGCGCATTTTTGAAACAGTATTTTTACTGTATTGCCATTTTTATTAAAATATCGTAAACGTTTCTGTTTTACGCAAAAATATAAGGCACCTTCCCACCGACATTCTTAACAAAGTTCATTGATTTAAAAACCGGTAGTCTCCGACAGTGAAACGAAACGTGAAACTTAATGTTGTCTATGGTCTAATGTTTATTTGTAACTTTGAGTTTGACAATCAGCTGTTTAGGCAAATAGTAGAAAATAAAGAAGAGTGATTTGACCACTCTTTTTTTATTTTCGTCGACGATTTTAGTTCAAAAATGGCGATTTCAGGATTTCGCTTACGAAAAAGCTCTTTCATAGCACTATTTAAGGAATAGCACGCAATCAAAAACGACCAATTGAGCAACTGATCGTCATTTCTCATTTAAATAAGTAAGTGAGCGGAAAGGGATGCTACACTAACACAATAAAACATGTCGGTCGGTCGGGTCGGGTCGGTCGGGTCAGTAAGTACTCACTTTGTTCCCGGCAATGAGGCCGTTGTTAGGCTGTAGGGAGTGGAACAGCTGGCTATATTTCTCCCGCTCCGCTGATTTGATGGTCGAGTCGGTCGGTTCGGGTCGAGTCGAGTCGGGTCGGGTCGAGTCGAGTCGAGTCGGGTCGGGTCGAGTCGAGTCGGGTCGGGTCGGGTTGGTAAGTACTCACTTTGTTCCCGGCAATGAGGCCGTTGTTAGGCTGTAGCGAGTTGAACAGCTGGCTGTACTTCTCCCGCTCCGCTGATTTGATGGTCGAGTCGGTCGGTTCGGGTCGAGTCGAGTCGGGTCGGGTCGAGTCGAGTCGAGTCGAGTCGGGTCGGGTCGAGTCGAGTCGGGTCGGGTCGGGTTGGTAAGTACTCACTTTGTTCCCGGCAATGAGGCCGTTGTTAGGCTGTAGCGAGTTGAACAGCTGGCTATACTTCTCCCGCTCCGCTGGTTTGATACTCCAGTCTGTGATGGGAGCGCCGTGGGACGCGGGGGCCGCGGGCCGCGCCGGCGCCCCGCCTGGGGGCACCTTCGGGATCTCACCCTGAAAATGCAAATCCCATGGTCATTGACGACCGATGTGGCGCAGTGGTAGTGCGACTGCCTTTGACGCAGAAGGTTCCGGGTTCGATTCTCGGTGGTTCACTCACAAAGTTGATATTTATCACTTTGTGAATTTGTTCCCTGTCTGGTTAGATTAGGTTATTGCGTGCTGAACCACCCGATTGTCCGTAAGAAAGATTGTTCCGTGTTTCGGATGGCACGTTAAGCCGTAGGTCCCGGTTGCTGTCTGTGATTACTTAGACGGCGGTCGTTACACAACCATGTCAGAAGCCTGCTACTTATAGAAGGCGGTTGAAAAATTCTGACACTAGGGTTCATCGGGTTGTTGGACGGTGTCCCACACGAAAAGAGCGAGAGACGTTTGTATCTGGACCTCAAAATTACATTGTCTGTAAGAACCCGTTGAATTGTAAATATGAATACTACAAGTTGTTAATAACTTGATGTCGCTATATCGTGGTCCGCAACGATGGGTCTAACCAGTCGTATCACACATTCTACTGCTCGTTTTTTTTAATACAAGGGCATGTGCATGTTTAGTATAACGTTTGATAGAAACATGATTAGACTTTCGCATACGAAAATTGAAGGAGCTCTTACGGCACTGTACATGTTTGATTTATTTAATAAAACTTATGTGAGATTTCGTATACACTAATGTATCGTATATAAGGTGTAAAAATATTAGCTGCAAATATTTTAAGGGGTGAAACAGCCCATGAAACTGAACCACTTTCCCCAAAGAACATAGGTCTAAATATGAGAAAATTTTTTGAACCTCCCATACAAATTGACTTGGTAATTTTGTATGGGAGGTCCAATTTCTTTTTCCTATTTCGACCTATGTTTCTTGGGGAAAGTTGTTCAGTTTCGTGGTCTGATTCACCCATTAAAATATACGTAGCAATTTTTTTTACTCCCTGTATTCTCCAAATAAAAAAGTGTGTGTGATACGTACCACTTTGGGCGGCGGTGTTTCGGAGTGTATGTTGGTCATGTTGATGTCCTTGCCGGCCTGCGCCAGCGACACCAACTTCAGCGCCACGAACAGACCAGCCTGTGGACAACAATTTTATAGTTATTGAATGTTTCAATATTATACATACATAAATACATACATACACAAATCACGCCTTTATCCCTTGCAGGGTAGGCAGAGCGTTAACGATGGTACATTATAAGGTCGTTATCGCCACGTCTGACAAGTATTGAGGGCCCCTTCAGATGATTCGTGTAGTGACAGGTTGTCAGCCTATCGCCTAAAATTGCAATACACATGAAACTCTCAAGTCCCTTAGTCGGTTTTTACTACACCCATGGGAAAGAAAGGGGTGATGCTATTCTAAGCCGGCATCACCCGGCAATATCTACACGTGCAGCCTGTGGACCGATTATACGCAGAAAGCCTTCAACGCCCTTCGCGTTCAATATAATAATGGTTTTAGAATGCTGATGGGGCTGTCGCGCTACTGCAGTGCGTCTAGTATGTTTGCTGAGGCTAGGACAGACGATTTCTTTGCTATAATACGCAAAAGAACATCGTCTGTACTTGCCAGGATGTGCGGCAGCGACAACAGCATTCTCAAAACACTGGCTGCCTTACCCGATAACCCGACTCACCAATGTTTGTTCATTGGCAGAGTACATTGGTGAGAAGGGTACGGGGACAAAATCATGTTAAATTTTTATGTTAGTTTTAATTTTATTTTATAAATAACATAGTTTTAAGTGTGTTCGTTTTACTAACTAAATAGACCTTAGTTGGCTAAATAAATAAATTTTTATTAATATTTATTATTAATATGATTCACAACCCGTATAATTATCAAAAAGTAGTGTATGACCATGTATGACGCACCTCCACGTCATTCTAGAGTTAGGTTATAACGGTTATAAGTATAGTATAGACATAGCAGAGCTGTAGATCTTTATCATATACATACATATATCACGCCTATATCCCTAGCGGGGCAGGCAGAATGTTAACGGCTGTAAGAACGGTCGCTATCGCCACGTCTGACATTTTTGAGGATTGTTTTCCAAGGTAGTCAGAAAACATGACGCCTAAAAATTGTAATACACCAATACTCTCGAGTCCCTTAGTCGCCTCTTACGACACCCGCGGGAAGGATGTGGGGTGATGCTATTCTAAGCCGGCATCACACGGCATTTATCATATAATTAGTCAAGAAACGCTCTTTACACGAGACGGTCATTTAAATCCTTAGTCGCTCCACACGAAAATGGAGGGGAGGTCCACAAAACTATTTCGTATATTTCGTTTTTGGGGGTCAATGCTGTCCGCGTCCGTAGGCCAAGCCCTTCATGGTGCTTAGACTCTAGATACCCTACACGTGATCCCTGGGTAGTGCGAAATGGACAGCACTCTCCGGTGGTAGGCTTCGGCCGTGGCTGGTCACCACCCTCTTAACTAAGCCATGTCGCCAAGCGGTCCCACCGTGTTCCGACATGAAGTTAGGAGTAGCCATCTTGGAGGTTGGGTCTGTACAGTAGTACCTTGCAGCTGTCGCAGTTTTTGTGGAGGCTGATTGTTGCGACATCGAGTGGTTGGCTCTGGAGGGTAGCGGGATCCGAAGCACGGTGCACCGCTGGCTGACCGTAGGAAGTTGGGGGCCCAAGTAGCGGGAAAGCCACCCGTGAAAGGCTGCCCCGACACCTGACGAAAAATCCCGGGCGGCTCCACCTTGCCGGTTGGCAACCGGATGGGAGGAAAAGGTGGCGACCCCGGGCGGGTTCGGGCGTCCCCGCGGTCTCCAAGTCAACCAACTTTGCGTGTGGTCGTGATCAGCTCTCTTCCCTAGCGTAAAGCATTGCAGTACCTCGTACAACTGCCTTCCTCCTGCCTATTCCCCTACACCAATAACAATGAAAAGTACGAAACGGAAAAAATAAAACAGCGGTTGCACGTCCTCCCACTGAAAGTGCACTTCTCAAATATTCGAGGTCTGCACTCAAATATCAATCCTGTCCACCATCATCTTGAGACCGATAAACCGCATCTGCTCTTCCTCACTGAGACGCAGATCAGATGTCCGACTGACGCGGCATACCTCAGCTATCCTGGCTACACATTGGAACACAAGTTTATGTCCCGGGCTGGAGTCTGCGTGTATGTTCGCGACGACATCTGCGTCAAGCGCCTCAAAAATCTCGAGGCACCTCGTTTTTCCGTTTTGTGGGTACTGGTCGACACTGGAGTAGCCAAAAATATTTACGCATGTGTCTATCGTTCACATAGTGGAGATACGGAGACAACCAAACTTTTTCAACACCTTAGTGAAGCTGCTGATGAGGCTCTGCAAAGATACCCGTCGGCGCAGCTAGTCATCCTGGGGGATTTTAATGCCCACCACAAAGAGTGGTTATTCCCATTCCAGGAGACCGATCATGCTGGGCGAGAAGCGCGCAAATTTGCACTTTCTCTAAATCTCTCCCAGCTTGTCAGCTGTGCGACTAGGGTTCCAGATGTGGAGTCACATACAGCCAACTGCTTAGACCTTCTGCTGACTACCGATCCAGACCGATGCTCAGTGTCAGTTGTTGCTCCACTAGGCTCATCTGACCACTGTCTGGTGAAATCCGTATCCGTATATTCCCCACCCGATCAGGGCCCTTGTGGTAAGAGACGGGTGTGGCGATACAAGTCAGCAGATTGGGATGAAATGCGCCACTTCTTTGCTTCGTATCCTTGGAAGGCCTGCTTTTCTACAGGAGAATCGTCGAGCTGCGCAGTTGCTATAACGGAAGTTTTGCGTCAAGGTATGGAGTATTTTATACCGTACTCCGACATTCCTACCGGTAGCAAAGCTCGCCCATGGTTCAATGCAGACTGTAACCGCGCAGAAGCGTCTAAACAGACTGCTTTCCTAGCCTGGGCTGATGCTCGACTGCGCAAAGCTCCGAATACTCGAGACCTGAAGAAAGCCTATAACAAGGCCTCTAAATTAAGCAAGAAGGAGTTACGCAGAACACGCTTCAGGCACATCAGTAGCGTGGGCGCTAAGCTTGCCTCATATCCAGCTGGAAGTAAGGCATTCTGGTCTCTTGCAAAGGCAGTTGAGACCAACTTCTGTCAGCCTACTTTACCGCCGCTGCAGAAACCTGACGGTTCACTTGCCCACACTGCAGAGGAAAAAGCGAATCTCTTTGCCTACCTCTTTGCAGAAAACTCGCGTCTTGACGCCGCAGGTACTATTCCACCAACTTTACCTCGAGTAGACTGCTCTATGCCGGCCGTCTGTATTCACCAAAAAGAGGTACTTAAAGTCCTGCGGAATCTAGATGTTAACAAAGCAAGCGGCCCTGACGGTATCCCTGCAATTGTTCTGCGAAACTGTGCGCCTGAGTTGTCTCCGATATTAACACGTCTGTTCCGACTGTCACTAGAGACTGGCGTGGTTCCCGAATCGTGGAAGCTTGCAAACGTGCAACCTGTGCCCAAAAAAGGAAGCCGAGCTGACCCTGCGAATTATAGGCCCATATCGGTCACCTCCATACTCTGCAAGACTATGGAGCGTGTACTAAATAACAGACTCCTGGGCTACCTCGAGGACAACGATCTTCTGAGCGATCACCAATACGAGCGATTTCGTCCTGGGCGATCCACAGGTGATCTCCTCGTGCATGCCACCCACCTATGGAGCGAGGCTATCGAGAGACATGGCGAAGCCCTCGCGGTGTCTCTAGATATCTCAAAGGCATTTGACAGGGTCTGGCACGCAAGCCTTATTAGCAAGCTGCCCGCCTACGGACTACCTGCTGATCTTTGCAACTGGATCTCTGACTTCCTGAGGGGACGGTCGATACGAGTGGTCCTAGAGGGCCGCTCCTCGGACCAACAGGCCATAGATGCTGGAGTCCCTCAAGGATCAGTTCTGTCTGCAACACTATTTCTGCTGCATATCAACGACATGCTGACGCCCGACACCTTTGGGTACGCAGATGATAGCACGGTTGTTGACAGATACCTGTCCAGTGCAAAGGCCAGCAGTGAAACTACCCAGTCTTGTCGAGAGTCCATAGTCCAACATCTGAACTCTTCACTCAAGGCAATATCCGAGTGGGGTGATGCCAATTTAGTGAAGTTTAATGCAACAAAGACACAGGCTTGTCTATTCTCGACTAAACGGAGTCCCTTCACACTTACTCCGACTTTCCGAGATGTATCCATACCGATTTCTGACCACCTTGATCTTCTTGGCATGACTCTTACGTCAGACCTGAACTTTGGACGCTACATAGAATCTTTGGCCACGACTGCAGCAAAAAAGCTTGGTATCCTCTCAAAGGTTAGGCGCTACTTTGCACCAGAACAGCTTCTACAACTATATCAAGCTCAAGTTCGATCTTGCATGGAGTATTGCTGCCACCTTTGGGATGGATCTGCCAAATACCAACTGGCCGCCTTAGACTCCATTGAAAAACGCGCCAAGAAGCTCATAGCAGACGAAGCACTGGTTGAGACTAAGTTGCAGAGCCTTGAACACCGTCGTAAAGTAGCATGCATGTCGGTATTCTATAGGATACATTTCGGAGAGTGTGCTCAATCACTCCACGACCTGATACCCCCTTCCCCATTCCATCTCCGGGGATCGAGGCGCCGACTGGGGTTCCACCCTTATGTTGTAGATATACCTCTGATCCGCACTAAGCGTTTCGCTTCAACTTTTATCATGCGTACGGCTAAAGAGTGGAATTCCCTGCCGGCGGATCTTTTTCCGGAACAATATAACTTGGGCCTTTTTAAGGCAAGAGTGAATAGGCATTATCTAGGCAAGCATGTACCATCTTCGTCTGCATCTCCACTTACCACCAGGTGAGATGGCAGACAAATGCGGGCCTATTACATATAAAAAAAAAAAAAATATCGGATACCTACCCCGCAAGGGATAAAGGCGTGATTTGTGTGTATGTATGAATGTATATCGGGTAAATGGATAATTGAGTATTCACCTTTGCTGATACCCATTAGTAATATTCTACAATTTATAAACTAATAGTTTTTGACTGACGTGTGGTTAACCAAACCACAGATCGTGGTTTCGATATGTTCGCAGATTATTATTGCTTTACTCAATATAATTCATCATTCTCCTCGCCTTATCCCGTTGTTCGTCGAGGTCGGCTACCTCATCTAGGGGATTTGACATGGAACCAAGTTTTTTCACTGAGCAACTGCCATCTGACCTCTGCAAACCGAAGGCTAACCAGACGTTAAGTTCCATTCAAACATCATCTGAATTCAAATTTTATTTGAATGTGGGTTTCATCACGATGTTTTTCCTTCATCGTAAGAGCATTCGGTAAAACGTGAGCAAAAACACATTGGTACATGGCGAGGATCGAACTCGAGTCTCACGATTGTAAGACCGGTGTCCTAATCTAATTGTTGTCGTATATTCCCGTTACTACACACAAAAATAACCTACTTCATGCATAGCATTAATTAGTAAGTATGTCCTACATTCATAGCATAAATTACCATCAAATAATCTAAATATTGAACGCATTGACTCATGACAAATATTACAAATACCTACTCAAATAAATAAGTTGTTTCAAAACGTGGCAATTTAATTCACAGTCACAGCCGTGTTTCGTAGGACAAACACAGAAAAACGTTATGATAACCAAATAACCACAATTTACCTACACATAGTTTATTGAATATACGTAAGTCACACCTGTATCACTTGCAGGGTTGGCAAAAAATTACGGTCGTTAGCGTCTGTAAAATATTTAGGAGCCGTGTCAGAAAATTACACTATCTGCACCAGTAGTCTCAAAGAAAAAAATGGAGTGATGCTATTTTAATCCGAACTGTAAACACTAACTAAAGTATCACTCGGCAATCCGCCCCCTAGTTCAATTATTGCAATCACAAGATTTGTTTGTAAAGAATGGCCGTTCGAATAGGTCACAGGTTGTCAGCCTGTCGCCTAAAATAGCAGTACACATGAAGCCCTCAAATCCCTAGTTGAATTCTACGACACCCACGGGAAAAATGGAGTGATGTATCTAGGCCGGCATCACACGGCAAATCACTACATAGTATAAAGCAAAGTCGCTTTTCGCGTATGTCTGTAGGTATGTTTGCTTAAATCATTGAAACTACACAACGGATTTTGATGCAGGTTTTTTAGTAGATAAGAGTGATTCAAGAGGAAGGTTGTATGTATAATACTTGCCGGGAAAAATCCTTATTCCCACGGGAAAATGAGTTGCAGCGGGCGCAGCCGCTGGGGCAGGCCGCTAGTAGTTAATATAAAATACGGTATAATAATATACGTTGGAAGGCAGGTCGTAAACTACCTTGACCTTTATAACACTTCTATTTTCACTTCACTAGCAAACTATATCGCCATAAAAACATATTCGTCACATTGAAAAGCAAATACTGAACGCGCGTACTAAGCAAATAGAGTAGGTACAGTACAAACGGGCAGTAGATAACATTATCAATAACTGAATGTACACACACAGACAAACATATCCTTTGCGCCTCTTTAAGTTGAATTTGAAGCAGTATTTGCGTAAATAAAAAACGAAATCGAAAACTTTTGAAGCCCAAAAGAAATAAATGTTTTTAAAAAGGGAACCGACTACAAAGAACGTGGTGTAAATGTGCGAACCTCCAATCTCCTCAAAAATCGGTTCATCCAAACGCGAGATAATCGCGGACAAACTGAGAACCTCCTTTTTTTTGGAGTCGGTTAAAAAGAGAATATCTTTCCTGTAAATGTCGTAAGAGGCGACTAAGGGATTTGAGGCATGATGTGTATTAAAATTGTAGGCGATAGGCTGACAACCTGTCACTATGACCAACACAGTCTTCAGAAACAACTCTCAAACTTTGATCAGACTCTGCCTGCACCGCAAGGGATACAGGCGTGATGTACGTATGTAAAAAGAGAGAAATCAGTAGGTACTGTGTATGATTTATTCAGCTGGAAGGAATCCAAGTTTAAAAAGTCGTGACTTCAGCCAAAGTTCAGTTTGAAACTACTTAGGAGTTGTTTGAATACTTATGGTACTATCGGCATCACGTCGAAGGACCTTTTTCATGGATCTACGGGCACTGGTTCTTTATTATAATTGCATGAACAACCACTATAAATTGAGCCCATAAATGGGGAGCTTCAAGAGATGCTCTCTCTCTCTTTGACCCTCTCTCACTCCTCCACACACGCACAAACCGACACACACACATACAAAAACCACTCCATCTCTTTTCGTGTGTGACATCGAGTCGTCCAACGACCCGAAGGAAGTGATGCTGTGCTACTCTGATTGTAGTACCGTATTTTATGTCACAATATTTCTGAAACTACCCTCAAATATTTGCTGTACGTGGCGACAAAGATTGTAGTTATACGGCCGTTGTCGCTATGTTGCCCCGTAAGTGATTAAGGCATGATTTGTACGTGGTTGTGTGTTAATTAATTTTGACATTGATGATTTCTGTTTATAACCACAGAAATAAAAAAATTGCGGTAATGGATATTGTTAATGGATACTTTTGACGCAAATGTATGCAAATCGACCATGGCAGAAGACTGTTTTCAAAACTATGTACCTATGTAACATCTTCATGCCTAATCGCGCGCGCAAAAAGCCGCTCAGCCGTGCTTTCTGTAGCCCGGCTGCAAAAGGTTTATGCGAATGCTGTGAAAGGGTCACCCTTAGGCACTACCTACGCGAGACGATAAATGTGTATAATCGACGATCTTTTCATGTGGGTCACCAAGTCGTACAACGACCCGATGAACCCTAATACTCATGGGTGTAGATGGCGTTTCTTCTGTTTCTTACCTTTTATATGGAAAACGTTTTATACTGGTTTAGAATAGCATCACCCCATTTCTGCGTTCGGGTATCGTAAGAGGCGACTAAGGGATGAAACCAAGGCTAACATGCGTGCCACGATACAATTTTGTCACCGCAATGACTTCTGCGGCTAACTTCACTGTAGATAAGTTACGCATTTTTCCGTAGTCAAATTGTGCGCATATGAAACGACAAATATATCTTGGCACGCAGTGTTAGCCAGGCAGGGAATCGGCGGCACCATAGAATTCAAATTAGAGAAATCCAACCCCGTAATCGCAAAGGTGACGAATTAATAGCTAAGTCTGCGACATAGAGTAATTCTACTAGAAATATCGATTAGTCGGGCTCATTGAGCGGTTTGAGTCAAGGTGACTGCCGCCGCCGCGTGCTCGGCTCAACTTGCCGTAAAGAAATCTCGCCGATAACAAAACTTACGTAGACCGCGACAAAGATTTTTTAGGGTACCGTACCCAGAGGGTCAAAACGGGACCCTATTATATTAAAAGACTTCGCCACGTATGTTAGCGAAACGTGACAGATAAATCGTACATCACTAATCTGTCAGCCTGTCGCCTAAAGTAGCTTAACACAAATGAAATGAGTCCGTTTGTACAACCACGGGAGAAATGGGGTGATGCTATTCGAAGGCGGCATCCCCGGGCGGAAAGTACAAAACTAATCAACGGCGCTGATGGATGACTATTAGATGTTAGAGATTAGTATGATGTTGAGATATTAAATTTAAATTACAGCTATTAGTCATTCCGCATTTATTAGTTTTATTTATTAGTAGCGGCCTGCCCCAGCGGCTGCGCCCGCTGCAACTCATTTTCCCGTAGGAATAAGGATTTTTCCCGGCAAGTATTATACATAAAAAATTTCCTCTTTAATCACTCTATCTATTAAAAAACTTGCATCAAAATCTGTTGAGTAGTAGTGTCGAGTAGTAGGGTGTCCTAAAAGGCGATTAAGAGGTGAATCCAGCGAATAGGCAGCAGTTTTTCCTCTGAATATCTACAGCACCTGCACTGTGTTCTCCAACCCACCTTAAAAGTGCAGTGAGGTGAGTGCAGTCAATACCAACAAAAGGTGGACGCCAATGTCCAGCAGTGGGCTTTTGTAGCAGTTGTAGTTGTAGTAGATATTTGTACACCCACCTTATCCAAGTATCCCTTTCCATTGGGATCGGAGAGGTCCCATATCTTGCTGAGCACCACATCGCTGAGGCGGGACTTTTTGAGGAACCTGGCTGCATCCAGGGCTTGGATAATACCGGTGCCATTCGGGTCCACCTACAAAACAACAGGCAGTTTAGAAATTTAAAGGGCCTTACCACATAAAAGTTAGATGTGAGTCCAACATGTGTTTAAAAAGTATCATCATACAAGAACTCTAGACACATATTCAACTTGAGTCTAAGTTTTTGTGGTAAGGACTTTTTTTGGTTAATATGAACCCGATGCTTAATATGAAAATCACTGAATTAGGAAGAGAATGCGCGCATTAGTCACCAGACAATATTTGTGTAACCTCAATATTTGTCAGAAGGAGGGTTTGAGACTATAATTTTACAGCCTTTAACGCTCTGCCTACCCGAAATGCATAAAGGCGTGATATGTGTATGTGCGTATGTATGTATGTATGTCATCTGACAATACCAGACTAGTTTTTCTACATGTACCCACTAGGGAATGCAATAACGGAATCCCAAAATTCTGGGACTTCTCATTTTGCAGGACTGACCTCAGTCGTTATTTGAGATCATATAAAAATGTGAGATCACACAAATACATGCCTAGCCCTGCAAATACTGGGATTAAAATTTACTTGCGGGATTGCATATTGTGGCACCCACTATTTTGTACATAACCTACATAACTCTTCTGTTTAACTTACAGCCGGCCCACTGCCCACCAGTTTCACAGTTAAGTAAGTAAGTAAAAACACAGTTAACTGTTTCCAATGGGAATAAATCTTTTTCCTGGCATAATGAGTATTAAGACAGGGTTCTTATTGGGATAAATTGGCTGATACTTTGGCTCAGTTGCATAGACCTTGATCACAAAACAACTGAGGTTTTGGGGGTAGTTAAGTAGAAGTCTATGGGTAACTGAGAAAGTATAAAACACCTTTTTCAGGCATGTAAACAATTTAATAAAAAACCTTTATCTTGCACACCTCCAAATCATAGTTTCTAATCTAAGAAACTCCAAGTTAATATAGATTTCTAATTTAACTGAAATAACTCCATTTGAAATCTGGATTATAAAAATAAAAATATATCATAATTATCAGTTTCTTATAAGATTATAATTGTGTTTTGTAATTTGCATTTTTTTTTCACTGTCTATTATAATAACTATGGTGTGTCTTGTGTATTATTTATGAAAATCAAATAGGTACTTTTTGTATATGTTTTATAAATCAAAAGCCATATTTCAAATACAATAAGACTCGAATTTGATAAAAACACTCTCAACAGTTCTCAATGATAACAGATTCAAGAATTCTTATCAGATAAAATGATCTTTGAAGAATTTTTGTTAAGGTCACCTGATAATTGAACAAAATATTTTCAGAATAATAAGAGGCCTTCTCTATTCCATATTCATAGTAAGTAAACATATTCCTATTATACCAGAATGGTCACAATCGATCCATAACAAGACCAAATTGGACATAAATATCATGAAATGTATAAGTACTATAAAGGCACTTACCTGGTGATAATACGCTTCATAGATAGCACTGTGGGTCCCTGCCACCTGCGAAGGTTCAAGCCACATTTTGAGGACGCGAAACTCACAATAAATCTAATTTACAAGCCAATTTTGTAACGATATGGGTGTGACATTAGAACACTGTAGATGACATTCAACGTTCGCGGAAAAACTTTTATGATTACACCCTCGAAATGTAGATCGAGGTGCGAACTTTTGCAATGGACACCACCAACGTTCACTACACTTCGTGTAAATACAGAATTTTATCACGTTAAGACGACAAAACCATCAAAATTGAATAATGATTGGAACAGCACAATCCGTGTACCGAACACGACACTTTAACCGGGTATTTTTCGAAGTTTTCCCTAACAACACAAAAATATAACTGCACTAAGCGGTAGGTAGACTATTATAGTTTCTTTTCAACTACAAAAATGCGAATTTTGCAGAACACCAACTATTTAATTTCAATTAGTTCTACCTGAGTCGGAGACGGCAAGGCAGCCATTTTTTACATCTCCTCCTCCGACCAATCAATAGCGACCATAGACTGAGGACATTTGACGTTTTAGGGATGTACTGTTCACCTATTTTGTTTATGAAAACGAAGTCTCGATTATCGATTATAAAAAAACAGCTATGATCGTGTCAGTTATGCCCATAATTAGGGCTCTGTAGTCAACGTACCCTACACTAATCTACCTACCTATATTACAATTCTATGATACTAATAAATAAAATAAATCGAACATTGGTTTTTCAATGATGCAAAGTTTTGTGCTGTTTTATTTCCAAATGGTTAAATTGGTTAGTACAAATACAAACGTCTTCTGTTGCTGTGTGGTGTGTGTGGGTCACCGAGTCCACGAGCAACCTGTTCCAACCTAGTCCCACCGCTGATAACTAAGTACAGTCATGGACAGAATTGGGGTCAGTCAAGAGGGTGTATTATCGCATACACAATCATTTTTACTTACTCACACATACACATACTCAAATGTGTTTTTAAAAAGTAAACCTTAAATCAAGCTAACTTAAGTCAAAACTCATATAAACATTGCTCAGCGACCTCTATGAATTTATGAGAAGAACTATTAAGAACAGTGCCTGTTTGAACGTTAAGGTCTGACTCACCACGTCGTAACTCTAACCAATTAAACTGCTGCGTTGGTTTAATTAGACCCATACTTCTATTTCAACGTTAATATCACCAGCGTAAATGGTCTAATGGTTGCTACGTCCAGGTTACGTCAAAGATTAGAATAACATCAGGTTCGGATCTCTAGGACATGTTTTAGTTTTGTTTAGGATCGTTACTTAAGTATCCCATTTTTTTTTTTGTTTTATTGTTGCTGTTGATTTTGTTGTGGTCTAGGACAATCAACACTAAAGTGAAATGAAAACAATTATTAACCAATTAAATATTTTTATTATCAAAAACTGTAAAATAACATTTAACAAGCCTTTTTAAACAATATTTTAATAATGAAGTTGACATCTACTACGCAGATCTAAAAAATAATGAGGTTAAATGTCTCAAGGTTTAGCTTAAAGTATTCGTTTTTAAGAAGAAAAGATATTGAAGCTAAATCTCAAGAAAACAAAGAAAATTTACAAATTTCGTAAGTAACTTTGTTTAGATTACCTACGTAATACAAAACAAAACATTGTCTGACTGATATAGTTTACCAAAAAAAATGAAACATTAATACTTCTTCTTTAAAATTATAAGTAAATAACTTGATTACATTTTGCAAACGCCGTGGCATTGAAGAGACCATTTCGGAGCAAATGTTGGTTCCGCACCTTCACATACTTCCACACTTCATGGCAGTGAGACTCCAATTCTTCCTTTCGTCTTTCATTACGCATATCCCATCTTTGCACCATTAAGCCCCATAGATTTTCTATAGGGTTTGCACCATTAAGCCCCATAGATTTTCTTTAGACCCCAGGTCTTTAGCGGCCAGTTTATAACATTTATTCGAGCAACGACACTACCCTCTTCTTCAAAACGAGTCACCCAACGCTTCGCTGTTCTCCACTAAAACAAAACAAACGAGCATAATAGGTAAAATTAATACTTTAATAAACTATGCAACTAAAACTATGTTATAACAGGAAAATGTAAATAATACTAAATAAATTAGTAATTTGAAATATTATAGATACTTACGGCATAGCCGGTCTCAGCAACAATTTCCGATTATTTATGTCCAACGTTATGCAACGCAACAATACGCTGCTTATCCTCATTACTTAAATTATTACTCATTTTGAAAAATGTAATGAAAGTAAATGAAGCGAAGAAAGAATGTAACAGAAAACACGGGCACCCACGATAGCGAGCTAACACCGACAAAATACGAACTCCTTCCGAATGCAATCCAATCGGGTAAAACAATCTAAGGCAAAATAATAATAAAAACCAAATAATTTAAGGTAAAACACGACCGAGATTCGAAACACTGCTTTGACGAAGTTCCTGTTATCTACCTTTAATTGCTATCCACTAGGCCAACTGCGCCTATAGTCAACTTGGTGAAATTATGGATGTTACTCGGTTTGCACATTGGTAAGTTAGCTACGTAATATTTTGTAAATGTGTGAGTGTATTGTGGGATGCGCAAGCAACTAGGTTTCTGAGAACTGACTCCACTTTTGTCCCTGACCGTACATACATACATACACATGTCACCCGTCTATGCCTGCAGGGTAAGCAGAGCGTCAACAGCCGTACAAAATACAATCATTGTAGCCACGCACGCATATATTTGAGGGCTGTTTCAGAAGAAACATAGTGCATCACTATAGTGACAGGTTGTAGCAGGGTAGAACCTCTGCGTCCACATCCTTCATAAGCCGCCTGTCCTTTCACGAACCATTTCAAATTGGAAATTGGAATGTCGTCACACATTTTTTTTACTTTTTGACCCAGTCGCGATAAAATCAGCGAACAACGTGGATCAAAAGAAACTTAGAAGAATCCAGTGATCTGTATGTGATTATTAGTTAGTAACTAATGATTTTAATGTAGTGCTCGGTATGTAACAAAGTGCACATGTGAAGTTACAACGGAGTACGAAAGTTAGAAAAAACCCGATAAGGTAGCTATAAGCCTTATGTTTTCCTTGTTATGTTTCTATAGTTCATCTACTATTCCCTAATCATATAATAATATTGTTTTAGGGTTTCTTTTCCTGTAATGAATATTTCAATTCAAGTCATCAAGACCGTCTTTCATTGGTTTGTGGTGGCACGCTAGTGCCACAAGGTTGTAGCTTAAAATTGTAGTATTCGTAGGTACTCATGGAACCTTCGAGCCCTTAGTAGATTATTACGACACCTGCGGGAGGGGTAATGCTATTCTTTGCTGCCATCACACGGCAATGTAAAACGTAAGTAACGTAGTAAGATCGTTTAATCAAGTAAACATAACAAACAAACAAACAAGCAAACGATATACTACTGTTAATTAGTAAAAAAAAAGCATTTCGTATCGAACATAAATTTTATTCTAAGAGTTATTTATTTTTTCTACAAACTCCTTTAATCTTAGTAAACCACCTTTATTAATGCTATAGAAAGAAAACTGTTGCATTCTTTTTATCCACTCGTCTATTTTGTTATGTCGTCCCAAAAGAGGATGGAGAATGCTTACAGAGCTTACGGTAGCTACGCAGCAAATATCGCATAAAGTCATCTGAAACAAAGCATAACATTATCATACTTTAGTGAGTTTTGACGATCGATGTGGCGCAGTGGTAGTGCGACTGCCTGTGCCGCAGAAGGTTCCAAAGTTCGATTCTCGGTGGGTCACTCACAAAGTTGATATTTATCACTTTGTGAATTTGTTCCCAGTCTGGTTAGGACATTGCGGGCTGCACCACCCGATTCTCCGTAAGAAAGATGGTTCCGTGTTTCGGTTAAGCCGTAGGTCCCGGTTGCTGTCTATGATTACTTAGACGGGGGTCGTTACACAACCATGTCAGAAGCCTGCTACTTGTAGAAGGCGGTTGAAAAATTTTGACACTAGGGTTCATCGGGTCGTTGGACGACTCGGTGTCCTACACGAAAAGATAGAAGATGGATTGAAACATATTGGCCTTGACTCTGGGCGTTTCCTTAGCCTATTCTTCTTGAAAACCTCATACCAACAAGCTAATTAACTATCAGCCAGGAACTTACCTTATCACCAGCTAACCACGCGTTCCTCATTAAGATGTCGTTCAAATAATCAAGCATCGCATACCATTGCCGTAGTTTCTCTGCATCTACTGGAAATTTTCTCGCAAAATATGCTGACTGTAAAAAACACATGTTTTTTGCGTTTACTTATTATCACTTATAATATTAGTTATTGAAATGATACGTATAGGTAAGATGTAAAAATATAAGCTGCAAATATTTTAAGGGGTGAATCAGACTATAAAACTGAACAACTTTCTCCAAGGAGCATAGGTCGAAATAGGAGAAAATTTTTTGAACCTCCCATACAAATTGACTTGGTCGATCGGTAATTTTATATGAAAGAATGCAATTTTTTTTTTTTCATATTTCGACCTACGTTCCGTGGGGAAAGTTGTTCAGTTTCATGGGCTGGTTCACCCCTTAAAATTTTAGCAGCATTTTTTTTACACCCTGCATTACGATCAATAAAAAACTTACAAATATATCACGGTCGATGGGAAACAGTATGTCAGCATTGAAAAATAGCATTTCGTTTATTTTTGCCTTGATCAAATTGTCGTCAGGATAAAGCTCTCGGTTTTCGCTTATGTTACACAAGTATAATGATATAGCGTGGCTGTCTCGTATTACTTCGTCTCCCACTGCAAGAGCTGGCACTTTTTGCAGCGGGTTTATCTGCAACATGAGGATAGTGTCTATACATACAGGGTGTAAGGCCTGGCTCAGTCGGCGGGTACATTTTGTATGGGAGGACCAAATTTTTTTTCATATTTCGACCTATGTTCCGTGGGCAAACTTGTTCAGGTTCATGGCCTGGTTCACCCCTTAAAATATTTGCAGCTAATAATTTTACACGCTATACAGGGTGTAACGGTGTAAAGGACGGTAGTTATAACGAAAATTTTGCAGACGTGCTCAGACCATGAAACTGAACAACTTTTACTATGGGGGCTATGTTGGAAAACGATATTTTTTTACCTCCCATACAAAATTAGCCAGGTTGTAAGTATGTGAGGTCTAAAAGTTTCCATCATATTTCAACCTATGGTTGTTAGGGAAAGTTGTTCAGTTTCATGGGCTGGTTCATCCCTTGAAAACAAGTTAGAACTTTTCCTAACACATTGTAAAGCAAATTGGTGACACGCAGTGGTAGTGCGACTGGCTGCAACGCAAAAGTTTTCGAGTTCGATTTCCGAAGCGGAGGGATTTCGACCTTTGTATGTTTCTAGGGGAAAGTTGTTCAATTTCATGGGCTGATTCACCCCTTAAAATATTTGCAGCGAATATTTTTACACTTTATATGTACCTACCTATACATAGATAGAAGAAGCTGTTTAATATAATAAACTCGTTTTTTTATTTACCAATCTTGTAAAAAAAAGTTTGGATGCAGAACTAATACTTGCAACACAAAATGTCAAACATACCAACATACCCACATAATATTAATCGTTTACGATATTTGATAGAATATTATGTTACAATATTTATTTTGTTATACCTTTGTGAAAATATCTCCCTTTTGTTCACCCTGAAATAAGTCGATGTTCTGAAAGTTGACGTCGATCTTCAAATGTGACGCAGTCATCAAGACAAACCTGACTGGGGGCGAAGCTTTGTCTCCGTATAAAACCAGCTTATCCATTGTCGAAACATTGCTGCAAGTGTATTTCACAATTATGGCTATGGCTAAACATAGTATGGATGGAATAAAATGATTTTTTTTAATGAATCGAAAACATTGACAAATATTTGCAGGTATTTATAAAGAAAAGTGAATACCTACTTAGCACATACCTTACCAGTCGTAATAAAAAAAAACATATATTTCGATAAACCATAAACTTTGTTTCAGGTATGAGCAAAATTAAACAAATTCTATGTTCTTTATGGTGATTATAAACTAACTTGTCAAAAAGAGACAAAAATTCTATTTATGACATGTTATGATACAATTTCTCAAATTAAGCACAAAATTTTTAAGCAAGATTTGAAATAACGGGGTTCGATGACACGCAATATAATATACATATATTTTTAAGACAATGTGCAATTTTTTACTAAGCTAATACACAAAAATGCATACCTTAAACCCCGCTGAAAATTAAAGAATCGGCTAGCTTTCCAAAAAGTCCGATGTTTAGAGAGATAACTTTGCAAAAACATTGTAAGATACGCGTCAGACGCAAGCCAAGCTCACAGGACGTTTGAGGTGGCCGAGCGAGTTTTATTTTTCTATAGCAAGATTCCTATTTCATTGACCCTCAGATAACATATGCATTTTTTCTGTGTGGCGGGACATGCGCATTTTATTATCATATTGATATAAAAATCTTACTTACCTGCCCTGCCCTGTCCCTTGGTTTTACCCGATGTTTTTCAGCTTTTGTGTAAGACGTTCTGTTTTGCTTAAAAATATTAAAAGTGTTTTTGCTATTTCCCTTTAAGTTACGTTATTTTATAAGATGCTATTGAGTAGGTATGTGCATTTTTTATTTTTCATTCATGTCTCACATTTATAATAGCTTTGGTCCATGGAATCAGTTACTTACCAAACCATTAAAAATTAAAATGACATTACCGTCACTAACCCTTTTGAATTCACTAAGCTTTAAAAAAACAAAAAAAACGCTTCTATCAATAATGCCGTGTGACGCCGACTTAGAATAGCATCACCCCATTTCTTTCCCGTGGGTGTCGTAGAAGCCGACTAAGATTCAAAGGTTTTAAGTGTATTGCAATTATTTTAGGCGACAGGCTGACAACTTGTTACTATAGTGATACACGATTTATCTGAAACGACCCTCAAACATTTGTCAGACATGGCGATAATGACAGTTATTTAACGGTCGTTAATGCTCTGCCTACCCCGCCAGGAATATAGGCCTGACTTGTGAATGTTTGTGTAGTAGACTTCACAAGTCGAAATACAACACTATCGATTCATTCATTTCATTCACTCAAAACTCAAATGTCAATGTCATTGTTCATGAAAATGGGAAATTTTCGTTTGGTTCCTAGTAGGTGGCGCTAGGTGCGAATGATGGAAAAGCTCAGCAGAAATTTTCCATAGATAGGGATGAAATAAAAATAAGAAATTGATTAATTTCTGCTGAATGTTTTTTTGCTTTTATGATTTACTTTTCTTTGTCTTCGTTTTATTTATTTGTTTTCTGAGTCAGGACTCCAATTTCGTAACATATTTGAAGCCTTCCGAGTACTCTGTTATTATTTATCGCAGAGATTAATAGGAAGTTCTTAACTTGTAACGAAATTACTTACGTCTGAGGACCTGTAAAATTATTCACAAGTTGTAAATTTTTACAGTTGTAGTTTACAAGTCTTTAGAAAAACACCTGTAAGATAAGAACTGGCTCGATTGTGTTAAAAGCAAAATTTACACTATGGTTTGTCGCTGGTAAGCTACAGGCAGCTGAACTTGTAAATTGTAAAATAGTAGACTGGTTGCTTCATAAAACGCCTGTAGTTGTAATTTTCTTCAGTGTTGCTATTTAATTATTAATTTTGGCGCGATGTTGCCACTTTTTTGCCTGTAGGATTGCACTTGTAGCTTTTGTAGTTTTCCGGGTTCAAGCCCTGGATGATGATAACATTTTTTTAACTTCTTACTTTTATTTTTAGTAAAACAACATATGGAGTGTAAGAAGGTACAGCGTCCCGCATACGGATAGGGTGCATTCAGACAATGAAACTCAACAACTTTTTCCTAGGAACATACCAAAAATTCTAGTTAAAAAATTCTAGCTAGGGGAAGACAAAATATTTATGACGTATGTGGTGCCGATACACATACTAAGTCTCGGAGGAGTATAGAAGGTTGAGCATGGGCAGCACAATCGCCTTCGATTTTTGTGCCTAGCTTTAGGTCATGCGAGCAGAAAACCTTGGAACACAACTTCCCAAATGCTGCAGCTGCAACACTGATTCTGTTGTTGATCTCAGCTTCAAGATCACACTTAGATGTTTTAGTGTTCCCCAGATAACGAAACTTATCAACCTGTTTCAGCATATCCTCACCAAGCATAATGGCCAGTGTCTCGCGACCATGTAAAACAACGACGACCAAGGACATCACTTTTATGTTTTTGACACTGATCTTCAGTCCGAATTTACAGCATGCTTGGTGAAAAACGACCGATGTGGCGCAGTGGTAGTGCGACTGCCTCTGACGCAGGAGGTTCCGGGTTCGATTCTCGGTGGGTCACTCACAAAGTTGATATTTATCACTTTGTGAATGTGTTCCCAGTCTGGTTAGGACATTGCGGGCTGAACCACCCGATTGTCCGTAAGTAAGATGGTTCCGTGTTTCGGATGACACGTTAAGCCGTAGGTCCCGGTTGCTTTCTATGATCACTTAGACGGCGGTCGTTACACAACCATGTCAGAAGCCTGCTACTTGTAGTAGGCGGTTGAAAAATTCTGACACTAGGGTTCATCGGGTCGTTGGATGACTCGGTGTCCCACACGAAAAGAAGAAGAAGAAGGTGAAAAACGGACATAAGGCAGGAATTCAGCATAAATGATCTCAGTTATCAGTAATCAATGCATACGAGACTTTAGTGCGTGCTTTAAGTCTAGCCAGGTTAAAAAGGTGACGGGGAATAAAATCAGACTGTTCACCTTCTACGGAGACGCAGCACTGCATGTCGTCATGCAGTGCATCGTTTTTGGAAACTACAGGCTACAATTCTACAGGTACATTGAAATTCGATGTACATTGCATAGCCATTAAATTGTAGCCTGTAGTTTCGTTGCATAGGCCACTGGGGTCTAAGGATACAGAGATTACAATAACGATACAGAGACAAATCGATCGATTACAATTTATGTAGTGCATCACTAATAAAGAATGTCACCTGTCATGTAGCTGTCACTTTTTCTTGAATTGTTGTTGAGAGGAGGGATGAGTGCACAAGTTCAATGCAATTACAATAGTTCTAAACGTAGTTATCAAACATCTACCTACTAGCTATTGTTTACAGTTCACAGGGGCAATGTAAAAAGTTTGTGTATTCTCACGGAAAAAGATGAAAGTTGTGAAAGGTCTACTGCAGTAGCGCGAAGATCTGACCCGAGACACTGGTCGTGCCATGCTCGCGCATCAATTTGGTACGTGTTCACACACAATAAACCTGCTTATTACGTTATCAGAACGTAACGCATTAGAAGCGGCCCAAAATTTCGTCGTTGGGAGTTGATCACGAAAGTTTTGTCGATACTTTCTCGCGTCGCGGTCGAGCGATGTCGGGCTTCCAGTCCAGTGATACGATGCCCAAGATCGGGCTAGTGACGGATCTGCGCGAGCAGTGGCTCGTGCGTGCCGACGGGGCGCTGGCGCACAGGCTGCAGGACCGGGAGATCTCGTCCCACCTCTGCGAGAACCGCCACAGGAACCAGCAGATTCGCGAAGACTTCCCGGTCGCGTTGAGTGAACAGCGCGGCATAGACCACGAGATTCAGCTGCGGGAGCTCGCACGCCGCCGCCAGGCTGATATTGACGCCGAAATCGCGCGGGAAATAGCCGAAATAAATCTCCGTCGACAACGTCGCCAGCGTCCTAACGACTTTGTGCAGCCGAGCTCGTCCCGCGCCGCAGCCCCCGCCCCGCCACCGCCAGAACCCGCCGCACAGGCTATCAACCTACCCATTGACATTGACCCTGAACAACTTGGACTCTCCCCTGCTGAGTTAGAAGAGATGAAAAGGAGATTGGAGCAGGAGGAAAGAGATGCAAGACTAGCGAGAGAACTCAGCCATGAAGTGGAGGATAGTGATGCCCTGTTGGCTGATATGAGGTATGCTGTAGAAGCTCAAGACGGAGAACTGGCCAGGCTGCTGCAAGAGCGAGAATATAAAAAGCTACAAAGAGCTAAAGAGAAAGCCAGACAAAAAGCTTTGCTGAAAAAACAGCAAAGAGCGCAGCAAATAAATGAACAGCCACAAGAACCCCCAGGTTTACCTCCTCAAGCCACCCTCTGCGACGCATACAGCAACCCACGAGACATGATACGAGAAAACAAACTCAGACTATGCAAATCTGTTGACTCAGATTTGAATTACGTTGAGCCTTTTGAGAAGGAACAAATTCAGTCAAAAGCCAGTGCCTTACTAAGCAGAGAAATGTCCAGGCAATACTACTCTGCCCAACCAGAACCCAGCACATCCAGGTCAAATGTTAATTTATCTCATGCCCATTCCAGATCATTTGACTCTGATAAACCAAGTTTACCGAATGTCAATAGCATTCCGATACAGCACCGTCAACCACCCCCACCTCCGACTACCAGTAAAAAACCACGATTTCCTGATCCGATCAGCATTAGACCTGCATCACACTACCCTACCGACAATACTCTACCACAGACTGATAACCCAGTGAACCCAACTATACCACACAGTTACAGCGACAACAACAATCTGTACAGTTGTACATTCCCACCAGATCACAACAACAGTCCACAAAGAGGCATCGACAGACCGGACACTTCTAAAAGACTATCGGTAATCTCTGATATTACCGCTGAAGGTCTAGCCAAGAAGAAGACAAAGGAAATGCAAAAGAAAAGAAAGGGATGTAAGATTCAGTGATTTTTGAATCTCAACTGAGATTACACATTGTTTTAAATGTTTGTGTTGTCCAATGCACAGTAATGTGAGTTTTACAACAGTGCTATAGTGTTGAAGAATTTTAAGGTTGTAAGATTCAGTGATTTTTGAATCTCAACTGAGATTAGATTACACATTGTTTTAAATGTTTGTGTTGTCCAATGCACAGTAATGTGAGTTTTACAACAGTGCTATAGTGTTGAAGAATTTTAAGGTTGTAAGATTCAGTGATTTTTGAATCTCAACTGAGATTAGATTACACATTGTTTTAAATGTTTGTGTTGTCCAATGCACAGTAATGTGAGTTTTACAACAGTGCTATAGTGTTGAAGAATTTTAAGGTTGAAAAATAACTCTCATGATAATGAATGTTAAAAACTAGTACAGAATCTCCATAAAATCTGTTATATTTCTAAACATCTTATCTGAATTTTTCTAATTTATAGTAATTTTGTTGATATCTGTAGAAAAATCTGCAGATAGGCAATTTTTAGATTATACTTTATACATAAATTATATATATTTTTATATATTTATTATAAGTGCAGATGTACCTGCCAGAACCAATGAGCCATTTTATGTAATCTTAGGACTGGGTGCCTTGCTTTAGATATAAGTTATTTTTCCTAGATATATTATCACATTCCAAATTTGCGATTAAATTCTTCATATATATTTGTTTAGAATATATATTCATTGACATTTTTTCAAATTGTAGATGATACAGGTCTCTAAAATTGTTAAAACTATTTCTTAGGTTTTTTACTTATTTGCATTGCTATAGTTACTAAGTAAGCACTTTAATGCTACCTTTACAAGAGTAAAGTTGTTTTTATATTTATTTTCTCAATTTAACTGTTTTTTTCTTCCTAGTTATTGTATAAGACTGATTTAATCTTCACAAATTACTAAACAGAAAAATATTTTATTTCTTTTGTGCATTTTTGGTGCTATATGTTTATTTCAAAATGTGGTGTGTTTAACCACATACAAATTCATTTAAGACCATTTACATATTCTATGTAAATTGTAACAATTGTATTTATTTAAAATAGTTAACTTCACTTTATACTTTCACCTTACTATTAAGAAAATTCGAAAGTAGAAATGATCAAGTCATATTTTCTAAAATAAATGCCTTATCCTTAGTTACGTTTTGGTATTAAAATATAAGTATTTCTTATTTTATAGTCCATTCCGAATTACAGCTACATATTAGTTAGTACCTAGTACCTACTTTATATTAACTTGGCTAAATAATCTTAGGTGTAAGAAACTAGTTTTAATATTATGTAAGCTTTAAAAATCGCAATCTATGGCCTTTGACGTGCCTTAATGGAACTGAACCAAACTCGAATAATTTATGATATTTGCTAGGTAATATAATAAGTTTAATTGATATTTTTCATGTGACTTAGAATTGTCTCTCTAATGTTTAATTTTATATGGAGAATTACTTAGAAAATAAGTACAATTACTCATAAAACTGCCTTGAAGACAATAATATTTTGAGTCTAAAATTCCTTTCCTTTCATCATGAGAATCTTCCTAATATGAAGCTCAATTTATAATATCTACAAAACAAACTTGGAATAAGTACTAACAACTAGTACCTTCCTATCAGTATAGGTTGAATCCTTTAAAATTCCTTGAACTCAAAATAGTCTGAAAGTTTATTTTATTTTCATAAGTACCTACTGATCACATTGTACAACAAGATATTGTTTGGAACAATTACTAAGAACTAGCAGGTACTCATCGTATCACTTGCTTACATAAGTGGTTTTTATTCTCCAGCGTGTTGGTTATGGTATGTAGCTATGTAAAATGAGTCTCAATGTCATTGAAATGTTTCAATACCAGTAATAATGAACAAATAATATACTACATCTGTGTAGGTGTAGATATGTCCTAATAAATGAGCCTTTATCAGTTTTGTAATACTTTTTATAATTAAAATTGTCACTACTTTGTAACGAAATAATTTTGTTTCATTTTTACCTACAGTGATGAGAGATACGTGCTTCGGATTGCACGTTAATCGTCACTATTTTGATAGCATCACGCATTTCTTTGAAATGATCTCAAAAGAAACGAAAGTTACGTCTGATTATGTAATTTTATATGCAAAATTGCCTACCGCCTTAATCAGGCTTGCTCACAAACTAGTCTTATGAATGACTACGAGCTTCGGAGAAAGTACTTTGGGCTCCATTCAGAGATTCACACAATGGCAATGAGGTTTTAATGACTGCCGGGCATAACCACAGCAGCTGGCGGCGGCCTAGCACGAGACTGCTACATATCGATGCTTCTTCTTTTCTTGTGGGTCACCAAGTCTTCCAACGACCCAATGAACCCTAGTGTTAGAATTTTTCAACCGCCTACTACAAGTAGCAGGCTTCTGACATGGTTGTGTAACGACCGCTATACAACTAGTCTAAGTAGATTATCATAGACAGCAACCGGGACTTACGGCTAAACGTGTCCTCCGAAACACGGAACCATCTTTCTTATGGACAATCAGGTGGTTAAGCCTGCAATGCCCTAACCAGACTGGGAACAAATTTATATTGTGATAAATATTAACTTTGCGAGTATCCCACCGAGAATCGAACCTGGACCGGAATATTGCGTGGTGGGAGGCAGACGCACTACCACTGCGCCACATCAGTTGTCAATCGATGCTGCCGGGCTATGAATGGATGATACGAAAGTGCGAGTAGTTCTGCGGCAGTTCAACCAAACGCGGGATAATCACGGACAAACATACATACATATAGGTCAAACAGAGAACCTCCTTTTTCTGAAGTCGGTCAAGAAGCGACTTGGTTAGAATCAGCCAGAAGCTCTTCATCGTCATTGCAGATGCCGTCGCGCCTCCAAATAGACTTCAGCCCGATCCGTTCTTCCCAGAACAACTCCTTAGCGCTCCAAGGGCGTGATTAGGTTGGTTGTTTGAACAACAATATTCCCGGGCGAGCCCTTGCCAAGCTGTACCAAGTACTAAGCTGTTTGGCGTATATTTTACGGGGTGAATCAGCCTGTGAAACTGAACAACTTTCCCCAAGGAACGTAGGTCGAAATATGAAAAAAAACCTGAATAGACTTTGCAGACTGGTAGGTGGGTACATTTTGTATGGAGGGCCCAAAGCACCTCCGTGGCCCAAAGCCACAATAATTATTTTTTCGACCTGTGTTCCTTGGGGAAGGTTGTTCAATTTCATGGATTGGTTTTGCCGTGTGATGCCGGCTTAGAATAGCATGACCCCATTTTATTGCCGCGGGTGTCGTAACGTAAGAGGCGAGTAAGGGGCTCGAGGGTTTCATGTGTATTGCAATTTTTAGGCGACAGGCTGACAACCTGTCACTATAGTAATAGTAATACACAAATAGTCTGAAACAGCCCTTAATTTGTCAGACGTGGCGTTGGCGACTGTATTTTACGGCGGTGTGTAGGTGTGATATGTGTGTGTGTTTACACCTTAAAATATATGCAGTTGATGTTTTCACATCCTGTATAGAACATAACTTACGGCTGATAGGAAATAAAACAAGTTTCAATTTGAAATTGACTATGTTCATCACATTAAATCAAAGATAAATACAGAAATATGACACAGCAGCCAATCCATAGAAGATAGCATGAAGTCGACAAATGCTTAAAAATATGTCTTCTTAAAATTTGTTATGCAACTAATAGTCAAAGGTATGAATTTGAGTAGTTTTTTATTAACTCGGGCTGATTTAGAGAGAAATACTATTTAACTTCTTTCGCACTAGTGATACTTGCATAAGTTGCAAAACTAGCCATCATTTCATAATAGTCATTTCGAGTTGCGGTGTGGTGTTGCTTAAAATAGCATCACCCCATTTCTATCCGTGGATGTCGTAAAAAGCGATTATGGGATTATCATCCAGGGAATGGGCAGCAGCGTTCCCTGTGAATATAACACCTTTACTGCGCTCGCCAGTCCGCCTGCCAAGCGTGGTGAGTATGGCATACTTCCCCCAAATGGAAGAGGCTCATGTCCAGCAAACTGTTGTGGCTGTTGTAGCAGTAGTAAGTATATCAAAAGTGTGGAAGGAGCTAAACATTTTCAAGATGAATTTCCGCGAAATGACGTCTGATAGTTACTTTACTTACATGAGCTGGTATGGGAATCAATAAATTAAGCAAAGAATATACGTTAAAATTACGCATACGTAAAATTATCTATAAAATAGGTCCAATGAGTAGTCATTTAATGTTACGGCACAGGTAAACTAAAACGGTGATAGTGATAATGATAATGCTAGTAGAAAATTTAAAGTGCCAATAGTCATATTTGTCGCATAAAATAGTACATTGATCACGTGGCGAGAAAGGAACCGATTGCTAACGAGGGTGTAGTTTGAGGCCAGAAGCGCAGCTGAGGGCATCAATACACACGAGTTTGCAATCGGACTTTCTTCCGAGTGATACATAGTGCTTTATACTACACCTGCATGAATAAAAAAAGGGAAATCCTAATGGAAGAATAGAAGAACAAATAATGTAAAAATTACATGAAAAATTCAAAGCAAATTCGCGCGATATTGTTAAATTTTTAATAATATCGTACAAAAAGCAAAAGCAATAAGGCCATTGAGCCAAGACTTTCATTTTGCCTGCAAAAATATTAGATTTACGTTCCATTTAGTAAGTTTTGCCAGTTGCATCTTTTTTTCCCATAAGGAACGCGATTTGTACGGATTTTCGTCTCCCGCTAATTTGAAACATGAACAAACTCATGTCCCCCTAGTTTCGTAAAGTTATAGGGCATTTTCTATGTAGGTGTAGTATAAATATGTTTGCTTAATTTGTTACGAGCTAAAAGTGAGCCGATGTTATTTGGACAGGTTGGCGGCTTGTTTCTTAGCTTTGACTAACTCTACGAGCTCCTTGTAACGTTTCATGCAGTCTTTCTTGCTACGGTTGGGTATACAGTCGGCTATCTTGTCCCATCTCTCCGGAGTACTGGAAGGGAAAGTCTTCATCGCCTGCTCTAAAAGCTCTTGCTCCGTCTTTGTCCATGGCTCATCTTTCTTCTCCTTTTCTTTCTCCGGTTTGACTTCACCGTTCATTTTTGGCTTAGCTGTTCCATTCACTAGTTTGACGCCGGGATCGTTCTTGGATATGCCGCTGTCGTCGACATGATTAGCCATTTTCTTTTTGTCTTTTTCGAAAGTGTCGAACGCTTCCTCGTTTGCGGCTTTTTTGAGGCTGCTTTTAGAGAAGTCTGAGCTTTGCAAGTCTTTAGCTTTATTTAGAACGTCTTTTGCGTTGAAGCGTTTGTCATCTGTGAAGGTGCAGTGCTGGTTGAGGAAGTTGGCGACCACTTCCCACCGCTGGTTGGTGCCGGCGGGGAACAAGTTGACGGCTTTGATCAACATTTGCATCATCTCCGCGGTCCACTCCATGGGGGTGCGTACGGCAGACTCTTTCTTCACTTTCTGTACCTCCTCCTTCTTCGTTTCGAAGAGAGCCCTGCGTTCCTCTTCCAACTTGTCCTCAGTTTCTTTGGCGGTCTTGAGGAACGCGTTCCTGCCGTTTGCTTCTAGATCCTTCATGAAGTCTTGCAGTTCTGTAGCTTTCATGAGTTCACAGATTTTTTCTACGGAAGCCATGTGTGAAACTGTTTCTTCTTCGTTGCTGGCATAGTAGTTGTTGTGTTTGCACATGTCCCGGAGGGCTTTCCGTTCTTTGCGCAGGTTTTTCTTCTGCTGTTCGCGCTCGGCGCGGGCGGCCTCTATCCGCGCGCGCTCGGCTTCCTCGGCCTTCTGCTTGGCGAGCTGAGCCTCCTTAATGAGCCTCTCTTCTTCCGCCTTCTTGGCTTGAACTGCGTTCTGAAATTAATTAGAAAATATACATCCACAAAGTTGCAAAGCAAGGACAATAGATCTTTTAGTATTTTAAGGAGCATGTTCCTCGTGTGCGGTCGATCACAGCCGCATGCCGGAGTGGATGCGACATACGCATAAAGTGACGGCACGCCACGAACTGTCAGCTTTACACATTAGGACTACAAAGAAAATACAGAAAATAGTTGTACAAAGATCTGATTTATGCATTCTAATTTTCTGTACAATCATGGTTTTGCGAGAAAATTAATTAATTTGGCACCTATAGATGCGCCTGTCTGTATATTTCGTGCCAGTAACAATCCTATGAATTTGAAATAAATTGAATTGTTGGATGAACTTCAGTACACACTTGTTTGATTTATGAAAGTTAGTCAAATCTAGAGTATAAATAGAATAGTGTGTGCAACTGCATATCATTCATTAGTCATTAGAATGCTCTTTTCAAACTATTAACATTATCACACTAAGCTATGCCTTGAGTTAAACAGACACTTCCATTCTAATGCCCATTGCCTACATATAAGGTTTAAAAAATCAACTGTAAACTGTTTCATACTTCGTCCTATATTCCTTGGGAAAAGTTGTTCAGTTTCATGGACCGGTCCACCCCTTAAAATATTTGCAGTTGATTTTTTACATCCCAAATACAGGGTTGTACAAAATATAACTTTCCTGAAAATACTAAGTTCAGCAGGTTAAACTGGACAATTTGGGCATAGATTTTTTTGGCTTGATATCTTTTTTCTTTGTTTCTTTAATATCAGATAATATTTCATAATTCTATTGTAAGATATTATCATCATTATGGTAAGGTAGAGATTAGCATTGACAAGGAAGCTGTTATGAGGAAGAAGAAGCAGAAGAGGAATTAACTAGCTGTAACTTGGAGATGGGGAAGAGGATTTCTTTATGAGGATGTGGATGAGGAAATGGTTGAAGAGACAAGAAATCAAAAAAGGCATAAAAAGAATACTTTTTCTCACACTGTTTATCATAAACTATGGGGATAGGTTCTTTTGTAAAAGTATATGGA
Organism: Keiferia lycopersicella; assembly: GCA_029255805.1. Classification (NCBI taxonomy): domain Eukaryota; kingdom Metazoa; phylum Arthropoda; class Insecta; order Lepidoptera; family Gelechiidae; genus Keiferia; species Keiferia lycopersicella. The sequence goes on from JARACZ010000005.1 coordinate 17,158,940, forward strand.
AATGGAAGCGGTAGTGAATAAGGAACTCCAAAAATTTGGAATGGAACTTCTGCATTATGAGGATGCGGATGTGGAATGTTCATCAACGCTAATAAATAATACAGATAATATATTATTATACACACCTGTCTAGCTTGTTTGGCTGCTAGTTTTTTATCCTTGTCTTCCTGTTTGAATCTCTGTATCCTGGGGTCATGTGTGTACGCCAGGTCCACCAAGCTGCGTATCCTGGCCATCTCCTCCTTCTTTAGCTTGGCCCTCGCAGCCTTATTCTGCTTCTCTATCCATCTCCTCTCCTCCCTATCTTGACCTTTCTCTTTCTCCTCCTCATCAAGATACGAGAACTCGCGCCAAGAATCAAACTCATACCAGAATGCGTAGAACTTCTCAACCTGTTCTCTTGGGCTGTTTTCATCACCCAGCAAAGGCACATTTCGCTTCTCAGACCAGCGGGAATTGATCTCAAAGATTTTAGTGAAAGCTTTGAAGAAACCATCCTTCTTTATTTCTGTGACGGTCGGTATGCTGTCGTCAACGAGAGGGTCGACTGAGTCATAAGATCTGCGCTTGACCGGGGTGCCGAGGATTTCATAAGCTTTGGTGATGCAAGTGAAGTAGTCGTCGTCGCTGCGCACCTCTTCGCCCTGCGCCTTGCGTTTGTCGGGATGGTGTCTCAGCACTTTCTGGCGGTAAGCGCGTTTGATATCATCGTCGGTAGCTTTATTGCGAAGGTTTTTCATACCCAGAACTGCGTAGTGGTCTTGGTTTTTCCATTCCTTGGGGTCCAGGCTGCGCAGGTACTCCACGTCGTCGTCGAAGGTCACCTCCTCGGCCTTCTCCTTGGAATGAGACGTGTCCAGCAGCTCGTCCTCGCCGTGACATTTGATCTTGTAATATCTCAAAAACGCGGCGCCCGCACATTCTACTTTTCTCTTCACGAACAGCTGGGGTATCGCCACCACCCGACATTCGTTACTATTCTCCCCCTCACTCATTTTCTATTTATTTTACCTAATAAATACGAAACAAGTGCGAACATAACCTATAAGGGAGGTAAACACCTCGAAGATTAATTACACGCTCCCGTTTTCACCTACTTTTGTACACTGTTGAAAACTACATTCAAAATTATAATAAATAAACGTTACTAGTAACTGCTACGACAAATATATCATAATTTATTAAAAATTAAAACGCGCGACGAATTCGACATTGTTCAAGTGAACGAATGAATGAATGAATCAGAATGAAAAATCCTTGATGCAAATGTCAAGGTTCAAAACCACCACGCACACAAACAGTGGACCACACGGGAAATATAAGCTCGCGCACGCGTATCCGAACGTTAGATCAATGTTGCCAACATGACTAGACAATCAGCTGACCTCTTGTCAAAACATTGAGATTGTATGAGCTCAAAGTTTTATGAAATAAATTAAATTGTATTTTATTGTTTCTTACAGTGTATTGTTTCCATTCTTGAAGAGCGGACAATATGGACTATTTATTCAAGCCAATAGTGCTGGTGACAGGGTTCGGTCCATTTGTGAACCATCCCGTGAACGCAAGCTGGGAGGCTGTGAAACTAATGAATAAGGAAAAAATCGAGAAAAAACACAATATCGAGCTGGTGCAGATAGAAATCCCTGTAACGTACCAAAATGTAGACGAGTTTGTTCCAGCTCTGTGGGAGACCCATGAGCCGAAAGTAAGTATTACAATTCTTTATAACTTTGTAAGGCCTTTGACCCTATCTATAGATTTCAAAGCGGGAACTTTAAAATTTGATACATTAAGGAAACTAGTGAAATGCTAACATTTTATCAAACTCTTCTATGTTACCAGTTATAGCAGACTATTCAAATAAATATTTACCTGACCTAAATAAAGACATTACAAAGACATATGAAATACCATAGAATCAGTACATAAAATATTTAAATAGCTGCGTCCAGACCACCCAAGAAGCCTCGCGTGTATGTGATGTGCTTTGTCTGAGACACCTCGAAATCAAGAAAAAAAAATGTTTTCATGCCAGACACATCCCACTGCAGGGCAAACAAAAACTATTGAAAATTATTTTATTTTATATTTTTATTTATTATTTAGGACACATACAGTTATGCATACAAAGGAAAATACAAACATATTTTGATAAAAGACCTGAAGGTCCATAAAGAATATAACAATTTTTGAATTATGGGAGCAAATGGTTATGTATGACTTATGTGAATGTTTATAGTTAACAAAGAATAAACAATAAACAATTTTGTAAATATTGTGCAGAATAACGAAGAGTTAACTAAAGTTGCAAAAAGAAATCAGACACGTGTCTAGACAGTATCTAAATTATTTTTCTTAATTTTGCAATATTTCCTTAACATTTGCAAACACATCATAATTAAAATCTATTAAGTCAAAAGTTTATATTTTATCTGTTTTTATAAGTATGCATTTGTTGCAAAACTATTTAAAAACCACATTTCCTAAAATTTCAGCTCATGATCCATGTTGGAGTATCCAGTATAGCAAATGAGATAACACTAGAAATGCAAGCGCATCGGAAAGGCTACCAGCGGATGGACTACTTCAACGAGCGTCCGGCCAACCATGTCTGCACAGCCGAGGGGGCGATACGGTTGCACACCAAGCTCAATGTCAAGAGGATCTGTGAAGAGTACAACAATACCAGTCCTGAGAAAACTAGCGCTATCACATCTTTGGATGCTGGGAGGTAATAATAAACATAAGAAGTTTGAATAGTTCACCTTAAAATATTTGCATTGTGGCATTTATTGACAGTCTATATCTACCCCTACCCCGCGAGGGATATAGGCGTGGTTTGTTTGTGTGTGTGTGTGTGTGTTGTGTGTGTATATCTATACAGGGTTATTTTTTAGTCAGAACACAAACTTTGTGGGACGATTCTACTCATGATTCTGAACAACTTTTACTATGGGGCAACTCAATATTGAATATGATGATGTATGGGGCAATAGCAATTTGCCGTGTGATGCCGGCTTAGAATAGCATCACCCCACTTCCTTCCCGTGGGTGTCGTAAAAGACGACTAAGGGACTCGAGAGTATTAGTGTATTACAATTTTTAGGCGACTGGCTGACAACCTGTCACTATAGTGATACACATGTTTTCTGAAACAACTTTGGAAAACAATCCTCAAAAATGTCGAACATGGCGATGGCGACCGTATTCTTACGGCTGTTAACGCTCTGCCTACCCCGCAAGGGATAAAGGCGTGGTATGTATATGGGGCAGAAGCGCACAAAAAAAAATTGTTGTTGGAACACCCAATTGTTTTCTTGCGAATTCGTTGGTGGCCCCATAGTAAAAGTTGTTCAGAATCATGAGTAGAAACACCCTACAAAGTTTGTGTGCTGACTAAAAAATAATGCAGTACCTATACATTCATAGGTATGAAAGAAAAGAAATATTTGTTCCAGCGTAGCCAGTCTTAGCTGTCTGTGTACCTAACAATATCCATGAAAGGAACTATTTTCATTTTAAAAACCACAAGATTGTTGCATAATTATCGCTGGAGTCAATAATTCTGCAGTTGATGCAACCAAGATTATTTATTTCAACTCTATCATAATCATTCCACGTTTTCACAATAAATTATCACATCATATCAGTCAAATCACATGAGAACATTATAATGTCATTGTTCTCATGCCTGATAAGATTGTTTATTTATATACTGTTATATCAGATATTCATCAGTTTCTCCATATTGTACCTATGTTAATACATGCATGATATCCAATGTAAAATTTTAAGTTAGGAAAAGATCCCAAGAAACTGACTTACTAACTTTATCATTTGAAAGTAAAATTAAAAATAAAATACCATCTAGCACCAAACTAAGCAACGCTTTTACTGACAGAACAAGACAGTTAGGGTGCGTCTCGACTCTCTTTTCGTGTGGGACACCGAGTCGTCCAACGACCCGATGAACCTTAGTGTCAGAATTTTTCAACCGCCTTCTACATGTAGCAGGCTTCTGACATGGTTGTGTAACGACCGCCGTCTAAGTGATCATAGACAGCAACCCGGACCTGCTGCTTAACGTGCCATACGAAACACGCAACTATCTTACTCCACTGAAGCGGGGCTGCGCTAAGCTGAGTTGAGCGGGGTATGAATCTCCACTGAAGCGGGTCGGGGATTCGGGGATTTTGAGGATCATGATTGGTCAATTCATGCCGCGCTTAGCTTAGTTTAGCGCAGCCCCGCTTCAATGGAGACGCACCCTTGTATATATATATATATATATATATATAGCGTTGTGGCTCCATTCACACCAATTATTTCGCTTCCAGATACCTCTGCGAGTACATCTACTACACATCGCTATCGCACGACAACACCCGCACGTTGTTCGTCCACGTGCCCGATACAAACATTTACTCTTCGGAACAAACGGCCAGAGGGCTTGAAACGATTCTTGATCTGTGCATGGAGCAGATATTAGAGGGAGAGGAGACCAATGCCATAGCGGACGGGCTTGAGCAAGCGAGTTTAAGTGATAATGAGGTGTAATGATTTGTGCTGCCGTGTGATGCCGGCTTAGAATAGCATCACCCCACATCTTTCCCGCGGGTGTCGTAAGAGGCGACGAAGGGACTCGAGAGTATTGGTGTATTACAACTTTTAGTATGTTTGCTATGTCTTTAAAACTCCACAACGAATTTTGATGTAGTTTTTTTTAAATAGATGGAGTGATTTAAGAGGAAGGTTTTTATGTATAACATTTGCCGGGAAAACAACTGATTCCCATGGGAAAATGAGCTACAGCGGGCGGATTCTATAATTTAAGAGATTTAGAGAAAAATAAAATGTAACAAGAAACTTAATGTTATTGTAATAATAGGTATATATAGGTATATAAATAGATACATTTTACTGTTGGACAAAGGAAGGCCTAAATTTTTTCTGCCTTTCGGCCTGTAGGCCTTTTAGGGGACTAAAAGACAAATATTATATTAGTTACGTACCAGGTTAATATTCATTTGCGATCTTTTGCAATGCATTTACACAGACAATTCGCCGCCACGCTCTATTTCGTGTACGCGCCCTAAGAGATGGTTCAACAGTAGGTACCTACCTAATACCTTATCTACGTAAATAAACTTTACAACTTTATAATAACTTTAATGAAATAAGTTTTTACTTGTATCAGTATTTTAATTTGATTTCATTTGTTATTTAATCGTATTAGTAAAATTCTGTATAAAGTTAATGCCTTTTTAATCCTTTCACAACCCTGTCAATTCTAACCTTTTCTAGATCTATATTTTTTTCTTTATTTGATGCGGCGCAGAAGTATTGGACTGTTTCAAGATTGATCAAAGATGAAACTAGAAGATAGCATATGATTATGACGAATATGACGCCTCCCCTCCTGAGGCTAAGTACTGACCTTATCACACCACTACAGCATTTTAAAGATGAGGGCAGCACCTAGCCCGTCCACAGACCAGGTGGTCTCTTCCCTGTTTTCAAAATCTAGAATGTTTATTTTTGGTAATAATACCTACGAAGCTACCTATGATGGATGGCCGTGTTTCTGGAAAGTAGGTAGGTAGGTATACGAGGTAAACATGATGAAATCTACGAAACTAAAAAATATGGTGATCAAATATCAAATTACAAGTAAAAATATTCTAGTTCTTTATTGTTAATCAAAGTAGTTCTGTTTCATTCAACTGCGGGACGGGCGGGGTGTGTGTGATTAGTGCGATGCATGCCTCGCGAGGCGGTGTGCGCGCAAGACTGCTTGCACGGTGTAGACGTACCTAATTAATGAAACGAACATACCTTTAGTTGACATTTGATTTGATTTGACTGACTGACAGACAACTTCGAAGCAGATGTGTAGCCGGTGATTATTTTCGTAAATCGCAGTTTTTATTCAGATTTTTGTCACAAAACTATTAAAAATGGATGAAATAGAGTACAAACTTAACTCGCACAACAGTGTGTTGGTGGTGAATGCAGTGGATAAATTGATATCAAGCATAAAATCCAAGTTCAAACTTTCGGAAAGGCAAAAGTTTGTCGTGGAGAACGAGGAATTAAAGTATTTGAGGGATAAGTGCACTTCTAAAGACAGCTTAGTGAGCCTGACCGCGTGCCAGGGTCTGCTGGCGTTGGTGCAGCTGGGGGTCCTGGAAATCGGTCATACGATGTCTACGGTTATAACCTTACTACCGAGTGCTCAGTAAGTTTATTGTCATCATATGGGATTTGTTCCGTCTTTCTGTAAGTACTTTGTGAGCGAGCCAGGCCAACACTTCACGTATTGCCAGCGAAGCAAGCTGCACTGAGCCACATTATAAGGTGTAAAAATATTAGTTGGAAATATTTTGAGAGGTGAACCAGTCCATGAAACTGAACGACTTTCCCCAAGAAAAATAGGTAGAAATATGAAAGAAATTTTTGAAATTCCCATACAAAATGTAGCAGCTGAGCGAGTCAACTGTATGGGAGGTCTAAATTTTATTTTCATTTTCGACCTATGTTTCTTGGCGAAAGTTGTTCAGTTTCATGGGTTGATACACCCCGTAAAATATGTGCAGCATTTTTTTTTACACTCTATACATATTGCGAGCAAAGCAAGCCATTATTTGATTTGTCAGAATTATTAGCATTTTAAGCAGTATTTGTTACTGTATTTACACAGTATGTTACTGTATTTGTTACTTACAGCAACTACTCTGCAATAATCTCCACGATGGCTGGCCTACTCACTCTGGATCTGAAGTCCCGCATTGTCCCCGGTCAGCCATATGTCTGCCAGTTCTCCCAGCGGTCGCCGCAGCATCCTTTCATCTCCGTACTTGAGAAGAACAAGGGTGCTGAAGATGATATTATCAACCAGATGCATGCGTTATGCACTCATCCTGATTATGTGTTAGTTTTGTATGCTTTTTATAATATGGACAATATTTTCTGAAGAAAAATAAATAGGTATAAAGGTTCATATTTAAATAAAATACAAAAAGAAAAAATTAAAAATTATACCTACATTGCCACAGAATAAGTACTAGCGTACATTAAACATTATAATTATGCTTGTTATAGTGTGCCGTGATGCCAGCTTAGAATCGCATCTCCCCATTTCTTTCCCGTGGGACGCGTAAGAGGCGACTGAGGGACTCGAGGACTTGAAGTGTATTGCAATTTTAGGTGACGGGCTGACAACCTGTCACTAACACGACTTATCTGCAACAACCCTCAAATATTGTCAGACGTGGCAATAACGACCGTAACTTTGTGATCGTTATCTTATTTATTTATACCCCAAAAGGGATAAGGGCGAGCTATGTGTATGTATAGTTTGTAAGTTTAGGTACTTATCTTTTTGTAAATAAACTTTGTATGTAAGTGACACTTCTGAACTGTCAGTTTCATACAGAATTTGTTTACAAAAAGATAAGTACCTAAACTTACAGACTATAGTTTGGATGGCGTCAAAACACTTACTTTTAAATTATTTTTCTGTTTATTAATTCAAACTTTGACTATTTCAAAAAACTATAATGGAGTCTATAGTATTTTTTAACAATATTTTTAAGTTTACAACTGACATTTAATTAGTGACCGAGTCAGCTAGCGAATTGTTTCGCCTCCAGCATTTCATCAAACAGCCTGGAGCTGCTGCGGCCCGTGTTCCTCTGGTTGACGTGTGAGTGCTCGCGCGCCTCCGTCAGCATCAGACCTTGGCAGCTGCTGCTGAGTCTACCACCGTCGACCGCTCAGAGGCAGTTACTGTTGGCTTGCATTTCCTTTCAACAGGTAAAATATCAATTAAAGGGGGTGTAAGTATGCTCTAAGTTGTAAAAATATTAGCTGCAATTATTTTAAGGGGTAAATTATTTTAAGTTTCTTCAAGGAACATAGGTCGAAATATGGAAAAAAAATTGGACCTCTCATGATCAAGTCAATTTGTATGGGAGGTTCAAAATCGAGTTGTCCAACGACCCGATGAACCCTAATGTCAGAATTTTTCAACCGCCTTCTACAAGTAGCGGGCTTCTGACATGGTTGTAACGACCGCCGTCTAAGTGATCATAGACAGCAACCGGGACATACGGCTTAACGTGCCATTCGAAACACGGAACCATCTTACAGACAATCGGGTGGTTCAGCCCGCAATGTCCTGACCAGACTGGGAACAAACTCACAAAGTAATAAATATCAACTTTGTGAGAGTGACCCACCGAGAATCGAACCCGGAACCTTCTGCGTCAAAGGCAGTCGCACTACCACTGCGCCACATCGGTCGTCACCGCACTGTCTAAAAAGACTATGTAAAATGCAATCCGGCAACTCACGTGTACATAACCCAATTATTTTATGATCAGTGCTCTTCAAGCTGTCATTAGTTTGAGTAGTGAATAGGATTCATTTTCATAAATAGCACTCAACTCTGAGATCGATCTCAAGAGCGATTTAAATGACAGTACTAATAGCATCTCAAAATCGCACTCAAGATCGATCTCAGTGTTGAGTGCGGTTTATAAATACGGGCCTAGGTTGAGATTAAAACAGCTGACCTTTGTTGCTGTTTCCCTCGCAGGGCACAGTATTAACTGCCGTATCACCACGTCTGACAAACAAATTATTTGAGAGTCGTTTAAGAACAATTGTTGTATACAGGTTGTAAAAAAATTTGCTGCAAATATTTTAAGGGGTGAAGCAGCCCATGAAACTAAACAACTTTCTCCAAGGAACATAGGAACATACAAAACTACCGGCAAACTAGAGGCAGTCGCACTACCACTGCGCCACATCGGTCGTCAAGGGATAAAAGCGTGTGTGCCGTTACAGATTCGCAACCCTCGGCTAGTGGCGCGCTCGTTCGCGGCGTACCTAGCGGTGTCCGACGCCGCCATATACCAGCAGCGGCGGGCGCGCGTGGCGGCCTTGCTGCCCGTGCTCGCTGCACTCCCCAACCAACTCATCGCGTATGGGTAAGCTGGGATTCTTTTACATTGGCTTGATCGTGTACGACGTGTAACGTTAAATGCGCAAAACCTCAGACACCAAAAGCAAGAAAGCAGCCCATGAAACTGAACAACTTTCCCCAAGAAACATAGGTCGAAATGTGAGAAAAATATTTATACCTCACATGGAAATTGACGTGGTCGGTCGGTAATTTTGTATGAGAGGTGTAAATATTTTTCTCACATTTCGACCTATGTTTCTTGGGGAAAGTTGTTCAGTTTCATGGGCTGGTTCACCCCTTAAAATATTTGCAGCTAACATTTTTACACCTTATTATACTGTCGAAGTATATTAATTTAAGTCTATGGTTTTTACCAAAGTATTTGTCAAACTTAGGAGAAGGTTTTCGGCATATTAAGCGGACCGAACAAAATGGAGGTTCGCACTTATATACGTCCGTTGAAGCCGGTTCTGTTTTTAAAATGTTATTTCTTCTGGAAGCCAGAATTTCCAATTGTCAATTATTACAAAAAATGGTTTTTTAATTATTTTTACTTTTTGACTGAAATTGTTATTTCTTGGTTTTACACTTAAAACCAAGAAATAACATAAATTTCAGCTTGTAAAAAAATATAAATCCAGATATGTAAAGTACATATTTGGATATTTGAATTTCAAAAATATGTAATATTTGTACATTAATTTTCTAGCTTTGAAAAAGCTGGACATTTTGCTTCTGACTAGCTGCGTCTACACCGGCCGAGCAGCCTCAGGTGGTCACCGCTTCGCGTGGTATGAGATCCGTGTTCCTGAGGCACGTCCACAGCTACTGCAGTGCGAGGCGGTGAGCACCTGAGGCTGCTCGGCCGGTGTAGACGCATCAAATTAAATACATAATGAATTTGTATTGCAGCCACGACCCACGCGCCTGTTACAATTTGCTGGAGCGTTGTCTCACGCTTGAGGCGGTCGAGCTGCGCGCGCCCGCCACGCTCGCAATAGCGCTCTTGGCTGAAAACCTCATCATTACCAGCGCTCTGCATCTACATGAACTGTGTAACTTGTGTGAGTATTCTTCTTCTTCTAAGGGCGTGTTTTTAGTCAGCTGCGTCTAGACCGGTCGAGTTCCTGCGGTCAGTATGGACGTGCCTCGGCCGAGGCATATGGCTGAGCACTTTACTGCTCCACTTGAGGCACGTTCACACCGACCGTGGCATTCGCTGCGGGAGGCTGCGCGAGGCGGTGAGCACGCGAGGCTATTCGGCCGGTCTAGACGCAGCTTATTACTTTACTTAAACCGAGCGTGTTCGTAGTTCACTTTACTTCAAGCGCGCGCGTTCGTAGTTCACTTAACTTCAAGCGCGAGCGTTTTTAGTTCACTTAACTTCAAGTGCGAGCGTTTTTAGTTCACTTCACTTCAAACACGAGCGTTTTTACTTCACTTAACTTGAAGCGCGAGCGTTTTTAGTTCACTTAACTTCAAGCGCGCGCGCCTGTAGTTTACTTAAATTTAAGCGCTTCCGCATACAAATTGACATGAAAAAATCGGAATCAATTGAAATCAAATATCATTCTATTCGGAATTTAAAAAAGGCGAAAATTGTTCAGTTTCATCTACAACAACCAAGAATACAATATGGTAAATTGATCTTGTAAAAATCTATGTTTAGTTTTAAGTTATTTTGACAATTGTATATGTACTGTGTTTTTATGTAAAAATCTAACCTTTTTCCAATTTTCAGGTCTAAACATCCTCAGCAAATACGAATGTTCCGCCATATCGCTGAACACATTAGCAACATTATCTCTACACTGGCTCCATCTACCTTCCTACCTCACAACTTCCGCTTTGAAAGTCGCGTCGAAGATTCTAGACTTATATCAACAGAATCAAGAAGAAGATACGCGATTGAACATGCCCAACTTAATTAGCAATAAGACATTTCAAACGTTGCTATTTTCAGACAGCCATTTGACCGTTACATTCAAACTACATCAAATTTGGGAGCGTATTAGGGATGACCCGGACAAATTAAATATATGGTTCGATGAACTAAAATCGGTTAATGATGAGATGAAACTAGAATTGCTACCGTTTCTACTAGGAGTAATGTTAGAAAAACGTAAAGATGCCTGGTTTGAACAGGTTATAATAAAAGTGATAGACATTTTGATTCAGTTGGTGAATGTGAAGAAGGGTGTATCTGTACAAGTGCTGCCGGTGCTGTTGTATAAGGTGGCTAATGTTAACTCTCCGAGTGTGAAAATGGCGTGTTTGAGGGCGTTGCCGCTTATGGCTAGTACCAAGGTTAGTATTTTCTAATATTTTGCCTTTTTTACTTTTGGAAAAGCCACGAAACTGAACTATTTTATATGTCATTGGACTTCTTCTTCTTCTTCTTCTTCTTTTCGTGTGGGACACCGAGTCGTCCTACGACCCGATGGACCCTAGTGTCAGAATTTTTCAACCGCCTTCTACAAGTAGTAGGCTTCTGACATGGTTGTGTAACGACCGCCGTCTAAGTGATCATAGACAGCAACCGGGACCTACGGCTTAACGTGCCATCCGAAACACGGAACCATCTTACTTACGGACAATCGGGTGGTTCAGCCCGCAATGTCCTAACCAGACTGGGAACAAATTCACAAAGTGATAGATATCAACTTTGTGAGTGACCCACCGAGAATCGAACCCGGGACCTTCTGCGTCAAAGGCAGTCGCACTACCACTGCGCCACATCGGTCGTCATTGGACTAATAACAAAATACTTCGTGTACAAGACTTATTCTTCTTCCTAGCAAATTAATTCTGACGTTTTTAAATAAACGTTCGATACGTGCTATACGGACAGTGTTTCCGTGGCGTCGTAAAGGTCCTTTACATATCTCATGCTCTGAAAGTAGGTCATTACTGACAAAAAACACGACCTGTAAGTTCAACTTACAGGCGAGGTTTTAAAACTAAGCCTGTAAGTAATTTTAAATATGGAACAAGAAAAAGAACCAATAGAATCGCGGCAATTAAAAAGTTAAAATCAATTTCTTCTTCTTTTTAATAGGAGTTGCATCCAATTAGTTGTATACGATTTTAAATTTCGAACTGGCCGCTACGAATTGTGCTGCTTGAACGCAGGAATTATATTTTTAATCTGTATTTTTATAACCTCAATAAATGAGTTTGTCGAATTATTACTCAATATTACAATGACAAAAGTAAAAATTACTAATATCCCTACGATCAGAAAAATGTCTACTTTATGTTAAGATATTTTTCTTTCATATTAATTCAATATTTTTCAATCATAGAAAAAAAAGTTTAGTGGTGCAATTTGAATAGCAGACGATACAATCATCTTTTATGGATCGTTTTCTTGTATTTATCGCTTTATTTTACTCTTTTCTCATTCGATATGTAAAGCAGTATACGTACCACGGATGTAACATCAATAACAACCTCGGAAAGGTACCGCCCTCGCTCCGCTCGGGCGTTAAAAAACCTCGGTTGTTATTGATAGCTTACATACCTAAGTACGTAATCTACTATTATTGACCTATTTTATACTATAGAAAAACAGGATTTTAATAAAATTGAGATAAAATCAAGCACAAAAGAAACTGGCAAATTCGTTTCAATAGTTATTTATTTCATTTTGTTAGGCAAATACAGTGGTTATTGTACTATATAAATATTTCAGGAGAACGTACCAACTATTGTAGCCATTCTCAATAACCTGAAGGCTAACAAAGGAGTTCCTACATCTTTCCTCATCATGCTATACACCAGTTTGGCTGAAACACAGGTAAGATTATAATAAGGTTATATTAAATTCTATGTAAACAACACTAGGGTAAGTTGTACTGTGTACTATAGTTGTGTGAAACTGAATTAATTGTCGTCAAGGAACATAAGTCGAAATACCTATGGAAAAATAATTTGGTCCTATACAAAAATGCTCGAAAAACCTGTTACATTGTATGGGAAATCTATTTTTTTTTTAATTTTCAGAAATAAAATAGTTACCTAGCAGAAGTTGTTTCGTTTTATGACTAAAATACACCCTAAAAATTATTAAAATTTTGCTTTATACCTGTGAATTTCTGATAATGGACATAAGGTCCATTTTCCTTGTTTACTTCTCTTTTAGTATTGATCTTTCGAACGTCACAGGTACCAAGCTATATAAATTTTCAGGTGCGGTGTTTTCCATATCTGCAAGAGCTGTTGATTGACCCTGGTTCAGGGAGACCCGATGACCTCAAATGGGAGACTGATATCGCCAGGGCTATGGCTGTCAAGAGAATCTGTCAAATACGGTGAGGGAAGTTTAAAATATTTAAATATTGCCGTGTGATGCCGGCTTAGAATAGCATCACCCCATTTCTTCCCGTGGTTGTTGTAAAATGCAACTAAGGGACTCGAGGGTTTTATGTGTATTACAATTTTAGGCGACAGGCTGACAACCTGTCACTACAGTGATACATGTATCATCGAAAAGGGCTCTCAATACTTGTCAGACGTGGCGATAACGACCGTAATTTTACGATTGTTAACGCTCTGCCTACCCCGGAAGGGATAAAGGCGTGATTTGTGTATATGTATGTATGTAGTTTAAAATATCTGAAACTATAATCTATGTATAAGTGGAAACTGTACTGTATCTGAAACTGGAAACTACAATTTGCCGTATGATCCCTGCTTATAATAGCATCACCCTCATGATATAATTATAACCGTGAGTGTCGTAAGAATCGACTAAGGTATTATTATGTAGATAATGAGCAGCAGGGTTCCCTGTGAATTAAACATCTTGCATGTACTTTGGGGACAGTTGATCAGTTTCATGGGCTCGGTTCACCCCTTAAATTACTTGCAGCAACTTTTTTTACATCCTTTATAAGCAATTTTCTTTTTCCCTAAAAACGTAAATAGGAATACGTTTGTATGAAAATGCTCAGACCAGTAACAAACAGAAACTGCCTACAAGTTAACACGGAATGTTCAGCAAATACTAAAATTTTGCCTTAAAATTATTTGCAAGTTTTGTTTTATACCCCCAGCCTGGCTAACATGCGTGCCACGATATATTTTGTCGTTTCATATGCGCACAATTTCACTACGGAAGAAAGCGTAACTTATTCACAGTGAAGTTAGTCGCAGAAGACATATTGCGGTGTCAAAATATTGTCGTGGCACGCATGTTAGCCATGCTGGAGGGCTCTAAAAATCATGTAATTTCTATCTGTAAACCAGGGCTTCCAGCCACGGGCTCGAGCTGGTCTCCGTGATCTCCTCAATCCTCAACAAGTGCACCGACAAGGCGGGCTCAGTGGCCACGTCACTAGCTTTAGGTATGTATTCAGTATTCTATATGCCGTGTGTAGAATTAGAATAGCATCACCCCATTTCGACGACCGATGTGGCGCAATGGTAGTGCGACTGCCTTTGACGCAGAAGGTTCCGGGTTCGATTCTCAGTAGGTCACTCCGCAACGTCCTAACCAGACTGGGAACAAATTCACAAAGTTGATATTTATCACTTTCACAACTTCACAAAGTGATAAATATCAGCTTTGTGAATTTGTTCCCAGTCTGGTTAGGACGTTGCGGGCTGAACCACCCGATTGTCTGTAAGTAAGATTGTTCCGTGTTTCGGATGGCACATTAAGCAGAAGGTCGCGGTTGCTGTCTATGATCATTTAGGCGGCGGTCGTTACACAACCATGTCAGAAGCCTGCTACTTGTAGAAGGCGGTTGAAAAATTCTGACACTAGGGTTCATTGCGTCGCTGGACGACTCGGCGTTCCACAAGAAACGAAAAAAGAAGTAGGAGTAATCATTGTGTAGAAAATATCTTAAATATACGATTTGGTACCTACTTGCATGGGTTGTTAAAAACTTAAGTTTATTTAAAAATTGTTTAACCGAAATTATTGCCGTGTAATGCCGGTTTAGAATAACATCACCGCAATTTGTTCCCGCGGGTGTCGTAAGAGGCGACTAAGGGAATCTAGGAGTTCATGTGTATTACAACTTTAGGCGACAGGCTGACAACCTGTCACTACAGTGATACACGATTCATCTGAAAAGGCCCTCAATACTTGCCAGACGTGGCGATAACGACCGTAATTTTGCGATCGTTAACGCTCTGCCTACCGCGCAAGGGATAAAGGCGTGATTTGTGCATTTATCCGTAGAGGCGCTGGTGTGGCTGTGGCGCGGCGCGGCGGTGGCGCCCCCGAGCACGTGGCGCGCGCTCGAACCTAAACTGGGTCGGGACAGTAGACCCATGGTTCAGATCAGGTAAAATTCCCTAGATGACTGGGTCATTTAATAAAATACTAAAGTGGTACGCTAATGCCGTGTGATGCCGGCTTAGATGCCGTGTGAATGCCGGCTTAGAATACATACATACATATATCACAACTTTCTCCCTTGCGGGGTAGGTATAGAGCTTCAACGGCCGCAAAGAAAAATACGGCCGCTACTGCCACGTCTGACATTTAGAATAGCATCACCCCACATCCTTCCCGTGGGTGTCGAAAGAGGCGACTAAGGGACTCGAGAGTATTGGTGTATTACAATTTTTAGGCGACAGGCTGACAACCTGTCACTATAGTGATACACATGTTTTCTGAAACAACCTTGGAAAACAATCCTCAAAAATGTTAGACGAGGCGATAGCGACCGTATTCTTACGGCTGTTAACGCTCTGCTTACCCCGCAAGGGATAAAGGCATGATATGTGTATGTATGTATGTTTTTAATATTTCTTCCTCTTTCTGACGTAAATCAGGTTCGCTTAACTTCCCAGCATATGCAAGCTTCTATCCGAGATCCCAGCGCTGCGCGTGTCAACACCTGAATACGACAAGCTAGTGACAGACGCGGCGAGGAAGCTGTGGAGCTATGTGGCCGAGTCCAACCATCCTGAGGTGGTGGAGGCGGCCTGCGACGCGCTCGCGATGTACAGGATTGAGGACTACCAGCTCAAACACGTGCCAGAGGTATGTAGTAAACTGAACAACTGTGTTTAGCTTATACAGGGTGTAAGGGACGGTGTAACGAAAACTTTGCAGGCGTGATCAGATCATGAAACTGAACAATTTTTTCTATGGGGGCTATGATGAGAAACGAAAATTTTTTTTCGAGTATCCACACAAAATCTCTGAGCTGATCGAGAATTTTGCATGGAAGGTCGATAAAATTTGTTCGTTTCCAACCATAGCCCCCATATAAATAAGTTGTTCAGTTTCATGGTCTGAGCACGCCTGCAAAGTTTTCGCTACACCGTCCTGTACACCCTGTATAAGGTGTAAAAATGTTAGCTGCAGATATTTTAAGAGGTGAAAGGAAAAGGTCCATTTTCCTTGTCATGTCATAGCATTTGCTCCAAGGTCCCAAACGTCACAGGGATCGTCCTATATACGGTGTAAAAATATTAGCTGCAAATATTTTAAGGGGTGAATCAGCCTATGAAACTGAACAACTTTCCCCAAGAAACATAGCTCGAAATATGACAAAAAATTTTGGACCTCCCATACAAACTGACTTGGTCGGTTGGTGATTTTCTATGGGAGGTCGAAATATTTTTTTCTTCGGTCGACCTACGTTCCTTGGGAAAAGTTGTTCAGTTTCATGGGCCGGTTCACCCCTTAAAATATTTGCAGCAATTTTTTTTACACCCTGTATTTTACAGACTATAAAAGAGGCAGCGTATCTTACGTTATCTTATTTCTAATCTGATGTCGCGTAAATCACATTGTATTGTTTAGATCTATCGTCGCACGGTGAAGTTACCTCCTTCGTTCTGCAAGACACCAGCTGATGCAGCAAGGAAGCCTGAAGATGTACTGGACTATATTCCATGTAAGTCATGCCGTGTGATGCCGGCTTAGAATAGCATCAACCCACATCCTTCCCGCGTTGTCGTAAGAAGCGACTAAGGGACTCGAGAGTATTGGTGTATTACAATTTTTAGGCGACAGGCTGACAACCTGTCACTATAGTGGTAAACACGTTTTCTGAAACTACCTTGGAAAACAATCCTCAAAAATGTCAGACGTGGCGATAGCGACCGTATTTTTACGGCCGTTAACGCTCTGCCTACCCTGCAAGGGATAAAGGCGTGATATATATGTAGAATAGCATCGCCCCCTTTCTTTCCCTCGAGTGTCTGACAAAGAGACTCGAGGGTTTCATGTAGTTTTTATAAAAAAATTATGAACCTTTTATTCTTTTTAACCGAGTTTTTTCTTTAGGCGAGATCTGGCCGGAAGTTTTCAAGTACACGAACCAGATGGCGCTGGCGGGCGTACAGAGATTCCTCACCAAGCTTATAGAACGAGAGATTAAGGGATATCGCAGCGGGGTAAGAATACTACATTGATCACGCGGTGAGAAAGGGGCCGATTGCTAACGAGAGTGTAGTTTGAGGCTCGAAGCGCAGCTGAGGGCATCAATACGCACGAGTTTGTAATCTGACTTTCTTTCAAGTGATACATACTGGTTTATACCACAAAAATAGGTAGGCATTATAAAGAAAAACAGTTCAATAAACCTAAAAAATTACATAAAAAATCCAAAAAGTATAGCGCGATATTGCTTTTTAAATTAATTAATGTCGTAAAAAGCAAAAGAAATAAGTCCATTCAGCCAAGTCTTCCATTTTGCAAAATATATTAGATTTACGTTCTGTTATACTTTTTATAACTTTGACACTTTGTTTGTAACTTTGACAGTTGCATCTTTTCTCCCCTCTCTTTTTTTGTATGGATTTTTCTCTTATATTCATACAATGGAAGTTTTTAAAACATTTGTTAATACAAATATTTTGTTGTGCCGTGTGATGCCGGCTTAGAATAGCATCACCCCACATCCTTCCCGCGGGTGTCGTAAGAGGCGACTAAGGGACTCGAGAGTGTTGGTGTATTACAATTTTTAGACGACAGGCTGACAACCTGTCACTATAGTGATACACATGTTTTCTGAAACAACCTTGGAAAACAATCCTCAAAAATGTCAGACGTGGCGATAGCGACCGTATTCTTACGGCCGTTAACGCTCTGCCTACCCCGCAAGGGATAAAGGCGTGTTATATGTATGTATGTAATATGTTGTTATTTTCCCAGGTGTATCAACCGGACGCGCGGGTGGAGCCGCGGGACTTGACATACTTACCCAACACCAGCGTCGTTAGAGGCCTTATGGAGTGCTTTCGGAGACAAGTAAGTACCAAAAGCATGCGTAAAATCACGGGGTTATACCTAATTGGGTAGGCAAAGCTTCAAAGGGAGTTTTCTACATGTCTGAAAAATATATTATGTTTAAAAATACATAAATAATAATAAATAATAAATATCTTGGACAATTCACACAGCGCCATCTAGCCCCAAACGAAGCAAAGCTTGTATTATGGGAACTAAATAGCTGATATTGTAACTTATATACTTTTTTTTGTAAATATATACATATTATACATAGAAAGCACCTCGACTCAACACATATTTGAAAATTTTACTTAACAAATATTTGTGTCCGGTGGGGATCGAACCCGCGACCCTTTGGCGTAGAAGGCAGGGGTACTATCCGCTACGCCATCGGGACAGTCAACATAATTAAATAACCCCCAGAGAAACTGCACTTTGACACTAATATTTTTTTCTAGTTTCCATAGAACCTTCTAGTCAACCTATATGTCTCTCTCTCTCTTTTCTTGTGAGACATCGAGTCGTCGAACGACCCGATGAACCCTAGTGTCAGAACTTTTCAACTGCCTTCTACAAGTAGCAAGCTTCTGACATGGTTGTGTAACGACCGCCGTCTAAGTGATCATAGAAAGCAACCGGGACCTACGTCTTAACGTGCCGCCCGAAACACGGAACCATCTTTGTCATTTTACTCCTTTTATAATCCATACTAGTGGCCCGCCCAGCGGCTGCACCCGCTGCAACTCATTTTCCCTTGAAGATGAGATGTTTTCCCGGCAAGTATTATACATATAAACCTTCCTCTTGAAACACTCGTATCTTTAAAAAAAAACCTGCATTAAAATCATTTTTGTAGTTTTAAAGATTTAAGCATACATAGGTACATACAGAACAGACAGACGCGAAAAGCGACTTTGCTATATAATATGTAGTCATTCCTGTTTCTTCCACAGGCTACCACACCATCCTACGACTTCACCGATCAAACCCTCCTCTCGATCCTCGAAACCCTGACATCAGAGTTCCCCAAACCGCTGCCGCCTGTGGATCTCTGCTTTGTACACGAGCTGTACCACCGCGGGGCTCAGTGGAAGGCTGGTTGTGTGAAGTTAGCCGCGAGACAAGCTTGCACCTCCGGATCCGCTCGGAGATTCGTTGATAATTATTTACAAGGGATTTCGGCTAAATCTGAGGTAATTTAGCAAAATAAAAAAAACAAAATTAGGCAAAAAAATAAATTTTGCATTTAAAGATCAAAATAGGCTGGTTTTTCCATACAGTTACTGATAATAACCAGTCTAAAGTTATCTTTAAATCAGGGGATTACTTGTAATGGTTTTCTCATAAAGTTACTTTAAGGCCCGTATTAGTAAACCGCACTCAACTCTGAGATCCATCTTGAGAGCGGTTTTAAGATGTCATTAGTACTGCCTGACATTCACCTGACAAGTCTAGGAAATGCCTCCAGGTATTGGGGCCCAAATTATACAACAAAATATCGCCTGATATAAAGACATTTAGCTCGTTCGCAAGCAAACTAAAAAACAAGTTACTGTCCGACGCCTACCACTCTATACGCGAGTTTGACAGATAACCTACACAACATACAGCTTTGCTATCCCAAACTACCTAATATAAGAAATAATATAGGTAATTAACACAATACCAGAGATATTCAATATTTTCATGTACTATTTATTATATAGTGACTAATATAAGTTTACTACATTTGACATGTAAAATATTTAAGTTTTTTACCAATAACATACTGAATACTCAATACATTTGTCAATATCGCTCTTAAGATCGATCTCAGAGTTAAGTGATGTTTATTAATACGGGTCTTAGACCTGCTTCTTACAATAGTTCTCCAAAACGTGTGACACAATTTCATAATAATTATTAAAATTTTCTTTTGCAGGAATCAGAAATTCGTCTAGTATTCGACCTTCTACCAATCCTATGTCGTGCTATGCCACCAAACTCACTCAGAACACCCATAGAAAACTGCCTAGGCATATCCTTCGGCGATATAGTCAATATCAAACTCAAAAAACAAGAGAAAAGAGAAGAGAGAAGAGACCAAGAGAGAGGAGAACAAGAGTATTTATTTGTGAGGCAGATGGAGTGTGTAAAAGAGGCGTTGTCTTGTGAGAAAATACATGACGCAAACAGGACATTGCTGTCACAAATTGTGGAGAATTATTTCGCGATTATTCCTGATGATTGTGTGGTAAGTGACTCTTTTATAATTAAAGTGAGGATGGTTCTAGAGTGGCCCCGGCTCGGAAAGTTCTAGAGCAGCATCAGCTACGAAAGTTCTAGAGTGGCACCGAATCGAAAAGTTCTAGATTCTAGAGTTTGGTAAAGTGACACTTTACGTTGCACAGAGCTGGGATGTTCTGGAGTGGCGCTGTGTTTATTTCTAGATAGTGGCCAGTGTCTCTTTATAAAAAAGGAAGGTTCTAGAGCGGCACGGGGTCGAAATGTTCTAGAGTCTAGACTAAAGTCAGGTAGAAGATTTTAAAGATGCACAGAACTGGAATGTTTTAGAGTGTTAAAAGTTTCTTGATAGTGGTAAGTGTCTCTTTGTAACAAAAAAGAAGGTTCTAGAGTGGTACTGGGTTAAAATGTTCTAGAGTGCAGTAACTCTCATGGTGTGGGGTGTTAAAAACTATTAATTAAAATCAAAAACGGTGCATTTTTTCATTCTTATTTTTATTTGTGATATAACTTGATTTAATAAAGAAGGGATCTCGAATATTTGACATCTCGTTCATATTTTATATATTTTTAAGAAAGGCAAACAATAATGTTGCCATTTCGGGATCATTTCATAATTTAATCGAGTTATACAGGGTGTAAAAAAAATTGCTATTTTCAGGGGTGAACCAGCCCATGAAACTGAATAACTTTCCCCAAGGAAAGGAAATATGAGAAAAAAAATTTAACCTCCCATATAAAATTAATAACCGACCAAGCCAATTTGTTCGGGAAGTCCAAAAATTATTCTCATGACCTATGTTTCATAAGATGTTCAGTCTCATGGGCTGATTCACCCCTTAAAATATTTGCAGCTAATATTTTTACACCTTATATAATATTATGTTGCAGGCGTGGCCGGCGTACGTTCAGGCGTGCTGTATGCTGTCCACGAAGTATCTGGAGCGGATGACGTCACCGACCAGTTGGTGGGAGGCATGTAAACCCTGTTTTTTTAAAAGAGACTCTTTCTTTCTTTTCGGAAACCGAGTTGTAGCGACCTCTGGTGACTTCAACATGAAGCTCAATCAAGTGGTTCACAAGCATCAAGACGCAACAGGAGTTCTCATCATATCGGAGAGATGGCGCCACGTGACAGAACAATATGGGCCTGAAACGCGGTATCGAAGTGTTCACCGCGCAACGCATATATACAACTTCTAATCCAATCCAGGCGGACCCGTCGGTCCCCTGGCCACAACACCCGGCCAGGCGGGTAGCTACCCTTTTCCCGACACCACCTGGATTCCTCCTGTCACCCGCCATAGAGTCGACCCGATTAACTCTAGTGTCAGAATTTTTCAACTGCCTTCTACATGTAGCAGGCTTCTGACATGGTTGTGTAACGACCGCCATCTAAGTAATCATGGACAGCAACCGGGACGTACCGGCTTCACGTGCCATCCGAAACACGGAACCATCTCACTTAGGGACTTAATCGGGTGGTTCAACCTGCAATGTCCTAACCAGACTGGGAACAAATTCACAAAGTCATAAATATCAACTTGTGAGTGACCTCCCGAGAATCGAACCCGGAACCTTCTGCGTCACAGGCAGACATCATTCTGAGAGATAGTAAATTGTCAATTTGAGTTCACGAAGCCTACGTTAAGTCATATTCAAATATGATCTCAATTCAATGTATTATTTGTCGGCTTAGGTGGAAGCAACATCTCTCCGCAAAGCCACAGCTATCCGTTGCAGCGTCGCCGTCCAGTGCGCCGCGCCTCTTGTGTGGCTGAATGAGATTATCGACGCTCAAGCTACGATCATATTGTAAGTCTCACATATAAAGTGTAAAAAAAAATGCTGCCAATATTTGAAGGGGTGAATCAGTCTATGAAACTGAACAACTTACCCCAAGAAGCATAGCTCGAAATATTTTTAAAATTTGGCCCTCCCATACAAATTAACCCATCCGGCCAACACATTTTGTATGGAAGGCCTAAGTATTATTGATATTTCGACGTATGGTTTTTGGGAAAAGTTGTTCAGTTTCATGGACTGGTTCACCTCTTAAAATATTTGCATTTTTTTTTACACTCTGTATACAGGGTGTTAGGGACAGCGTCCCGAATACTGATAGGGTGTAAGCAGACCATGAAACTGAACAACTTTCCCCTAGGAACATATTTCAGGAAACAACAAAAAAATTTCGACCTCACATACAAAATCGCGATCAGCTAACTGCATTTACTATGGGAAACCAAATTTTTTTTTGACGTTTCCTGACATATGTTCCTAGGGGAAAGTTGTTCAGTTTCATGGTCTGCTTGCACCCTATTGGCATTTTGCTATTTAGTCGTATTGATGTTAAGCTACGTTGACATTTTGCTGTTTGACTGCGTCGTTGTAATACTTGTATTTTTCAGGGAACAAGAGGAATCTCTGTTAGCTATGTTGCCAGTGCTGAAAGCAGCTAAACCGGACGATGATACTGCACGACAATGGTTCCTGCAGTTGTTAGCTAGGACGCAGGTGGCTTTCATAGAGTAAGTAATCAGTATAAAGGGTGTTAGCAAAAGTGCTAACTTACTTTCAAAAGATGAACATGCCCATGAAACTGAACAACTTCCCCCAATCGACTTAGGAATAAGAAAACAACTTTTGAACTCTCTGTGTAAAAACTTGATGCCACGACAAATCCCCTAGGTTAGGTAGGCTACCCCGACAGAGAACGGGGTAAGGCAACGAGAATGATGATGATGATTCCTGACTATCCAGTCACATTTTTGGTTAATACATTTTTTATGGGAGGTCTAAAATTTTTGTCATAATATTCGACTTATGTCAAGATTTCAAGATTCAATCGTTTATTTCCAAGTAGATTCACAATGAATACTTTAAGAATGTCAGAGAGTTACAATACAATACTGTCACTGAATAAATGAATGAGTCATTGTAAACAATAACAATTTTAAGTTCCTAATAGAATCGCGGACGAGTGGGATAAAAAAATCAAAAATAAATAAAGGCACTGCCTCGGGGCTGGCCAGGCTGACCACACATCATGTAACTTACGTCACCACCATCAATTAATGAAATCAATTAAATTAAAGACAAAATATTTAAAAAAATGCATGTTACTGTATGTATGTTCATTGGGGCAAGTTGTTCGGTGACATAGGCTGGTTCTTTCCTTGAAAGGAAGTTAGTGCTTTGGCTAACACCCTGTATATGGTGGTATAATCTCTACTAGCCACGGAGGAGAGTAACCAGTGGAGAACGCGTCGGTACGATTTTGTTCAAAACCAAGCTCACTGGTTTTTGCGGGGGGAGAGGTAATTATCGCTAGACGCAATTGGCTTTCGCAATGACCGCATATTTTGTAGAGATGGGAAAAATAAATATGTAAAATTATATCGATATTTTATATCACCGTTTAATAAGTTTACTCATATTATGTGTAAGAAAATTTATAGAAACATATACAAATATATTAATATTAGCATGCACGCTAATATTAATATAGCGATATATGTGTAAAAAAAAATAAGTTCCTACTTACATTGTAATTTTAGGGTATGTATTGAAATAATTGTACCGAATTGGAAACGACTTGTTACGATCATTTTGGATGGTAGGGCTGGTTGGCGAGACGATGCTGGTCAGCGGACAGACAGACGGAGATGACAAGATGATATATTGACCTACCTATTGATATTTTGTTCTGATTTCATAATAAATGAAATAGTTACAAATTGACTCGAGAGTGTTGGTGTATTTTTAGGCGATAGGCTGACAACCTGTCACTATATTGATGTGATACACATATTTTCTGAAACAACCTTAGAAAACAAACATCAAAAATGTCATACGCGGCGATAGTGGCCGTATTCTTACCATTGGCCATTAACGCTCTGCCTACCCCGCAAGGGATAAAGGCGTGATATATGTATGTATGTATGTATGTTACAAATTGATATTCGACTAGCGCAATATCTTTTATTTATAATAATGAAACACGAAATTTTGGCGCGGGGGGAATGCGTCCGCGCCACTCCATATACCCCGAATGCATTCATTCATATAATATACATTGTAGGTAAGTTGTTAAGTACGTACATTAACATAATTCTTTTATGACGATCCCAGAATTATCGATAAAATCATTCTATACTTCTGAGAACAGTGGTATAGCACTAATACGAAGAAAGAGCCAGCCTACGTATGGACACACCCGTGCGTTAGAAAGGGATAGCAATGAAAGACATCAACGGGAGCGCATCAGAAATTATAAATATGGAATTATTTTTCATTAAAATGAAATTTGGAAAGAATCAAGCATAAAAATGTTTACCTATAAAATGTTATCCCGTCTTTTGCGGAACTTGATGTTGTACTACACTTTCCACAACATTTCACTGCACAGGAAGGCATTCTTGTTTACGTTTATACGCCAAAAAACGAAGCGCGGAACGTCCGTTCTTTCGCACAGTCTCAACCCGACTAATCAAAATTTTGATGCGTCAGCTTTATAAAGCATACATCAAGTGAGTGCGGTCGCCCCCGCATGCGTTCTCCACTGGTTACTGTCCTCCGTGCTACTAGCTATGTTGCCAGTGCTGAAAGCAGCTAAACCAGACGATGATACTACACGACAATGGTTCCTGCAGTTGTTAGCTAGGACGCAGGTGGCTTTCATAGAGTAAGTAATCAGTATAAAGGGTGTTAGCAAAAGTACTTACTTACTTTCAAGGGATGAATCAGCCCATGAAACTGAACAACTTTCCGCGAACATAGGTCGAAATAAGAAAAAAGTAACTGGACCTCACATACAAACAGATGGCAGTAGCTCTGTGTAAAAACTTGACTCCACGTCAAATCACCTAGGTTAGGTAGCCGACCGCGACAGAGAACGGTGTAAGACAAGGAGAATGATAATATAACCTGACTCAGTTGATTGGTACATTTTGTATGGGAGGTCCAAATTTTTTTCATATTTCGACCTACGTTCATTGGGGCAAGTTGTTCGGTTACATAGGCTGGTTCTTTCCTTGAAAGGAAGTTAGTGCTTTTGCTAACACCCTGTATATGGTAGTATAATCTCTGTTAGCTATGTTACCAGTGCTGAAAGCAGCTAAACCAGACGATGATACTACAGGAAGTTAGTGCTTTTGCTAACACCCTGTATATGGTAGTATAATCTCTGTTAGCTATGTTACCAGTGCTGAAAGCAGCTAAACCAGACGATGATACTACAGGAAGTTAGTGCTTTTGCTAACACCCTGTATATGGTAGTATAATCTCTGTTAGCTATGTTACCAGTGCTGAAAGCAGCTAAACCAGACGATGATACTACAGGAAGTTAGTGCTTTTGCTAACACCCAGTATATGGTAGTATAATCTCTGTTAGCTATGTTACCAGTGCTGAAAGCAGCTAAACCAGACGATGATACTACAGGAAGTTAGTGCTTTTGCTAACACCCAGTATATGGTAGTATAATCTCTGTTAGCTATGTTGCCAGTGCTGAAAGCAGCTAAACCAGACGATGATACTACAGGAAGTTAGTGCTTTTGCTAACACCCAGTATATGGCAGTATAATCTCTGTTAGCTATGTTGCCAGTGCTGAAAGCAGCTAAACCGGACGATGATACTACAGGAAGTTAGTGCTTTTGCTA